>CAOLHI010001070.1:0-600000 GCA_948474755.1 Ctenosaura bakeri
TCCCATGAAATTTTCCTTCAGACCCCAAATTTCTAGCATTTCAGTAATGTCAAACTTCAGTTGAGCATTTAGAAATTCAGTTTAGGCATCCAAAGAAAAGGGACAGGTGAAGTTATCAAGGGAATGAGAACACAGCAAATGTAATTTTCATTTCCTCACTCTCTGAGGTGCTAGAAATTTGGGGACTACATAGCTACATCACTGAATAAATTTTACTTTTTAGCTAAACACTGGCCTTTAATAGTTAATAGTTTCCATGCCAAGATACTGTCCAGCCACTTGAATCATCTGCGCATGTACTTTGGATGATGTTCTCTACAGTGCAGAACACTGCATATACAAAGGGTTTAGTAACATGCTCCTGGCTACCACCCCAGCAACAGGCAGATCAAAGGAGAAAAAGCAGCACAAGACTGCCTATCGCTAAGCCAGAATAAATAAATATAAATAGAACAGCCAAGTGGTTTGTGGTTTGCAATGCCAGGATCTAATATTTATTTACTGTAGAATAATAAAAAATAATTGAATTAGTCAGGAAGATCAATGCCCAAGGGCAGAACACAAGCAGATGGTTTCCACTTTAGCAATATCCATGACAGACCTAACCTCCAAATCTGTTCTACAGGGTCAGTGGAACGAGTAAAGAAAATCAGAGACTATGCATTTGTGCACTTCAGCAACCGTGAAGATGCTGTAGAAGCCATGAAAGTCTTAAATGGGAAGGTAATGCTGGATTAATTTTGAATTTGCTGGAAGGCATGCACGGGGTTGCACATATATGGCATTCTAAGATTTTATATTGTTGGGGCCTCTCGGTGTGTAGCAAAATAAAGCAGTGCCAACAATAGAAGTCTTGCCAGAGGGTCTGACCTGAATGGCTTTGGTTTACATGCAGCAATTTTCCGGTCATGGAAATCTGTGATATACAATCCATTGCTAGAGTTTGGCTCTCAAAATGTCTGGCACACCATTATAGTAAGACTAAAAGCATGTTTGCTATTTATAGTTCTATAAATGTTCAAGCAGCAAACCACCAGCCCAAACTGTTCCACTCTGATTATGTGCAATTTGTTTCTAAGAACAACATAAGGTCAGTTTTTGTATTATGACCCCCACTTCTTCTTCTCAAAATATTTGCAGATAGCAGGTGGTGGCTTCATGTAAGCAGGGCTGACCCCGCAATGGAGCAGAATGAGACAATGACCTCAGGCAGCAGATTTCAGTTTTCATAAAAAGGGGCACAAATTATTATTTAATTACTGCTGGAGATGAAGAGAGTTTAAAGGAATTTGCTTCCTCCTGTGCTAGGGTAATTTGCCTGGGTTTGAAGATTCCACATCTCAAGCTGAGGTGGGTGCCAATTTGTCCTCTCAGGCAGCAAAATGTCTTGGAATATCTTGTACGACTGGACTGCCATGAGCAAGAGGGGGGCAGATCACCCAAGGATAGCTAAATTAAAACAGATACAGCTAAGAAAATGATGTTATACAAAGGTTAAAAAAATGTAATTAAACTATCAATAAAATTAAAAGCAGTTAAAAGCAAACCATTAAAAAGAACAATAAAGAAACAATAAAGAACAATAAATAAAAGCCACATGAAAAACTCTTTCCCCTGAGTAGTCAGCCTCAAAGGCCTGGTGAAACAACAAGGTCTTCACCTGTCTACAAAAGGATAGGAAGGCAGGTGGGAATCTAATCTCTCTAGGAAGCGAGTTCTGGAACCTGGGAGAAACCACCAAGAAGGCCTTCTGCCATGTTCTCAGCAGATGTACCTAGAATAGAAAGACCTCCTTAGAAGGCTCATATTGGCAGATACAGTCCTTCAGATAACCTGGACCTGAGCCTCAGTTGTGTGGGGAAAGTGCCTGTAACAGGGGTATCAAGAATGCATGGTACTAACCCAGATACCATAGATTATCCAAAAGAGGGAAAGCTTTCAAAGACTATAAACTCACATGCATCTGCTGTTAGATGGAGACATATCCATTGTTCTTCTACACAGAGTACTTGCAGTGGAAAGCAAGCCAGTAGGGCCTCTATGAATGATACTAAAATTATAGGGAGTGACAAAGAGGAAACATTCCTTCAAGTACCCTGATCCTACATGTCATGATCAATTACAGAAATATATGAATTCTAAGACAGGAGTAGGCAACTTCAGTAGGACTAGGGGCCCTACAATGCTTCAGGGGCTGCATGGACTATCAAAAAAATTAAAATAAAACAAAAGCATCCAAGTCCATTTTTGGTTCTTTAAAATTACACATACACATACACACACACCATGGATCAAAACTGGATACGTGTGGGCAAGCAACATCAAAGTGTAGTCAAGATGGTAAAAGTTATTAATGAGGGTGAACAGTTGAGCCAGGGGAAACTGCAGCAGTTTGCTTTTGCCAAAGCCTACTGGGAAGGAAAAGATCCTCCTCTTCCTCTTCCCACTGAATTAATTGATTGCAAACTACTTTTGTATTTTGAACTCAGTTTACAGCAACTGAGGTAAGTTGAGGACAAAGTGAAGGAGGAGGGAAAAACTAGGACATTTTAGAAGCAGCTGAAAGAGTTGGATAACAGGCTGGACTGTCCCTGACAAATCAGGACAGTTGGAAGGTATGTAAACATTAAGTGAAAGCCTTGAAATATATTTAAAAAGTTAAATTTTGCACCTCTGTGTTTCAAAGAGCAGCAATTTGCCCACTTTTTTGGCCAGAAAAAGCCCAGATCTCTAGAGATTCTGGAGGTGCTAAGGGCCACAAAAGCATCCTTGAAAGATTTTGCTTACCTCTGCTTTAATTTTTTTGGTGCCTGAAGCTAAAGAGCATCCCTGTATTTTATATTAAAAAGCTGTCCAGATTGACAGTAGAATGTTATTTAAATGCTGAGGTTAGGATAATGTCCTCTTACTACATCTGAGGACAGCAGAGAAACAGGTCATTTGGCACGTAGAGCTCTAACCATCCATGTCCCTGCAGAATCTGCTGACTGAAGCAGCTGCCTCACTCTGCCTAATGGCAGAGCTGGCCCATCTCTGGATTTCTCCATCAATGAATCTTATATTTTTTTCTCTCTCCTTATATGTGTCTGTTTGTTTAAAGGTGGTGGATGGTTCTCCCATTGAAGTCACTTTAGCCAAGCCAGTAGACAAAGATAGCTACGTGAGATACACCAGAGGCACAGGCGGGAGAGGAGCAGTGTTGCCAGAATACACCTATACTTTTGGGCCTGTATATGACCCTGCAGCTGCCTATCTGGGTGCCCCGGTATTCTATGCACCTCAAGCCTACGCTGCCATTCCCAACCTTCACTTTCCTGCTGCTAAAGGACATCTCACCAATAGGGGCACTATTAGGCCTCCATCCACTAGAGGTAATTTTAATGAGCTACACTTCCTCAAAGCACGTACAGAACATGAGCCTGTATACAGCCAACATCCATTGGACCAGATGTGGGGAAAGTGAGGTCTGTGGGCCACATAAGCACTATCCCTCACCCCCCCCCGCAAAAAACCCCAAGCTATATAGCCCAACTCCCCAAATCCCCACTTACTGGACAGCCACTGCTGCAATCAGTGTTCCCCTGTTGCTCAGGAAGTGGCTAACTAATGTTACCATTTGAACAGGCAGAACAGGGTCCCTATCAGAATCCCTTCTCCCAGCAGAGATCACTCACACAATGGGGAGTAAGAATGTTAGTCAACCACTTCCTGAGTGATGGGGAACAGACCATCACCTCTTACAGTGGCTGCTGACCGATAAATGGGCTTGGGGAACCTTCATGATACCTAAATGAGAGGATACATAGGGATCATGACTATGAAGCAGTCATAAATGTGTAACTCTCAGATACGCATTTGTAACTACCCAATAGGACTCTGGACAATAACAATAATTTTAAAAGACAAGCATATATTAAAGGGTATAGAAGATAATTAGTGTGGTTTAGTAGTTTGAGCATTGGACTACAACCCTGGAGACCAGGGTTTGATTCCCCGCTCAGCCATGGAAATCCACTGGGTGAGCCTGGGTGTGTCACATACTCTGAGCCCCAGAAAACTCCATGAAAGATTCACCTTGGCTTCTCCATCAGTCAGAAATGACTTGAAGGCACACAAAACCAACAACAATGTATCTTCAAGTTGACTCCAACTTATGGTGACCCTATCCTAGGGTTTTCTTGGAAAGATTCAATCAGAAAAGGTTTATCACTGAACCTTGGTCTCCTGAAATTGTGCTTCAGTGTTTAAACCACTACACTGCACTGGCTTAGTTGCTTGCTCCTGTCTTATATGGTTCCTCATATAAATTGTTTATACCAACACATGCAGTATAGTCATTAAATATTATTGTACTTCTCTATCTCACTCTTGAGAGCCAGTATGATGTAGTTGTTTAAGAGCTGCACTAGAAGTCCAGGAGACCAGGGTTTGAATCTCTAGTCAGCCATGGAAACCTGCTGAGTGGGCTTGGGCAAGTTGCACTCTCTCAGCCTCAGAGGAAGGCAATGGCAAGTCCCCTCTGAACAAGTCTTGCCAAAAAACCCAAAAACCTGTGATTTTACTATAAATTGGACACAGCTTGAAGGCACACAACAACAACGATCCCACTCTTCCTCCGAAGAACTTAAAGTGGCCTACCTTGTTTTCATGACTCACCTGTGTAGTTCTAACTCTGGATGGATAGCAATGTTCACATGTGTTGTATCCATATGACAAAGGTCATTGTGCACTGACTGTATAAACCAATGAATATGAAATGCAGTGTTGATGGGGCCAGAGACTGAGGCATTTGTAGTTTTAGATTTGTAAAGGATGTGAAGAAGGACGGAGCCTTATCCTTCCTTCTTGTGTCTCATGGTGGTCTTGGCAAAGTGTGATTCCCTTGAGAAGGTTTGCAGTGGAGTGGAACTTTGATTTGTCATCTGACTGATTCATCATGGGATTCTTCACCTTAACTCTCACTCTCACACTCACTCTTTTTCTCTCTGTCACCCACACACTCGTACATATGCACAAACTAGATATCTTAATTGCTTTCATTGCATCCACCACTTATTAATCTTCACATTAAAAAAATCAAAATAATTCCACTTCTCTATAATTGCATCTGCCTATTTTAACCAAATGAAAATACTTTTAGCTTTTTATATTGTTTCATATATGATAAGAGATTTAGCACCAACAGCTCTTCTCAGCCAACATTCAGAGCATAAGACATCTGGTCGTCTCTGTACTTCATTCATAAAGCACCAGTTATCTCCAATACTGTTTGACAGAAGACAAAGCCACAGATGTAGAAAGGGGGGTAATGGAATAAGTTGCCACATTCCAATCAAAGAAAGCCTTCCACCTATGTGCCTTTGACGAAAAAGAAGTGCCAAAGTTCTGCAACAAAGTTTGGTTGTGCAACTGTGAGATATTACCTAAAGATGGAAATATGTCATTGCAGATCAAACACTGCCAGGCAGAATCTTCATATAATCTCAGACACAATGGCTGTCAGTGGAATCAGTTTACACATCCAGATGGGTGTCATCAAATGGATGATGTACCAATAGGAGTATAAGGTGGTGAGAACTGTTCCATTCTTCCAAAAGGACAGAATCCCATTGAAATGTATGCTAGGGAAGGCATTGGTAAAGTTGAAAAGTATTTGGTTCAGGGCTGGTAAAAATGGAGTCAAAGTGAAACTCAAAAATGAGACCCTTATACTTATACCTGTAAATATTGATCACCTAGTTTGTAGCAATTGCCCTCATCCATTAAAATACAATTCAGTTTAGAAATGCACCCCTCCGTACAGAATCAAAGTAATAACTGCCTGATCTGAACTGAATAGTAAGCCTCATATTAAACTGGAAAGAAGAGAGAAGATGGGAAAAGTGATTTATAATCATCCATATTCTCCACCCACTTATCTTCAGGCCATTCACAAAATGCAGTTTCTCCAGGACTTGGCTTATGTTAATGGAATTCACTGCAAATGTTAGAATACTGTTAGAAGATAATATTGTAGATATACATTCAGGGAGACTGCAATTCCCAGGCCCACCCTGTTTTCAAGACTGAAGCCTTTTTTGAGGGAAAAGAAATCTTAGATGTCTGAAGTTTGTGAGTTAAATTGCAAATACCAAAAATAACAAAATGCCCACAAGGTACAATCAAAGTTGGAACAATGTAGTCCTCACACATATCCATGAGCATTATTGGCCTTCAGTTGAAAGGCAATAAAGGGATTTGTGCTCTGAGTGTTGCTACTTTTCACTGAATTACTTCCAATAAACACAGAGTAGTCAAGACAGCAGAAGAAATGCTAGCGCCTGAGGTATAAAATCTAAATGGTACAGTGGAAAAATATATAACAAAATAACAATGTACAGATTTGCTACCCGGTGTTGCCAAAATCTGCTGCTGCTGCAGAGAAAGTTGTGCAACAGTAGGGTTGCCCCTATGCAGATGTAATTTTATTCCCCTTCAATCTCTGTATCATTGTCAGTGTACGAGGTCAAATCTTCCAATACATTAAGAATCAGGGAGATTTTCCTTCGATTTGATTCAGTTTAATGCCTTCTTACATTCCTAGAAATTTACATGAATGTACCTGTAGGGGCTGCCGGAGTTAGAGGACTAGGAGGCCGTGGCTACTTGGCTAACCCTGCCCTGGGTCGTGGATACCATCTCAAAGGAGAAAAAAGAGGCGAGGAGAAACTGTACGACCTTTTGCCAGGAATGGAGCTTACGCCAATGAATCACGTCAGTTTAAAACCACAAGGAATTAAACTTGCCCCACAGGTGGGTAGAGCATGAATAGAAGAAATGCTTCCGCTCTTGGCCACCCCATCTATCTTTCTGTTCCCTTTAGCTTTGCAGAGAAGATTCAAAGAGAAGTCATTACGTCGATGTTCATTATTTATTGATTTTGGTGGCTTGATTGTTTAATTTGTTTTTAGTAATCATAGCCACTTTGAGTGTTCCTGCTTCCTTTTGTCTTTTAGTAGAAAAGAAGGCCAATATGCAATAAAATAAATGATAAAAGAAATTGATGCTCATCTTCGTTTTCCCTATAACTTTGGGATTTTCCTGTACATTGAGGCTCTGCTGGCTTCTTCTATTTAGTTTTCAGAGTCAAATTTTAAGCTTGAGACTGAAATAAATAATTGTTCTTGAAATGAAAATATCACTGTAAACGAACTTTCCTTCCGCTGTTTCATAGACATGGGCACAATCAAACTGTGTGGTAGCTACAGAGTGATTACCAAAGAGACATCTCTGAATCCATTTTTCATTGCAGATATTGGAAGAGCTCTGTCAGAAGAATAACTGGGGACAGCCTGTCTATCAGCTTCATTCTGCTATTGGGCAAGACCAAAGACAGCTATTCTTATATAAAATCACTATCCCTGCACTTGCCAGTCAAAACCCTACCATGTAAGTAATTGTTGTGCATGCCAGATTTCTTCTAAATTGGTTGTGAGCAGCTGCCAGAGATTGGAGGGCACAGGGACACATCAGAGGACTTTGGGAGGGCCACTTCCCCTACTTCTACTCAAAAAGTAACAAAAAGTTTTGGCTTTCAAATGCCCCGTTAACATCACTGTCACTACCCATGGGTGTGTGCAGAACAATTCCATCACATTCTGACCCTTTCTGAGATCTTTATCACACTACACTGTTATAGTGCTATTTTCCATTTTAACTGCCAGGACAACAGCCTGTGGAATTCAGGGATTTGTAGTTTAATGAAGCCCAAGAGCTTCCTGGATGAGAATTCTAAATGCCCCTCCCTGAACAGCAGATCCGAGGATCCCATAGGATATTGCCATGGCAATTAAAATGGAATATAGCATTATACAGTATAGTGTTATAAGGGTCTGAGTTATTTTAGGCCTCGAATATGTTTTTTCCAAAATCACTTTGTGTTGGGAAAAAAGGAACCTCAGCTGTGGGATGGACGGGAGAATGTGCCAGGATTGCCTCCCACAGCCTTGGGGGCATTTGGAGGAAATAAAATATTGTATTTTTTCAAATAAAAAATTTAAGGGGCCCTTGGACTAAAAAAAAGCCCCCTGGGGCCACATGCAATCTACAGGCCATGCCATCCCCATCCCTGACCTGTGGATTGGGACCTTTGGGTGAGTGTAGGAATGAAAACCTTCATAATATCAATTTGTTTTTATAGTTAATCACAGGATTAGGTATTCCTTCTTGTTCAGGCAGGCCTTTTGTATTTAAACTGGTCACTTGTTGAAGAGATTTGACCAGTTGTGTGCTAGGTATCTTTTACTGTTGTGTTTTTAATTGTGTTTTAATTAGTTCCTTTCAGTGTTACTTTTTAAGCCAGAATTTGTTTTTTGTTTTTTTAATTTGTATTTTACTTTTGTTAGCTGTCATGGAAATCTTGGAGGTGGATCTTCAGAAAATATTTCATTGGTTAAAACAAAAGCCTTCCATCACAAGTTATTTTTGTTGCTTTTGCAAAAGATGGATGCAAAGTAAGCTTCCTAACATGGAAAACCTAGGACAAGTGAACTCAGTCTCTACAATTCTGTTTTGTAGGCACCCCTTTACACCGCCCAAGCTCAGTGCATATATAGATGAAGCCAAAACATACGCAGCAGAATATACTCTTCAAACTTTGGGCATTCCCACCGAGGGCACAGAGACGCCCACTGCTACAGCAGCTTTTCCAGGTACATCAAGACTATATGGGCCTTGCTTGGATCCTAACACTAACACTAAGATACATTTGTGATGAACCCTGGAGGGGGTAGCAAAAGAGGGGATTTAATCTGATTGGCTCTCTGACTAAGGAAAATCAGCATAGCTGGAGGGGCTGGGGGGATGACTGCAGAGAGAGATATACAGGGTGATTTGCATAATACTTTCCCCTGGTTAGTTCTTTTAATAAAGATTTTATTCTTTTTTTTTTAAGAGCAGCCTCCATACAGTGTTTCTTCAATCTGAGCTCAGTTATACATGCTACCAGAAGTTACACATTCAGCTGAGATAAACCTGAAGATGTTTTGCCCTATATCCATAAGGGTTGTGGGTTAGGGAAAGCAAAAGACTGATTAAGTATGGAGAGGGAGCCAGGAGGCGGTAATCATATAAAATGATGCTGCCTTTTCAGAGAGGGAGAATAAAAAGCAGGTCTGGTCTGTCACAGCCCTGGATGGCCCAGATCTCCATGTGACAACATTAACTTAAAGAAATGCATGAAAAGAAAGCTTCGCATCTTCACCACCACCATGCATTTAGGCCTCATCTGCACCCCCCCCCAACGCACACACATACTCCAGGGCAGCCTGAGGGAGGAGTGGTGATAAGAGTGGATTCTCCACCACCACCACCCAGGCAACAGATCTGCATTTCCTTATGTGAGGCATCAGAAAGGTCAAGGAGCCCTCCTGAACACTGCAGTGAGGACAACAGAATGGAAATTTTCCTCCCATGAACTTCCTTAAATTAACTTCCCATAGGATCCTATCCATTTTCTTTTCCAGATTACTTGCAACACAGACTTATGCATACCTAACTGGCAATTTCCATTGGTCTCAATGGGGCTTATTTCCAGTAAGTGTGCATAGGATTGCACCCCTAACTGCATATTCATGAGCACAAACAGAGCTGTGTTGGAATTCATGTTTTCTTAAGAGGCACTTAACTCCTTCTCTGGTTAGTATAAGTGAGGGCTAGAAGAAAAATAACTGGCCAGGAAAAAGATTGGAATCAGTGGGAACAGAACACACTGGAGAAGTCAAAGTGAGGACAAAAGGAAGAAGTTCACAGAAACAAGATCAAAAAAGAAAGGGTATCTGAAGAGCAGAAAAAGCATATAGAATGTTCTTAGTCTTAGACTCAGGGTGCTTTCACACTACAAAATTACAGTGTTATGATTCTGCTTTAACTACCGTAGTTACAGTCTTTGGAATCCTGTGGTTTGTAGTTTAGCGAAGCAGTAGAAAAGCTCTCTTTGTTGTTGTGTACCTTCAAATTGTTTCCAGCTTATGGCAACCCTAAGGCGAAACTATCACAGGATTTTCTGGGGCTGAGTAAGTGTGATGCACCCAAGGTCACCCAGCGGGTTCCCATGACCAAGTGAGGAATCGAACCCTGCTCTCAAGGGTTATCATCAAACTGCTACACCATGCTGGCTCAGAACAGCTCTGTAGGAGTCCAAGTATCCTAAAGGCTCCTGATCTTATCTGGTCTTGGAAACTAAGCAGGGTCAGCCCTGGTTAGTATTTGGAGACCACCAATGGCTATCAGATGTTGTAGGCTACATTTCAGAGGAAGGAAAAGGCAAAACTACCTCTTACTATTCCTTACCTAAGAAAATCTTATGAAATTCAGCAGGTGACTTGAAGGCATGTACATACACACATGAACACAGAGGAGCTGGGCATTCTAAACACCTGTCCCTAAAAAGGAAAGCCCAGGATTCCATAGGATGTTGCCATGGCTTTTTAAGTAGAATCACGGTGCTCATAACTGTATAGTTTTAAAAGGTCCAAAGTGCTGGGGCCACCGTTCACTGAATGCAGGAAAGAAGCTGAAAACTGAAAGTACAGAACATAAATTCATGTTAGTAACATTCTGATTTAAAAAATACAGATAAAACAAAAGGATACTGAGTGGTAAGTGCAGAGGAATATACAAGTATATAGTAGTTTCTGTGGGCAACATTCTGCTGAGCGATAAAACAGGAAGGGAATTGTGGATCAAGGGTGATGATCACCCAAAATCTGTTATTTATTGAGTTTCCATAAATCAAAAGCATCTTCCTAACATGGGAACTTCTGAGGTGGAATTAGGAGCAGTCCACCCCATGCACAAATTAATCACTAAAGAAAGTGGTCTTAAGAATACTTATGATTTAAAAAAAAAGAAAAACTTATTTAGTTTTTAAATGTGAGAGCAAAAATGTATTTTTCTGACTACTGGGTAAGATGATGAGCTTCTGGAAGCATTTCCAATTATTCTTTGCAATAGTGTTTTTTTATTATTGTTATTTGATAAAACACAACCTTTTTGCACAAACAAATTGCATTCTGTGCAGAACCCAATGAAGTAGAGAGGGTTATGCAAATCTCCCCCATGAAGAAAAGGTTGGCCTTTTTATTCTTACTCAGGACAATCACCTAGAAGCTGACAATTTTTTCAACATGTCAAGACAACGACCCTTCCTGACAATGACAAGGAAATTTATGAACATTCTTTATATCCTTGGTAAACATTCATAAATAAAGATTTCTCTTAGGAGACTAAAGTGTGGTACTGTGGTGTTACCTAATGGTCTCTTGTAATCTGGAAAACATTAGTGTATTTCATGGGAATAAAACATCAGTAGGACATAAATTCAAAGGGAGTACTAGTTATTTGATGGTACATGGATAAAATTATGAATTAAATGGTTTGAACAGCATGATTAATTTAATTACAATCATTTTAGCCTCTTCTTAAAAGTATAGAGAGTATGAGCATGAAAATGAAGAGCAACACAGAGCCAAGACAGAAATCTAGTTTATCGTTACCATAAGTAAAACTTTCTGCTCTGTATGTATACTTCTTTCATGATAATTTGTTTTCTTTTACCTTACTGGAAATAAACACCAATCAGTCCTGTTGATTAATATGGAATCATTCAGGAACAGCAAGGCTTTTTAAAAAATTTAAAATCCATCCAGCTTCCTGCCACAGAGAAAAATCAATTTGTCTAGGCTTGTTCAAGCTTCCATGTTACAGAAGGGATACTGATGTTTTATTGAACTCAGCACCACTTACTGCTTAATTATAATGACCTTCACCCACTATTATGTTGTTACTTGGAAGGCTGAGGTATACATTTGGTCTATTCCAGTTCAAGAGTCTCTGGCAGTCCAGTAACAATGTGGTCTCTTAAAGTTAATATAAAATGCATAATTCTAAACTATGTCTCCTACTCTTTCCTTCTCTGGCGAGGAGATGTCTAGCTATTCATTGACAAAATAAAGCAAACTGAGGAAAAAAAGTATTTAGAACAGATATAGCAAAGACAGCATCTCCATAGTACTGTTAAATCAGAATCAGCAACTACCTGTTGTTGGGGACCACACTGGGAACTTGGAGAGCCACAGCTTCTACATGCCCACTCCACTGAATAATTTTAGTATAGTTGTGATGATGAGCATATTTATATCCTACTTTTTTCCCAGTCTGGGACACAACACAGCTTGCAAAAGTTAAAATGGATACACCTTAAAAAATTTAATGTCATACAAAAGTTAAAAACATAATTAAACTATCAATAAATTAAAAAGCAAATCATTAAAAGAATGACAATTATGAAGAACACAGGATAAGAAAGGCATTTCCTACTCACTAATCAGTCCTTAGAGGCCTACTAAAATCTGCTTACAAAAGGACAGCAAGGAAGGCACGTCTTGTAACCTCTCAAAGACTCTTCAGTCTTCTTATGTTTTGTGCATGTATTTCTTTTATTATCTTTATATGTATCCTGCTTTTTGCCCAACACTGGGCCTCTAAGCAGCTGACACATTAAAACAAAACAATTTTAAAAAATTATAAATAGTATATATTGAAACAGAATTAACCTATGAAAGAATTAAAACAGTTAAAATGAGATTAAAAGAAGCAGTTATCAAAATACTACAGAACCCTCCTAGTCCATTCTTTTAAAAAATTCTGCATTAAAATGCCTGCCTGAACAGTAAGGTCTTTGCCCGTTGCCAAAAGCACAAAGAAGAGGAGGCCATTCTGGGTCTAAGGGCAGCCACTAAGAAGGCCCTCTCTCACATCCCCACCAACCATGCTTGCAACGGTGGTGGGACTGAGAGAAGGGCCTTTTCTGATATCTTAGAGCCTGGGCCAGTTCATACAGGGAGATACAGTCTGTCAGGTATCCTGGACCTGAGCCATATGGGGTTTTACAGATCATAACCAGCACTTTGAATTGTGCAAAGAAACAAACTGGCAGCCCATGGAGGTGTTTCAACAGGGGCATGGCTTTTCTGTACAAAAAGTACTCAAAATTACTTACAAGTAGTAACAAAGATAATGTAAATTAAGACTGCTTTCCTAAACATACTTACCTCAGGATAAATCCCATTGAATCCAATGAATTGCACTTCTAATTATCACACATATGGGATTCTAAATAATTAAGGTATATATTTTCAGTACAAACAATACATAGTAACAATAAAATGCAACCAAGTTGTAGCAATGTAATTAGAAGTATGCTTCATAAATTATCTATGACTGAGGTCAATGAATTTAAAAAAGGTCATTTTGCCGAGTATAAGAGATGGGTTCCCACCACCATAATAAAAGCTCTGACAGGAACTAAATCACCACTGGCAAGGGTATGATCCATTTCTTCTTTTGCAAACACATTTCCTCTCTCACAAACATGTTCTTCACTCCTCAGCTGTAAGTAGATTTTCATTCATATTCAAGGTCAAATGGCTATCAGCTTGTGGTACTGTTATATTTGCATTACATATTATCTAACATTTAGATAAAGCGTAAATAGGCAAGCCTTGGTTTCCAGCTCACATGCAGGAGAAAAAGCTTTACTTCCTTCTAATCCAGGGTCATTGCACCCAAGGTGCAAAATATAGGGGTTCCTTGGCTGTATGCATACACCTATATAATTTCTAAAGTGGAAAGTCAATCAGTTGTGAATGATCCTTTTTCCCTTCCATAATTAAAACTTCCTTTTTACCCAGATCCCATAACATTCTCTAACTTCCTGTTTTCTCCAGTAACAGCTCTAATTAGCAAATGAAGCTAGAGAATTTGGTGCAAATGATTTATTTAACTGATTTTAATGGAAGTTAGGTGCAACTGTCCTCATCTGGGTATTAGGATTATTTTAACCTACTTATTCCCAAATTGTTTCAGAAGCTGTTAACCATGGCAATGACACATGTCTTTCCTATCTGTCTATCTGGTCCTCTGTTTATAATTTCTCTCTCCTTTCATTTGAAGATGAAAAAATTTGCCCATTTCAGCTTCTGTTAGATTCTCTTTTTTTCTGAAATAGATTACTCAAGTCATCTTGAAGTCTGAGAATTTTTCCAGTTTTAGGTTCAGTCCATCCTGAACTTTGAAAATTCTATTTAAGAATTTTCACCCTACAAAATCATAGCATTACAAATTCTACTTTAACTGCCATGACTACATTTTCTGGAATCCTGGGATTTGGCTAGAGGGCTTTCTTCCATACTAAAACTTCTAAATGCTCTTCCCTAAACTGCAAATCCCAAGATTCCATAGGAAGTTACCATAGCAGGGAAAAGTAGAATCATAGCACTATAACTGTGTAGTGTGAAAAGGGCCTAAATATCCAGGCAATTTTGTACACATTTTGCAAGTGGTTTTGGAAGTGATAAGCGTTACCTATGAGGAAAAAAAATCCTGGGCAACACTGGAAAAATTTGCTAGTTATTTTATACTGATGTAGCTTTATAAGATAAAACGTAACTAGCAGTTTGTTTTATTTTCCTTTAACTTGGACCATGCAACTTTTTATAAGATAAAATGTAACTAGCAGTTTGTTTTATTTTCCTTTAACTTGGACCATGCAACTTTTTATACGTGTGTGTGTGTTTATGTGTATGTGTGTATATATACATGCACACAAACTATTATTGGTTAGATATCTATATATGGGCAAACCCACAGACTCAGAACCAGTACCTTGGCCATGATCAAATAGAAGTGTAAATCAAGGATTGTTATAAGCCATTGGAGCTACGCTGAAACCGTGTTAATGTTTATGTTTCCTTACAGGATACATTGCTAGTGCAGCCGCAACTGTTGCAGCCACTCAGCTTAAGCAAGCAGTAACTCTGGGACAAGATTTGGCCGCATACGCAGCCTACGAAGCTTACCCAGCATTTGCAGTGGCCGCTCGTAGTGATGGATATGGAGCTTTTTAACAGGCGCGTTCTCCTGCTGTATTTAAAGCAATGGTTCTCCCCCGCTTTAATCAAGCTGTGAAAGGGCAATGGGGACTACTTCAGGCTAATAGTTAGTTGTATTCAATAATTTTGAATTAAAAATTGGGTTAATTCTGAAGGAGTAGGAGTTCTTTGCTTTTAGATTAATAGTATAATAACAGCAAATAAAGGTAGATGCTATTTTTTAAAAAAGAATCCTTAAAGTGTTTTTGGATATCAGGAGGAGGATCGTCGTGGGTGCATTGTTTGGTGACTGTTTATGCCAATGACCGTTGGTGGCCATTTCCAATAGTATTTTTAATAGTAAAGATGTAAAGTTATTTTATTTCTCTGGCTTTCTTACTGTGAAACATTTTGTATACTCATGGCTCCTGTATGTGCTGGGGTGACAGCCATAATCCTAGGGCCAACAAGGTGCAACTTTGAATGTGTGAATGGATTTAACTTAACTTTTGAAAATGGTAAGCAGCAGCCACTGGGAGAGAGATCTTAACCGTGAGTGCAACGACAGGCAGGGAGAAGTTAATTCCTTTCATTCTTGTGGTGATCTGGATGAAAATTGCTCTCCCAAATCTGCTAATGGCATTGGGAAAACTGTTGCCATTAGAAAGGAAGGATTAAAATGTGCACATTAAAGACACAGACACATTTAATGCCCTAACTCAGTGGTTCTTCAACTTTCCTTTACCTGGGCCCCCTGTAAATATAATTTGTTCCCAGGGACACCCCCCCAGACTTAACTCAAGATTTAAATATTTCAATTTAGATTTAAATATTCAAATATTTATTTAAATATTCAAATCTTTGCTTAAATTTACTCATCAGTTGCTCACCCTTGTCCCTTATTCTTCTAGTAGACAATACAAAGGAAAGAAGGCTTGTTAATGGTCTGTGGAGTAGCATGCCAAGATACTTCAAGTGACAGGAGAGTAGAATAAACTGGAATTTCCTAAAAGAAGGTTATGAATGGGAGGCAAACCTAAAGAATAATTTCTTTTGCCCTTTCCCCTAAAGCAGCACTTGTGATATAAGGGTCCCAGTGCTGCTCTGGGGGAAAGCATGAAAGAAATGTCATGTCCCTCCAAGGGACTACCAAGAGGGTAAATGCTTCTTTTGAAAGCAACCACTCTCTCTGTTCTCTCGGTGCTCCTTTCAAGAAAACAGCATTTCTTTCATGCTGTCTCCCAAGGACTACTGAGACCTTGTTGCTTTACTTCCAAGCAGCCACAAAAGTAAATGGACTCCCTTTTATTCTTGTGCCTACTTGGAAGCGAAGTTCTGCTGCACTACCTGGCCCTGGGCTCACGTAGCATTGCTACAGTCATCACACAAAGTCTGGGATGAGCATCTTCCCTTGTCTTCTGGGCTCTCTTCTTGCCTTTCTGCCTTCTGGGCTCTCAGGTGCACCATGCAGTAGTGCCAGGAGCCCCTAGGGCAGGATGAGATGACCACCTGTGCATACTCACTGCGACTGCTGCCGTCATCACTACCTCCTTTGAGGAATGTGGAAATTGGTGCATCAACCAGCCACACTGGTCCAGGACATTTTTTAGTCCCTTAAACCTGGCATTTTCCCTATTTTGTGGGATGAATGGCAGCTCTACACAGACCCCTGTGAGGGCTTCATGGACCTCCAGGAGTCTGCAGACCTCAGGTTAAGAACCCTTGCCGTTACTTGTTATGCCTTTAGCAACGAGTTCTGATTTTATATCTATCATTGTGTGCTATGGCCTTATCTGCCCTATCCATGAGTTACAATTAATGCCAAAATTCAATGTGCACTTCTCTGCATGTCTATTTGGATGTAAATCCTATTAAGCTCAATGAGGTCTTTTCCCTTATGTTTGTATTGGATTGTGCCATAGTGTACAAGGAAATCAACAATGCATTCCTCTCTATATCTGCTCAGAAGCAAAGCCCACCAAATTTGGAGAGACTTTGCTCGCAGATAAGAATGTCTGAAGTGCTGAAGTCAAAGGAGGGAAGATTTTCAAAGCTATAAAAGGGAATACTTGCCTTCTATACAGGAGGGATAGCAACTTTGGTGGCTTCAGGGGGCAGTGGACTGGGGTGTTAAATGAACCTATGGAATTCTCGGGGAGTTCCAAGAATGGCAATTCACTTTTTTTTTCTAGGAAAATTGTTTAGGGGTGTGAAGGAATTTAAGAGCCTGAGAGCTACAGAAATGAGTTTTTTGGGTACATCTAGCCCCCAGGCTGCTCTTTGCCCATTCTTGTGTTAGGGTTTTAAGAATCAGTACTTTTAGAATCATTACTTTTCATATTTAAAAGAAAATAGTTGGGAGAAAAAAGAGGACTTAGAAGTACAGGGAAAGTGTTCAGAGAGAAAGAAATTGCTCCCTATGATCATTTTCAGACATTCTCCATCTCAGAATTTTTCAATAATTTATATTGGAATTACTAGTTTCAGATATTCAAGGAATCCACACATTTCAGTCCTCTGAATCTTTACCGGAAGGTGTAAACCCACATTGTTCAATGGTGCTTACTCCTCAGTAAATTATAGAAGCTTAGGTTGCCACCACAAGGTATTTTTAATTAGATTTGTGGGTGCTATGGTGCATTGTTGGCTTTTTGACAACATTTTAAGCATTTTTAAACCATTAGAAAAAGTACAGAGATGAGAAAGTATGTTTAATACAAAAATCTCCAAGCTTTCTTTTGTTTTCTAGATGACTATTCTGTCTAACAGATGCCTATTAAGTGGTTGATTTGGTTTAAAGGAGGATGCATTGTTCCCTCTATCTCCAAATCACAACCTGGGAAATAACTTTCTGGAAGACTGAACTTAAAGATATCCTAAAACCATATGTAATTTAGCATAGTAGGATGACACAGTACATCCCAGGGCATCACTGCTTGGTTATGGATGGTTTTACCATGTCATTATGTTCATATTTGTTAAAAGTCACTTTCCAAACTCTGTCCCAAACCTTTGGCGATACAGTTGGAAGGAGAGGGTGGAATGGAGACAGAAGTGAATATTAAGCATGAATATGTTTACTATAATAGAGTAGCTACATCAACTATATGAGTAACTCACATTTCCTACTATCACTACTTACACACAACATCCAGTGTAGCTCAAACATAGGCCATTTCCACATTAGCATTTTAAAATGGTGTAGAGCGACCTCCAACGGAGGTCTTCTGCACCATAGCGTGGACTGGCGTGGATTACTTTTTATAGTTCCACACCTCAATCCACGCAGGAGTGTCCAGAGCTGGTCACGCAGCGTGGTTTTTAAAAACCTCTTTTCAGAGGTTTTTAAAAACCAGGGAGTGCGCAACCCCGTGCCGCTCCGTCGCCTGGCTCAGAAGCAGATTTGCAGGCGCGCACAAGTGTGTGCCTGCAGATCTGCCGGGGGTGGGCTTCCAGCTGGCAAGCTTCTCCGGTAGAAGCCGCCGTTTGGGATGCCGGAGGAGTGTGGAGCAGCGAGCTCACGCTGCTCCGCGTGGCGACGGACTCGCCCGGCTGCTGGTAAGCTCCGTTTTCAGGCGTTTTCGCCCGTTTCCCCCCACACACATGTGGAAAGGGCCATACTCATCCTCTTCATTCTGCTCCTTTATAAATATGTTCTTGAAACTTGCCATGTTATAGAAAGTGCAGTGATTTCTTCCCTATCCTGCTATAAATCATTAAGAAAACAGAGATACTGTAAGAGCTAAGAGCTTGGTGGGGGTTGAGAAAGGTGGATCCTTCATAACTCTTGTCATATCAAAGTGATTTTCTAGTTACAGCAAGGACAAATGTGTTTATTGCTTTGTTGGCAGAGGTTCAATGTGCCATTTATTGAATACTCCAAATGTTCTTGGCTCTCATGTGCATTCTATTCTTACAAACAAATAGCCTTATTGAGTGAATAGAGCATCCCATCTCTCCATTTACTATGCTTGTGGAACAGGAAGGGGGTGTGGACTTCATCTGTTTTTAGCAGATTCTGCAGAATTAAGCTGGTAAGTGATCTTTCTTTGGTTTCCAGTGTCAAAGATAATAGTTATTAAGCTAATCAATAGTATCTTTGATGAATGGTGTCAATGAAATGGACCTTTAACAAAGATCCATAGATAATAGTTTCTAAGTAACCAGTGACAACTATAAATATAAGTTCAGCTTCAAATATGCTTTCCTATGGTAGTAACAATTGGAGTTTGGAGGTGCAACAAGGGAAGGTTAAGTAGGTGGTGAAAACTCAGGAAGTAGACTGCCTTTTTCTCAGCAGTACCAGGCTGGGTCTTGTGATGAGACATGGGGCCTTTCTGCACTACACTGTTACAGTGCTATTATTCCAGTTTCAACGTCCTGTGGGATTCTGGGGTTTGTAATTATCCCAGGTCAAAGAGCTCTCTGGCTGAGAATTCTAAATGGCCCTCCCTAAACTGGATCCTCCCCAGGATTCCATAGGATGTTGAAAGTGGAATAATAACACTATAACAGTGTAATGCATTAAGGCCCATAGTATCACAGATCCACTATGGTATCTTGTAAAACCTCATCACAGGGCAATGGATGCAAAAGGACCAAACTTATATTGCTTTGGTGAAACAAGATGAGAAAACTGAACATTGTTAGCTGCTGGAAACAGTGGTTGGGCTCTGAAGTCAGCCACAAATTAGGGACACCTAATTTTTAGAGGTGTCATGGTTTGAGAGTTGGACTACAACTCTGGAGACCAGACTTTGAATCCCCACTCTTGCATGGAAACAAACTGAGTGACCGTGGGTAAGTCACACTCTCTCAGCCTTAGAGGAAAACAATGGCAAACCTCTGAATAAACCCTGCCAAGAAAATCCTATAATAGGGCACCTGAACTCAGAGTTGACTTGAATGCACATAGCAATAACAACAAAAAGTTTAGATTCTGTCTGAACCTAATTGGCCTTGTGTTAGAAACATTGAGAGGTGCAAAGTCAAAGGCTTTCACAACCGGAATCCATAGGTTGTTGTGGGTTTTCCAGGCTTTGAGATCTGGGCTTTGAGAATCTCTGAAGGTGCCAGTCACAGCTGCAGGCAAAACATCAGGAGAAAATACTAATAGAACACGGCCTAAAGCCCAGAAAACCCACAACAACCTACTGGGAGGTGCCTCATTCTATTAGGTCGTTAGCCCATTAGGTATCTCATGTTGCCAGTGAACTCTCCCTGCCACCCTTCTCCATTCAGCTGAAAGAACATGGGTTCTGAGTTCCCATTTGCCAGAGCTCAATATGTATATGCTGTATGTGGCATACACAGGGCTCTGTTAAACCACAAACATCCCTCTATGCGCCAGAAGTAGAGTGGATCAAATTCATTCACCTTGTTAATTGCTCCATAGTTTAAATAGAACATCAAATTGTCCAAATGTAGGCTATGTAGATAAAACAACAGAAGTTTGTGGCACATTTAAAACCGCTAAAATATACCTGTCCTTCCTAAAGATGCCACAAGATACTGATGTTGTTTTGCTGGAACAACCTTACACAGCTACTCCTTTGAATCTTGATCCAACATGCACACAGTTTTTGCTATACAAGGAAGCTTCTCAATCTCTTCCCCCCACACACACACAAAAATCCAATGTCTTTTATGATTTTAAAAGTCTGAGGATTAGTTATATAATGCAATATGTAGATAGGAATTAAAAGTGCCGTTATCAATCAGCATAGTCTCTCAGATCCTCGAGTGAAGAGATGTTCCTTTGACTATTCATTTTTGGAGCAAGCAGAAATCAGTCCTTAGCCACAAGATGGATTCCAGGTGTTACCCCAATGCTGTTAACACCACTTCAGTGCCTTGCTTTGCTATCAGATAATTTTTTCCTAACTTAGCAGAGTGCACTGAATTTAACTCAGGGTCTCTGCCTTCCTAAATTGCTTTTTTGAATTCCCATGCTTTGATATTTGCACAGAGGAAAATGTGAAAATTGAAGCCATTGGATTTGGGATTAAATTATCTGTTTTAATTGGTTTTCTTTGTCATCTCTGCATGTATCAGTTCATTGGGTGTATGATCTAGTAACAGCCATCCATTCAGTTGGTAGCAGGTCTGCAGGATTTCAGGAACATGTTTTCCCCATCTTTGGTACCTAAATTTCTTTTCCAAACACGAAAGAAGCCAGGGTTCTTCTACTAACCTCTGCATGAGTACCTTGTGGCTCTTTTGTTGCACAGCAGCTTGCAATCATCTCTTATCATTGGTCAGATTGGCAAAAGATCAGCAGAACTGCAGTCAAAAGTCTCTGGAGAGCTCCAGGCTGCCTACCCTTGTGTCCTGTCTATACTTTGAAGGGCCAGATTGCTGTAATTACAAAAAGGCCAGCTTCCTCCCAATTCCACTACATCCCTGGTGATCCAGCTGTGTATAGTGGAATTGCCACATAGATTGGGGGGGGGTGTCTCTCTGCACTAATAAAGAATTTGGAAGTCCTGTGTTTGTGTCTGCACAGAAAAGTTTTTTTGAAAAATCCAAAGCATGGAAATAATGTGTGAGAAATAACATTACCTGTAGCCTGTTTCTTTTGGAGGTAAGAAGGACATAATGTCACGTAAGCTTGCTACTTTTTCACGTAATGAGTAAAGTTTACATGTACTTTGGGACCAAATTAAATTTGGTAGAATTTTTAGGGGATTCCTTCCTCCTAATTTTAGGCAACTTCCTTACAATGTACTTTTTTTTCCAAAATGGTAACAAAAGTCACCAGTAATGCAACACATTATCTTTAAAATAGTTATGTTAATAGTAACATGTTCTTTTGTGGGTGTATTGTAGTGTGTTATTCCACAGGTTTCTTTTTTTTAACAAGTAACTTTCCAAACTCTGAAAAGATCCCATGGTGTGCTGCTAAACTCAAGCTTCATGATGTGATAAAAGATGACATGGTGAGGTTTATTTAAAAGTAGGCTCATGTGTACCTTCTGTCTAAAATCACTCTTGTTAATTATACACTTATGAAAAATGCTGGGATTACTGTATTCATACATCTAACATTAACAGAATGTATTTCTATTTGGTTGAAAGGGTTTCTCACTTGTATTTGTAAACTATGTACTGCCCTCTCCCTTGCACAAGGTATTTATCAACTGTAAGATAAAACAGGTGCCGAAGACACAGAAACAGTATTAAGAAGTGTGTGCATAAAAGCACTTATATTTTTCGTACTTGTAGTATACTCTTTGTATAGAAATGCAGTACTGTGGAGTCATATATAACTAGCTTTATTTGGAACAACCAATTGTTTTGATAACATTGTTCAGCTGACTTCTCTTGAATTGTGAACCATGAATTAAGAAAAAAATTGTGCCAAATTACATTCTGTATTTTGTTAATCAAATAGTGATCAAGTAGCTGTTAAAAAAAATATTAAACTTCTTGGAAAAGTGTAAAAGAGTCAGTTTTTCAATTGTGTTTGCCTGATTGGTACCTTTTTGGAGCCTTGCACTTCTTTGGGATAAACAAATCTGTGTCAGTTGCTCACATATTCAGTCCTGGAAGAGTTACTTTTTTAGACTGCAATTCCCAGAATCCTCCAACCGACATGGAGGCCTCTGAGACTTGTGATCCAAAAAGGAACTTCTGAGTTCTAGATTCTACTATGAATCTGTTGCATTCCATTTCCTGACCAATCTGCAATTCTTCAATTATAAGACTTTTGGACTTAACTGTATATGCATGTTTCCCTAATTCATATTTTTTCTGACAATTTTTCAACTGAGAAACATGTTATAAAATTCAGAGGAATGCACAGTCTAAAGGATAATTGTGTTCCAATCCACATATTTGCCTAGGCCCCTTTAAAATACAGAACAAACAAAATCTTCTCACAGCTTTGTTGCAATCCCTCTTAACATCCATCAGAGTACTTACATCTGCTGCTACTTCCATGGCAACCATTTTTGCTACTGATCATCTACATTTGAACTGATTTCCCCTTTTCTGACACTTGAAACCACACCATCCAGTATTTCACAGATAAAAATAGGACCTCTTGTGTATTTATAACATACTGATTCTCACACCAAGAATCACTGAACAAGTGCCCTTTCCTCTCAATTATTATATGTTACTGAAGTTTTGACTATGCCTGCCAGATGCTACTCTTCTGTTCTGCAGTAGCATATCCTGTGTTTGTTTCTGAGAGAGATATTTAAAAATTATGACAAAGAGTAATAAAAGAGTTACAAAGAGTAACAAAAAATAATAATAAGAAAAACATGAACATGAAAACAAAAGCAACATTGTGAATCAAGCAACACAAGCATTGGCTGGCATTCAGTATCATGGTTGCATCTGTACCTGCTCTGTACTCACAATCTTCATGTAGTCATGATCATGGCAGCATTGTCACCATTGTGACTGGCATCCCAAACCATTTTATTAGGCAAAAGCAA
This sequence comes from Ctenosaura bakeri, assembly GCA_948474755.1. Taxonomy (NCBI): domain Eukaryota; kingdom Metazoa; phylum Chordata; class Lepidosauria; order Squamata; family Iguanidae; genus Ctenosaura; species Ctenosaura bakeri. The sequence goes on from CAOLHI010001070.1 coordinate 23,357, forward strand.
CACTGAGAGAAGGAGGTCAGTTCTGCTGGCAATCAGTGGGGTGGATAGTGTTTACATTCCACCTTCCCACCAGTGAATGAAGCTGCAACAGTCAGAAGCAGAACCTCTTCACAATTTCTTTTCAGATCCTTCCTCATGGGTGGGAGCAGGTGGAAACATCTTCCCTCCATGCCCCAATTGCCAGCAAAATGGACCTCCTTCTTTTAGTATGGCTGATGCGTAGCATGGTAGGTTTGGAGGGGTCAGACAAGGAGAGCCTGCTTAGTTGGTGTCATGTCTTGCTTCCAGAACATGGACTCTGACTCAGAGTCTGAAACAGGAGACATGCCAGAGGCTGAGATATAGGCATGGTAGTACCTGCTGTACAAAAATAAGTTATATTGTCACAAACAGAACAGGGGGCAGTGCCAGCTCCAGCAGAGATTCCTGCCCCTTCAGACACAGATGATAACTTAACAGTACCTACCTTGGTTGAGCACAAGCAACAAAGAGAAAGCCTATGCCAGTCCCAGAGAATGTAGAACTGGCAACAATTAATCAGGCAACAGCTGTGCTAGGTGACTGACCTATATAGCTGCCACTTTTCCCCTCCAGAAGTTGTCAGAGCTTATCTGACCTCTCTGTTTGCTGGATGCCTTGCTGAACTCTGTGTCTGATTCTGGATTACCCTGACTGACTCTGGACTTCCTTGCCTTTGAATTCTCTTGGACTTTATATTTGACCTTGTGCTTACAGAATAAAAGTGAGTGACAAGCTGGGAGCTATACAGTTTGTTTTGTTTGAATTATCAGCTGTGCTGCTGGGACTGAGGTAGGACTGTTATGCATACTATACAATGTCTGAATTCAGCATTGCCTACTTAGGGCCTTTCCACAATACACTGTTACAGTGCTATTATTTCACTTTCAAAATCCAGTGGAATTCTGGGATTTGTAGTTTACTGAGGCCAAAGAGCTCCCTATCTGAGAATTCTAAAGGCCCCTCCCTAAACAACAAACCCCAGGATTCCACAGGATCTTGAAAGTGGAATAAGAGCACTACAACAGTGTAGTACAGAAATCATCTAAGTTTCACATGTAATGTAATGAAGTAGGTGATGTGGAATTCCAGACAATGTTTTTAAGATTAGACATTATTTCAATGTTTCCTCGCTTGTTTACATTGTGTTAAAAAGATGAAACCCTAAGTGCTTGCTAACATGATGGTGGACCACAAAATGATTGGTTAATGAAAAAAATAAAATAAAAGAAGGCCAAACTGGAAGTCATGTGTGATTCCCCTCCACCCGTTTAGATTCTACAAGTCAGTTGGCAAAAGAATGGAATTTTATTTATATTTTTTATTTATTAAAAATACGAACAGAATTTCTTATTTTTAAAATAAAATAAAAGACTTGAATATCAGAAAGCACTGGCAAAATTTGTTCCAGTGACAATGGTTTGGTCATTAAAAATCAATCTCTAATTATATACAATCTTCTTTCTTTCCATCTTCTATTTTGTTTATATTTATCTGTGTGTTCATATTTGGGGGTGCAATTAAAAAAAGTCACAGAGTGACACTGCTGGCATTGACAACCTGGAATAAGTCCTCCATATCTTCATCATTTCCAATACAGAGGGGTTATCAATGCTATTTTGTTTAACTTTAGAAAGGAGCAGAAATATTAGGTCAGAATCTTGTATGGGATTCATGTATTGCAGTGCTACACAATGAATCCCAGCCCAATCCTACCAAGCCCCACTTATCAGGAAGCAGCCACTGTGACTGACGGGAATCTTTCCCCCTGTCAAACAGGAGTAGCTGGCTGCCATTTCCACACCACCCAGAGTGCTCTGGTAGATGGAAGCAGGAACTCTGTTACAATTCCCCTTCAGGCCAGTGATTGCTCTTGTAAGAGGGGGTAGGAATGGCAGTCAACTGCTTCCTAGTCATCAGGGGAGCAGACTACCATTGATTGCACCAGCTACTTCCTGATAAGTAGGAACTGGGGGACCTCCGTGGTCCCTATGTAGTCCCTAAACTAAAGACTACATAGGGATGATGAACATTTAACAGTCACAAGTCAGTAACTCCAGGTTACGCATTCATAACTGCCATAAAGGATTCCAACCTTAATATATATCTGTATAAAAGAGAATCTCCACTTTCCATTTGAATCCATGATATATCTTTATCTTCTCCATAAATCTGAGATATTTCTTTTAACTGAAATGCCATATAACATGTAATCATATAAGGAACACCAAAACTCCCACATATAGTTTCCTTATATCTGATTTTATTAACAGCTTTAATAGTTTTATTATTCCTGTAATCTTTTCCAGCCTTTTGGGTTTTTTGCCACCTGAAAATTAGTTCTCGCAGGAAGAATCTGAAATAAAAATAAAAATTTAGGGAGAATGTCTGCTTTTACAATGGCTAGCCTTCTTAGCATAGTCAATTCCATTTTGATCCATTGTTTTCCATTCTTCTTAGTGTATTTAAAGACCAGATTACCGTTATGATACAATAACTAGGAAGTAACTTTAATCAGTGTTGTCATCAAATATCTAAAACTGAAGAAAAGGGGTGGGTAGACATATTTAAACAAATTAATCAGATGTTTTAATGATTAATTTTTAACACTGGGTATCTCTCAAAGTTAGACAAAAGTTTAACTTTCTGGAACACAATTTTCTGGATCTATAAGATAATGTAAAGTATCATCCACAGATAAATTCAATTTATGATTTATTCTCTTTAATATTTCCTCCTTTCATGTTTGAGTCAGGCTCAGCTGCTCTTGCTGAAGACTAAATAGAGAGGACAATTAATAGAAGTGAGAGTGGACAATCTTGACTCATTCCTCATGGTAAATTAAAATATTGTGATTCTAAATCAATTAAATTTACCACAGCTTGGAATCTAAATATATTCTCCATAAAGTAGTTATAGAAATCTCCCAGACTTTTCAGATGTAAGAACATTTCAAAATATCAAATCCCATGTATCACATGAAAGTAGGAAATTATGAAAGATGTTTGAAGTCCTCCTAACTGTATCAGACAGATCTCTATTTGGCATGAAGCTAGTCTGATTAGGATAAATATGTTGACTGATAAAAGTATTTAAATTTTGTGTTAGTAGAGCTGTAAAACTTTTAGCCTTGGTTTGGTACAGTTGTAGGTGATCTGAAACTTGAGTAAAAGCACTATTACTTTTCATGAACATGATCATCTGTGCTGTTTTTGAAGATACAGGAATATCACTCCCACTTAAACTATCATTAAACAATCTTTGTAGACGATAAATTAAATCTGATTCAAAAACTATATATAAGTCACCAGAAAAAAAAACATTAATGCTAGGAGCTTTCCCCTTTTAATTTTTCTAATCATTAATTTTAATTCATCTTCTGTAATTAGAGTATTTAGGCAGTTTCTTTTGTCATCATCTAGACAATTCGTTAAACAATAACCAATTTAAGAATGGTAAAGAAAATGTTTAATGTCACAGTCTCATTTTACTAGTTACAGAGTAGCTATAACTCAAAAATGTTGTTGTAAATTGCTGTCAAGTTGGCTTACATTTGTGATGACCCTATAAATAAGAAACCTCCAAGATACCCTATAAGCAGCAGCCCTGCTGAGGTCCTACAGACTCAGGTGTGTGCTTTCCTTGACTGAGTCTGTTCAACTGTAATGCAGTCTCCTTTTTTTTCCAATTACCTCCCACCTTAACAAGCATAATTGTCATTTGAAATAAGTATTACTGTATCATATGTCCATAGTATGACAGCCTCAGTTTAGTCATCTTTGCTTCTAGTGAAAGTTCGGGCTTGATTAGCTCTAGGGCCCATTTATTTCTCTTTTTAGCAATCTGTGGTGTCTGCCAAGCTTTTCTCCAGCACCACATTTATTCCTGTCAGCCTTGTTGAATGTCCAGCTTTCATAACCATACATAGAAATCAGAAATACAGAGGCATGGATGTCTCAAAAATACTCAGCAACATCTTTAGTAGTCAGAGGAAGAAAGTGCTTATATAGCAAATGCTATATCTGATAAATATACTCCAGCTACAGCTGTTACAGCTGTTTCTCTGTCAGATGAAACCATTCTAGATTAGAACAACATCTCTTGACACTGCCTGATCCACAATATAGCAACATGCTGTCCCTGGAGAATTGCACAACAGTTCCCGATAATAATAGAATAGATAAAAAAGATATGCCAGAATAGTGAACAATTTAAAGGCAGTGGATGATCAAAAGATACTAAGAAAGCCTATCGGCATGAATATAATTCAGGGAATGGTTCAGATGCCAAGAGACCAGTTTCCAACTGGTCTAGTTGGTTTTAGGAGTCTTTTGGCTTGTTACAGGGCAGAAGAGGAGACAAGCTACTTCTCTCCCTTATTGTGGCTAGTGGTGGACAAACTGATGCAGTCATAACTTTTAATTTGCTTGAATACATCCTTGTAAACTCAGGTTAAGTTTTTAAAAGGTTTCAAAGCATCTTGGAATCTTTTCATGGGCACACCACCAAAACACATCCTAGTAGTACGATGTGTCTAATATGATGCTTTTCCCCGCCACCTATCCTTCTCCAGCTGCCTATTTTCATACGTACTTTGTTGACAGCAGCTGATAGTCACAGAGTCATGTTGGCAGCAACTGCAAAGCAGGGGAAAAAAGCAGTAATAAGAATGGCAGTTCTTATCCGAAGACCCAGCATGTTGCTGATGCTGTCAGAGAAGCAATGGCAGAGGACTGGCTGCATTGTGACATCACCCATACAGACTGCACAGGCACAGGAAACATATATTCACTCATAATACATCTCACAAGTGGTGGCTTTCATGTTGGTGGGATGGTGATTATGGCCATTTCCGCACTAGCCTGTTATAGTGCTATTATTCCACTTTCAACATCCTGTGGAATCCTGGGTTTGCAGTTTAGGGAGGAATCTTTGAGGAGGAGCATGGATCCATCCACCATCTATTACTGACCAATGGTATAAATAAGCATAAGTATTTGGCTAGAGAGAGTAAATATAGTAGAGAAAAATAGTAAGGTCAAACTGGTCAAAGCAATGAACACTAACTGTACACATGGCTCAGATCCTGGGAAAATTACTTTTTAAGACTATCACTCCCGGAATACCCAGCTGGTATGACCAGTGGCCATGTGAGCTGGGGCCAAGATTCAGGTAGTTGTAGTTATCTTTGCAAGGTCTGCTGCTCTTGTTGCCATTTAGATTTCTAAAACAGGACCAGATCTGCTTTTGGAGCAACTACTTTCCAGGAAAATCTTTTGCAGAATTTAATGCCATCCACTGTCCCCAGGAAAACAGCCCTTCATTCACCTGAAGAATATGCATCCTTGAACAGCAGTGCCTTCCCTAGTATCAGACAGTGGCTGTTCAAACAGAAATTATGCCTGCAGGAGTTAGAGTTCCTGTTATCATTGTCACCCTGTCCTTTAACATTCCCTATCTTGGATAAAATGACACCTGAAGAAAGTGACAGTGCTGACAAACGGTAATACTGTCTTTGTCTTCTCTAAAGATAACACCAGCCTATTAATGCATTGTGATGCACAGTGCAATTAACCTTGTCCTACATGCCAGAATTTCCACTAGAAACAATGACCTACTTACGACAAGGTGTCAAGGAAAGCAATGATGATATTTAACCCGGACACGAAAGGCAGGATATGTGGGATGCCGTGATGCTCTCTGTCCCCTTTCCTTTTGGGGAGACCGAAACCTGATCTACATATTCAGTAGCATTGTTCCAACAGGACCCTCTTAGACTGCCTGATGACAGATGTCCAAAAAAGCCTCCCTGTGCAAGAAAAAGTACATAATGGGTATTCTAGCCTGCCTTTTTCTTGCCATGTAACATTTCTTAATGCATGAAGACAGTGATGTAGACTCAAGTCGATAGACTTGGACTCAAGTTGAACTTAAGTCGCTTCAGTGACTCAACTCGGACTCAACTCGGCCATAAACGATGCACTGATTTGACTTGACTTGAGACTTGTATATTTTTAATGACTGACTTGATGACCTTGATTCAGTAACATAACACATTCATCCAAAAATCTTATGACTTTGAACAATGCCTCCATTTCTTTTTGCCTGCTAGTCACATGACAATCTCTCTCAAGCCCAAAGTGTGGGCGTATTTCTCAGAGGGGAACAGCAAATGGGTTAGACAATGGGCTTGAGCAGGAAGGATCTTTCCTTCTAAAGCTTTTGAATCTTCAATAATGGGGAGTAAGGTAGGATCTTATTCCCCACTTCCGAAGGTGCAGATAGTAAAATTGCAAATGTGGAGAGCCGACTCTGCTTAAATTGTTAAAACTGAATTTATTTCACTCTATCCAATAATTCTGGAATTTTGGTTGGGGTATAAAGTTGGCTTCCAGATTTGAGACTTGACTTGAAAGTATCTTCAAGGACTTGAGACTTGATTTCAGACTTGGAGTAAAAGACTTAAATACATCACTGCATGAAGATACATCAGGTCTGGTTAATTCTTAGGATGGGGGACCAACAAAAAAATGCTATCTGCTGTAGGCTATGTTCAGAAGAAAGCAATAGCAAGCAACCTCTGAGTATTCTTTGCCTAACCAAACTCTATGAAATTCATGGGGTCACCACAATTTGACAAGGGGACTGGAAGGCATACGTGCGCGCGCGCACATGCACACGTGCACGCGCACACACATCCCCTTCCTCTTCTCTGTGCACCATCTTGGATCTACTTGCAACCTGAAGTGAAACAGTCCAGGAACACTATACTATCGGCTATATATGTAGACTGGCTCTGAGAGCCAAGCAGTATAGCCATCAGTTTCACACAATGTCTCTATGTCTGGGATGTTCCATTGTTGAGTAACCATGCATGCCACACACAAAAGTTACATTTCCTAATGGTGGAGGGTAGTCCATTAAGGCAAATGGGCAACAGCTCCCTTCTCCCCCAGACCAGCCAGACTGAGACTCCCATTCCTGCCTCCTTATTTGCAACCAGTCCCTGAGGTGATGTTGGCTGTAAGCTTTATTCTTAGTCAATCCTTCTTTGTAGAACTCAGGAGGGAATTCTTACTCTGCAGAGACTCCCAAATGCCCAGTATATATTTCCTCAAAGCACTGGCATACGGATGGGGTGGGGGGAGATGAGAGCGGTGCACCCTGAGTGGCAATTTTGGGGTGTGCCCCACACAATGTGGCCATGCCCCATGACACTGCCATGCCCTCACGCAATGTGGCCATGCCCCTGCCCCTCCCCCTGCCCCTACCTGCACTCCAAGCTATGTGGCTCCCTTGAAGGTATAAAAGGAACTTCTAGGACATAGGTCTCTCTGTCCCTAAAGAAGCAATAGGGAGAAGCGAAGCCAGAGGGGGCAGGAAGAAAAGATTAGCAAGGCTAGTCAATAGATTCTTATGGATTTTTACTTTGTTTGCCTTTTCTAGTTCTATAGTATTGTTTTTCAGGTGTGGGGAACTGAACTGTGCATAGCTTTCCAAATGTGGTTGAACCATTTGGAAGAGAACAATATGTTTCTGGCAGTTTTACTTTCAACATCTTTCCTAATTAGCCCAAAATGGATTTTTTTGAGTAGCCCCATGCTCAGTGTTTTTTCTTGAGCTGTCCACAACAACCCCAAAATGTGTGGTCACATCCCATCAGTATATACGTGAAGTGGGGATGTTTTGCCTCAATGTGCATCATATCACTTACACTAAACCTTAAATTTTTGAGCACATGTTGAAGGTATCTCTGTTGTTGCAAAACTTTAGCCTATTCTTATGGGCAACGTATCCTATTGTATATTGATTTGATGCATTACTTTATTCAATATATTTTATTATTACAGAATCACAGAATAATAAAGTTGGAAGAGACCGCCACCCAGTCCAACCCCATTTTGTCATGCAGGAATATACCATCAAAGCACTCCCAACAGAGTGCTTTACAGAAACTGTTTAAAAAACTCTAAAGAATGAGATTCCACCACACTCTGAGGCAGCATATTCCACTGCCAGACACTCTGGTCACCAGGAAGTTCTTCCTGAGATTTAAGTGGAATCTCTTTTCCTGTAGTTTGAATCCATTGCTCCTTGTCCTAGCCTCTGGAGCAGCGGAAAACGAGCCTGATCTCTCTTCAATATGATATCTTGTCAGATATTTAAACATAGTTATCATGTCCCCTCTTAGCCTTCTCTTCTCCAGACTAAACATACCTAGCTCCCTAAGCCTCTCCTCATAGAGTATGGCTTCCAGACCCTTCACCATTTTGAACACATTCCAATTTGTCAATATCCTTTTTGAAATGAGGTACCCAGAATAGGACACAGTATTCCAGGTGATGTATGGCCAAAGCAGAATAGTGTGGTACTACTATTTTCCTTGATCTAGACTCCTATTGATGCAGCCAAGAATTGTGTTGGCTTTCTTGGCTGCTGCATCATACTGCTGACTCATGTTCAGCTTGTGGTCTACTAAGACTCCTAGATTGTTTTCACACATATTGTTGTCCAGCCAGTTGTCTCCCATCCTATATTTGTGCCTTTCATTTTTTCTGCCTAAGTGTAGGACTTTACATTTCTGTCTGTTGAAATTCATTTTGTTAGCCTTGGCCCAGCTCTCCAATCTGTTAAAGTTATTTTGAATTGTGATCCTCTCCTTTGGAGTTTTAGCAATCCCTCCCAGTCTGATATCATCTGCAAATTTGATCAGCATGCCCTCTATTCCATCATCCAAGTCGTTGATAAAGATGTTGAATAGCACTGGGCCCAGGACAGAACCCTGTGGCACCCCACTAGTCACTTTTCTCCAGGTTTAACACTGCTTTAAAATTTTAAGACTAAATGATTTATGAATGCTTATAAATAAATAAATGCATAAACTTAATGTTTCCTTTGCAGATTTGTCCTTGCATTGTTACTGCGCCTTCTGAGAACTCTTTTCAGCTGGTGCTGGTGCCAAGGAAGCAAAAGAATGTGTTACTACCCAAACACTACCCATATGCCAACTCTATACCAGTGCTAGCCAACCAGGCACATTTTAACACATAGGCAAATCTTCTTGCTCCCCTCCTTGGGTCGATAACTAGATATAAACTTGATTCTTAACATTCACCAAACTGGATTGTTTCAACTCACTGCTCCATGTGACTGGTGTATGGGAGATGGTCAATCCACTCTAGGACTTAGACTAAACCCCAGGAGCTCTCCAAGGTGCTGAGCCTGATTTTGCTAATGGATTATGTGCCTTGGATAGCTCCTTTAACTTTCAGGCTAGAAACCAGAATGTATTCACCACCTATTAGCATGGAAGCCTCTTTGAGGGATCGAACCTGTGTTTTATTTATTTAACATCTCTTCTTTCACTAGTACTGCTTTGGTTGAGCTGAGAAATGTATTGTGCTTTGTGAAGTTCAACTTATATCCAGTCCATTATGTGTAGCACTGTGGGTACTGTGCCTGACTGGTTTTAGGGAGGGAAAACTAATGGGACCAAAATTTATCCATTCCTGCTAAAGTCTCTGAGCACAGAAACCCAATGTGACAGATTTTTTTTTTAAAAAAAATCTGGCCTTCTGTGTCTCTTGGACCTTATGGATTAGCATGCTAACATGATATTACTGTCCTAGGTCCATTTTCTCCTACTTTAAATCCTGCTAAGCTTGCTAAAGTTTGTCTCACCCCTCTGCCCACCTACCCACACTCCCAACCATCTCAAAAGCAACAACCTCTTGCTACTGTACCAGACTAGAAGATCAACCAAAAATGTCTAGAGAGAGATCAGCAATGGTTCTCTTAATTGCCATTGTAAACGTTGACCTGAAGTGAGATAATATTGTTAATATTTATGTTTGGTCATGAAATTTTATTTTCTGCCTTTCATGTTCCTTCTTCCTCTCACACTAGTGAGGGTTCTGGTTGTCACTTATTTGTTTTAGCAGGCATATATATTAATATATTGCTTTGTAATGCACATTGTGCCATAGATAAAACAAAAGTGCATCTGAATCTCCTATTGGAAACCTTTCCAGGCCTGTGTATTAGGAAGGGATTTGGTTTTATATAGAACACTAATGCCACCCAGTGTTTAGTTATAGTCATTACAGCCTTGAATTTGTTCATAACTTTGAGAGCCAGCTGATACTACTAACTTTTCAATAACAATGTTCAGTCATTTTTTATGGAGATTCAGATTACCTTCTTTCCAAACTGCTGCATTCTTGTGCGATACCATCTGGCTTGTGGCAGTTCCAAGGGCTTCATGTGCTTTTGCACTGAACAGTTTGGGTATTATGGTGTGAAGTGCTAAGTGTGATTGTTCAACAAAACAGACAAGAGGTTGATAGATTCCAGCTGCCAGTGATGCTGCAGTACTGGATTTCTGGCATTGATGGGGCTTAGACTAGATGACCTCTGAAGTATCTCCCAGTTCTATAAGGAGACAGAATCCACACTATCCCTAAGACTGGCTTGATGTGTTGGTAAACAGTGCTGATTTTCTTGAAAGGCGATAAACCAGAAAGGCTTGGAGCATTGTCTCAGTTGTTCTCAATGGAGCACTGTGGGCTTTTGTCCTGGAGCTGGCACTCTTCAGTACTTTTATTCTGGGTAGAATCAGCCAATCAAAGCTCATGGAATGATGTTAGAGAGACTTATAGCGGAAAGGATATAACATAAAGGCAGTCAGAATTAGTTAGTCAGAAATAAAGTAGGAGTCAGTTAGGAGGAGTGAAAGAAACCTGAATAGGGCTTTTGGGAGGTGAGGAAGTGGAGAGAGTTCAGGGAGAAGTGATACTTTCTCTGAAACAGAGATGTTACTTGTGCTATGGGTGGTACCAGCCTAAAGCCAGATGCTTATTTTATTTGCTATATAATAAATCTTTACCGTTTTTATTTTCTAATTCTCCATCTGGCTGTTTTCATTTGATAATTAACAAGGAAAACTGGTCACACTTTACTACATACAGTCCACTGATCAACACAGCCATTTGTCCAGTATCATGGTCATTTTGAAGACTGAGTTATACAAAGAAGGGATGTTAAGGGCAAAATGGAGGCTGGGTGATAGTAACCCAAGGTTTGGAATGGCAAAGCAAACCTGGATAGGGATTCCATCAGACAAGGGCTCAGATTAACACAGGCACTTGTGTTGGTTGTACATTGGTAGGCCTACCTCTGCACTCAGATTCCCTTGCTACTTTAAATACAGCCTTTAAATCCTGCTTAAAAACATATGATATATCAAGTGACAGTTTGTTCTATATCCCAAGGATATGAAATAGAAAACAGTCAAAGCCAGTGCAATAAAAAAGACAAAACACAGTCGTCAAAAAGACAACAAAGAGTGGTCAGATAGCATACGCTTTGTGACAGGTCTACCTGCCTTCTGGGACTGGAAATAAACCTGAAGCTGATGTATAGGAAGAGATATATGACAGATGATTGTCATTGGATAGAAAGGAAAAACTAGCCAGCAGGTGCTTTCCCTAGTTGTGTCACAAGGAAGTACAAATCTGAGCGAGAGCTGACAAGATAAGCTTGATATGCTCACCAGAACCAGCTGAAGATATTGTGCTGCTGAAGACAAAGGAGCAAATGGGAGTTCCAGCTCACCCAAATTGTCCAAGTCCTCAAAGCCACCTGAATTATTCTGGCATATGAGGCAGACCATCATCATATTCTGGCATACGAGGCAGACCATTCATCAGTTTTATTTTTTTTCAGGTGCGGTTAGTTGGTTTGAAGTGGTAGATAAAATTTTAAAGCAAATACTCAACTTGCATGCCCAGCTTCTTTCTTCCTTAGGCGAAAAATTTAAAAACAATGCAAAGGAGGACATTTTTAATCCTGGACTTCAGGGCCTCAGAGGCCTTTTCAAACAACTGACATTTATCCTCTCACCCCTTGCTTTACTGTTATTACAATCGTGACATTAGAGCAAAAAGCAAAACAAAATACCACACAACAGCAAAGAAACAAAAGTGTTGCACCAACTGATTTAAAAAGAAATAGCTGTATCTCTATATTATAAACTCACTTAAAATCACAGCACTGTCATGGCTACAGGATTAAAACGTAGTTTCCTTCTATTCTACTGACAACAGACACACTTATTTGGAAACAAGAACCATTTTGATAAAGTAAAATGTATGTGTGTGTATATATTTATGTATGTATGTATGTATATGTGTGTGTGTGTATAGTGTGTATATATGCGTGCACGCACACACACGTACAGATACTTTTATAGATATATCTGTGACAAGGGTGGGTAATATTATTGCCAGACTGAAAACTGGAAAAAGTTTCTGTACTTTAATGGTGTTGTTGTGTTGTTGTTGTTGTTATGTCTCTTCAAGTCATTTCTGACTTACAGCGACCCTATCACTGACTGGCTTTTCTGGGGCTGAGAGGGTGTGACCTGCCCAAGGTCACCCAGTGGGTTTCTGTGGCTGAGCGGGGAACTGAACTCTGGCCTCCAGGGTTGTAGTCCAATGGTCAAACCACTACACCACACTGGCTCTGTAACAGTTGTGTAGAAGAGAGAATTTCAGCAAATGTTGCCTGTCATACAACTGGGTAACAAGCAACACCTGCTGAAATTCCCTCTTCTATGCAATGGGTTAAAGGTATAATTTTTCACTTTGGCAGCTCAAGACTGGGTAAAGCTCTTTCAGCACAAGGGCTGCATTCAGCATCAGGTTTCCCACGAGCTCTGCCTAGTGGCATGTGGTAACAGCGCAACAGGATGAGATGAACTTGACAGCTTATGTTAAGGTTTTTTCCCCTCTAAATTATTTTTATTAAACAAAACAGAAGAAAGAAAAGATACAGCATACAAAAGAAACACAAATTTTCACATAATACCCGCCACACTTCCACTAAATGCGCATAGAACATACAACAGCAGTGATGATACACTAACATTAACATTACACTAATATAACATTACACTAACATAAAACAGTTGCAAAAGAGCTAGACTAACATTCTCTAAGCACATACAGTCCTACCTATTTAGACAAATTTACTTTAAAAGTCAATGTGAGCCTAAGAAATCACACAACATCAGACACTAGACAATTTACTGTAAAACAGGGCTTTCCAAACGGTGTGCCACAACACATTAGTGTGTCACTGGAAGTATGCAGGTGTGTCGCCTACAATCTCAGAAATGTATGTTATTATTTTTAAATCATATATTTTTAAAGAATATATGAAAGATTTTCATGAGATATGTTGTGTCCCCAGACATTTTGTTATTACAATTTATGTATGTGTCTGTATCTCTTACGAGGGGTTAGTTTAACCTCTGGTTTGCTAGTAAAACTGAATTACTGTGTCACGAAATTATGTATGTCTAAAAAGTGTGTCACCAACATGAAAAGTTTGGAAAGCTCTGCTTTAAAAGGACCTCCCCATCTGCTGACAAAACAGCATATAGTTAAATTTCTATTTCATTAATTGTATATATACTGATCGTAAACTGAGTATCATTCAGGGATTAATATGTGATTATATTGCAGAAATTGTGTATTTAGTGTCATATAAGGCTGTAACTATTAAGACTACATGCAATATTCTCAAATGTGCATCATCAACTCAAATTCAGAGGAATGTTTGGTTTTTTTCCTCATCTATTTGAGATATTTTAAAGTTCTTACTGCCAGGGATTAAACAACAGGAGACACCTTTCAGCCTTTTGGAATGGGGATAATAGCACATAGAAGCTGGGACACTGCTATACAGTGGTATTATGGGGAAGGGGATGGTGCCACCTGAGCAATCTCTGGCACCCATATCCAACCCCAGAGGTGGCAGGGCCTCCTTCTCTGGAAATCTTTGAAAACAGTCTAGACAGATACTCGCTGGGGGTGCTTTAGCTGGAGATCCTGCACTGAGCAGGTGGCTGGATTTGATGGCCCATGATGCCCCTTCCAAATCTATAATCCTATGAAAGATACTTTAATGAATGGAATTAGGCCTTGTGGCATATTCTGCAACAACCCCATATATTTCCCAGGAATGCCACTGGGAAGCCACTGGATTCCCGTCCCAATCTTGTCCTGGAAAGAACAAGGATTTGTTAGTCAAAGCATCACACAGTGACAGCTGTTATGTGTGTCTCTAGGTTGAAGGCCTTTAAGGCTTGCAGGCAGCAGACAGTTGTTGAAGGAGGGGCAGAGAAAGAGGGGAAAAAGTGATTGTACAATGGGACCTTTAAGTGGCTGAACTCAGGAGTCGTTATGAGAGAGCTAAGATACTATGTTGGCTCAAAGAACTGGTGGAGAGGCTGGTATGTTTGCTGGAGAAGTCCTGAGAGAGTTCGTGTGGAGACAGATGCACATTGAGGGTGAAAAGAGATTTTTCTGTGTGAGAGACAGATCAAAAGGCATGTATGTGTGTGAAAGGAGAGAGGGGTTGTGACAGAGGAAGAGGAAAGTATGTTCATGCGTCTCTGGGGAAGTCTGCCATCTATCACATCAACATATTTGCACAGAAGTAAGCCCCAGTGAGTTTAGTGGAATTTACTCCTAGGTAAATGTGTACTCATCCATACATGTCCTCATTCTCATCTGAAATGTTGGAGGGTTTGTGATGTGTTCTGCAGATTTTTTTTAAAGCAAGTATTCCAGCTGTACAAGTTCCCCATCAGACTTTATTTAAAAAAAAAAAATGAACAGAAACCATGCTTTTCTCCTGTACCACTGTGTCAGCATCAGTTTCTCCACGAGTCAATAGTTCTGGTCTCTTATACTCCAATGGTTAATTTATCAATCTGCCTTACTTCCTTAACTAACAGAACAAATCCAGCGGCTCCTGCAACCAACATAAAATCTTATAAAGCACTGGTGTCTAGTTTTCCTCCCATTTTTCTAACTGCATATTATCATTTTCCAAGCACACATTTTTTTTCCCAACTGCACATTTTACATCCAGCTACAAAATAAAACTAAACAATGGCCCTGACACACTCCTGCTAGCTCAGGTGTGGACATCAGCCTGTTTGCCATTGGCTCTATTACCTGCTGCTCTTTGGGTGGTCACTTGGAGCCCCTGCCCCCAAGCTGAGATGCCCTGAATGACAGCTTTGAGATCCAGCCCTGGCTACATCACAAAAAGAAATATCCAATGATTAAAAAGAAAATCAGTGAAACTCACTGTTTCAAATTACCTTTTTATTCTTAGAACGACCCCATGTAAATTCAGAGGACCAATTCCAACAGGTGGTGAAAGCTTCTCTTTCGGAGTTTGCATATGAGTGCAAAACACCCATCCTGAGACAAAACTTCCTCTGTTTGTCAAGTTGGATTAACTCAGACAGGAGATGTTATTGCAAATGTCCTCAGATATCCCTTTCCAGACTGAGGAAGAAACTTGATCTCATTGATTTAAACCTATTTCTGACTTCCCAAGGCAACAGTCAGCATTGATACCAACAGGTGGTCTGTGTGTATATTTCCAGATGATGAATTCTATAGACCCCTTCATGTGAGTACTCAACTATTTCTATCATTAGCTCTGAAGAGGTGTGTTAGGATGGACTATAATGAACAATCAACTGAGTCCTAACTAGAACTTTGATAAAACGGGAAGACTTTGCCATAGATTGAAAGTCAATATGGTTGTGGCGCCAGCATTTGGAATAATCAAATATAAGGCTTAGAGATGCAGAAGCCATCAGACAGAACTGAAACCGCTGCCTTGAATTGCTAAGTGAGAAGGAGCATCATCCCCAGAGAGTCTACTAGAGCAGATACCATTTTCCTTCCTGCCCTGCATCTAGATTGACTATGTTATTTGGAAAAATGTGTTGACAAATAAATTTAACTGTTCGCCAGTACTGAATCTGGGCAGAGTTTTACTCAGAAATGAATTTTCTTTCTTTCAATACCAGTGTCTCTATGATTTATATTACTGTGTATGTTTCTAAAGATATATGAATAATCTTTGTTTACCATAAATCTCTTTTGTTGGAACTAATTATACCTTAGTCCAAAGATTGAGAACCTGTAGCCCTGCAGATGTTAAGACTACAAGTCTCATAATAAAAGGTCATTTGTGATGTTAGCTGGGGCTGATGGGAGTTGGAATAAAATTTGAGAAAATTTCCCTGTCCCAGCCCCAAATTAACAATAAGTCACTGAATCCAGTGGAGGTAATTTACAGCTAAACACTATGTATGTGTATTCAGAAATAAACTCCATTGGGTTCAATTAGCTTACCAGCCAGTAAATGTATACAGTAGAGTTGGACAACTGTGGCTTTCTCAATGTCTTCAGAGTACAACTCCCATATTGTTTATGCTAGGTAGGACTGATGGGAATTGTCCAGAAATTTCTAAAGAACCACAGTTTTCCAGCCTGGTCCAAACTACTGCAGCCATTAGTCTCAATCTAGTAGATTCTGTTTTGCCTAGTTCTGCAACAACCTATTCAGAAAGCCATCTCATTTTGTTGTGGGACTTACCAGAAGAGAATTGTTGGGTGCTTCCAGACAGACTGTTCACAAATACAAAGACATTGTGCAGCTTCTCCCTTAATAGATTTTTTTTTCTAGTAAGAAAAGACAATAGAAGAAACAGTGGGGGAAAACCAGCTCCAAATGAAAGAGAATGTCACCTGGACCCTTCACAGACTTCCATGAATGAAGCAGGTTGATTGTTCAGTAAAAGTCGCATCTAGCAATACTCTTATAATTCCAGGAATAAGTGTAACAAGAAAACTGGGGTGCTGGTGCAGTCCAGCAGTTAGGTCAGGGCAGTCAACTTGTGATCCTTGGACTGCAGTTCCCATCTGGCCTAGCCAGGAGAGGCAGCAGTGAGGGTGATTAAGGATTACAGTCCAACAAAATCTGGGCAGGCCAACTTGCTTCCTTCTCAATCAGGTACCAGTAGTTGTAACTGCCAAAGTAGCTATAACTGCTGTAGAAGAGTGAGCTCAATACACTTTCATGCTGGAGGCAGAGTAGTAAAACCCTCACCCAAATCAAGGTATATCAAAGACAACGCCAGCCAAGCTGTTTTGGCACCTGTGGAAGATTCTATCACAAGCATTTCTTCCCTAATGGAGCAATAAAAATCCAACACTAAGAAATTAACTAGGTGACAATTTGCTGCTCTTTCGTGATACCCAAAACCTGGTGCCGGAGGTGGCTGTTTCACTGCACCTAATGGAAGAGTTGGCCCTGTGTCCTAGGTTTCCACAACTGTGAGAACCCAGTAGGCCGTTGAAGTGCATTGAAAATAATTGTGGAAGAATTAGTCCCTCTTTTCCATTATTAACCGTTTAATCTATTCGAACATGTGCCAAATAAAATGGAGTCGTTCTGTCTCTGGAATATTGTGAAATGTGTCTCTGTAGCTGATTTACGATGCTAGAGAATCAGCCCAAGAAAACACCTTCAGGCAGCTAATACCAGGAAAGACCAAGTAAGGAGTCACAGTGGCATAACTTTTGATGGCCATTGCCTTCTGATTGTTAGTCTTTCTTCTCAAAAGAGCATGTGAGGGCTAGTTGCCAATCACTTGGGCTGAATGTATATTCTTGGTAACACACATTTAAACTAATTTACCTATAAACACATTTATGCACTAGCCCAATGATACAAGGGATTACACATCACCGTCAAAGAAGACAAACCAAGCCCCAGTTTCAGAGCTAGAAGCCTTAGAACAGTCATTGTCAACTGTTTTTTGGCCACATCCTCCCAGGTTCCAGGCTCCCCACATCAAACAGGGATACAACATGAACAGATAGATAGAAAATCATTTACATCAAGACAACTTGAACATTCTGACATACTGAACAAACTTTAAGAAAAGACTGTATGAAATTAAACATCTATCAAGCCTAATGCAAGCCTTGAGCTTGGTGCTTTTCTGCAAGTTTCAAGATATCAGGCTCCAAACTGGACAATGACAGTTGGAGGTCACCAATTGTCACAGTATCAGTTGTGTTCTTGGATTTTGTCAAGGAAACTGTCAAACAGTGTGTTGGAAAGATATAAATGGGAAGGAAACTATTGATTCCAATTAGGATTGCTGTTTGGGTATTTCATTGGTTCAGGTACCAGAAAAACCCTTTGGAGATCCCTTTCTCTCAGTTTTCAGTCTGTGACACCGTTCACATGCGCCAGGGCCCCCTTTGAGCACCATACGGCACCTGATAACAATGACTGCCTTAAAGGATCTGGTTTTGGTCATTCTGCTTTACTTTCTACCAGATACCTACTTGAGAGAGAGAGACATATTTTTCCATCTCTCTAGATCAGTGGGTTAACCTTACATACAAAATCAAAGCAAAGGGCAAAGTGCACTCAAGTATCTAATACATTTTACAAGGGCACAAGAATCACAAACGCTCAGAGCTACATTTATGTTATCAAATCAGAAACTGCAGATTTTTCCTCACTCTGTCCTAGCTACTACAAGGTAAGTGCATTATGGAATGATCATAGCTATTAAAATTATTAGAAAAGTGTACTGTTACAAATTTTAAAAGAAAACCTGATCACCAAAGGCTGTTGCTAGACATAGCCTATGTATACGCAAGCTAGTTCTATTTAGATTAGCCTGCTTGGTTAGAGAAAACAATACTGCTAATTCAGGGCTCTATCCTATGGCATCCATTGCCCCAAAAATGAACACAGCTGGAGCAACAGATCTCCTCCCCACCCCGTAGTCGGGTATGCAAGCCCATCTTCTGCTGAGGATTGGCAAAACCTCTGGAGCAGATTTGAGGGTGCTCAGGAGGGTGTAGGGAACAGTCCCATGGCATATGTTGTCCCACAGCACAGGTAGAAATCTGCTCAGGTGATTTTGCATCTAGGCAGCCTCTAGGCTACAGCACTGATTCACTGGCTTATTTGGCATGACTAAAGTGTTTTCATTTCATAAACAGCTGGAAATTAACATGCAGATTTTCATTTCCTCAAAATGAAGAGTCCTTACAAAAAGCACAGGCAACAGACACTATTTTAAAAGAGGTATTATTTGGTCTTCTTTCTCACAGATGTGGGAACGCCTCTTCCAAGATGTTGCTTGCTTCAGTTCAATCCTGCTTGCTTTTCAGAACTTTTTGACTGATAACACACATTTAAACTAATTTGTCAATTAAGACTTCTTTCACTTGGAGATGACCTTGCTTATTACGGTACATACCAGCAAAAGACTTTCAGTTCACAAGATATTTGTGCTCAATTATTCAACATTCAGAAAGAGTACACTTGTTCTGTCATAGCTGGAACTATTTTTAAGGCATATCTATTTGTTCTTCTTCCATGTTCACTGTCTGGCAATTTCTTCAATAGACAGGACATGACATGACTGATTTTGAGCTAATTAAATGTTTGTAGAGTTCAAGCCATTTCTGAGAGTTGGTAGCTAGAGGAAACCAGCTTACTATATTTTTCTATGTTCACAATATGCTGAGATGCTATTTCAGCAATCCTGTGTTGCATTCTGATTTTTATTTTTGTTTGCCTTGCACCAAGAGTCCATTAATGTCATGTCGGGGTTATTTGCAATGAATTATATATTGACATTCTGTTCTCTTGAGGAAACACTGCCTGTGTAATTTTTTGTTTTGCTTTGTAACGGTGAGGTTAGAACATTTTGTACACTATTTCTGTACAAGTAGAAACCAGACTATCTGGTTTCTCCTCCTCCTCCTGTTCTATTAGGAATTTAGTAATAACATTTTGATTTTGCACACACTACCATCCCACAAGGTCTAGCCCAATGTCTTCAACAATTCATTTTATTTCAAACTCTCCCTGCGTGCTCAGAGTAGCTTTAAAGAACTTTAAACGTAGGGTTCCATTTGCTTTATATCAACCTTTGCTAACCCTCTCTACAAATATTTCTTTAACTGATGTTATTTTAAACAAAAGTAAAAAATCGTCCACCACATGGGGCTGGTGGGAAGAAGGGAGGACAGACAGGCATATAGATGGGCAGGCCTACTAGGATGTGCTGACATTCTTGCTCCTGCCAGCCTCCTACCAGCTACACAAAGAGCCAACTTCAGTTTTCAAACTAAGGAGCTCCCCAGGTACTTGAATGTAACCAGTACACAAGCAACCTGTCCAAGACCCGGTGTCTCCATACTTGGTTGCAGTTGCTGAACTAGTGAAAACTGATAAAAGGGACTTTTCAGATCTGATGATATCTGGATATCCAGGAGTAACTCTTAGTCCACAATACCTCTACTTCCACTTCAAACATCATACTCAGTTTATTTTCATTGCCTTCACATTTCAACACAACTTCATTCCTATCTTCTGCTTTTATCACCCATTTCCATTTAAAAGTTTCTTGTTCCCTTATTTAGGTCTGCTAGTTCTCCCTTACTGCCCCTGAAGTCTGGACTTCTTTTGCAGAATACCTAGACTACACTCTCTCTACTTTCAAACCCCACTGTTAGCAAGATCTTCTATATTATCCTTTATTTTTTTTTATACCACTAGAAATAAAGCCTAAGTATATGTGAGTGCACTTGCTCCTTATTCCATCCCTTGTTTCTCTTTCGGTCTGGAATAGGTAATAGTGGTCCTCTCAATGTTGCTGAGCTGTAACGCTCATCAGACATAACCAACAAAGCCAGTAGTGAGGGATGCCAGGAGTTGCAGTCCAACAGATGGAGGGAAGTGTCTGTAAGACATCACACCTTTTTCGCTGGAGTTGGCAATGGAGAGGGCCAAAGGCAATAGGGGCCCTATACTACAGTATGTTATGGCAGTATGGTTTTATATGGTTTCTTGCTAACTTAAAAAGATAATAACCTGCACATTGTTAGAAAGAAGACACTAGGAGAGAAGGGTGATTTGTCTCACTGAACAAAGCTTAATGACTTCAATTTGAGGCACCAATGAATTAGGAAGAAGATGCAGAGGAAATTCAAGGACCATGTGGATGTATGTTCTGTGAGAGAGAAGTAGCAGCTCAGAAGATTAAGGAAGTTAAGACATTTTCAACCTCTTTAGATCCAAGACCTACTTTTAACAAGACATATGGCACGTCCTTTTTAAACAAACTGTGTATGCCATATTCTTTATCTTTCTCCTTGTCACTAAGGCCATAATCTATTAGATGCAGATCAGCTGCATGATTTTCTGAAAGAGTGCTTAATGGCAACATGATTACTTTTAACCACAGGTACTCAGGGTTCAACATTTATTGACAATATCTAAGGAATAGATTGTTTTATGACTGAATAATAAGCTTAATAAACCCAACTTTCAGAGCTAAAACAAATGCACTGAATCCCAGAACCAAAATAGCCACTCATATGCTTGACATTTAACATTAAACAAGGAGTCTGTTTGTTTAAAAGCCTTTTTATTTTCCTTCACCATTATTGTTTTACAATACAAATTTCACCTTGTTGAACACACAAAAAACCCTACAGAAGATAACTCTGCTTCACGTAAAATACAGAATGAATATATATATTTATATATATATAGATATATATATGCTTCTTCATTCTTAAAAAACTATTTTGCTCTGCACATTGGCAAGTATAGGATAGAATACTTCCCCCAAACACAATATGTATGGCAGGACTGAAATTTTAGAGTTACATGCAGTTTCTGCACAATTTTGTTTTAAAGAAATCAATTGTTTTGCAACAATATTTTCATTCAGGGATGAGAACTTGTTTATAATTTTGTTTTTAACTGATCATTTGGGGAAAAAAATCCTATAGAAAGGAATTCATGGCTGTTTTCTTGCTATAGTTCAAATCTATGTATGGAGTAGACAATAAAGTAATTAAAGAAGCACATTTCATTCTAACCTGCCCACGATGTGTGAAGCCTCAATTATCATATTTGGTTTTCCTTCCAACTCAGTCATCTGAGCATTGCAAGTAGATTTCCAGTTTAATTTAGATATAAAATCAAAATTTAGTAATGTGTACAATACATATAATCTTGGTTTCATGGAATACTTTATTTTAAATAAAAATTTTGAAAGACTGCCTACTGACCATACTATCAAGACAAGAAAGGCACTAGAAACAGACAAATCTCTCTCCCAAGAAGCATTTTTTAAAATTTTACCTCTTTTCTCTGACATGTAAAAATCTTTTTAGATTTTATTTTTACGCATATCATTTTGAAAAATAAAGTTAGGAAATACTTAGAAAATCACTTTACAACATAATAATTTTTTGCACCTTTTGACACTGTCACTGCAGATTTACAAAATCAAAGTTTACCAAACCTTTCTGTGTCTATCATTTGTAGCTTCAGTGAAACAGGTAGAAAGATTCCTGTATATATCCCAGTCAGGTATTTATAAACCTTCATATAGATATTTGCTAGAAAATGGCTTACAGCCCAATCTTTGGGGCAAGAGATATGAAAATTATGTTTTCCCAAGAAAATAATATGCTTTATTCCCAGACGAGACTGGAAAGACCAAAACTTATGATATAAAAGCCTTTTTTGTTTATGCTGCTGCATCATATACAAAGAAACATGGTGATGAGCAATGCAAATCCAAAATCTATTAACAAGAAATGTATACAGTGCATGATAATTTACCATTTCGTTATTGTTGTCCATCGCAGATCCTTTGGAGAGAGAAAAATATCACAGTGCTTACCAGGTAAGAGAAGAGACTTAAGTCAAGGTAATGGTTAAAAATTAGAGGAGAGGGAGCAGTTCAATTCTTATGGCATCTCATCATGGGGAGTTCTTAGCACTTTTGGACAGTTCTCTTGCCATCTCCTTTTTGTTACTGTTATGTGTCATTCACCAGTCTGCTGTATTTAGGTTGTCTACTCAGGCGCAGTGCTTGCCAGGAAAATGGCCAATGATAGGATCGGGGTACAATACCTCGGACATTCTTTTCAAAGTACTGGAAGGGCCTGTACCACCAAACCCGTGCAAGAAGGTTAGTCTGGGAAGCTTCTTTTAGCACCTGCAAAAGAGAATATTTACAAATCTGAAGAAAAGGGGAAACAGAGGGCACACATCCACATCCAGAGTAAAGTATTCCTCTTCAGTCCTCATATGAATGCTTCCCATGGATTTGGCACTCAAGGCAGGCCAAAGATCATGTGGTAAGGTCCCATACGATTGGCCCTGCCAACACAGTTCTAGGATTCACATGTATGTTCTTCAGCAGAGGTCTATCTCATCTTGCTGGAAATTCTGCTCCTTGATTGATTGATTGACGGCATTTTTAACCCAACTTTCTCCCAAATGGGATCCATACTAATTATTTCTCTCTAACCTACCAATACTTTTGGTTCAGTGTAAGATGCAATCTTGTACATACCATTCTGACCAGATACCACACAAAAGAGTGTCTAGCTGTAACCCCAAGCAACCACTTCTGAACTTTTACTATCTCCTTCCGTACTGCTGTGGATTCCGCCTCCACATGCCTAACGTCCTGTGAGGACACAGGACTGAATCTCCCACAGAGGACTGTTTTATAATCCTTAAATACTTTTTCTGAGGAAAGAGGAAGAAACTCACTTGTTGATTGGCCATTGTGTGATACCACCAAAAAAGTCGTGTAGTGATGTAGTAAGCCACCACCACATCCACAGTGTAGTGGTCGTGAGCCAAGAGAATACAGAACATCCCAACTATGCTGAGAGCCCAGCAAATCCAATGATACCACCAGAGTCGCCGAGGTGAATCTGAGGGCACAAAGCCAAATACATTAACTTCATATATACAGTTCATTCTCCTACACAGGATGAAGAAATGCTAAACTATCACAAATTTGAAAATCTTCATAGAGGATAATCCCTAAATGGAACAGTGGAATGAAGTGCTGAAGTGGATTTCGATTTCTGGGGCTTTAAAATCAACCTCATTGTCACTGCTCTACTAGTATTTTGCAATCTGTGGAATTTTTAGGGAACAAGTTGTTCAAATAAGGTCTTCACTCAAACACAGATTTCTTATTCACAATGTATCTCTTTAAGAAGTTTACAGTCAAGCAATAAACACAAACTTCTATTAGGTCAAATTATACCCTACATTGCAGATAAACATATAGTAACTCTACTGATTCCTTCTCATCACAAATGAGGCCAGAAAAAGTAGAACTTTGCCATACAGGAGGGGCAGGAAAGAAGAGACTTTTTAAATTTTGCCTGCCAGTTACCTCTTCTCTGAAATTTCCTCATCTTAAGCTCACATCCACCCTATTCCAGTTTCATATGTATGCTTGCAAGTAAACAGGTTCTGAACAATAAGAACATCTTGATGAGGCAAATTACCTCACCTTCCCTTCTCCAATGTAATATATCCCCTACTGGGAGGCTGCAATGCAGCTTGAAGTTTGAATTTAAAGCACAAATGAAAAATGTGATTGTGCACAGAAAATCTTCCAAAATGAATTACAGGTGAATTCAGAAACTCATTGCTCCTGAAAACAGAACATTTATTTTGCCAGAGCATGCTTTTAAATACAACAATGGAAGGAATGAAAACGCCATACGGTGGCAGTTAATAAATTAGGCACAACAACAATTTATAAATAAATTAGTTTAACATTAACTTTTCTGTTTGGACAAACAAAAGAAAAACAGATTATTTTGTCTATTGAATCTATTTATCAATATATAGTCTCCAAAATGACTAGAACAAAGAAGAAAACGATTTTAGATTTACTTTCTAAAACCTGTTCCAAAGGGTCCCTCAGCTCTCTGGAGCAGATCTGGGTGACTGCAGGGAAGGGTTCTCCTCCTTCCCTATTTTGTTGATGGTAATTTTATGCCAATGAAGAGACATTGACAGTAGGATTTCACCCACTGTGCTACAATGATTACAAGCAGCACAAATACTGATTTATTTATTTATCAGTTTGTTCAACCAACTCAGCAAGTAGTTTCCAGACTGTCTGTTCTGAAGTTACATAGAATCAAACTCATCAGTGCACATCATGAGAAAAAGTACCAAACATTTAGTTTAGTTTAACCAAAACCATCCCACTATTACTTACTCTAGTTGCAAATTGTTTTTCCTACAAATGTTGGCTGCACATCAGAAACTACTAAATGAATTACATCTGTCCAGTTTAATTTTTTAATAAGCAAAATAAACAAACAAACCTCTCTTCACTTCACGCTCAAACTTTACTTCAGCAAAAAGGATTCTTACAACCCAATCCCAGCAACTATGTGTAATTAAGATGTAAGGTGCTCTTCCTTTTCTCCTTCATTTGTATTGTGACAAGTTTGCTACTGTCACTCGCTATGTTAACAATTTAGTAGAATGGGCAGAATGACCCACTTACTTGGATACACACCTTAACGTGGAGTGTGGGCCAACATGCTGAGCAACTTGATAAATAGGATAGAATGAATACAGGATGGAGAATGTATTATTTAGTAATAGTGGGCAATTATCCCAGGTCTGGGGGCCAGCCATACCCTCCATCTGACATGAGAGCAGCACTTCTCCATCATACTCCCTCTTCACATTTCCACATAAAAAAATTATTTATGTATTTATTTTGGTGCTGACCTGTGCTCTGCTTCCTCTAGGGACCATGAGCAAGGAAAGTAATTTCTGGTTTAGGAAAAGAACTGTGGATGAAAACAGACACTGTGAAACTGCCTCCCATGACCCCTAGAGGATCTGAGGGGGGGTTCACTATTTTTCTCAATTACCAACAAACCTGAGGGGCACAGGAGGTTGTGCTGGGATGTCTTGGGGCTTTGCCCAATCTGATATATGGTGTAAAAGGCTTAAAATACAGTTTATTCTTGTTATTTGTTGTAATACAAGATCACATTCTTTGCTTTAATTGTTTGATATTTATATTCACAGAGGTACTTCTAAACATGAATGCAATCAATCTGCAAAGTACTGGTTGCTAGGGAGCATTTTACAGTGTGGTCTAACAAACATGGCTTATTCTGGTAGCGAGAAC
The DNA here is from genome assembly GCA_948474755.1 of Ctenosaura bakeri. NCBI lineage: Eukaryota > Metazoa > Chordata > Lepidosauria > Squamata > Iguanidae > Ctenosaura > Ctenosaura bakeri. The sequence goes on from CAOLHI010001070.1 coordinate 49,281, forward strand.
TGTCAGACTTACACTCTTTGATAAATAGGTACGTAAGTGTTAACATCACCGTGTGACCGCTGTACAGGTAGTCGCCACACATATCATGTGACCCTGTGATAGACAGCCCGCCTCCAGCAAGCAGCTTCATTATCCTCCTCATGTGGGATTCCCAATCTCCAAAGAGCTGATAGAAAGAGTAAGGGAGGGGGAACCAGCTTGTTATTTCAGATTAGGAGGTGAATAGTTTATAATTATCTCACAAGTGAAAAGGAAAGCTAAATCCAAGTTTACCTTCAAAAAATGACACTGTAAAGGAAAATCCACTATGACTCCACTATAACTGCCATGGCCACATTCCTGGGAATTCTGGGTTTAGGAATTTGGTAATGCAATAGAAGTCTTTGGCTGAGAATTCCAAATGCCCCTCTCTCAACTGCAAATCCCAGGATTCCACAGGATAGAGCCACGGCATTTATGCTGGTATCAAACTGTAATAACTGCATAATGTGTAAGAGAACTAAGTATTAAGAATGCATACAACAGAATATCTCTTGTCAGTAAATCGATAGGTTGCTTACCTCTAACCATAGTTCTTCAAGTGAGCTGTTGTGTAAGCGTTTTAGCAATAGTCCCTCCTCACCTGGTCCAGGTGATCAGTCTGATTCCTGCTCAAACCCTCAGTTCCCTGTACACCAAAACAGCAGCCAAGGAGCTAAAGAGAGAGCATGATACATGGAAGGGAGGAAGGCTGGGTGTAAAGACCTTTTGACAGTGAGATGGACTGAAGAACCAGAGGCAAGAATGAAAGAGAAGCATGAAAAAGAACTGTGTCCCAAATCCAAAGGTTTACCAGACTACAAGAGCACCTTGAGCTGAGATGAACAGTTCCTTGCACACTTGAGGGTCATCACTTTGCAATGAGTGCATGACCATAATTGTGGCCTTCTTCCAGGCACAGAAAACAGTCCAAATGCACATCTATCCCAGGGATCTTAGCCCCATAGGAAGAACATTTTTTAAACAAACCAGAGGGCATTGTAGATCACCAAGAACTGTCATCAAAGATCTGCTGATCAGAAAACAGTCTGAATCAAGTCAAGAAATAGAGTCCAAAAGCCAAACCAAATCAAGAAAAAGATTTGAAGAGAGAAAAAGCCAAAATATAGTCCAAATCTCAGAAGCCATAAAAAGGTAGATGAAACAACACAGCTGAACAACAGTTCCTTTCTGCGGCTGCCGAAAAGGAACTGAGGGTTTGAGTTGGAATCAGACTGGTCATAAGGGACCGGCGAGGAGGGGCTACTACCAAAGCGCTTACATAACAGCTCTAGAAAGTTCCGAATGCTGTCCGAATGCACAGTAAACCCATTTGTGAGAGTCACAGAGACGACAAAGAAGGAGCAAGAATTTTTCTACCACTCCCCCAACTTAATCCTGAATCTTAAATATACTTTAGTGTATATGCACATACAAACACACACACACACACACACACAATGACCCTTCAACTTTTGTGAGGGTTCAGGGCACAGAACTCTCACAAAAGTAAAAAAAAACAAAACAACAACAAACAAATAACTCCCCCCACACCCAAGTGAGCACTCCCCTTCCCATTCCCTTCCAGTGTTCCCCCCGCCATTTATTTGCATTTCACCTGGGCACCCTGCCTTGCTGGGCCCAGGCAGTAGGTAAGTGAATAGGAGGATGCAGCTGTGCATGTGCTCCCCTCCTCCATTCACTTGATTTCCGCTGGGGATGCTGACTTCCAGGCACTCAGGTGAGAAGAAAGTGAATGGGGTGGCAGCCATGCATGCACTTCCCTCCCATTCTCTTGCATTTTGCTCAGGCACACTGTCTTCCAGGCACCTAGGCAGTAGACTAGTGAATGGGAGGGGCAGCGATATGACCAGAGAAGACACGTTCACAGGGTGGGCCCCAGTCATTCACTTGCCTTTTGCTCAGGCCTGTGGAAGGAAGATGCACACCAGGGGAAAAAATAGGGGAATGAGAGGGGGAGAACAGGGGAGGCAAGTGGGTACCTTGCAAATAATCAAGTTCACAAAGGTCAAACTCATGAATGTGTAGAGAGGACTCTATACTATTTAATCTTTAAATATACTTTAAATCCTAGATGTACTTCTCCCATGTCTTTCAGTAGGAGAGAGGTTATTCACCCAAATATAACTGTTTTCATTCATTTTGATCAGGAAACTAAAACTATAAAAATAGAAGCAAGTAACTTGCTTTAGTGCTGTAGTTTTTCTTTCTATTCCCAGCAAGATGATCACAGCTGAATCATTTGGAGGAAATAAAAAAATCAAGCAAACCAAGTAACATGTTTGGTCCTTGCAATCTTCTCCAAAGGTAAATTGCTACTCCTAGAAAGAAAATTTGCCTTCTTTCTTGTTTTTATGTTGCTAGAGAGCCAGCGTGGTATAGTGGTTTAAGCACTGGACTATGACACTAAAGACTAGGATTTGAATGGAAACCCACTGGCTGACTCTGAGCAAGATTCACACTCTCAGCCTCAAAGGAAGGCAAAGGCAAAGGCAAACCTCATCTGAATAAATCTTGCAAAGAATACCCTGTGATAGGTTTGCCTTAGGGTCACTGCAAGTCAGAAGCAGCTTGGAAGATGCACAAAAAGAAAAAGGCTCATCTGAGGAGATTGGAGGGACTAAAGACTATAAAAACTGCAGGAGGAGAGCACAGGTAATCATAGCGCCACATTTTGGTCACCTCTGACTTGATGTCAGTAGAGACAGCAAACAATTTCAGAAAACATATCAAATGCCAAATGCGTTATGAATTTTAAGCTTATTATTTTTAGTCATAGATTAAATCACTGAATTCCTCATCTGTACATGATTTTTTTTTCTTATTCATTCTCCAAAGCCCAATTACGAAATTGTGAAAGACAGAAACCACATGGTGTTTGATCTGGCAAGGAAATATCAGTCAGGATGAAATGAAAGACTATAACATTATGTTTCACAGGTATTTGAGTTTCAATTTGAGTTTATCTCTTGCCACTCTAAGGGCTCTGGATATTTCTTTGGATGTTCAGAGCAACAAGCATTATTTAAATATAAACTTTACATACGTAAGCAATGAAACCTGCTTGTGTAAATACAGGACAGCTACAAAACATGATGTAGCATTTCTGGAAAGGTTGGTTATAGAAGAGAACAATTTACTGAAAGTCTCCAATTATTAATTGAGATTTTCAAAGAGCTGACGTGACCACATCTTTGGCACTGCTAGATCCCCAAGTCCATAAATGAGGGACCAGTCTATTAAAACATTAATAAATCTGGCCTAAGAACCATGAGACTGGAATTCATAATGCATTTGAGATTTGTTTTGGCTTCTGATGCTAATGCTGGCACATTATTCTTCTTCTTTTAAAATCTCTATAACCACAAAAAGGAAGATAATTGACAGAATCTTGCAAAGCAGTAAGACATTCAGCTGTATGTTATGACCACACCTGTGAAGATATCTTACAGGAGACACAAGATCACAACAAAACCAAAGTGCTTGCAATAGTTAAAGGTTTACAAAAGCTGTCATTTAAAACCTACTTCTGTTCAAGATTGGGCAGGGTGCGGACTCATGATGTTCAACAATATTCATTACTGTGAAGACAATCCATCCTAGCGTAAACAATATAAAGTATTGCCATTGTCTCAGTGGCTATATAGAGTTAACCAAGAATAGTTTACAAGCTCTGGCAGCCTACTGTGGGGTCATTAGAAAAGTGTAGAACTCTTCCTAAAGGAGTATCTGTTGTACCTTCCACAATTGTGCTGGCATAAGGGACAAGAAACCAATAGCTACAATGGATCTGAGTGCTACTGGAATCGAAATTTCATTACCTGTCTTTTATTGGTCTTTGTCTCTGTTCCTCACATGGTTAGTAAGGGGAGTGGGCTCTGCCTGCACTGAAATCCCTCAGCATCATCTTAACTGACAACATCTCAGACAGAATGCAGGCCTGTGACACGAACATCATCACAATTTTTCTGCTGCATGATTTTTAACATCTTTGCCTGATGAAGAAGCCAGTGAAGATTCAAAAGGCTTGCATAATGTATTTATTGCTTTGGAGTTGGCTCAATAAAGGCATCACTGTGGATTTTGTTGAATTTTGCTGCACAGCCAACATTTTTGTCAGTAGTAAGGATGTTCTCTTACAAATACTGTCTCTCTACAAATTATTTAATCCTTGCAGTAATGAAACTTTCCAAAGAACAACACAGATGAACCCTTCAGACAATAAACTCTACATGAAAAGGGGTAAAACAAGTTAGGCAAGATCACCTCCTACCACCCCCTACCTACAGTTGCAAATGGAGTGAAATCAAATACTAGCTCCAGGCCATACAATATATTTTGAACTCCCAACCCTCCAAAAAACCAAACTAGTTCTACAAGCGTAGTTCACCTTTCAATATACACAGATCCAGCTGGCTGCCAGACCTCCTCGTAGGATTTGTCTACTGATGCCCATAACTACTTCAGTGTTTCAGAAACAGAAACCTACCCTAGGCTATAGACAAAGTGACTTTCAAAGAGCCCTTTCACTACCTAGCACTGGTCTTTTTGATTTGGTGAGATACTAACTGCATTGCAATGTTTATGAGAACAAGCAGTGTCAGTTAATGGGGCCTTGCATATCTATTTATGACATTATATTCTGCCAGAAAATGGTATTTACAGAAACTAATGATTATTCAAGTAAAGAAAAAGAATATTAAACAAATATTTAAAATGCACCAATAAAAAGGAAACAACAGGTCTCAAACAAAGCCTGGCAGCTATCACCAAGACAGAAGAATAGGGCCTCAAGTTGCATAGGGTTTTATCAGTTATAATCAGCACTGTGAATTGTGTTGTTAAACCAGGGACAGGACACATAGGCAGGCAACCTATGAATCCCATTCCCAACTGGGGCACTCCCCCCCCCATGCACTCTGGTGGGGATGGGGAGCAACTGGGCTATGTTTTCTACTCCCAAGGGGAGGTTTTTATTTTCAATTCCAATTTTTTTTAAACAAAAGGCCTAAGGCCTAAGCCTAAGCCTAGGCCTAAGACATATCAGTTCTTCCCTCCTCAACACCCCTAGAAGATCCAAAAATTTTTTTTCTTTCAGTGAATTTATTTTGAAGTAGCAGAGAGTATGGCCCTTTGAGGTCTCACAGAAAGGAGGCATAAGGGCCCTCAGATTTTCACCCACTTCTGATTTAAACAGGCAGCTACTTAGTGGGACTGTCGTAATAAGGGGTCACATGCTTCCTGACACAGGATCAAGTCTTCTTGCTGTCACTATGATTATGCACTAAACTGCAGATTCTGGTGTTGAGGCTACTCTTGTCCTAAAGATAAAGCTATGACATGTGAGCTATTGCACAAATAATGTTACTTGCATATGTAGTCCCTCAGATGCTAATATTAGAACAGAATTCATGTCAGACATGCCACACTTTTTTGTACAGCCAATAAATTTACTTTCTGTCCTGCCTGGAAATGACTGGGTAAGGATTCCCAGTGCTCTACTGCAAGACAGGAAAGTAAAAATTCCCTACGGAAATGACATGCACAGACAATCCTATCGATTACCATCCAGTATTTCATATTATCTATTTATGGAAAGGCAATGGATGGTTGCATTCAGGTTGTCCTGGTTTTTGTGAATAACATACATTTATTTAACACATATTTACCAGTAAATTTATTTGCTCTGGTCTCTGAGGGAGAAGTGTGTCAAGGTTGTTGCCAGGCAGGCAAAGTTTTCCTATGAGTGGACGGCAGAGAGAAGAAGCAGTGTGGCCAGACAGCCAGGTGCAAGGCCAACAGGATTGTTATGGCTATGTCTTGTGTATTAGGGAAGGCCACACACCAGAGCACTGACTGGGTCACCCCACATGTTTCAGGGTGACAAGGTAGCATAAAAAGGCTGGTGTTTGCCTTGACCAGCTGCCAGTTAGCTGCCCTAGCTGGACCTGCCATGCTATTGGCAGTATACTGATTGTAAGGGGAGATGCTGCCCGTTTTTCTCCATTATGTTCTGTTTTTCCTCTTTGTCTAATTGCTGGCAAGCTAGCATGTTTTTGCTAAGTCTTATCTTAGAGTGCAGCAATAAATCAGTACTCTAAGCCTAACTAATGAGCCTCTGGAATTTTTTCTGCTTCACTGGGACTCTCTGCTGCGGCGAAGCCTTGCTTCACAGATAGCACTCTGCTCATGCTCAGAGGAGCCAAATCCTGCCAACCCTGACAAAGGGATCAGTTAGGTGCAGCTTTATCACACCTTGGCCCAGCAGCTGTTTCTAAGTACTCCACCCATTTTTGTTATCCATGCAGTAGCTCCCAGGTACAAAACAGAACAAAACAAAAATAACCCCCAGATCTGCATTGTTGCAGATTCTGTTTAAAATTTCTGTATAAAATACGACATTTCTGCAGCTTTCTGTACAAAACAACAAGGTAAAGCATCTCATAAACATTGAGTGTACAATTCTAAGCTGGTTCCAATAATTTTAACAAGGCTATTCATAAGGCTGTGGGTATCTTTCTATCCATATCCTAAACAGTGACATGCCCTGAAGCTCCATTTTTCACAGCAACTGTGGGCAGCTTAGACAACACTGGTCATCTGCTGGGAAAGTGGAAAGGATATGGGAGAGATTTCAAAATGGAGAATCACGATTGCTTTCAAACTGACCCTCCCCTCCCAAAAATCCCTCCTTCAGGACTACTGGAATACAATGAAAATACTGAACCAAAATTCTGACAGAATCTGTCCATTAGCTAACATTATGGTTAAGCAACAAGCAGTACTAATTAGCTGTAAAGGAATGCTTGCCAGTTCTCCTTGGCAAGCAATACATTCATCATTCTGACTAATCTGTTTCGAAAACACAAGGGAAGAAAAAAAAGTTAGATAATGACAGCAAAGAACATTACCTTTGGAGAACAGTTGAAATGCATGCCAGGTACTGGGAGTGTAGTTACATACATTGTAACACACCGATATAAGTACAGTGTGCCAACTATACAAAAAAATCTTCTGCTAATAATAGACCTGGAGGGAAAAAAAGGAGTAAAACTGTGTGTCATTTGAAGCACTTCAGTGTATAATAAGTATTGCTCTTGATGGCATCTATGCATGTCTAGGACAAAACATTATCCTTTTAAGTTTAGGCAATAAGACATTTAAAACAAATGAAATACATTATTCCCACTTCATGGTGACAGGAAGATGATGATGATGATGATGATATCAAGCAGCAGTTCTTGGAAATGAATGGAAAAACTCTTCATATTAGTTGTTCATATTAAAATAATTTCTCATCTTTTTCTCCTAGCACAGTTGGGAACAGAACTGTGAGCAGAGTTATGCAGACAGAAGCAAATCAGTGGACAAAATGCAAACTGTATTCTTAGCTGGCAGGAGCGTGGATGGAAATGGAACCTGCCTCTAACTACAGACACTCTTATCTCCCAAGGGCAGAAACTAAGTCCAGTCTTCACTCCAACAAGGTTTCTGAATTTACTTTCTACCCATCTGTGTGAATAGTTGCCAGTCCTCCATTTGAAGCTATGCATCCTACAGAGGATATCAGAGGCAACCAGCTACTACATACACTATGCAAATACTTTTGCTTCCCCAGTAAAAGTTAGCGAGAACCATAATGGGGAAGGAAACTGGGGGGGAAATCAGCAGGACAGATGACACATTTTCTTTCTTTCTTCTAGCTGGTCACTCTTCCCAACATTAATCTTATTAGTCATCTTAGTATGCTGCCCCACCCCACACAACAATGTACAGAATCTTTTCTTTCCTAAAAGAAGTTAATGGAAACAATTCACTTAATGGCAAAAAATAAACATGTCTTGCTATATTGAGAAGCACTGTTCTTTTTCTGCCTGGACAGGTATAATAGGTATTACATACTATCATGACCATCTGGTGATTCAGCCTTTAAGCATGTTTATCTGAAAGTTCAGACAAATTTTCTTAAATATTACATTGCACTGCATATCATTTCTCCAGGATGTTAAATGTGACTCTAGTAATGCAATATGCTGGCGGGGGGACGAAGAGATGATGAAAGATATTTCCAACTGAACACAGAAATACCGGCAACAAAATAGTGTAATAAATAATTTGCCTAAAATTCTTAATCAGTCCTGTGGAGAACTCTAAATAATTTTAATTTCTTAGAGGCTAAAAACCATAGCATGGATCCAGACTTTGTCCCAGTGATTTCAATGGATGTACTCTGTATGACTAATACTAACATCATTAATTCATACACCGTGTATGAAAATACTCATATCGTGAACACATGTATTGTGTGATAAATGTAAAGTATAATGTAAATTACTATGAATAAAATCTTAAAACCCTACCTTAGGAGCACCCAGGGTACTCTAAGCCCCTCCTACTGATATAGGTACTGAGTTTCAACAGCCCTTAAACTTCTGACTGTTTTTCTAAACTATTTTTCTCCAAAGTGTTGACACTCACTCACTTACCATCAGTGCCGGAAGACTCTCTCATTTTCCAAGTGAATGGCTATTGTGCATGGGAAGCTGCAGGCCCAAACTCCATTAGGTACACTGAGCTAGCAATAGAGTTCTTTGGATCTAGGCCATTATTTGAAATATAAATGGAACCTTTGTCTTACAGAATAGTCTTACATTTTCAAAACCAAATGTGAAAATTCTTCTTCAGGTCTGAGATAACTTTAGGCAAAAAATAAATAAACAAACAAACAAAAAAACCAAAACCAAAAACCCATAAACAGTGTTGCTATGGTTTATTTCACAATACTGTATGCACATAAGACTGAAGGCAGCAACAATGAAGCAAGTGTTCTCCTTAGCCGTTTTGTCAAAACCTCATTTTTAGTATCAGCAATAACACTTCCAAGTATAGCAAGAAACTGCTACTAAGAGCACTGATGTGGTTTTGAAGAGCACTGACTCCAATACTGCCTTGGTTTTATCGATTTCCCCTAGATCTACAAGCAGAAGTTCTTCTCTGCTTTGAGGCTTAATTATCTCAGAATCCATCATTTAACAAGAAACTTCTAATAATTTTTCTACTGTTGACTGACAGTTAGGTAGCATATTAAGCTGCTTTAAAATACTTCACATTTCAGCTTTGTTCAATGCCTTATCTCTTGAACTGGAAGACTTTTTCCAGGACACTGCAAAGACACCTCTGTAGCATGAAAGAGTAAAACTATATTCCCATTCAGAAATGCCTATTGGTATTTATTACTCAGAGTAAAAATATCAGTTGACAACAGTTTAAAAATCACAAAATATATCATAATTATCCAACTATTCTGTCTTAATATGAAATCTGAAAACAAATAAGTCTGTTTCATTTTACACTTAGCAAATCTGAGCTGTGAACTGCATTTATAAATGTTATAGTCAAGTGAAAAGGAGGGTGTATTATCACAGCTATCTTCTACTTGTGCAAGGCAGCTAATAACTGTCTGAAGCAATTACTGAAGAGAAAAGATATGCATCATTATGATTGTATAAATGGACTTTCCTGTGTATTTCTTTGGAGAAACCCAATGTCATACGAGTCAACTTCTGCATTAATAACATGGCTTTCCCCTCCTATCCTACTCAATCTGATCTGATCTGATCCCATCCTAGCCTCTCTCTGCATCCCCTCTTCATCTTGTTCCAAATCTGCTCCAGGAAGACAACCATACCCTCTAAGGCACATCTTGAGGATACATGAAGGGCTGCAAGGTGAAAGAACAACCACTTTTTCTTCCCATCCCAAAGATGTAAGCAGATTTGTCAGCAGGAGGAGTTAACTGGATACAACTTTTTAATTTTTTTTTCTAAACTGTATACAAACCTCTACCATGTCCATAGACCTTAAAGCAGAGCTTTCCAAACTTTTCATACTGGTGACACACTTTTTAGAAACACATCATTTTGCGACACAGTAATTCAGTTCTACTAGCAAATTGGAGGTTAAACTAACCTCTCATAAAAGATACCAGCACATACATAAATTGTAATAACAAAATGTATGGGGACACAACATATCTCATGAAAACCTTTCATTTATATTTTTAAAAATATATGATTTTAAATAATAACACACATTTCCAAAGCTCAGGTGGGGGGGTTGTTCTTGGCCCAGGGAGGTGACACACCTACACACTTCAGGTGACACACTGACGTGTCACGACAGATCATTTGGAAAGCCCTGCCTTAAAGCATGATTGGGAACATATGGCTCTCCAGATGTTAGACTGAACTCCAAGTATTCCTCAACACTGGCCATGCTGGTTCAGGTTGCTGGGAGTTGCAGTCCAACACCATCATGTTCCCTTCTTCTGCTTTATATGTTACAGCCCTTACAGGGCACCACTAATCAGGGGATCAGCATGAGCCACACAAGCTCACTTCTGCCTTCTAGACACAAGGGTTTACAGGCACACTCTGTAGCCATATGATAAATAAGCTAAGCATATCCATGTATGATCATTACCAAGATGGAAGAAAATCCAAATTGAAAATCAGTTAATAGTAAAGAGAAGGGAGAAAGGTGACATCAAGAAATAAATGTACTTACTTGTACTTTAAGAACAGCCACTGAATTATCCAGAGTCCCACAAGGATCAATCCATTAATTTCACAAATGGAAAAGGCCCACTGCACCCGGCTAAAGTGGTCAAAAAAAGCATCTGGTAAGGGCGGCTCCACCTCCTTGGGAGGCACTCTTTCATGGACAACAGAAACTGTCACTGTTGTACAGACTAAACAGAAAAGTGCATAAAGGAAAGCCAGAAGGGTCTTCCCCCACTCCATAGGATACTGAGAACGTTCTGGCTCGGGCATGGGAATTTTTATCATTTCTTTCCTATAACCATTTGGCATCCCGTTGGGCTTGGTTTTGCTGTTGAAGCCGTTTTCACTAGCAGGGGCTTCTGTATTGATGATCAGGTGGCCATTGGCATGCCCATTTTTGTGTGCCTCAATGTGGTGCTCCATTTTTAGGGTCTCTATCATGTACAGCAGTCGCTGGCCACTGTCCGAAGACACACGTGACAAAGGGGGCTTCTCAAAATCCTCTCTAGTCAGGTTGATCAAGTCTTGCCCAGTGAAACGTTCCAATGGCTCACAGTATTCTGGTACAGCATTCTCCATCAACCAATCTGCCACCTCCTTGGGTGACCAGAGCACGACTTCTTTCATTTCGTCAGAACACTTGCATGTAAGTCTTAATAACTGTTTCAAACAGGACAGTCAGCACTATGTTTGCAGAACAGGAAGCCCCCCTTCATTGGCTTGCTCATCCTGTCTGAAAAGCAGAGCAGAAACCAGTTTCGCAGGTTGATGCAGAGCAGCTTCAAACAGCCTGGTACAAATATTAACAGCTGGGACGCAAAGGAAATGTTCTCTTTATTTTGCATCTGCAGTTGGTTTTCTTAAAAGAGAGAGGGGATAAGAAAGAGAAAAAGATCCAGTTAGGACATCAGTAACTTTCTAAATTGTTATTAAGGTCAGACTACCTTCTGCAAGAATGTTCCCTGTTCAAGTAATGTTTGCTGTAGTGCTACCAGACACATCGGTCTTACTTCTTTACTTGTAACAGCAATTCATAAATGCAAATCAATGACTGAACTATTCACAGTACTTTGAATCAGGGCTGATTCATGCCATTTGCTGCCTGAGATGAAGGACAATTCTACACACAAAGCTTCCTTTCAGAAGAACAAATTCACATTACTAATGGATATTACGCAATACATGGAGGTTCACAATGCAAGTTATTCTGTGTAAGTCAGCATTTGTGAAAGCTCCACACACCACCACCCCATTGTGACTCAATCCCCTTAAGCTTGTAGGATACAACTTAGGCATAGTTTAAAAAAAAGAACAAAAAACAAAACAGCAGAGTCAATGCAAAATATAGGAAAGCAGGATCAGGAGAGAAATCAATTGTACAAGTATAAATAAAAATTTTTATGCAAAAAAATTCAGGACACATGCTGGCACAACAGACATGTGTCTGTTCAACTAAACCTACCTGCAATTATTTATTTCTCTTGTTCCTCCTTCTTGGACTCCAATACTCTCATATTTCTCTTTCTCAGGCTGTAGGAAAGAGGATGCATCTATGCATCTGAATGTATTGCCCCTTCAGATCTTTCACTTTAACTGCTGCAACTGCAAGGAGATCAAGGGGAACCACTGAACATGCTAAAATGGAGCATACTACTGTATTTACTGGCATATAAGATGCACTAGTGTATAAGACGCACTCCATTTATACACTGGCAAATATTATTTGCCAATATACAAGACACACCAGTATATAAGATGCAGCCCATTTTCAAACAGTATTCTTTGGGGGGTGAGTCTTATACACCAGCAAATACAGTAAATTAACTGTAGTCTTCAAACTGGGTATAATAGTCATACAAATGTTGGTCTTATGTTGTTAGTAACTCTACGAAAAGAGTAACACGCACTTGACAAGGGCATATGCTAATACAAGTCTGCCATAATGATCACACACAGAGTTGTATTAATTTGTTGGGGTGGGGGATAAGAATAAACAGAGATTTATACTTCTAGTTAATTATATGGAACTGCGGTTCGGAGATGTAGGTTAGGGTATATGTGTTCTATGTAACAATACTTGAAGAAACAGATATTTACGAAAAACAATGAAGGCACTTTTTAAAAAGGATAAAAGTAAGCAATAAGCTAAGAAAAAGGGAACTTTTGTAAAGTGTCCAATTTTACTTAATACCTTTGATTAGTCTACCATAGCAATGAGCTGCGCCAAATGCAACATATTTCTGTTATCCATGATTTACAATCTGCTAAACCAGAGCTTCTTAAACAATCCGATGTGAGAGACTGGCAGTTCCCTTCCCTCAGTGTTCCAGACTGGTACCATATTTGTGCCTACTGGCTAAAACTGTTTCTTTCCTTGATGCTTGCTACAGACAGCAGCCAACCGCTTGAGGGCCAGCACTGTGCTAAACAATCAACAACTTTTGATGGAAAATACAATTATGTTCACAGAAACTCTGAATTTCTTCTAAACAATGCGCCTGCTTTTATGTTTATGGTAAACATATTTACTGTCAAGGACAGTATTTTAATTAACGTCTTCCACTAGTTGGAAACAGCTAGGTAATCGTGGAGAACAGGGCCTGGATGGAGAACAGAAGAAATGTGGGCTGATAAAACATGTGAAGAATGGCAAAATTATAACATATGACCAACGACCACTGTACTCTTGCTCAGTAATGTGCCCTAAGTAAAAAGGTCTTCTTCAGTGTACAAACCTGTAAATATTCTTAACCAAATCCTTATTTGCATTGCATAATGCAACCTCTGCATACCACAGTATGTACAAGGACCTCTGACTGAGATGGGCTCAAGACACATAAGGAGATTAAGTTGTTATTCTATCAATGTCTTTGAGTCTTATAGTTGGAGGGGTAAAAAAAATCTATCGATTAAAAATATGAACCTGGATAAATACCAGTGGCTGATAAGACCAGAAATAGGAGAGAATTTACAGGAGCAGCCTGGGACTGCACCTTTTAAACATGCCTGCCTTGAAAGTGTCAACAGAACACACTTTAAAATAAACAAACTGAGGATTAAGATGCAAGCTGCATTCATTCTTTCCAGAAGAGAAGCGAATAAATATATACAATAAAAATAAGTTTCCAAATGTACTACAGTGGGAAAGAAAGATTGGAAACATGGGATTATTCTTGCTTCGTTAGCCATGAAGAAACATAAGATACCAGATTGTTACTTACAAAAACTTTCCAGTAACTGGACAGAGGTTCAAAACCACTTCATCCCCTTTACATTGGTCCTTATGAATAAGTATACAGTGGGGCTCCAAGCAATGCTCCTTAAACTAAAGCAGCCCCCAAATAGAGAAAAAAAAACCTCCAAAAACTTATGAAGGACTTCCTGGAGCAGAAAGAGAAACTACTAGGGGGCAGGGAGTAAAATATCCTGATAGGTGTACAGAGGCCCACTTCAGCAAGATTTTTGGTACTGAACACTGTGTTCTTCATATATGCAAGGGTTCTACTTCAGGAATTCCTGTGAATACTGGAATTCATAAATGCTCACATCCGATTATATTCAGTGGTTGGTGACATGTGCATGGATGCTTCAGTGTAACAGAAAATTGCCAAAATAGCAATGTTTCAACTAGGTTTCAAAAGTTGAGAGAGCAGAAGGCAGCATGGAAGAGAGAAAAAAGCACATCTATGTTTGCAGAAACAGGGTAGAAACAGACAGAGCAATGCTATTCCTGATCATATTTTCATGAGAACATAGCTACTGGGAACTGGAATTCCCAGATTTAGTGAACTTCTTACAACTTACGCAGGCATTGAAGTAAATAACACCACATTTTCAATGCTACACTTAAAAAAAAAAAAAAAAAAGGGAAAAAGATAGCCAACCTAACTGAGGAGACATACACTACCAAAGAAAGCAGTACCTCATTAAACAGCACATTTTTTTCCATACATAAGGGATGGATAACCGCTCAAAATTATTCTTATGGTAAATTCTGCTTCAGAACCAACAAAAGAGGGAAGTTCATTATGTAGTCACAAATGCTCTATTTTTAAGAAGTAAAACAACAACCTTCTCATCTGGTGTATTTGTCAGGATACTTTACAATATAAATTGGAGCTGTGTTGACCTCTAGAAATTTTTGGATACCCAGCCAGCAAAACCAATGGTGAAGGATGGTGAAGGTCATAGCAGTTCCACAACATCCAGAGGGTTGCACAATTCCCATCCCTACTTCATTAAGACAAGCTCCTGCTATAAACCTAAAAGACAGACTCCTGCTATAACAGAATTATAATCTAGACAACAAAGACACCAGTGAGGGGATCAAGAATCAAGGAGAAAGAACTGTTCAGTAATTCCTATGTAGGCTTCGTTACAGCAGGGGAGATAACAGGCAACTCAGAGTTGGCATGGATCCCTGGAGCTCAACCCTGTGACCCCCCACCCTCTTTTTTCTGGATGTTCTACCTTTCACCTCTCAGGCCCATGGTATGCTGTGATGAAAAAAACAATTGAATGTAGTATATCTTTGTAGTAGTTCACATGGATTAGAGGAAATTGTCAGGGGATTTGTAGAAAAAGTTAAGAGTTAAGTAAAGATTTGGAAGAAGAAAGAGAGATGATATCACGAAAACATTTTGGGAAACAGCTCTGGGCATAAGGGGCAGTAAGTGTGAAACAGGAGAGTTATTTAAGGGATAAAATACCTGGGGGATGGTAGATCTGAACAAGCAAAGTTAAAACCAAGATATGTTAGGATATAAGAAGAAGGAGACAAGGACCATTTAATTAAGGACAATATGTCTACACCAGAGCAGGTACAGAAGTTTACATCTCCCAAGACTTTGATGAATTGGCTTCTGAGTCATGCTTGCATGAACATTAGAGTTTCAAAATGTCTGTACTGTCATGGCACTTTCCACACCAAACACAGGCCACATAGTCAGCTACTAGTCATCAAGTAATTAGATACAGTGTTGTGCATGCCTCTATGAATCAGTCCTAACTGAATGTAGCACAGCACATCTGGATCCAATTGGGCACTGACTCAATCTGGAAGGGGACCCAAGAACACGAAGGATGTGCTTTTTCTTTGCAATAATCTGAGCTATACATTTGTAGGGGCTTTGGCAGGAACCATACTTCCCTAATTTAACATGTTGTATGATTTTATTCCAAGACAGTATTAGTGAAATTAGTTCATCTAAATCTCTAAATACACTATGTAATTGCTCTACTGCCTGTCTGTCCCTTATGTGTACTGCATGGCATTGCAGTAGATACCTTCAGCTGTGAAGTGATATAGTTGGTCAATAAGGACTGAGGAGGAGACAGTTCTTCAACTCTTTATTAGGGACACTTGTAAGCTAACCTCAGCTCCAATGAGGAGATCAGGAAATACACAACTACAACTCCACCCCGGTTTCCACTATAGTAATATCAAAAGTGAACAACATCACTGTTTTAGCCCAGTCATATGGGCATATGAACAGCAAGTATTACATTACCATACAAAGTTATTAGGAGTAAACCAACTCCCTAGTTGGCCTGAAAATTCGGATTGTGCCAACTGGAACTCAATGAAGAGTTGCTGTATGTCACTCTTCAGCTTTAGATCCACAAAATGAGATTTATAATAATGGGCAGTTCTTTTGCTCCAGGTGCATAGAAGGAATCTTGAGGGCTAAAATCTTCAATGCTAAAAATACACATTTTCTTCAAACAAGACTATCTGCGTCTGGCTTCTGCTTTGTGCAGGAGAAGGAGAAAGATGTGTTAAGATGGAATCACAGCAAGGATGAAGCCCTAGATTTTTACACTGTCTCTTATGAGCGCTCGCCATTGTTACCACTCAATGAGAATGTCAGTGTCAGAAATAATCAGGAAATCTAATCTGCAGGAAAAGTGATTGCCAGTCCTGTATGTTCTCTTTTCTACTACGATGGTGCTGGCATCTGCCCAAATATGCTGAAGCAGCCCTAGTACATGACCATTGGGCAGGGGGAGGACTATGTAGCAGTTAAAGGCTACCCTGTGAAAAAGACAATTAAGACTTTTGTGTAACAATTATTCCTGAGGCATGTACAGAGTCTGCCTGATTAGCCACAAGACTTTTATCATACTAGAACAATATGGAATCAATTTTGGGTAAACAAAACTAACTCAGAATGCTCAGTAAAGGAAGAAAATCACTGCACAGTGGTATTGGGTTTTTTTGACCCAGGATGCAAACACAGATACAGGGAGAAAAAAGATGGTATCTTCAAACAAAAGGAAAGCCAGTGTGATGTAGCAGTTTGAGTATTAAGACTAGGATTCTGGGACATTAGGATTCAAATCCCTGCTCAGACACGGAAGTATGTCACACTCTCTCAGTCTATAAGGAAGCAAATGGCAAACAGACTCTGAATAAATCTTGCCAAGAAAACACCAGAATAGGGTCATATAATTTAGAGTCAACTTAAAGGCACATAACAATAGTCAAACAGACAAGAATCTTCTGGTAATTGCTCTTCACGACTGGATAAACTCCCTTAAAGGGGGTAGCTGGTTCATAACACCACCAAGTCTGATTAGACTGGAGCAGCTGGTAACATTTAAATATGTGGGACTTTCTTGAACTGCAGAGATTGTAACAGATTTTAACTTGTTCACTTTACTCCGCAAATTTCTATGTCACTTTAAAACATTTTTTTCCAATGTAGCTTAGAAGTATCAAAAAGTAAAAAATATTAAAACAAGACAGAGCACTATAAAAGAACCCTATAGAACACTATAACACATTGTTAACATTTAACAATGAGAATATGGGGGGACACAACCAAATAAAAAGTAAAATTTCAGCTTAAAAAAGAAATCAAATGAAACCAAAGGAAGAACATTTTTAAAAAAAAAATAAAAGGGTTGAGAGCTTGTCAAAAAGTTGATGCAGAGCTAAATGCCTTCCCTTCCTTAGGGAAGAAGGTGCCAGAAATAGGGGGCCATCACCAAAAACACCCCATGGAAAGATTGTTATGCTGGAGCAGGTCTGTACAAGTGTATGCAATCCATAGGTGACTTTAGTCTCAAACTGTTCAAGGCAGTAAGGGCCAAAAGCAGCAATTGCAGCTGATACAAACTAGGTGTGACGTGGTCTGATTGCCATGCCCTATCAGCATCCAGCCAACTGTACTGGCAATAGCTGAAGCTTCTCAACCGTCTTCAGAAGTACTCCCATATTAAAGACAGTGCAATTGTTTAGTCTGAAGGAATCAAATGGGCAACTGAAGTGAGATTCACTAGATCCATATGGGTTTAGACAACAGTGCACATGTAGTATCTGGAAAAAGACTGCATCCATCTTCACTTCCACAGACAGGCATGGCAGTGATATCCTTCTAGGACACATGGGAGGAAGCTGGAGCACACCACAATTGCTGCACTCCTGTCAGGAAGATAAGTGCTGAGAGACTGTGGTTTCTTGCTGTGGCAATTGCCCAACAGGATACTACTACAATATGTACAAAAAGATGTTAAAAAGTAAACTTAAAAAAAATGCCACAAGGTATGTGTAAGTGTAATTAAGTGAAATAAAGGTTCTTTTAATATAGAACCATCACATGGGGACTGCAAGCTGAAAATGAGAAGAATCCACTGCCAAATCGCTTCCATAGAACTTTGCTACCGTACATGCCCTCTTTACCTTCTACACTTACTTTCCTAAGGTTAAGCACCCACATAAATATGTAAATGAGAGCTATGTGGGTGTGAAGGACTGAGGAATGAAAGGGCATAAGCTGTCACTACTCCAGAGAGAAATTCATAGTTTTCAAACAAGCACTGAGAAGGGAAAAATCCCGCAAAACAAGGCCACTGTGACATTAAAAATCAAGACTGGGGAGGGAAGGATCAAAGAGAACATATGGTCTGATTAAAGAGTTACACAATTTGTGTGTGCGTGTGTGTTTTCTCTACCAGGTTAATACAGCTATGGCTCAACTGTTTTTACCAAACTTTAAACTTTTTAAGTTACATTTATATCTCTTAGAATGTAGCTATGCTCCTCCCTTCTCCAACACATTCACACACAGACACGAAAGTAAAAGTTTAACAAATCAGTCCAGTTTCATATCATGAGAGTTTAAGCTTTAGTACACAGCAAGAATTGTACATACTAGGAGAACAGTCATAATAACTGGTAGGGGCAAAACTGCAGGTTCACTGTGGTAAGAGCTGTCTAGGTAACAGTCTTCCTCTTCAGTTTTAGTAAATGAATCTGAAAGATGTATGATTACACACGTGTGGAATGGAAGTACAGCTACAATTATACACCTGATGCAACACACACTTGATATTGGAACACAATGTGTACACCCCACAATCAAACTGGAATCAATTCTGTTTTAGCTTCCAGAGTGGCTGATATGGAGTGGCATATAGAATTTGGCACCATTAAGATGCAGAGAAGGTCACTAACTAAAATGGGTTTACAAAAGGAACAAATTATCAAAAGGTCAGGTCACCAATGACTACTAATTACAACAGCTATATAGTACCTTAAGGATCAAAGGCAACGTGTCTCAGTATCAGTTGCTAGAGAGCACAACTCAGAGCAGCTGTGCTACTCAAAATGATGGTCCCTGGACCAGGGCTGATCCCTAAGCCATTGGGTACCAGTCCCTGGGGAATTTCCAGGAAAAAAACCCAGTTGTAGTCAGTGGGTAAATAGTAGTTAGGGGATAAATAGCACTTTTTTAAAAAAAAATACTGTCAGTCCTATACATAGCTCAGGAAGCACTGATCTAGAGGGTGGAACTGCATTCATGCCTGCTTCCTATAGGCATCTGTTTTGTTACTGCAGGGACAGAATCCAGTACTGGACTGAACAGACCTTTAATCTGATGTGATATGGTTTTCCCTCTCCTATGAAGGAATGTGGGGTTTCCTTGTGCCATAACATACATTTATTTTTCTCATCCATTCCCCACCTACGAGAAACTTAGATAAGAAAGAAGAAGTCACAACAAAAAATAAAGAATAGCAGAATAGCAGCTAATGTGAATGTTAATATGTTTGCCCCTAAAAAAAAAACTGGAAGAAAATTCCATATGACAAATAATTATTTAACTACCCACAGATGACCAACAGAAATAAGTAGTCAACACATCCATGAATGGCATTAACACACTGACAAATTATGACACAAATACCCAATCTGTCATAGACAGGATGGGTATTTCAGCCAGTCACTGCCAGCAGAATCCACAATCTAGAATAGAAACAGGAAAGACCAAATCTATACATCAAGATGTGATATTAAAATACAGACAAAGTGGGGGGGAACCAAAGGGAAGAGAGGCAAATGAAAACCCCTTGAAATCCGTTCAACACCATCCACATACAAATGCCCAAACCCTACAATCACAGCAAAGGGCAGTTATACTTAAAAGTCATGAAGATCTTCAAAAAATACATCAGGGAAAATTAAAATTAAATAAACACATAGAAAATTGATCTGCCATAAATCCTTGCACAAGGATATTTTTTAAAACTGAACACTTTGTGGAAACACCACACAAGGGAGATCATACCCTTTTATTTTTAGATTGAGAATAATCAGCATTACAATACCCATGAGGTTAAATCGGAAAACTGGGGGGATATAATTTTTAAACTAGTTGCTTATGAAATAATGATTTCTGTGGAATTATATTCGTATACCAAAAACAGAGTGAAAACAGTCCCCACAAGGTGGCAGAAACCATGTATTGCTCTACAACTAAAAACGGATGAAGAAATGCAGTGGCATTTCTGCTGTCTTGTGTAAGCTATCTACCATCAGCTCACACATATACAACATTAAGATATATTTAAATATTCTTGAAATATCACATACTCACAGAAGAAGAGATTCCATCAAGCCTCTGATTTTTCCTGTGTCATCCCTCATCCTCTTGCCATTTATCAGAATTTAAAATCAGCTGCCAGTGGCATTTGACTTCCATTAATACCACCTCCTAATCCTATGGATCCAGTAATTTCTTATTTTTAAAGTTATTTATTATATAAATGGTTACACAATTTGCTTCCCCCAAGTAACTTGCTCTTGTTAAATTCTAAGGTAATTCACTGCCTTGCTCACTCTTTCTAGTTCTTTGGAATTATATTACTAGTTGTTACATTATTTTGCAAAAGCTATGATATTATGTCTTTGTCACCCCTCAAAGTAATGCATTACAAGGAGAATGAAGCCCATATAGACCAAGGCTACCCTCATCACAACCTCTCAAGTTATGATGGTTTCTGTATTGATAGTATGGTGGACTACATGAGAGATATTTATCCCCACCTCTTCATCTAGCCACATCTCTGTGTGTTCTTCCTGGATAAAGTTATTGTTATTGTTGTGTGCCTTCAAATTGTTTCTGAACTATGGTGATCCTGAGGCAAGCCTATTTGGGACTGAGAGTGTATAACACACCCAAGGTAACCCAGTGGGTTTCCATGGCACAGAAGAGAATCAAGCCTTGGTCTCCAGGGTCATAGCCCAACACTCAGAACACTACATTTCACTGGCTCTCTGGATAAAATTACTGATGATAAACAGCGTCAGTTTAACTGTTCTAGTTCCCTTAAACATGGGCTGCAGCTAAGTATCAGCTCTATCAAGAATGGACAGCAGAACTGAAGGAGAAACAGTGCACAGAGATCTACCTCAGCATATTTTTAACCAACATCACTACTTCAGCTACTATTACCACCACCTGACTTCTCTAAATTTAATGGTGGCTTCTTTCCTCTTCTGAATATTCTTCTCATTGCCCTAAAATACACGTTGGCAAGTTAAAGCTCCATTTAAGTTGACTGTGAGAGTATCTGTACCCAAATATTTAAAAAAGGAAGAAAGAAAAGGGTTACACAGTCCCTTATAGCTATCAAAGCAAGCAAATAAGAACCACTCATGCAAGAATTAACAAACTAGTATAGTTTGGAATAATAATTTCATGTTAAATCAATATGCCCAGAATCTCAAATGCTTAAGCTACACTGTCATCTACTACTTGGCTCTAACTAAACCAAATCACTGCCACCTTGCATTTCATAAGCATTCAAATTATTTTGCACTGAGCCAATAATGTGCTGACATGTGAAGCTTCTGTGAACACAGCACCAGAGCATTAAAAAGACAAAAGTGACAGAGGTGTACACTTTACTGTGGACAGTGAAAACTTAATTCATTTTTTTAAAAAATGTGCAACAGGCTTAGTTTCTTGTAGACTATGAAGCAAAATGATCAACTTGCAGAACAACCAGCTATTGGATGATCACTTTCATGAATCCTACCTGTCCTCTCTTTCTCTCCAGGTCAGTCATTTTCAATATATTAGGATAATCTTTCATAAGGAGGCTGTTAAAATTTCTGATACTATGATTAGTTTCCTTAACTGCACCATGTTGGATATTCAATTTGTGTATTGAAGGTAACAAATAGTTATTGTTACAGAACTATTTATTTATCTATTAAAATATTTATATCCCAGCCTTTATCTGAAGATCTCAGAGCAGCTTACAATAAAATCAACTGAAAACAAATAATTACAAAACTCTAAAATGATTAAAAATATATTAAATAGTTCCTCAGTTTAAAAATAGACAATTTAAAACTGGTTAAAACAATCTTGAATAATAAAACCATACAATATAATGTAGTGTCATGGTTAAGAAAACGAGCTGTGAACTAGAAAATCCACTATATAGGTTTATGGAGTACCATTTGTGGATGGTATGCAAAATGGTATTCATTTTATGCAGAACACTTTGTTCCATCCATTCATAGAGGAATAGGCAGAAGACAACCAGAAAATACAAAGAATGCAAATAAAACATCAGCACACTAATTTGGAATTAGGCCCACATAGTACAGATGTGCAGAAAAATCTAAACAGTTGAAATATGTGGCCACTTATCAACACATATTTTCCAGTGAGGAGAACAATGTAAGGCACACCCACTAGCAGAGCCCCCACTTTGTTTGAATCTCAGCTTTGGTATTATTTTTGGAATATCTTAGTTCCACATATGATTTCATTCAGTGGTTCCTCACCCTTTTCCTGTTAACAAAAACTGATGAGATAAAATACATGAACTGTTTAAGGCATTTCAGAAAAGTGCTTTAAAAACAATACATGGCTGTAACTCTACACATATTGATACTGATGTTTCTGGAATTCATTCCTGAAGAGCCTTGCATAGATTTGGCCTGCTCAGTTGTGCACTTACTTGGGAATAAACCCTCTTCATCTTACTGGAATTAAATTTCAAATAAAAGCACAAAAGATTAGGCTGTAAGTATTAATCTTAAGAAGCTGAAAAGCACTCTGTTGAATCACCACTTCCATTTCTTACTTTAACACCATGTGGATCCCTGAAACTGTCCTCAGCCCTCTTGTTAAACTCACCCAAAATATAAACAGGGTAAACTAAGACATCAGAGTACCTTATACTTCAGGAGGTGTCCCCCCCAAACAACCAGTCTGTGGGGTTGAAATTACTGATACATCATGCCCTTTTCAATAGTTATGAGGTCAGTTGTTCTGTGGCACTTCATCCCTCAATTGTTCATTTAAAGAAAAGTTTTACTCACAAAACTATTAGGTGTATGATTGATCTCAAATGAAAGAAACAGGAAAGACAAATTATTGAACACCTGGAGTCCATTCTATCCCCAGCAATGTGTAATAATAGGGTAAAAAAAAGTAGTATTTTGCCTATCATAAACTCCAGTTTGCTTATATGTTTATACCACAGCTATTGCAATAAAACAGTTTTCCCCCTATTTTTGAGTGGAAAACTCCTATCTTTCTAATACAACTTCATTACAAAGCACTGCAGGATACTAGCAGTAAATTTTAATCCTAGGGGGTTAATTCTGTTCTGAACTGGATTCTTTTAACTATTTGAGTTAACAATCTCATACTTTACAAAGTTTAACAATGATTTCTTATTTGTAATCTTTTTGAAAACAAAACAAAAACAAAACTAAATCCTACTAAGTTACCAGGGTATATTGGATCATTTCCATTATTTACTGTGTGCCAAGTTTTGCCTAATAGATTCCATTTTGCTTTTTCTTCTATTTTTTCTCCTCCATGACTTTTTAACAGCGCAGTGAGGAATTTCAGTTAATATTGTGCTGTTCAACATACCCAAATAATCTATATTTTACTACTTTTTTGGAATATTATAACAAAAAACCCCAAAACCTAATAATCTATTTTAAAATGTTAACTAGACTAATTGCGAAACTAGTTATTAATTTTATTTCCATCTGTAGCTTCAAAGGGTCTGTTGGACCAAACAGCTCCTTGAAAATGGCATGCAAGTGTTAAGGAGACATAAGAAGCACTCTTATTTGCCATATTAGCATGTTTGTGCGTTATGTACCTTCAAGTCACCGGTCAACTTATGGCAAACTCATAAATTTCATAGGGTTTTCTTAGACAAAACTCAGAGGTAGTTTTGCCAGTTCCTTCTGCTGAAATATAGCTTAAAGTGCCTCGTATGCATTATCTAAGTACTAACCAGTGGTGACACTGCTTAGTTCAGAGGTGAGCGGAAGATGGCGAACCCTGGTCTCCAGGGCCATAGTCCAACATTCAAACCACTACACCATGATGACAAATGCTAGGCAATATTTAACATGGTTCTCTCTATGTTATTATAGCACTACCAATTTCTTGACACTTTGCTTTGAAAAATTAAAGCTCTAAGATTTTGGAGTATTCCTAGAGCATTTACAATCCAAACAGTGAGTCAAATCTTTAAAATGAAAGCAGAAACTGACATATGATTGTGAAACATGTTTAACAACTAAGAGTAATGTCTTATTCCTTCCAATACAATCAGCACATTTCCTACCTTCTACAGTTAGAAATCAACACATGTAATTGTAAATCACTAACTGAAAACTTTTTCATCATAAATATTCACAGTGCTTGTTAATAACCATTACTTTAAGCATACTCTGAGAACGAAAAATATCTTAAAAGTACCAAGTTAGGCAGGATGGACTTGGTTAGCAGGTATTGTGACTGTTGTTGTTGCTGCTGCTGCTGTTACATGCATCCAAATTGACTCTGAGTTACGGTGACTCTAAAATAGGGTTTTCATATATCATAATTGAGTTAGGGCATGAACTGGCATTTAAATACTGTATTTTCCTACTTAGCTATTTGGAATTACAAGACCAAACCAAAGGAATTTAATTAAAAGCTCAAATGCCATGAGTTTGACCATCAGGTACAAATCCATACTGCTTAGTAATATATATTTAGAGATGGAAGGCAACGTAGGTAAGATATATTGGTATAACATACCTACAAAAGTGTTATGAAGTCATGAGTATACAGCCAAGACAACATTTTTGGAGAGAAAAATCAGTTCACAGAGTTCTTTAATCAAATTTAGAACGTTTCCCCAAGTGCTGGTCCATCAACATTTGCAGAAATTATTCATGCATATTCTGTCAACATCTTTCCTTGCTTTCCCCTCATACTTTATCTGTAAGTTTCAGTATGAAGGCTTTAGCTACCTTAACCAATCATATTAAATCAAATTCCATCATGCCATGATATCAAGGTGGTTATGCTATCATCCAATAGGTCCTATACAAAGTATATGAAGTTTTGTCCACAATGCACAACATGGCATTACTGTAATGTAAATGAATAGATTCTTAAGGCATTAACACATGAAATTACATCAACAATCCAACATAGCCCACAACAAAAGAACTTGCTTGCATACATCCATGCATGTGTTTTCAAGTCACCTGTCAAATCAACATGACTCCACTTTAAAAAAGCTTTCCTAGGCAAGGAATACTCAGAAGTGGTTTGCAGTTGCCTTCCTTTCTGGTTTCCCATCCAAGTGCTAAGCAGGCCTAAGTAGGCCCCATGAACTATTTTAAAATACCCCTGAATTTCTTTTTTTCCCTTTTCTTTTATTGTGAGGAAAACAAAAAAACAAAACAAAAAACATAACATGACAAACATAAAAGTAAAAGGAAAGGGAAAAAATGCTTGTATTTCAATTTCTCTCCAGATGTCTTATACATAATATTATATAATGTATTATAAATCATACTGATTATATATTTTTGATTATATATATATATATATATATATATATATATATATAATCTAAATATTCTCATTATACCAGTTGTCATTAATTATACTCATAATTAACATTTTCAAAATATACTATTTATAATTTCATTCTTATTTCTATCCTTTTCAAAATATAATATTCAGAATTTCATTTTTATTTCTTTCCTAAACCATAATTATCATTACAATTATTCTTATTACCCTACATACCAATATACTATATTTTTTCACCCATTCTACCCTAAATAATACCTATCACTATTACTAAGTGTACCCATCTCCAGAGCCTATTACTCCTCAAATTATTCAACCTTCCAAAATTGTAACTCTCCTTGTGGATACCTTCCTCTTTTGCTAAAACCTTTTTCACGAATATCTTCCATATTGCATCAAAATCGCTCCCTTTCATTATTCCTTTTTTTACTTTAACTCCACATGTTAACTTGTCATTAATCACTATTTGCCATACTTCTTTATACCAATTCTCTGTTTGAAAATCTCCTTGAATTTTCCATTTTCTGATATAATTAGCCTTGCTGTGGTTAGTAAATTTGTAATTAAATCCTTCATTGCCTGGGTGCAATTAACCTTATCATATATAGATAACCATGCTATACTAGGGCATATTTCTAATCAATTTCTGTTACCTTTTATCAGTTTTATCTCTTTAAATACCAAATTTGCCAAAATTTCTGTACACATCTACAACTCCACCACATATAAGTATCAATTTCTTGACAGTCCTCTTCCAGTACAACCTCAAATAGTTCTTATCTATGTGATTTAACCTTACTTGAGTTAGGTACCATCCCCAAACCAATTTATAATAATTCTCTTTTAGCTGTACAGATATATTCTTTAAATGACACTGATTCCAAAAATTTTCCCCAATCCTGGATATCTATTTTTGTGCTAATTCTCCCTCCCATATTTTTCTGAGATATTCCACTTGATCTTTATGTTTTAACAACATTTTATATATTTCACTTGTGGTACCCTTCAAATTTTCATTTTCTTCCATGCTTTCTCTTTGATTAATCATTTGTTCAAATTTAGTATATTCTCTAAAATCTTTATTATTCCTATTCCAATTCCTTGTCCACTGTTCTAACTGAATACAACTGAGCCATGATATCTTTGTACCCTGCAATCTCTCTTTATTCTCTCTTATCTTCTTATTCTCTTATTCTCTCTTTTCTTATCCTCTCTTATTTTCTTATCTCTTATTCTCTTATTAATCTCTTGATCTTTATTCCATACCCCTGAATTTCAAGGAGATTGCTCCTAAGTGGGGTGGGGAAGGTTTGTCTGCTGGAGTTATTGACACAGTTATCTAGATTGTCACCAGGATCTGACATTAAATTTGCAGTTCAGAATTGTTTTAAGGGTGTACAGGTACATCTCAGTTAATGAACTAGATGTGTCCCGGGCTTTATTTCTTTATCCAAAAATTTGGTACCAGAGGCAGAAATAACATGGACGGTTGCTGCACCACAAAAAAAAAAAGCACAGAATCTACAAAAGACCACAAGGGCCATCAAGTCTAACCCTCTCCCATGCAGGAATACACAATGAAAGCATTCTGACAAATGACTATCCGGCCTCTGTTTAAAAACTTCCAAAGAAGGAAATTCACCACACTTCAAGACAGAGTATTCCACTGTCAAACAGCTCTTATAAGGAAATTCTTCCTAATGTTTTTGTGCAATGTCGTTTCCTATAACTTGAATCCAGTGCTTTGAGTCCTAGTCTCTGGAGCATCAAAAAACAAGTTTTCAATATTACATCCTTCCAAATATTTAAATATGGTTATCAGACTAAACAT
Organism: Ctenosaura bakeri; assembly: GCA_948474755.1. Taxonomy (NCBI): domain Eukaryota; kingdom Metazoa; phylum Chordata; class Lepidosauria; order Squamata; family Iguanidae; genus Ctenosaura; species Ctenosaura bakeri. Next base: position 76,859 of record CAOLHI010001070.1, read on the forward strand.
ACTCACCTCCCTAAATCACTCTTCACAGAGCATGTTTTCCAGGCCTTTTATCATTTTGGTTGCTCTCCTCTGGACATGTTCCAGCTTATAAATACAGTTGCCCCTCCACTTTCATGAGGGTCCGGAGTGAAGAACGGTCACTAAAGTGGAAGCACCACAAATAACTCTCCCTTTTGCAATCCCCTCTCATTCCCTTCCCTTTTGCACACTGGAACCAGAGGCAAGGGAATGAGAGGGGGACTCCGGAGAAGGAAGGTTCACATGAGTCTCGCCTCCCATTCCCTTGCCTATTGTCTCAGTGTGAGTACTCAACACCAGGGCCAGAAAGAAGGGAATGGGAGTGGGGAGCTCCAGAGGAGAGAAGGAAAGTGCGTGCATGCCTTCCCCCTGCCATTTACTTGCCTTTCGTCTGGGTGCTTGCCTTCCTTCTCCATGTCTGTCAAAACACAAGGGAATGGGAGAAGGAGAATGCAGGGAGAAGGCACACGCACACCTCACAAATAATCAGATTCGCAAAGGTGAAACCTGGATGTATCCTTCTTGAACTGTGATGCCCAGAACCGAACACAGTATTCCAAGGGAGCAGTCAAATGTGTTTCAGAAAACTTTTAATCCATGACTAATCCAGTCAATCCTCTACATTTGCAGGTTGAACATTCACAAATGAATTATTTACAAGTTTCTCTAACCTCTGCTCCCCCCACATCAAGTGCAACTTTTCCAGGGAACCCTTCTTTCTCAGCTGCTATGATCAGACTGCACAGCCCTTTAAAGACTTGTCTCTGATCTTCTTCATCCCCCACCAGCCACTGCCTGGCCAGCTAAGGACAGCTTGCACCATCTACCAAATCGTGATGCCATCCCCACCCCCAACAAAGAAGACAGGTGACAGAAAGGAAATATAGAGCCATCATACTAAACCACCTCCTTCCCTCTCCATTTCTTGACCTGGTTTGGACCCTGGGTGCCTGCTCTCGCCAGCATGCTTTGCTCCTCTTCCCACACACACACAGTGATATTTCAGTTTTTCTACTTCTGAAGGGGTCCTTGCTCCTAAACCTAGCAAATGTGGAGGGCAGACTGTAGTATGAAACAAATGAAACAACCAGGTTGAAGCCTCTAAAAAACACTTGAAGGCTTCTTCCAAAATGTCCCCAGGAATGACTCCCTCTAGTCTTCACTTTTCTTCTGATACTGATTTTGGCTGCAAAATTTATAGATCTCTGCACTTTTAATTATGAAAGGAAGTGGCGGGGCAGGCTTATCTGCTCTCCCCTTTTCTCTCTGTTTTGCTGTTCATATTTGCTCAGCAAGGGACTATTAGATTGCAAACTGTCAAATTAACAACTGTAAATCGCTCATGTAAAACCATGTATACTGATAGCATTATATAAATAAGTGATGATGATGACAATGACAACTGATGACAGAGGCAGCTGCTGTTTATCTTGTCTGATTCAGGCAGCCGTGCAGTGAGAGGACTGGCTACAACAGAATCTCATTCTTTTCAGCTCGAATTTTATTGAAGTCTGCATTTTTCCAACCCTCCTTCACCATTCTCCCAATGCCAATGCTGCTAAAAAAAAACAAAACCCTTCAGCTAGACAGAAGACAAAGAGGAAAGCATAACTGGGCAGGCTTAAAAACAGGAGCCCTGGTGGCACAGCGGTTAAATGCCAGCACTGCAAGCCACAAGGTTGTGAGTTCGATCCTGCTGGGCTCCAAGGTTGACTCAGCCTTCCATCCTTTCGCAGGTCGGTAAAATGAGTACCCAGCTTGTTGGGGGCATGTACAGAAATGTTTCGAAATACATGCTATTTGTAAGTTGTTCGCCGCCTCGATCCATATGGAGAGGCGGGATACAAATAAATAATAATAATAAAAAAAAGACTTTGTGAACAAGAGCTTCTTTTTCAGAGGCTTTTTAATCTAGGTACACCTGAACTTGTTACTAGCCTAGATTTGTTTTGGTCTGGGAATAAATATTATGTCTTGAGTCATTTATACTATCTTAATTCCCTGCTCATGAGATACTGTAGTGATTCAAAGGGTTAACATCTATATTGCGGAGTCACAGGGAACAGGCACAAATGTTAGTCATGGGGAAAGTGAAACAGTTCAGAAGGCCAAAAGTTGAGGCTCTACTGTCTAATCTAATCTCATCTAATCACCTCACCATCAAAAAATTCTCCTAAAGCTGTGGGTCTCTGGATATGGCTCTAGAAATTCTAACGAATTCAATCACAGAACAGCATAATCTTTTCACAACATGTTTAAAACTCCTGGGACTATATTATTATAGTGAAAAGAGCAGAAAGCTTTCTATGCAGACATGAAGAGTTTGTTTCTCCCCAAATTCCTATTTCCTCCAATATATTTGACGCAGGAAACTCAGCCTTCAAAGTTCAGATCGTTGTAGTCAACTGTGATTGCATATTCACCCATAACTCAAAAGTGTTAAATCTTCTAAGCCCATCTTATTGGAGTTTAATGACAAAGACTACTTTTCTTTATTAACTCTCTTTCTGTTTCAAAGCTCCTTAATATTAGAAGAAAAAGAAAAAAGAATAGCATGCAAAGATTTGATTTCTCTTTCACAAACCAATCTGCTAATAAAAAGTTCAGGAAAAAATCCTTCAAGAATTGCTAACATTACCTAAATTACTCAGTGGAAAAATGGGTGCGATTGATCTAAAATGACAGGTCATTTAAGGTGTTGTCTCACCCTTATTCCAAGACTTGCGCTGCATTTAAAGATGCTAAAAATATTGTGTTCCCTTCCTGTTTTATCTCCATACAAACAATTGTGACACTTGCCATAATCCTATTAAGCAGTGAGTCACCAAGGAACTCTTAAGGATTCAACAAGGTCCTAGGCAAGTTAAATACATAAGATTAAATAAGCCTTGACTGAGCCAATTTGTGGGTAGAGGAGAGGAAGAGAGAGAGCTATTGAGTGATAATAAAGAGTTATACAGAAGAAATTCAATGGAACAAAAAAGGGGCAAACAATGTATGACCATGAAACCACATAAACACTGGGAACTGAAACCTGCCTGCATTTGACATTATCTGCTCATTAAACTGCCTTATTCCTGAGCAACAGCGCCAGCAGTTGCTGCCGTAAAACATGGTATGCTTAGAACTAATTATATTCAACCAGTTTTAAATAAATTCTTAGCCACAGCCTGTTTTAATCTAGCAAGCCTTCAGCAGTAGCTCTCACCACTTCTAAGTATTCATGGGGCACCACCTTATAGTAAATATATGCAATGATTATTTTAATTTTTAATCAAGAACATTTTGTGTTGTTTTTTTCAGATTTGCACACACTGAAGACACTCTAGCAGACTAACTTCACCATGTCCACATCTTACAACGCTTTTCCATGCCTCTCTTCACACTTTTAACGAAAACTTCTCCTTCTGTGTACAGAATGCAAATAGACTCTACAACCTCTCCCCTCCCATGCTACCCCATTTTTTCACAAATAGAAAGAGTCACATCAGACATCTCAGAGAAAGCAGTAACAACACAACGCAGGTTGTAAATTATACATACCTAAACAAAGCTTTTAAATAAAACATTCTCACCAAACCTCACAGCTTTTTCTCCAGCTGTAATTCTCCGTGTACTATGTACAAAGCTATGTCAGCAGCTTTCAAGAAAAAGAGGAGGAGTAAGACCATACTGGGAAATCCAGTTCATTTGGAGAAAGCCTGTGACTTATGTGGGTGGAACTATGTACCGTTAGAGACAACTTTGAGCCTCCTGCTGTTCACAAAAGCTAAATGTATTTCGCTGCAGTCTGCACAGATGAGAGAATGAGAATGGGTGTGCCAAGAGAATGTAGATTTCATGGTATGTTGGGTGTGATAGAGCTCAGTTTGCTAAAGTTTAAGAAATCTGTGGGGCTGTTTTAGGATTAAAACAAGTTGTTGTATTCGTTTTTCTTCAGAAATTGAGGGTTTTTGTTCCAAGAGGGTTTATAGACAAGATAGGGAAACTAGGGATTTAATAACTCTGTTTTATTTGGGTCAGTAAAACTATTTGGCACTTAACATCCATTCCAACTTCTGCCCACAAAAGTGTTTGCAGATGCTTAAATGATAAGCTGCCATGCCATAATACAATAAACAATCACTGTAAAAAATATTTGTTTAGTTTTAAAAGCAAAGCCAATGACATTATAAAAGCTATGAAATGGCTTTTGTCACCAAAATAATTCTTTACAATAGTAACCGTGAAAAGGAGATTCTATCTCAGAATTATGCTGTCAATATTTAAAGCAAAAAAATGTTCATAAATAAAAGAAGTTTCTTAGTGGACTATAGGGCAACAATGGTGTTTAGTGCATTGATCATTTAAGCACAAGAACCTATAACAAAGATACAGGTCAAGTGTGGTAACTGAATCACACTGATGGTAATACGATTTTATCAACTGCGTGAATTCTTACAGCTCTGTTGATATATACTGGCACTAAGAACTACTGCAGTTTCACCTTTTAATGGTAAGTAAGGTTTTTTAAATTACATATGTATTGTTGTCCTCTTACTATCACTGACAGGGAAGTGCCTCTAGTCTTAGAAATGCTCTCTAACTTAATACCACAGGTAGTAACACTACTATTAATAACTATTATTGTGCTGGTCAGCTAAATATCCCTAGATGGAGATACCACAGTTGCTAGTACGCAAATGCTGTAATATTTACTGTCAAAATATTGTGACTTATGACTTCTAGCAGACAAATTAAGAAACAAGTAGTGGACAAAATAAACAGAAGAGAGGTAAAAAAAACAACAGAGTGGAAATCACAGGAGGAGGTAAAAACACAGGTGGATATCAGATCCTCTCTCAACCTGGTGCCCTCCAGATGTTTTGCACTTGCCAAAATGAGGACTGACAGGAACTGAAGTCCACAACACCCAAAGGATATTGGGTTGGGAAAACCAGTCCTACATGATCAGATAACAGGTAGAACTTCTAGGTAATCAGTAAGAAGAATAGCTGAAAATCTGATGCTGGAATTCATGTTTCACTCACACCATGGTAGTTTCTTCCCTATCTCCACAGAACCTTTAGATCTACTTTGTATGGTACCCTGTCCTCTGAAGCAGACTGCATACCATTATGCAAGGAAAGAGGGGATTTCATCCTAAGAATCTGTCTGTTCTGGTGCTAGAAGTTCAATATTGGTTACAACTCTTAATGTGGTAAGTGGAAAAGCCATAAACCAGATTTTCAAGTTTTGCAGTACAATGCTATCCACATCTAGATAGCACTAAGCTCCTCGGAATTCAGTGAAATCTATTGTCGTTATTGTGTGCCCTCAAGCAGTTTCTGACTTATGGAGACCCTAAGGTGAACTTATCACAGGGTTTTCTGGGGCTGAGAGTGTGACACACCCAAGGTCATCCAATAGGTTTCCATGGCAGAGAAGAGAATTGAATCCAATGCTCAGTCCACTTCCCTGGTAAGCAGGGAATCAAATCCTGGTAGTTCAATGCTCAAATTACTTCCTTTGCAAATGGGCGTAGGACTTCAGTCTAACATTCCAATTCTAAGCACATTTATTTAGATATAAATCCGACTGGGTCCAGTGTGGGGTTTACTTCCAAGTAAATGTGCACATTGTTCAAATACAGAAATCCCTGTATGGTACCAGTTAATAAGATGCTGAAAAACTACTTTGAATGTTGTAAGAACACATAATCACAAAGAAGAAAGAAAATTAATAAAAGCAGTAGTTAAAGCTAATCTTTCAATTAAGATATAGATGTAACAATAAGGAAAGATTTCCTCACAAATTTAACATTCCCCAGAATGCAGAAATAAATGTCAATTCAGGACTAAACAGGAAAGATAGGTAGTTTGCACTCCCCCAGTGCCACTTTTCCACAAAAATTATGTTATCTGCATGACCAATGAGAAGTGTGTGTGTACAGCTGACAAGACAAAGGTCAAAAGATCACTCACACAAAGGAGTTATCTTCTCTTCAAGGATTATACTCCAAGAAGGGGGAAGGATTACCTAATGCTACAGATTATATAAACTCCCATGCATTTTCTATATCTCAAAAGCACAAAGTACACATTGTAATCTCATCTCACACCAGATAAAGATCTCAGTCCTAGTTACTTATAGATCATAGGACAACTAAATTAATTTAGACTTTCATGATTTCCATTAGCCATCAAAATAAGATTCTTTATATGGTTAAGTATTTCATTTTAAAATTATAACCTCTCCTATTCAGATTGCTTTCAGGGCAGCTAATTCTGGGGCAGGTCAGATGCCATAATAAGCCACAGTTTCGTAGAACCCAAGTATATCAGGACTAAGGAGTGTACATGCTGCCTGATCACACCCAGTCAGCTATTCCAGTAAGCAGGAGTGGCCTGACCTTCTGTTTGTGGTTTGTTTACTGTAACATCCAAAGTGGAAACTCTGGCTTGCCTTTCCACAAATATGCCAGAGTCGTAAGATAAAAGCTAAGTTCAGGCCCTACAGTCTAGGGATCGCTCGCCTTCCATCACAGCTATCCAAAGAGCAGCAGTGTTTCAGATGAAGGTAGCAGAAGTAAACTCCAGTTTACGTCTGCAGTCACAAGGACGGTGCTGATTTCAGCCAGTTTAAAAATGAAAGCAGCACATTCTGGAGAGCATTTTGGAGTTTTTGTTTTCATTTTAAAAATAAGTGCTCATAAACTCTTTTTCTTTATTGCTCTAGTTCAGTGTATCAGGAATGTGTTAGTTGTAAAGCATGGTATAACAGTGGAAGGAGGAGAAAACATGAGAGCATCCCTGCACACAGATCTCCTTCCTCATTGCACAAAACAAGTAAAAGGAGCCAATTGGTTGTCAGTCAAGGTGATGTCATACCTGCGTCATTTCATTTGATAAGTGATGAAACTGCACCAGGGCAATCCTGTATGTCAGTGGGGGACTAATTATGCCTACCACAGTGTAAATTCATGGGAAAGGTAAGTGCAAGTAGAAACTGATGCTTTCAACATTTTTGTTTTGGCAAAAGACAGAAATATCTTCCTCCAGCCTTTAGGGTAAAATCTATACGCTTTTAACAAAAACAACATTGCTTAAAAATCACACAGTCACTAAAAATTAGAAAAAAAATGACTATACTGAAATTTTACTTTCCAAAAGGAAATTCAAACTGGATATTTTTATTTTCTAAGGGTAAAAATAATGTAAATGTGTGGAATGTTTTAATCTGCCCTTAAGTCAGTTTTTAGAGTTTTCAATTCACGTTTTAAAATGAAATAAAAGTACAATACAACCTATTTTAAGTGCTGTAAGGTTGTTGTTTTTTAAGACAACCAAATACTACAGAAGAAGATTTGAGCTATTTCATGAGGTTAACATGTATTTCTACAGGGGTCTGGTATGACATTAAGAATCTAAAATCAGTGCTGAAATGTGTGGTGATCTATCTGCTTTATTTTCTAATCTGGTAACTGAGTCATGGCAATGGGGCACACATTTTCCATCATGTAAATCTTGGGTTTTCATCATGAAGAGAACAACTGAAATCCATATTTAATTGAATTTCATTTCTGCAGAAAAAAGCCATGGGGTAGTTCAGTATTAATATGGAAACCCATGATACATATACTTTCACTGCTAAATAATATCAAGGGTACCACACTACAAGTCAGCAAACTGGTTTCTCACAGATACTGCTGGCGCCTCAGTTTTATATGCATATCCACAGCTAATTTATACGGAAAGCCATTTCAAAGCCATTACCACATAGCTACTTGGCACAATCAATATTGACTGTATTGTCATTACTCCAAATATCAAATCTGTTAGGTGGCAGAGAGACTGACTCAGAAACTTCCAACTGGCTTGTGTAATAATTCCATTTCCAAACATCCCTGTTTCAGGACTGTCACAGAGAACTGAGCTGGTCCTTCTTCAGAAATCTCTTCATTTGAGGGAAAGGCTGGAAAGAATTAAAGGTGGAAAGGAAAGAGCCATGCTTTTTTGCTTTAGCAAAGGGGAGAGAATGGAGCACTTGGGGGCGGGAAGGGGGCAAAAAAGCAGAATGTACTGAATAAAACCCTACTTTTGAGGAATCAAGAGCAAAAAGACTTATCGTATATACTCATTTATAAGTCAACCTTATATATAAGAGCAGGTTTGGGGGCCAAAACCGTAGATTTTCATATGACCAGTTGAGGGTCATTCTGCAGCAAGGGGAAAGTGCTAGCACTGCTTCAGAGGGCCAGCTGCCCCTAGCCAGCACTGCTACCATTCTCCCACCCAGATATTCAAAAAACGCCTTTCGCCACTCTATACAGCAAAGGGGATGATTCCATTTTTGGTAAGAGTTACGGTACTTTCCTTGACCAGTGGGTAAGTCAACCCAGTTCTGGGAGGGGGTTGATTTGTTGACTAAAATGTTTAGACGTATCCATGAGCATATACAATATATATGCTCTAATTAAATCCTAACTGGCCCTAACTAACCAAGTCTAATTCATATCTCTCTCCCATATATCCAACTAAACAACTAACTCCTAATTAATTGGCCCAAGTCTAACTAATCTCTGTAACTGACACTGAGTAACTCTCCTAACATTTCTAACTCTTATTCCTTACTGTCCAGCGACCCTTTTAAAATACTATTCAGACACTCAGTCAATCACCAATCACTCCCAACATTCCATACTCTTACCCCCTTCCAACAGATCCCTTCCCTTATCACATTTATTATATACTAGAGTATTTACATGGCGTTGCCCAGGACTTTATTTTTTCATAGGTAACACTTGTTAGAAATACCTTAGGAATTACTTTACCTTACCTTAGGAGTTAGATGTGGTTGAAATACACAGATTTGAGATCCTGTCTCTCTAATTCCCCAAAATGTGTTGTTTGGTACCTGTAACTTTCCCCCATATTCCCCAATCCAGTCTGTATTCAGAGTTGTTAACATACAGAGGTTGGGTTCATGAGGGGACTTGCTGTAGGCCTCATCTCTGTAGCAACCAGCCTATTCGGAGCTCTCTGGCTGAGAACGCTAAAGGCCCTGAACTGGCAAAGGATATTTCTGTGTTCACTCAACAACTGTTTTAGGAATAGTGCACTTAATAGAACAATTATCACCATCTGTATTTTCTATATTTCCTTTGCTTCTGAACTCACTTCTTCATCTCCCACCCCAAATGTGTGCATATACAGGTGGAATTTAGCATAACACTTTGTGCACTTGATAACTGAGATTCTAATGCATAAAATCTTGTACCAAAACAAATTTTGTATGGGCAAAGGCAAGAAAAGCAATCTTCTCAGATAATATTCTACATTTAATATCCCTAAAGCCCAGAATCTACTTATAAACATATTTACTCTGATCCACTCTCCATACAGTTTATCAATGTTAATACATTTCAATATTGTTTACATGTTTAAAACAATAATAAACCTAGCAAAGAAAAAAATAGATTTGCATTGAGGCACCTCATCAAAGAAAATGGCCAATTAGCTGGTTTGTTTGTTTGTTTTAATTCAGAACATTACGTCAAAAAAAAAATCTCATTTCTGCAAGAAAAAAACAACAACATTTTCCCACCGAAACAGTGTATAAAATTGGAATTTGTGTGTGAATTTTTGCACTTAAGAAATCACAAAAACAAAGAACTACCATAATCTCACCCAGTATAGGGAAAAAATTATTTTTTTCTTGCATGTCAGAACAATACAAGTAAAGATTTAACTCTCTACTCAATACAGCATAAAAGCAATCTAAATCAACCCAAGGTATTTCTTGAAAGTTATCACTTTTTGAATAATCTCCTTAAAATCAAGAACCAACCTAAGCAAAAACAAAAAAGTTTGCTAGTAAAAGCCAGTCACTTACAGACAAGCTTACATGATTAAGATAATTCTAATTTTGTAATTCAGTTTGTATTGATGAGGCAAAAACTTTTTGTTTTCTTCTCTAAATATTTAACAAATTTACCTTTTAAAAACAGCAATTACTTAACCTCTTGAAGCCACAGCAGTGTCAGTCATCCTCTAAGTGTTAGGCCTTTGAATTGATCTTTATCAAGCAACCATTTTCTAATTATAAACTTGGTAATTTCTTAGTCATTGATATATTAGAACACTTGTTCCACCATGCTTACATAAATTCTAAACATTAATAAATACATAAATTTATGTAACAATGTGCTTGGCAACTGCTAGAAAACACTCCTGTCCAAGCAACAACCTAAGAAAGCCCCTATCTATCTGTGAAAGGTCTCCTTTTATTTGTTTGGCACCACTAGAAGTGCCCTTTCCCCAATCCTCAATGCAAAACTTTTTTTGGATTCAAAACCCAGTACTGCTGCCATCTGCCACCTGAAAGTTAAAGTTCAAGAACAAGTGGTACGACTTGACAATCAAGCAATACAAGTGTAACTACATGTGAGAAGAATTAAATATTAATCAATCACAGCTCAATACATCTTATTGGCATATATAACTTGTAACAGAATATCAGAAGGCCCAAAACTAAAGAGAAAAAGCTAAATGTGCTGTTATGTTAACACTCCTTGCTTGTTCATACTGCTGCTGTTCCTAAACCACACGAGTATGTTCTTTGATTGAAAGATATACAGGGCCTCTCAATGTAACAAGATGAACCTTGTACATCTCAAGAAGAATGCAGCTATGTTAGAAGAATTTGTTCAGCTTCCAAGACCAGAAACAGATGCTGCTACAAACGAGAGACAACAGAAGCATGTTCCAAAGCAAGTGTAGTGCAATGGCCAGAGTGCCAGATCTGTGCCTAAGAAACCTCGGTGCAGATCTTTGTTAAGCTGTAACATAATGGAAAGGTCCAGGGCAAATCACTAATGCCTCTTTCCATTCTACTCCACACTATTTTATGAGGACAACACATCAAATCAGAGCTCCTAAGAACAGACAAATAGGAATGTAATAAAAATGTTATGTTTCTATTTTGTTCAAGAAGCCCAAATGATCTCAACATCATAATCTTGAGAGCCAATGAGATGTGCTGGTTAGAGTAAATAACTGGGATTTGAGAAATGTAGGTTCTCGTCCTCATGAAACTGTCTTAGCCTGACATATCTCACAAGATGGAGGGGTGCCTTGAACTCATTGGAGGAAGACAAGATATAAAACTAAGACAAGATATAAAACTAACAAATACTGTAAATAATAGCCCTATTATTATCAAACCTTTTATCTGAAACCCTTCATCCCTACAGCTGTCATCACTACAAGCAGGGCACAATATGTCCAGGCTCTAAGAAACCAGTAAGCAATACCTTTTCTTCTCTTCTTCCTAGCATAAATTTTCCCTCTTTCTCTCCTTTATCAAGTCTCCTAGAAGGCCTGATAAATGATAAATTAAAATCACCTGCAACACAGAGGACAGTTGCAGTGAAGGGTCTTCAACACAAATCCCAGCAACACAGAACTTTTTCCAAAACTGTTTGAATGATGCTGGGCCACAGATGGAAAGCAGGTTGTTAAGGAGAAGGTCTCCAGATATCTTGAACACTTGCAGTATGGAAGTGTCCTCCTCCATATTTGAGCATTCCCAGACTCTCCATGCCTTTTTGAAACAGAATATAGGCATGCCATTCAGTGTTACAGTTAAGCATCTCCTCAGTGACAAAGTGATAAAAGATAAAAGACACAGGATAACTAATAACATGTTTGCAAACTTGGTTCTTTTGCTACAGATTTGGATTCTGACTGAATGAAAGATTTAGCTTTCGGAAGAGGAGTCAATTGCTGGACATCAGTTTCTTAAAAATATTTCTGGACATTTTTCTTCTTGGGTAATGCTGCTGGGGGGTAGAAAGGGTCTGGCCCTCATGCAAACAACATTGGATAAAAACTGTAAATATTTTTGTTCATTTCCTTCAGCTTTTCTGTGCAAAAGTATTTTCTGTTGACTTCACTCATTTGTTTCCAGTGAATGGATGAGATACAGGGCCTTCAAAAATTCGTGCAGTCATTTCATTCTTTCCCAAGCACAAAACAGGGAGGGCGGAGGCATAAATGCACAAGATTTTTCACATTCATTTTTAGTGCAACAAAGTAGCACATCTAAATACAAACATATAGATAACTGTAATAAAGGCCCTCTTCTTTTCAATGCAAACAAATATCCCCTTTTCAATATAGTTTAGCTTTTAGTGTAAACATAACACAGGTCCTTAACTAGTGTTACTGTCTCTACTTAAAACCAGGCTTTCCATACTGCACGTTCTCAGCTTGAAATTATGGTATTTACATGGAATAGTGCTTTCATCCCAACAGGATTAATATCAAGAGTCTACCATAAACTGCAAAACTGCAACTGATCTATGTATTACTTAATCTGCAAACTATTTTGATTAATAAGATACATGACAAATTCTACTGGGTGAGATATGCAAGTGTCTTTTCAAAACAGAATTGTGGAAAACCTGGAAAGTGTACATCCACAGCAATATGAAATGTTGTTTCCTGTCTTAAGCCATTTCCTCAGTACACTGTTATAGTGCTGTTATTCCACTTTCAACACTCTGTAGAATCCTGGGATTTGCAGTTTAGGGAGAGGCATTTAGAATTCTTAGCCAGAGAGTTCTTTGTCCTCAGTAAACCACAAACACCAGAATTCCACAGTATGTTAAAAGTGGAATAATAGCACTATAACAGTATAGTGCAGAAATGGCCTTATTCTGTAGTCATTCTAATGCTGTAGATGCATCTGGCCTCTAAAAGCTCAGCCATTTCCTCCTCGCCAGGTTAGTATTCTCAGAAATGCCTGTGACTACATGTAGCTTCCTTCCTCCAGTTTGGCTTGTTTAAGCCAAAAAGGTGTTTCTATGCTGTAGTAACAGCTCCAAACAAAACAGCTGCTTTGTAAGAATAAATCATTTGAAATACTCATCAGAAACTGTTTCCGTTCTTCTCTGAAGATGAGTCACTTCATCATTTAAAAAAATGGTTTCCAGTCCATAATTTCCAAATTAAAAACCCACTGGCATAGCAGCAGACAAATGATGCCTAGATTATCTTTCAAAATATTTTATGATAAAGCAATACACACTTTCAAGGCACATTTTTTAGACTGGCATCAAATATAGACCAGGCCTTCACAGAGGCTATAAATGTCTGCATTTTGACAAATTTGTTCATTGTTGATTTTATTAGATTGTCACAACTCTTAAAGATGGATGAAGAGTTCTCTGGTCACATCAGAAATCATCCGAGTTCTTACTAAATAACCAGAAAGAATTCTGATCAGTTTCCAAATCAAGCTAAGGCTTACCAACCCTTAACATTTCTATAAAATTATGTAAATCATTTTATACAAAAAGGCTTCAAATTATTTCAGCTAACCTACATGGTGACCTTGACTCAGAGTACAAGTCTGACTTTCCTACTTTCAACTGTAAAGAGCAAACAGTCTGGTACGTTCACAGGTGTCTACATCTCTCATCAGATGCCTGAAAATGTACATTATTCTGGAATAGTGCCATTAAAGATGAACAGATCTAGTGTAACTTGCCAGCTGAACTATCAGCTTGAGCATCTTTGTATCCTAGAAACAAAACAAAACAAAAAAGTGTTCATTTTCTTTAGCATGGCTTTCCTGGAACAACTTAGTATCCCAAACAGTTAAATATTCCAGTATTTCTGTGTCTACCAGGAAAAGGATAGATAAACTGAACCTAAGTTTGGTTTATACATTGTGATTTTACAGGGAATGACAGTGGTAATTTTTCAAATTCATCAGCAGCTAAGGTGCATCAATATTAGGAGTTCAGTAAAAAAAACTGAGGTGAAAGTAGCCTAAATCATAACACCACATCCAATGCAGTGTAGGTTGTTCTGTTTTGGGGTGTGTGTGTATGTGTGTCATTCCCAATATTGCCTTTACTGGGACTGCTACAGCTTAATGCAACACAATTTCATTCAAGTCTATGCATTATTTAGGCTCTTAAGAACATATAAAGAGCATGAGGTTGTAGTCAGACCTGGTGTCTGCCCTTGTTGGGCTACAGGATGAATCTCTGCACTCCTACTTTTGTCTGAAATAGCCTTTAAAATGTGATTGTTTCCTCCATAAATACAGCAGGGGGAAATTTAAATAAACTCAGAGAAACTACTACTTCTGTTTTTAAATGGTGAGTTAAGACATAGTTAAAGTTTATCTCAATGACTAAAGTTGCTGGGACTCACAATATGATTCAGGCCTCTTTCTATCTTTTTGGTTCTGAAAATAATATACATGTATGAGAAACCTGAAACTGCATGCTTTAATATGAGTCACAGCTGTGACGATCTATACTGAAAACTGTTATTCTCTATTTATTTTATACTAATAAAATGTCCACCACAATGTGTCCCTTAGAATGAAATGGCAGCCATTCAGTCATATGTGAGAAAATACGGCTATGTTAATTGAGATATCACAGAAGCCAGGGCCCAATCTGTTCCCACAGTGAAGGTCACTTTATCTGTACATTAGAACTTCAGTGTTCAGGGAACTGAACCAACAATATAAAGGCAGCGAGCATCTTGGATGAGGGAAAAAGCATGCCTCTACCTGAAAAATTTAACTACACATTCTATTTTTTACTAAGATCATACAAATTAATAAACTGTTAAGCATGTGTTGTAGAAAGTACAATTTAGAGAACACAACAAATTAAGTAGAAATGTGTTTTTAAAAACTTCTTCTCAACTGCACAGAAAGAATCAGAAATCATGTGGCAACAGAGCAACTTTTCTCTCATTATTAACTAGCTGAAAGATACCCAATGCTGTCTGGGCTCATACCTAATACCCCAAAATGAGTCCACAAAGTTTTCCATTTGCTCACTCATTTGCAACCTGAGGAACCTTAGCAACAGTACCTAAGCCCTCTCCTAGTCTTTAAACAAACACTTCTCAGTAAACAATGGCAGCCTCCTTAATTTTGCTTCTAAGAAGAATAAGGCTTCAAATTTCAACTTTAAAATTGGCCACTGCAATTTGGCAGGCAGCCCAAAATAACGTAAAATTCTGAGTCATCTATTGTCATTTTTTATTAGTTAGTGCTGCCTTCCTTTCAGTTCTAACAAACCTCCTGCTTGGAATTTTGACTTCCATCTCAGTACAACAATTTGGACAACAACCAAAAACACTCAGATTTCTAGGCATCTAAATATGACGTCCCAATAATTTATGACTATCATAGACATGTAAACATTTTCTTTTAGTTTTATAGTTCAGGAGAGCCAGTGTGGTGTAAGTGGTTTGAGCACTGGACTATGACTCTGGAGATTTGGGTTCAAACTCCTGTTTGGCCATGGAAACCCACTGGGTGACCTTAGGTAATTCCCACTCTCTCAGCCTCAGAGGAAGGCAAAGGCAAACTCCCTCTGAACAAACCTTGCCAAGAAACACCATGATAGGTTTGCCTTAGGGTTACCGCAAGTCAAAAATGAATTGAAGACACACAACAACAACAACAACAATTATAAGTTGGTCTAAGAAAATTGGTCCTACAAATATAACATTTAAACTAAACTTTTATAAGTAGAACAAATTAAACCACTAGTAGTAGGAGAAAGGCATTTACCATTATAAGGTAGTTTTCTTCCCCAGATTCATCTTCTTAACCTTAAACTTTTCTTTCTACAGAAACAAAGAAAAGAGAAAGTCTTCAATTTCTCATTTCAGTAACTCAATTGAACTGTAGTATCATCTTTCAAAGTAAAAACCTTTACAAGTTCTCATATTACTTTGAGAAGTAAAACAAAAACACAAATGCATTCCCAAATATTCAGGTGCCAACTTTAGAATATGGTCATGGCAGTGGGAGACAAAGGGAACAAGACATTAAACAACTCATTCACCCAATACTTTCACATCTGTTCAGTGCTTCACATCCCAATATGTATGATCAGTTCAAAACAAACATTTCCAGTTGTATGTATTTTTCTTTAGAGATGCCATGTCTGTGTAGGAATAAAGCTAGTGGTCCTAAATTTAAGCAACATACAGCTCAAATGTCCTCAAGTAGTTATTTCTTTCATGATCTTTTGCACAGTAATCATATTACTTAGGTTCCTAGGAAACTGAAGTGGTTATTTTCCTTATGACCAACAAATTTCCTTGCCCCAATCTGCTCTGATGATAAAGTACCAGACTTAGTTACCCTTTTACTAGAAACAGTATTTACGTATGCTGCATATCACATAGATTCAGTGGCCTAGGACTTGCGTCAGTGTTTTAGAATGTAAAAAGCACTAAGAATTGGTTTTATAAACATTATTTTACTCTTAATTCTCACTGCGAATAATGGTTTGGAAAGTCTGCTGATAAGTTTTAAAACAAACTGATTGCTCTCCATTCTCAACAGCTACCAAAAAGATTTTGACACACATGCACAGACACACACACACCAATACGCACTAGCAAATGACATCGGATGTTGTAGGTAATGTTATTTTTGGTTTCAGAGTATAACTGATTACTATGTTAACCGATCAGGAAGGATTTTCCATGTCATTCAGATTTGGTGGCTGATTCAGGCAAGAAAGGAAATGTTGATCTTTTTTATGCAGCATTAAGGGATATTACACCTCTTCCTGACTGAGTCACAGGCAAATTGTAACCATTTTGTTGAACATACCTAGTTTCCTGCAATCCTAAGCAAGCAGCAATTTATGCTGATGTGACACTACCAATTAAGGGGAAACAAATAAGTTAACTAATCTCCTAAGTATTATTCTGCTCCACAGCATAGAGTACCAACAGTAACCTGATTCACAAGTACACACAGAAGTCGCTTTCCTTTCTTATACATGGGCTCACTGCAAATCCATCCCACTTCTAAATATACACAAGAAATTCTTGGAAAACAGAAAATTCTCCCAGGACTGCTGTATTTCAGAGCTTCAAATGAAAGGCTGCAATTGCACATGTTTTTCCCTGGGAATACATACTGATAAGCTCTGAGCAGCTGCTAAAACAGGCTAGTCATTCATACATTATGCCCTATTGAGGGAGTACCTATAACCACTATAGAATTGCACCCTCTCTCTTGATAGGCTGACAATAAGAACTCGGCAAAAAGGGGGTTGACATAGATTTTACCAGGGGACTTTGAAGGCAAAGCTCAGTTTTACCTTTTTCAATTTAACTATCAGGTATGGAGGGGGAGGGAGCTGCTGCAGTCACCTGCCACAGCTGTGGCATGTTTCTTTTCCTGCTGCAAGACGTCCTTGGGTACACCTGCAGCAAATACAGGATGGGGAGCATGTGGCTGGATAGCAGTACATGTGAAAGGAATCTAAGAGTCTTGGTAGATCACAAGCTGAACATGAGTCAGCAGTGTGATGCGGCAGCCAAGAAAGCCAATGCAATTCTTGGATGCATCAATGGGAGTATGGTGTCTAGATCGAGGGAGGTAATGGTACCACTCTATTCTGCATTGGTTAGGTCTCATTTGGAATACTGTGTCCAGTTCTGGGCACCTCAATTCAAGAAGGATGTCGACAAGCAGGAACTTGTCCAGAGGAGGGGAACCAAAATGGTGAAGGGTCTGGAAGCCATGCCCTATGAAGAATGGCTTAGAGAGCTGGGTTATGTTTAGTCTGCAGAAGAAAAGGTTAAGAGGGGACATGATAGCCATTTTTTAAATATTTGAAGGGATGTCATGTTGAAGAGGGAGCGAGCTTATTCTCTGCCGCTCCAGAGACTAGGACAAGGAGCAACGGATTCAAGCTGCAGGAAACGAGATTCCACTTGAACCTCAGGAAGAACTTCCTGATGGTCAGAGCTGTGTTGCAGTGGAATATGCTGCCTGTGTGGTAGAGTCTCCTTCTTTGGAGATTTTTAAGGAGAGGCTGGATGGCCATCCGTTGGGAATGATTTGATGGGTGTTCCCACACAGCAGGGGGTTGGATTCGATGGCTCCTGGGGTCTTTTCCAACTCTATGATTCTAGGATTCTATAAGTAGAGTAAACATAGGACAGACGAACAGAGGCTTGCACCAGACACCAGGTTTGGTCAGCAGACAGACAATACAGACTGGGGATTGCTTTCTTATATACATATCTACAACCTATCAGGCAAGGGTTTTACAAACCTCCCTTAACCTTCTGCACATGCCCCCAGTTCCTTAGGCAGCCTTGCAATCACACACAGTTGGGGCATGATGCAACACCTTTGCAGTGGGCTGATCATTTTCTCCAGGGTTCCCTGCCTGGAATCCCTGACACTTTGTTCCCTATGTTTTACTGTGAATTACATGGAATTTTAATTTTGAGTGACAGCTCTCATATTATAAATTTAATACAGAGCTTGGATTATTTTAAATAGTACTTTTAAGAAGTAAATAATTACAGTGTCATGACCAAGGGCAGTCATTTACCTTTCTAACTGCAGTTTTTAAATGTCATTCTTCCTTTTCTTTTGCTTTATAATTACACTACAAAATGAATAAAGTTATCCTTCATTAAGTTACCATGATGTAATGTGCTTACACATTCATTATGCGAAAACTGAATTAATTACAAATAACTTGATATCTTTCATATATTTCAATCTTCACTCCATCAAGTACTAAAACTCTGTTAAAATTCTAATTTTGAAGATTCCTATCAAAATAAAGAATCAATTACTGCTACTGCTGACAAAAAGTCAGCTACACTATAAACCAACCCAGACACGAATGTTATTTGAAAGCACAGAAATTCTGGACCATTCTAACAACTACCAGGTCAGGCTACACAGAGAGGCTGTTGAAATCCACAAACACTTGGATAATTTTAACAGGAAAGAGGAGACTCGGAAGGTCAACAAGATTTGGCTGCCAGTATTGAAAAACACCAAAATCAAAACACAAAAGATACTAACAAGCCCAAACGAGCCCCACCTGGGCTCAGGAAGTCTCCCTCCAGGAACAATTATTCAATACACACAATAGGACTATTATGCTAATTGCTCCCTCCCCTCTGGAGGAGGAGACTGGCATATATATTCTCCACTCCACCTCCAATTCACCATTCCACTGAAGATGCCAGCCACAGCTGCCGGTGAAACGTCAGGAGAAAATATAACCAGAACATGGTCTCAAAGCCTGAAAAACCCACAAGAACCAATCAATTATTTCATTCCCACAATCTTTTGTAGCAACCTTCTTACCTTGGTGCATTCTTTCCGGTATATCTGAATTCCTACGTGCATTTTTCTCCACCTTCCCAATTGTACATACTTTTTCTCTCTTCCCAATTAATGAAACCTGCTTAAAAGAGCTATAAAAACTAATGCCACACTTTGAAATCTGGTATTTAATATACAGCAGCATTCTGCATGTCCACTATCAGGGATTAAAGGCCTTAGAAAAAGCTATAGATATGTCTAATTAGCTAGTAATATTCATTGTTAGACAATGTAGTACTTATTAAAAGATATTCCTTATTCTCAAGTCAATTGTAGTATATGGATTTTCCATTACTACTTTATGGCTTTGGCACTGTATAAAGCAAAAGAGACAAAACCCAGAAACCACTCAATGAAATCCACAGGAAAAACCTGAGACACATCCCAAAGTGATCAACAGACAGCTGTTTTATTATAGAGAAAGCCCTTTAATGCATTTCAATGCATCTATGCACAAAAACAGAAATTAGATGATAAACCTTCGATGAACAACTGTACATTCAAACTACTAGATATGATAGAAATGGAGAAACTGACATTACTGAAAGAAAAAACTATTCAGAAACTTGAGAGAGAATGGGAGCCGATCCTAGAATATACTAAAACATTTAGGAGGACAAGAAGCTAACATCAAAAATAAGTGAAAGGCACTTAAAGTATCAAATTTAACAAAGCATAATTCATTTTATATTATGTAATAGAAATTTAGTGACACTGTCATAAAGAGATTAAACTAAAGGAATAATTATCACTTGTTCTATTAATAATTCCAGGTATGTAAGGAGGAGGGGCAGAATCAAGGGGGGTTCTTTTTTATGTATTTTAATATGTCAATATTTATATGGAAAAAAGTGAAAGAAAAGAATATATACATTGATGTACTTTTTGATGTAATTATTCTATTTCCTAATAAAAATACTTTTTTAAAAAATTGCATTTCAATGTGTGTGTGTGTGTGTGTGTGTGTGTAGCTTTCTAAAGGACTATTAAAAAAATAAAAGAGAAACACATAATTATACAATAAAATATATACAACATTACATAAGTAAATCATTAATTTAGGGCCTGTACATACTAATTTGAAATCTAACTGTAGGCTTTTCTAAAGCAGAGAGTCTCATTCTATTAGCTAGACAAAAAGAAACATGTGAACTAGTATTTTTTAATGCTGCTAGCAGATGGTTAGAAAGAAAAAAGGGAGTTAGATAGCATTTCAGGATATATTTCAGGAACCAAAGATATCCATTTTAAAACTTAATGGAATCTTCTCATCAGTATTATGAAACTTTTCTATAACCCAAAATCTGAGGTCTGTTACATGATGGTGGTATTCAAAGAAATGATTGAGAGTACTTGTTTCATTATTTTATATTAGAAAGGTGTTTTCCTATATGTTTTTAAGAGGTCTTGTCGTCTTTTCCACATAAATCTTTAGACACCTGCACTGTATGGCGTAAAGAACAAAACTGCTACTGTAAGTGGTAAAGTAAGCTAACGAAGTGTGGTCTGTGTGGTGCCCTGTCAGTTTGATTGAACTCATCAGAGTGCTGCATGTTTGTTTTCACTCCCTAAAATCACCACTCACTGAAGTTTTCTGGTTCTTCTGAATGAAACCTAGGTCTTTCCTTTTCAACCTGATACAGTGAGTCCTCCACTTCTGTAGGAGTTAGGAGTGCAAGACCCCTGCAAAAGTTGAAAATACACAAAATAAAAAAATAAGATCACAAATGCCATTTTTCTTACCTGAAAACTAAGAACTCCTGCATCCTCCAGCCCATTTCTATGGTCACCTTCTGCCAGAAGCTGATACAAGAGTCGTGCTAGAAGACCTAGCAATGCCAAGAAAAGTGTTCTCTCTAGGAAACTCTAGGTCCTCCAGTGCAACTTTATCTTCACTTCCAGAGGAAGCTGATCACAGAACCACAATGGACAACTTAAAGAGATTCCTAGAGAGAACATAATTTTTCTGCAGCAGGGTCAAATAGAATAAATTTTTAAATAAATTAATTAAATTTAAAAACCACAAACAATCAAACTCATGAGTGCTGAATCTACAAAAGTAGAGTGTCAAGTGTACATGTTGATGCTTTTTGACAAAAACCTTTAAACTGTTGGTAATTATGACTGAAACTGAGACTACAACTGAAATGGTTGCACCATCATCTTATCTCTTTTTTTTTATTAAAACAATTGTTATTCGCATTACATACATGTATTATCATATTTCCAAAATAAAAACAAGCTTCTTTGTCGTGTTTTCATACATTCTATCCAATTCTCTTATAACTTCCTCTCACTCTTTTAAGAAGTTCAGATTGTGGTGTTTGGGATACTTTGCATAAACCCTGAACATCATGTGTGCTCACAGGGGAGATAACATCTAAAATATTTGGAATGTGAAATATCACATCTTACATAAGTATTGGCAACTGGTTTTCCAAGTATTGGTTTTCTACACAGGGAGGTAGTGAAGTGATCTCTTGCTGCTTCTTTTTTTTAACTTGTAGATCCAAAAAGTAGATTTCTGAATTGTTATCTTCTATGTCAAATTCTATATTTTTTGTTCTTAGAATCCTTCCACTTATGAGAATTCATGAGAACAGTCACACTTGCTCTTCAAATGTAAAAAAATATATTCTAAAGATCTAGCCAAAGTATCAGTTGTTCTGTAAACCCATTTTCAGTACAAGTAATCTCTTTCATGCCTCTCCATGTAAAAACTGACCATCTTGGGAGCCACAGGGTATCTCATGGCCACTCCTTTTATCTGCTGGTAAAAGTTGTTCTCAAAATAATTTTTTGTTAAAGCTATTATAGTCAGAGAGGTTGAGAAATTAGAAAGAAGATGTCTAACCTTCCTCCTGCCCAAAGTTTGGTGTATGATGGTCTCCATAAATAAAGCAGCCATCTACTGAGCACTGTACAAAGGAAATCCATTTTTTTACGTTGATCTCAACAGCCCTATTAACCAGTCCAGAGAACTACAGAGTTCTGATAAAAGCAATATTAGGCTCTACAGGTTTAGGAACTTGATGTCCCACTTCTATTATTTAAGTTTATTAATATTTATATCCTACCCTCTATCTATAGGCAAAGGGAGCATAGCCATTTTTCTAACTCACAGTCTTTTATGCAAGTACATTGTCAGATTTCATTCTCTTCATTACCTTTAGTTCATTCAACCCCATACTGTCCACTTCAAAACCAGGGGTTCCCATCCAGTGTCATGTGAGTGGACTTCTGCTTGTGCAATGGACACCTCCCATTTACTCCCCTTTGAGGTTGCCCATATACTTTCAAGAGCTCCAGAGCAGTTTAGTTTGTGCAGGTAGGCTGAATGGAGAGGGGGATTTGTTCCACCTGCAGCATCAAGTCTACTGGTAGATAGACACTAAGGGATTCAGTCCTATGTCTTAGAAAATCTTTGACATCCTTTGAACCAGAAGTGCTCAAAATTAAACCTAATATTGTCTAGTACCATAGTATATGGTCTACCAATGAAACATGGAAAATTTCTCTACTGTCCACAAAAAAGAAGCCTTAATGTTTTGGTGACATGGTTTGTCTATGGCTAACCACTTGCATCCACAGAAGCTCTGGAGCCATTTTGCTACAGCTTTTTAAAAAAAAAATATCTCAGAATTTGCTGTACAAAAAAAGCTAGAAGAACATGACTTCGAAAACTCCTCTTCTCTCAGTTTGTCAACTGACATCCTTTTTGTCCAGAACAGTACAAAGTGAACTTTTCATAGCTTACAATGTTACAATTAGTGCATTGTTTTTATCTAATCATGCATCATTTCTGCTGCATAATGCAAGAACACTGAGCCCACATTAACCTACTATCCTCTACAAATGAGAATTCAAAAGAGAAAGCACTTTCATTCTGTTACATAAAATACTGTGAGCTGAATTAAAACCTTCCTTTTGCTCTAATAAAACCCTTTAAAATATTTGTCAGCATCCCAGTCAAAAGACCACTGCATTACTAATTTAACATATTTATATGCACCTTAATTTAATACACCAGTTATTTGATTTCTGTACTAAGATGGCCCAAAAGCCATTCAAATAATGGCCATAAAAGCCAGTAAACATAAGACATTTCACATACAATCTTGCAGAAATGCAAAGCTATAAACAGATCAATACTCACACGTAATTACTGTAAATGTCACAAGTCAGAGAGATTGTCTGTTTTGGCAACCTAATCTCACATTACTAATAATTTGAAGGCAATGCAATAGGCCTTTCATCTACAATATCAGCATCTAGGAATCTGTATGATGTGTTGCTGCCACATGTGAAAACTGGTCTGGTTCAAATAAGAACAGTATTCATGCTTAAAATGTAATGCTTTACAAAGGGGATAAACATATGATTGTACCTGAAGTAAATCTCTATGGAAACATCCCCTAGAAAGACATCTCTAATTCAAGGAAAAAATAAAGGAATAATCAATTAAACTATGGTAAACAGAAACTACTGTCAAGTTAATAAGGAAAGGACAAACCAGCAAGTGAATAGGAATGGTACAAAGGGGGTAAGAAATTCTGAGTAACAACTCTCTATCTCAGTGGTTCTCAACCTTCCTAATGCCACGACCCTTTAATACAGTTCCTCATGTTGTGGTGACCCCCAACCATAAAATTATTTTCGTTGCTACTTCATAACCGTAATTTTGCTACTGTTATGAATCGTAACGTAAATATCTGATATGCAGGATGTATTTTCATTGTTACAAACTGAACATAATTAAAGCATAGTGATTAATCACAAAAACAATATGTAAGTATATATTGTGAAATATTTATTTCTAATTACATCTCGTGGGACTACACAAGCTTCTTGTGTGTGCTTTCAAGTTGTTCCTGACTTATGTTGACCCTAAGGTGGACCTACCATTGGGTAGGAGGATAGGTGGGCAAATGAGAAGAGGGCAAGTGACTGCAATGCAAAATTCAAGCAAGAAGTTTCCAAAAGTAGGCTGGAAAGAGAGAGAGAAGATTGCCCATCTCCTAGGAAAAGGAGGTCTCCCCCTTGTTCTGAAATAAACTCCTCTTACAGGACCGGTCAGGAATCCCTGGGGTAGCACGATGAGCTCCCTGCCTCCGCCAAAGGGGCTGAGACCCGTGCCGGGCTGCCGCCCAGCCTGCCCACCGAACCCCACAGAGGGCTGGGCTGCCTGGAAGCTGCTCCAACCCGCAGTTCTCTTTCCCAGCAGATGGACGCTCCCGCTCCCCACCCTGCGCAAGGTCTCTGTCAAAACACCCCCCCCCTTCTGCAACCCACCGACCCTGCCCCCTCCCTGCCCAATGCCCGTGCGAACGGCACCTGATCGGGGCATTTTTGCAGCTCTTCGCCCCCCCTTCTGAGTCAGTGACACCGGTGACAAAATGGCAGCCCTGGAAGCTGGCAGTCGTGCTCAGCACACACGCAGAAGCGGGGGCAAGGGAGGGAGGCCGGGGGCTCAGAGCCCTCCCCAATGCCGCTGCCCCTCCACGCTCCTGCGACAGCAAACCCAGCGCAAGGGCGGGTGGCGTGGCTCCTTCTGCCTTTCCACCACTTGTCCAAAGCACAGCGGGAAAGACAACGCAAGCCGCCTGCAGCGAACGGTGCTGCCGGCACCGAGAGCCGGGAGGGAGGGAGGCAGGGAGGGAGGGGGCAAGCCTGGCAACAGGCGGCACCAACCAGTCTCTCCCCTCTCCGTGCAAGGCGCAATCCCTCCTCCCACTGTGGGGCGCCCGGAGCTTCCCCGTTCACCCGCGGCCCCGTTCCCACTGCAGGTCCTTGCTCCAGGCACGGGTTTGGCCGCCCTCCTTTCCTACCCAGTGCCTCGCTTGCTCACCTTGGCAGCTCCATGGGGGGAGGAAAGGATGGCACCATGTCCTACTTCAGAGCCCACCCGCCTGACTGCTTGCCTGCCCGCCTGTGCTCGGCTGCCGTGCCGAGGAGTAAGAGGAGAAGGTGGCCCAAGCAAGAAAGGCCACTGGCAGGGTGGCAGTGAGGAGGAGGGGGTGGCGCTCCTCCAACGACGCAACCTCCCCCCGCCCAGAGCAACAGCCGCCTCCTCTCCCCTCCTCCCAGCGCAGGGTCTCAGAAACAGCCCTTCCATTGGCCGTGAGGCCACCAAATAACAGCGGGGGCCGGCTTTTGGCAGGAGGATCAGTGACCTTGTTTCAAAAGGGGGTGGGGCAGGATAGAGGAGTGGTGTCTCGGTTCCTAAGACCATCGGAAATATGTGTTTTCCAATAGTCTTAGGCGACCCCTGTGAAAGGGTCGTTCAACCCCCAAAGGGGTCGCGACCCACAGGGTGAGAACTGCTGCTCTATCTAGAATCAAGAGGACTACTTTTTGAAAACTCCTGTTAATTACATTCTGCTAGTAACAGAAAATAGCTGTTACAGATTATTTTGGAATTCCTAAAACATGACAAAAAGTAAAATGGTGTCCATTAAAAAGGAAAGGGAAAGTCCAAAGGGGACTCTTTTTCCAGAACACCTGGGAGTTATTCAAAACCACAATAACAGAAGCTCAACTAGGAATGTAGACTGAAGGTAATGAAAGGTATCACACAGTTTAGGAAGGCAAATGGTTAGCAAAGCAGAATCAAGAAGCTATAAAAAGCAAGGAAGCTTCCTTCAGCAGGAAGCAGAAGCAGTAGCCCCATAAGTAAGCACACTAAGGATGGGGGAAGGGCAGAATCACAACAAAATGCTTGCTTAGCACTGGAAATTTTAAAATGAGACTAGTGCCTGTATGTGATGGTACAAGGACCATTATAGACAATCTTTTATTGTTGGTCTTATTGTTTTAGCAATACATGCCTTACATTCCTTTCCTTTCCTTGGCATCTCTTACATCTCTTGGCATCTCTTACAAGTGCATTTGTTTGCACTTCTTTAGCCAAAGAATCTGAAGTGGACAATAAGAAATAAAAAGAAGAAAATGAATCTAGTGTATGTATCACTATGATTATCAATAGCTAGTAATAATAATAATAATAGTAATAGAGATTTCACTATTAAGTGACATGAAAGTTAGCAGTGTGCTAAAGGAAGCGTGAGGAGTGAAAAAAAAACCTTAAAATTATGTGCATCTTTCCACATGTGTTACTACAACATGTGTGTGTTCACTAGAAGAGGATACAAGGTAGGTATCAGTGACTAACTTTTTCAAGATGAACATATGAACAAATGATACAAGTGGTAATGACAAATTATTGACACATTTCAAATTAAGTCACTGGGTCCACCCTAACCTGAGAGTTCCTAAAGAAATCAAATGGGAAACTGCTGATGATCTTTTAACTAACCAACTAGCTAACTAACTATCAATGTTCATATGTATGCTCTTTAGAGTGATAGCAAAGCATCTAATGTAATATTTTTGTAAGGGATCCATTTTGCAAGATGGAGTCCAGCTACAGTCTGCATTGTACTAGCACCAGTAATGTTTACTTTGCTCCTAAATGATCCAGAATTAGGATTGAGGTTTCCATGGTTGATACGGACCAAAACAAACTGGATTCCAAAAAGAGATCACAGAACTAGATAACGGGCTGGAGGAGAGAAGAATCTCAATTTAAGTAAGCATGGAGTTGAGGTGGGGACAGATACAAGATGCAATCTAGGAGCAACTAACTAGAATGGACATCTTAAGGTTGAGTCATATTCCAGTAACTGTGCCAATTTCACTAAAGGACAGACACCATTGTTCTTCACCCTTGGAATACTGTACATAGTTTTGGTCACCACATCTTAGAGACTAGAAAAATTCAAAAAAGGATGGGCAACTGAAATTATTAGGGGCATGCTGGAAATTTTTCCCAATGAGGAAAAGCTACACATCTAGGGATTTAACAATGTAAAAAAAAAAAAAAGGAACAGTGAGAGGCCATGTTCAAGCTTATAAAATAATGTATAGAGAATATTTCTCTGTATTTCTTTCATGTAAGACTAGCATATGCAGTTATCCAATGAAGCTGAATGATGGAATATTCAGGACGAAGATTCAGGACACACAAAGCAAAATAGTTTAACTATTGAATTGGCTACCAGAAGAAATGGTGACAACAACTATCTTATAAATGGTTTTAAAGAGGATTTATATAAATTCATGGAGATTAATGGTATCTACAGCAACTAACCATAATGCTTCTACCTTCTAGATCAGACACAGCTTGTCGCCAAATATCAGAGCCTGGGGAAAAGTAGGAGAGTGCTTCTCCTTTCCAGAGGTGACAAAACAGGACACTGGCCTAGATAAGGCTAATTAATAATAATAATAATAATAATAATAATAATAATAATAATAATAATATACAATAGTTTACAATCTAAAATGCACACATACATGAGAAGGACAGCGTAATGAAAATATAAAATTGTTTCCAACTTATAGTGATCTTAAGGGGTTCATCACGGGATTTTCTTGGCAAGATTTGTTCAGAGAGGGTTTGCCTTTGCCTTACTCTGAGGTGAGAGACAAAACTATACAATAGAGTTGTACAGTTAGGAAACAAATTATCCATATATAACATTGAAAAGTATGAGGTCATTATATTTTACAGAAAAGTATATTATATGTAAAATATAATGACCTCATTTTTATACATACTTTATTATTCTGTGATGTTTTATTTGCAATTATCTGCCGTATCAAGCAAGACAGCAAAGCTATTTATTGAGGATGTTTCATGAGAAATAAGCTCTTACTGGACATATTTTCAGTGGACTCCAGAGAGTGAATTTGTATCATTCACATGGGAATGTTTATATCATTCTAATTTTACACATCTGCAATTTGCAGAATAATAAAACTTAGCAGATACATTGTATCACAACTGTTGTGTGTTATTATTTTGAATGCATAGTGCTTGAACTTTTGTAATAAGCAAAGTGACTTTTCCCCTCCATTTGTCAGCCACCTATGAAGCAAACATTTCTGTGGCTGGTGCTTTGTCTTCTTCTGTCTTGTCTTCCTCTCCTGTTCTACAGTGTTATGTTTCTTGGAAGAAGGGAGGTACTTGGTTATGCCTTTAACAACTGTGCAAGTCACTAGATGAGTTTCTTCTTCAAAAAAGAATTATTTTTTTAAACATATATTTACAAGTGAGGGGAACAATCCGTAACTGCTGACTCAAAACAAGCAGCTGTTGGGATTATTTCCTCCACATTTGCTCTGAAACCTTGAGCAGAAACTCAACATACAGCAATAGGAGGAAGTGACAGTACATCTTGCAACAGTGACACCTTGCAAGGGTTAGCTCTGTGACATGTCTTTAACTTTACCCCTTCCAGCTTTTCATAGAGATGTGGGCAGGCAGGAGCGGGTTTATCCTCTTCTTCTGTAGATACCCATCCATCCATGTAAGTATCCACAAACCCCTACCCTGCAAGTAGTCTCGTGTGCCTAGCTCACCTTAGCAATACATAACTTTCTTAAGAGATCAGGATACATTAATTTGGTGGTCTCAAATGTGTCAAAGCACATGTACAGATACATATCTATGCATGTCCACATACAACTGAAATAACCTCTCCCACCACTTTTTTTTAAAGCTTGCTGTTTTCCTAAATTGGTTCCAGTGTGGTGACAACACAACACAAGCTGAACTACATTTCCATACAAGACAAAATGTGGTTGGAGACTATTTTTTCACCATTTTAGATCTGGCAGAAGGTCTGCGAAGAAAAACAGCAGATGGTATATCACACACAGGAAATTCACTTTGCAGCATTCAAATGACATGTTTTAGAGTGGTTGGCATAAAGAATGGTCCATCATCGAGGAAAGGGGCATTCCTCATGCCAGTCATTTTAAAAAGAACCTGGCCACCTCGCCTTAGTAAATATCTCTCTTCAGAGGATATCATGTCTTAGTGCTGCAATACCACCACATTTCTGTGCTGTTTTTCCTGGTTTACGTGGCATATACTGCCCCCATTTACCTCTAAACTCATCAAGCTGCCGTGTAACCACATTCAAAGCTGCTCTGTGCTTCTCTGTTTGTGGTTTTAAAAAACAGTTTCTATGTGATGAAGTTTGAAAGTTTCCAGTACTGCTTCTTTGTTTACATCCTTCTTTGGCTTAGATCATTCCCAAATCATCTCTCCAACTGCTCTGGATGTCTACACCAAATCCTTCCATTCTCTTGACATCAATATGCCTGCTTGGCCTTTCCTGGACTGGATTAAGTGAGTATGCATTTGCTGCCCACTTTCACCTTGAAACAGTGGGAGGGATTCTGTGAGCATTCACACCAGTTTCTCTGCATCACAAAATGGCATGAGCATTTTTTGTCCCAATATATTACACTGTGCCCAATGGCAAAATGCAATGGATATACTGCAAACTGCAACAGATATTTTCCCCACCTGGTTTTTGTCCATAAAAATTACAGGTAGTTGAAAATCAAAGACATTCGTTAAAGCTCTCAAAGTTACAATGCCACATAATGCCTACTTTGTAAAAACTCTGTATTAATTCTGCAACAAAATGTTAACTCCAGTGCTAACAATAAAGCCATACCAAACGAATATTTTTATGTGACTATACAAAGTATTGTATATGTCTGTATGAAGATGCAGATCTTTATAAACATAATACTAGATTACACACACCTCTGGGCTAATTTAGCATTAATACAGACATGACTATCCCTTTCTGGTGCCTTCAGTGAGGCAGAAAGTTACTAAGAGGAGAAAGAAGGTTTTTACAGCAATTTCATTCACTGTCTGCAAAAACACATATGCTGCTTACAACTTCCATTGAATGAGATGATGCATGTTCCCATTAATTAACAAAAATGCTTCAGAAAGGATTTTTCAAGGGAATGAAATATAACAAATAAAGAACATTGCTACAGAAATATTTAAAGAAATATTTCTGTTAATAATTACCCCCAAGCATGTTCCCAAATGAGTTTTAATTCCTCTATTTTCCTTTTTTTTCCTTCTGCTATCATTTTAGAAAATATTTATATTGTTCATTTTGTTGTACTGTCTGCTTGAATAATTAATATTCAAAGTTGGCTAATAGCTTATTTACTGATCTTTGATTACAGCATCATATGCAAATAAATTATGCAAATTATTTGTGGCTCTTCTGTTCCACTGTTTGAGCTCCTGCCTTAGTTTTTTCATTTGTACATAAATCACTTATTTGTAGAGATCATCTGTTTCCTGTCCTTTGAATTTTTGATAGTCGTTAATACTAAAAAATGTGGAGTTAAAAATGACACGGAAATGTTATTCTCATGGAACTTTTTCCACAATTGGAAAGTAACAGTTAGAAATGATTGCACATTTTTTCCAAGTGACTAAACGCATTTGCTTCAAGGACAGCCCCCTGCTGTTACTATAATCCCTTACTTGGAGTTAGTTCAACTGAGCTGATTAGATACATATAGGTTTGTGCTCTGTATGCATCTCAGGCACTATAAATATTCATGATTTTACTGTGGGCGTTTTTATATACAGCACCATATAAAGGTTTCTGCACGTGTTAACTACAAATTGGAAATACACTACAGTGAACATATGTTGCCCTTGTACTGATGGGACCCAAATCCAAACCCATCTCAGTTTTCCTGGACAATATTTACTGTGAAGATTAACATGACTATTTCCAAACTGGAGCTTCAGGACAAGTAACTGTGGCCGTGGTGAGGACATGGGAGAGAGCCATCTCAGCAGCTGCTCTCACCCTGTGGAACTCTCTACCACAGGAGGCTAGGCTGGCCCCCTGCCTGCTCTCCTCTTGCTGGCAGACAAAACATTTCTCTTTAACCAGGCTTTTACAAGCGCTAGGGAGCTTTTTCTTTATTAAGCTGTTTTAAAATTGTACATTGTTTTAGGTTTTTATAATTTTAGGTTATTAATTTTTTTAATTTTTTTAATTATTTTAGATGTTTTTAACTTATATTTGGAAGACACCTTGGGTCCCATTCTGGGAGAAAAGGTGGCATACAAATATAACAAACAAATAAATACTTCCTCTAAATCAATTAACCTGAATCCATCCTTTAATCAGAAAAGCGGCAGAGTAAGGATATATATCCCTCTTCTTCTTCACGGAACTTGAAATGCTCACCTCTTCCTATAGTACTTTGTCCATTAAACAGAACAGCAATTGCCTAACTCAGAAGCCACAGAAATTTCAAAGCTGAAGAGTTTTGAAAAGAGCACTGTTGCAAGTGACCCTTATTGAAAAAAAGGATCCCTCCCCAAACCTAATAAAGTTGTCAACATTCCTGAAAGCAACATAAAGTGCAATTATGGAATCATCACCAAAGCTGTTACTACTCTGACTGATAAGTAACTGAATGGAGGGGGAGGCAAGAATTTCCTGTCCTCTTAAACAAAAATTTGACAAATAGACTTAATTTGGAAATCCTTAATGACATTTTGTTTGGCAAAAAGCATTAATTCCTATTTATTTATTTTTTTAGAATCTAGCAAACTTCCTCTTGCTCTACATAGGGAATAAGACAGAGAATATTTATCTGAATTTTTAGCAAGTCCCATACTTAAAATGTGCAGGATGAGCTAGAAATACTTAAAAATCTTAGGAACAATTTCCTTGTTTTTAAAGGAAAGAACTCCATTTAAAAATGTTGCTCAAATAGCACCCCCAAACCTCAATACTTTGATTTTTAATCAAGGGTAATATAGCATACCGAAAAGTGGAGTTTCAGCCTTCAGCTGTTCACCATCTTTATTTTCCCAGAATATCTCTCATCCTCATGTAGCTGCAGAGTTATTTGTAGAAAATGAAAATGGGGTGCAGAAAGCTGTAGGTTATTTCTTCACTTTGGAGCATGCCAAGACACCCAGCAAAATGCTTCCTGAAAGAATCATAGAACCACAAAGATAGAATGGACCACACGGGCCACACAGTCAAACCCTATCATGCAGGAAAACACAACTAAAGCATCTTAGAGATGGTCATCCAAACCCTGTTTAAGGACCTCCAAAGCAAATGAGTCCACCACCTTCCCATGCAGTCTTTTTCACTGGTGAACAGCTCTCATAGGAAAAACACTGTTCCTAATGTTTGGGTGAACTTTCATTTCTTGTAATTTGAATCTGCTGGTTTGACAAGCTCATTCCATCTTGTACATGACGTCAGTTCAGGTATTTAAAAAGGGTTATCATGTCACGTCTCAGTCTTTTCTTCTCAAACATAGATAGCTCACTATGGCCACTTCTGCACTTGACGCCATTAGCTTGTGGTAGCATTTCAATGGCATCATTAGCATAAGTGCTATAGGGATGATCTTTTCTGCACCCCACCACTTTAAGCAGAGAGGTAACAGTATTGCCACCAGTGTTTTCTAGATTACAGTTTCCTTGGCAACTCCCCTCACCCACCTTCACCCCACCCCAGTACCCCTGATTGACCAATTTTTTATTTATTTTTTTACATACACCATTCATGCATAGCCATAGACATTTGGGGGCTCTACTGACACTTCTCCTCCAGCCCCAGAAGAGAAGAGCCCTCTCCCCCAAATGGCAACACCCGACAGGGCAATGGCTGCCACTTCCCTGCCAGCCACTGCCATGTGCATACTGCTGCATGTCTGCAGATTTGGTAAGCATGCCTTCTTTTCCATCATGCAAGTCATTTACAAAGGTATTGAACAACACCTGGCTGAGAAGAGAACTTTGCAGCACCTCTTTCACTTCTTCCTAGCATGAAGTACAACCACTGATCAGTCTATCAATCAGTTACAACAGGCTACTAAATGTTGTTTCCAGAAGAGTTGTATGCTGGGCTTTAATAAAAGAGATTCACTGTAACACACAATTGGTTCTACAATTATGGTGCTGCTTTCAGTATCCTGAAAATGAAGAATATGTACTACAAAAACAAACTAATATATGAAGAATTTGTGTAACAAATACAATAAATACAACATAATAATATAAATATATATGTAATGTGCTCTATATGAGGCTGTGTTTGGAAGCTAGCGCAAACTGTAACAGTCAGACTGGCAACAGCTATGATATTTTAGAGACCATGTAACACCGGTCTTGCAAGAATTGCACTGGCTGTCAATTTGCTTCCAAGCTCAGTTCAAAGCCTCGAACAACTGGAACCAAGATGTCTGAAAGACTGCTGTAAAAGAGACGCTGGGCTGAGCTGGTTGAGGGCAGTCAATTGCAGCCAAGGGAGTGTGTGTATGAAGGAAGGAAAACCAACTCTGGTACTGAGGGAGCCATGTAAGAACAGAATATTCATGAGTTAATGTATTGTATTACTGAGTTTTAATAAATCTTCAGTTATTTTCTTTCTTTCTTTTTTTAAACCTGTCTCTGGCTGTCCTTATCAAGCCTGATAAAGAGTCAGGCCATAAAGACCCCACACAACAACACAGCCACAGGTCCATGCTTAAGGGGTCACCTTGAGGTCCAAGAACCAAATCCAGAAAGGGATTCAGTGGTGGAACAAGGGCAGAGTGAGAGGCAGGATTCCAAGTGATGGAACTGCAGGGCCAGCCTGGCAAGGGATCTGTCACAACCATCTCCTCCCAAATGAGCCTTACAGAAATTTGAGATCTTCAGAGGAGGCCCTGTAGCCTGTCCCAACAACTTGAGAAGTCAGGTGGGTAGGTACAGATAACAGGGCTTTCTCTGTAGCAGTGCCCCAACTGTGGAACTCCCTACCCAAGGAAATTAGGCTGGCTTCATCGCTTTTAAGCATCCAGCAGGAAGCCAAAGCATGCTGTTCCACATGGCTTTCAATGTTTGAAACAGCTGTATTAACTGTACTAAAATTGGATTCTAGGATTGCTTTTAGACTCCTTTTAAGAGCTTTTAAAGAATATTCTACTGTGCTTTAATTGGTTTTCATTTGTGGGCTGGGAGGCAATAAACAAACACTTTAAATAAATAAAATAGGACAGAGATATGTCATTTACAATATCACTTGTATGCAGGGCACAATGAAAAGACAGTCAGATGACAAAATATTATTCTCTTTTCTAGGCAAGCATACGACAAAATAATTCACAACAGTTTTCAACAGAAAAATTAAAAGAATAAGAAGAGCAAAGTTTGATTCATAGGGTGGTAGTAACTTCCATTACCAGGAGAACAGACTGTGTTCCACTGTTAGCCTTTATGTTAGTGAAAAACTTGGCAGGATTTTTAAACTCTGTGATGAAAAGGAGATCCAGGTTTCACACAGATTTCTGCAGAACTGTCAAACTAACATTCTTCTGAAAATATTTTAAGAACCAAAAAGACCCTTTCCCATCTGAGTAGCGTTTTGAGGCATGTTCCAAATGTCAGCATTAATGAGATGAGCTATTTTTAATATATTTAATAAAGTATGGAAATGTTTAACACATATAGTTTCCAGTAACCCCACTAGGACAATTGGAAGAAAACAGCAAGCTTAGGATAATTTATATCCAACATATCAGGTTTCACTGAGCAGTCTGAATACATATTTTGGTGAGCATGGGAATGACCATTGCTTGGAGATGGCCACCAACGGTCTCCCATGCCTAGATCAGGTCAACTACATTTATTCAAAACATGACTCAATGCACAATTAGTCATTCCGCATTTTTTTGGAGATTTTCTTCTTTACTGTACAAATATTTTGTTAACCATGCACAAATAAATGCAAAGTGATACACTGAAGAACACAGCAATATGCACATTTCACAGTGGAACCCAATATTAAAAAAAAAACCCACCAGTCTCATTGTAATATCAAAAAATGCCATGAATTTCCAAATATAACGGATTTTGCTTAGATGTTTGAGTACATTCTTAGTGGTTCAAATTCATTAAATTAATTTTTAAAGTACTCTTTGGAAGCAGGGAGAGAGGTGAAACTTCTGGAGCCCAGGAAGACAAGATCAGCATGGAAGCAGTTGAAGAGATGGGAACTGCAAACTACTGCAGAATGAAAATGAAAAAAAAGCTAAGGCAAGAACTTGAACAGAAGAATAGAATGGGAGTACTGATTTGTTTGCTTAGCAGGAAGCCCTCAATCAGGAGGAGCCTTCTTTTGTTGTTATATTCTTTAGACCTTAAAAAGCTTCCCACCTCCCTCTCCCTTCCTCAAAAAAAAAAAAAAAAAGCCTGGCTTCTCCAGATACTGCTGGAGTATTTCTAGGTATGCACCATAACTCTCTTCAATTCTGTCCCCTCTGTTGAACTTTATTATAGTTTCTACCCATATTATTATTTGAAGGAAACTGCAACAAACCTTCTGTGCACCCTTTAGTGTGCTGACTAATGCTAGGCACCTGGATAATTTGACAGGAAATGCCCTCCTTTCTTGGCCAGCCGCCCCACCCCCACCCATTGGCGCAATGGTTAAATTTTGGTACTGCAGCCACAATGTTGTGAGTTCAATCCTGCCAGGCTCCAGGTTGACTCAGCCTTCCATAGGTCAGTAAAATGAGTACCCCAGCTTGTTGGAAGCAATTAGCTAAACACATTGTAAATTGGTTAGGGAGTGCTTAGCACTTAAGATAAGCAGTACAGAAATAGAAATGTAACTGCTATTGCTACTGAAGTGTTTGGTTGAAGCTGTTAGGCCCATTTTTCTTAGCTGATGTGGGGGAACGTAGGTGGTTCTAGGTCTTGACCACAAAGGATGATCAAGGTCAGGCTGCCAGAGTAGATGTCTGAAGCTGTTCTGACAATCATGTACATTAGTCCTGCGCTACTCTGGTTGCTTCCTGTAACTCTTCTCTTAAGTGTTAAGGTAAGAAGCTTACAGTGAATAATTGACTTCTTAGATAGCTGATCTTTTAAACAGGAGATACCATGCGCTAAACAAGATATCCTTGGCTCCAGCATGCAAAACATGTGCCCACCACTGACCTATTCAGATCATACTTGTTGATTGGGAGTGGACAGATAAAGAAGATCCAATGATTTCAAAGAATATTCTGTATATGTCCTGAAGCATTCAAAGCATTTCTGATTAATAAATTTCCCCCAAAGATTAATTCACCAATATTTATAGCCACTTCTTACCGCACTTGCAGTGAATTGTTCTCTAGCCAAAATCAACACATGATTCATTGCTAACTTATAAAATCACTCCTTATTAACCTTTAACAAACAAAAAGGCCTTTGAAAAGTTAATGAATACTGTAGATATTGGTGTGGGTGAGAGGAGATCAAAACAGGAGAAGAGAGATTCAAATCAGTGCAAAACTGAACAAGTTTTAAAATGAGATCCCATTTTTTAGATCACCCTTTCCTACACAGAAGTTTCCAGATATGTTGCTCCTCCACCAACCTCAGGCATATTGTGGGATTTGAAGCCCATCTGGTGAGGAAAAAATCCAATCTGGAAGAAGGCAATGACAAAAAGAGAGGGGGCTAATAAAAAAAAAAAAAACATGTCCCAGGGTTCAGCAGAGACAACCTCAATGCCATTCGCTATAAATTCCATATTCTGTCTTGAAAAAAGTACATTTAAATAATGAATTAACAGTAATTTAAATAACCATATTCAAGTGGCAGTCAAATCCTCCATTTCTAACAGTTAATACTTTTTAAAAAAATAAAATTTGAAATTTGATAACAGTACAAAAAGACTAGGCTGATGTAAGCAGGTAGGACAGCTCTGGTCTTCAATACATTTTCCTGTCTTCTTGCTTTTTTTTCTTTTGTCTCATTATCCCTTGGCTGCAGAATTGACACTTTAATGTATCTTGTTTGGCTTTAAAGTCAATATTATGGATAACTCCCTGTCCATTAAAATATGTTCTTCTGTTAAATTGGGAAATACAAATATGGAAGTGGCGGGGAGGGGTTGGATATATCCATAGCTGTGGTGTATATCCAGTTATTTTATGTGTGTGAAATATTAATAAAAATTACTTTTAAAAAAACAGGTTCTTCTAAACTTGAGCTGGTCTAGTTGTGGACACCAAACAAATTATTCTTCATAGGCGGACACAATCAATTCATACCATACTGAAACAAAGTTGTTGCCTTGATTTTCATTATGCTAGGACTTTAATTTAAAGGTCTGCTGCTCAGGCTGGGCAGTACACCTCTATTAAGCCAGGTCCTTAATAACAGATAGGTTGTCTACCAATCTCCAGTCCTTGGTGATCTCCATTCTGGCAGCCAGCAGCAACTTTGAGATCAGCATTATATGTTGTAGTGATGTGTTGGATCCTCTAAAGATGCAAAGAAACAATAGTGCTTTGCAGTGGCAGACTGTTTAGTCTATTATTCCAGAAATAATGTCAAGAATCTCTTTCCAGAAGGCTTCAAGTCTGGGACAATCAAACCACATATACATAAAAGTTCCACAACTGTGACAGCTTCTCCAACGTAGTGGAGAAACTGAATTATTAATTTGTAAATATCTGATAGCTGTCAGGTACACAGTTAACATTACTCAAATAATTTTTCTAATCTACTATTCACAGCTCTGGCTTTTTGAAAATAAGTATCATAAAATATTAATCCAACACAAAAATATTAATCCAACACAAAGGGAAGGGATATTTGTTTCCACACCTTCCATTGGATTTTAATCCTCTGCTTCCAGCAATATTATCACAGCTTCCTTCACCCTGTAAAGCCAAAAACTTCTCCTAGAACTTTGGCCAAATTGGGGAGGCAGGTGGCTGGAGGAAAGGTTTACTTCTTCCAGACTATGCTTGTAGATCCAGGAGGATCAAACAGATCCTAATTTGATTAAATCAGGATCCACCACTGGATCTTGATCTGATTAAAGATTAATGGCAGGCATTGGGGAAAAGGACTGCAGAACAAGCATTCTTGAAAAGCCAAATAAAGAACTCGACTCTTTAAAATTACCTATTTCTCTCCAATGTAGAACTACTTGTTTTCCCTTTTAATTCTGTTTGTTTATGAATGAGGGAGGGTCCACGCTCTCTAAGTGATTTTCTATCATACAAAGAGACTTGAAAATAAACCATTTGTTTGAACAGTAAGATATTCCACTTCATTTTCCCTATGTTATATGCATACTGCAACAGTCAGTAAGTGAGAGCAATGTTTTGACATTCAGAAAGTGATCATGTTCATACAAGGTAATGTGATGAATATATCTTAAGACCTGATACTTCTTTTATCTGCGTCACTGACGAAGTATGATTCAAGAAATCTTTTGTACATTCTGTGAAGGCAGAAACCAAGTTTTAACTTCTATATTTTAAGACATGTATTGAATTATTTATTGTTATTACATTACAGACAGACAAAGGAAAACAGGTTTTAGCTCAAAAACCTTGATGGTACCCCAGAAAGATCCAATATATAAGTAAATTCCAGATGTATAGACTTCTCTGAGTGATTATTCTTTATGAAGAAGAGCACAAGGCAGTGTTGCATATATATAAATATTTAGAACATTTTCTTCATTTATAAAAGGTATTATGGAGTGGAGTATGGAAGACTGCCTATTTAGAAAGAAGATATTATTCAAATATCTAGTAAATTTAGCCTAAATGTCAATTATCTACTAACTCTAGTGTTGGCTTATGGAGTCCCCCTTGAAATAGTGAGTGAGGCACCCCTTCTGCTCATCCATAAGCTGTCTGTGACTAATTTGTTTACACTATCACACTGAATTAAATGGAAACATTTAATTGATTAGATACATACAAGTCAATGAACTATAAAACATTTTGGTACGTAACAGCTGAAGTTCTACGGTTCTATCAGATGCAAAGAAATTTGAATTTACAGCATGAGAAGGAAGTGGAGCCAGAAAAATAGCTCTATTATCTTAGTAACAAAAAGCCATTCATAACAACCCTAAACCAGAACTAGCAAAGCTCAGCAGTATCCAGTATCAACAGATGCTTCCTTCAGGACCTAATAGATGCACCACAGAATGGGGTGAAAGGAGAAGAAGGGAGGACTCCCCACAGAAGACAACAAAAGTCCTAAGTACTGACAACAGATATCTGGATATCTGTTTTAGCTTCTGGAAGGTCAAATCTGTTCTCTCATATTGCATGGTAAAGCAAAATTATAACATCACTTCTGTGAGAAACCCCTACTTGTATTTTGTTGCAGTTTTGTTGAGCATCAAACATATTGTTAAAGAATATCTTAATATACACGCAATATTGTAAAGCTGCATTCTTGATACTACTGTGCTTCCAATTACTCTTGTCAGAGTACCAGCAGTTTTAAGAATATCTTAATATCAAAATGAGGTACATGACAAGTACATTTGCCTTATCTTTTAGAAAGGACGTTAACAGTCAAGGTTGTTCAATAACCTGAAAAACTCAATGTTTCATGTTATAATACAAAGGAAACATCTATTTACACTCTTTCAGAAAAGAAGTAACCAGCATGACCAACAGAATGTCTAAGTCTTGTTTCAGGTGCACCAGAATGGTAAGATAACATAATTTAGCTATATCAGATCTTCTACCTTTTTTTGTCAGGGGAGAAGCACCCTATCAAATGTCTGTTGGTGATTTTTATTTGAATGTATGGCACATTGTCTATAAGCGAAGGAAGGTTTTGCTATGGCTTGTCAAACAGCTTTGATCTTGATCAAACTCTTCTCTTCTAAAATAAGTATATTGTCTTGCTGTTCCCTGGTATTGTTGCTGTGATGTAATGTCTCTTTAAATTAACTGTGTTCTTACTTCAGCTATACGGTATTTAATGGGCTGATGTTTCTGTGTTTGTTAGATCTTACACAGAATCCTTAGCTGGAGCCTTCAAAGGCAAAAAAGCTTATCTCATCTGTTCTGGACCCTCATTAGCTTGTGAGTTTATCTTTGCAACAGTGGACCTTACAGTTGCAATACTGTAGCACTTGCAATCATTTCATTTATAAAATGCATAAAGAAGAAGAAAACTATAAAGACTAACAGCAAAGTCCCAGAGAACATCTAGTAGGATTTATCAAACATATGTATACATTGTGTGAGAGACACATGTAGAAGGCATGCATTAGCCTAGAAGGGAAGTACCGTAAAAAAGGACTGAACTAGAGCAAGTTCGAGGTAGTTTAGTTGTAAATGTGTTTTGCTCTGCTACTTTTTTTTCTTGCCTAGTTATTTTGATTATACTGTTAAGAATTCCTGGGTTATACATCACAAATAAGATCCAAAAAGCCACTGGACTACAAAGTATGGTTGCCAATATATCTATCACTCAAAAAGAAGGAAGTATTAGAGCATTAACTAGATGGATACAGCAATTTTTTTCTTCCACTTCCATGTAATTGTAACCAAACACCCACAAGTTTTTGAATCCTTTTACATGTCATGTTTTTAGATACTCTGATACTGGAAATACTAAAAGAATCCATGAAACTGGTTTTTAGGCTTAAATAATGTAAAATATGATATTACTCAAGCCACATTTTCTGCAAAAAACAAACAGATAAAGATGACAACATTCTGTAGAGAATTGCATCTGGTTACATCTCGTTCTAAACAGTGTAATTTCAAGAGCTCAGGTGGGGGAACTACATGTTTAAATGATTCATAATGAAACACACATCCACCCTATCTACCTCATATTTACATATAGAAAAAGAAGTATAATAAAGTATAGACAAGGCTATATTTCTTTACCCTGATATACTAGCTTTCTAGTTGCAGAAAGTCTGCAAACATAGGAAAGAAATAAGCTTTTCCACCTATTAACAGAAGTGGTATTACTTAGGAAGAGCTGTATCTTGTGATTTTCCTGTAGCTTTAAAAATCCCTCATTTAACAGAGAAGGGGGAATTAAAATATCTTTGAAAAATAAAACATGTGCATACTGTGCAAACACAAGGGTGTGATACTGTTAATAAGCTAATTATCAGACTCCCAACACCTATAAATTACTTCCTGCTAGAAATAACATAAATACATATTAATATTCTGTTACTGGAACAGTTATGCAAATATCATATTAATCAAGGTTTCTTTTCAGCTTACTCCAATATTTGCATTCCCAGAGTTTGTACACAGCTTTTCAGTCCTATATATGTCTGTCTTTGTTTAAATTTAGCTGAACCTAAAATATACCAACAATGTAAATTACAAAGGTAGCGGTATCTCCAAATCTGCCATTCCCAAACTCACCCATGCACCCTCCTACATACCTATCAGAAGGAAGGAGTGCACTGCCTACAAAAATTAAAAATTACCTAAGCATCTATCTGTATTTGGGAACAGAGTGCAAGTGTGCAATCTATTACAAAGTGAACTACTTAGGAAACATACCTACCTACACTTAAGTTAATCAATTCAGAGTAATAATCACAAGGATCATAAAGCTCTTTTGAAATTTGCAGATAAAGATTCACTTCTACAATAGAGAAAGCCAACCAAAAACCATGTAATCTCATAACTGTACAATGCAACCAATGTATGGCTTTCCCCCACAATATGCATATTCACATATAATGGTAAGACAAAATTCCAGAGAATACCGGCTTACTATTCATGAGCAACTGTGGTCTCTTAGCTTCTACTGACAGTGAAAGCAATTCAGGTGACCAGGCAGCAAAAGGTTGGTGCTATATCTAACTCTTGATTTGTCATTCTATTTACAAGCCAGAAAATGATGCCCAGGACTGGAAGTTCATTTCAGGTGCTCTGCTCATGTGGGAGCAACAAGGCAAGAATCATGTTCAACTATAACACTTTGCTTCTGCCTTCTGGTTAGTTATTGGGTACTTCCATCTTTCCCACTGGTAGTTCAGCCAAGCAAAAGTAATCAGAGACCCTGAATTAACCCATCACGCCTAAAAAACGAGCCAGGATTCACTGGAATTGAGATTAAAACCAGCCCAGGATTTAGGGATTAAGTGAACCAGTTATCTCAATAGCAATTCTCCCAAATGACTGGCAAAAAGTATGTTCTCTAAGTGTGCTTTGTTAGCGTTATTTTTTTGCTCCTTGTCATAATTGCAAATATCTTAACTTCAACTTAAGATATTCAGTCTTTAGTTATTTTTTTGATATTCAATTTTCTTGTTTATTATTATTATTACACTGCAAGCCAACATGGATTTTTAAGGAAAGAATGGATATATATGTTTTAAATAAAGACACACTTTTGTAGCACACCATTCAAAAAAATAACTGTCAAGAAGACATGCTCAGTATCTAGGAATCAGAAGGCAAGAAGGAATATCAAGCATGCTATGGTTTCCATCTCAATTTAACATTTTTGAATTAAATTAACACTTACAGGTCTCCCAGGCATCCTGGCTAAATGGTAATGTCAGTTGGCAAGAGAAACTCATCGCATTTCACAGTTTGCCAAAGTGAAAGGTCACATCAGAAACAGTTCTGGCTCATGTAGAGAACTGCAAATGCAATAAGTATTTCACCTGAATGAAGACAAATGATATTTTCCTCCTTCCTGTCCTGCATTAGTTGAAACCGCTTGTGAAGAAGGGTAAATTTATTAGCCTCCACGGCCTGAGTAAAGCTGGTCAATGACAGCTTTTGAATGCTGGGAAAGGGGTTATGGGGGGGGCAGAAATATAAAAGTAAAGGCTTGCCTGTCAAAATATCAGATAGGGACAGTCAGAAATAGAAATGAGGACAAGAGACATATGCAAATGGATTAGATATGGGAAAATTATAAATAAAGAAATGGTTGGGATTAGAAACGAATTTAAGACTACAACTGGAACTTTAGTTTGATGGGAACTGAAGCAGGGAAACTGCTCAGGAGAAAGTGTATTGTATCGTACATGGACTTCACATGATGTTCTGGACTTATGTAGAAAATGTTGCAGTTATTAGCTATATTAAAGTAAAATATAGTATATTAAAGAATAATATGTATACACTTTGTGGTAGATGTAATAAGGAGATATATTCGGAGTAGCTGTGTTGGCCACACAGCAAAATACAATAAAATAAAAAATCCACAAAACACTGACACATTTTTTTGGGCCACCTAAAATGCACAAAATACAACATACAAGCTTTCAAAGCTTCACTGGCTTCTTCATCAGGCACAGATGTTTAAAATCAATACAGGAGAAGAAAAGTGAAGTTATATCATATGCCTACATTTCTGTCTGGATATATCTTCATTCAAGTATTAACGATGCTGAACCAAACATTAAACACATCTTTTTATCCAATAAGTGGTCACCTGGTGCCCAAGCACTATGTCTAGAGGGGGATCTTATGAGTGAAAGGGCAAAGTGAGTGATAACAGTTCAAGGGTTGAAACTGTGGATGCATGTGAACAGAGGAATCCATCACACTGCTGAATTGCAACTTAAAGCACTAATTGCTAAAATAGGTCTGGGAAAGGAACTCTCATTCACATTTTCCTTATTTTTTCATTAATATTTTCCAAAATTCCACAGTCAAACTGTGTACCTAAATTGAAGAGTTAGATGCCTAGAATTCTACTTTATTATTTTGCCGTTATCAGGAGGGTAACAGAATGGGAAGTAATGAATATCCCCTTGAATTCTGCATCAGCAAGTCACGGTCTGGTTGCCACCATATTACATAAATTGCAAACTATGAACACATATACACAAGTGTCTATGACCTACCCACTGAACACAGGCTCAGTTTTTACAGTTGTTAACTTCATAACTGAAGGATATTACCCTCTTAATAAATATTTTTATATTCATTTTACCAACTCTTTGATAAGGTTTTCTTGTAGTCTTTCTACTAAAAGAGCTTGTAATCAATCATTCCTAACAACATCTCCAGAAGGCCTGAATTAAGAATAAAATTCCCATCTCAACTTTCACTTTCATCAGAAGACAAAACAATTTTTAAACTACATAACTGAAATATCCTAATTAAAACTTACATGTTATGTGCCCACATGTTGGTTTACAGCTGCA
This sequence comes from Ctenosaura bakeri, assembly GCA_948474755.1. Classification (NCBI taxonomy): domain Eukaryota; kingdom Metazoa; phylum Chordata; class Lepidosauria; order Squamata; family Iguanidae; genus Ctenosaura; species Ctenosaura bakeri. The sequence continues at coordinate 120,886 of CAOLHI010001070.1, forward strand.
GTATTGCTTGTTTTGTATCTATCTTTAGTTGAGTAGAATTCAATGACAGCAACCAAACTCTAGATTTAAATTATGTATTTCTTAAGTTACAGCCCATAGGCTAAATCCAATCTTTAACTACCAGAACTTTCTTCCCCTCTCCATGAATACTCTATCATGCACCAGAGAACCCAATCCTCTACAATACCTTTTGCAGAACATACACATCTGCAACGGGGATGGAGAATTACCCCACCCCACTGAAATCCACTTTTTCTACTATATACTCCATTACTCCAAGAGGCTAAGTTGTTGAGTGTACAATACAGGACTTTCTTAGTAACAGCATTTTGCCAGTGCGACTCTTTATCAAGGAGAAATCAGGCTGGCTCCTTACCTACTGTTCTTCCAGCAGGACTACTGTTTGGTAAGGTCTTTGGTCATTAGCAGCTTTGTTTCTGTGGCTTTTAACATTATTTTTTTAAAAAAAAAAGTTTAAATCAGTGTTTAAAAATGTTTTATCTGTTTTTATCTGTCATTATGAAGAACCTGGGAGGCTGAGAAGTGTTAAATTATTTTAATAAACAAACAATATTAATGTTTCATCAGGGGAAGTCAACTACTGGATGCTACCCCACAAAGGTACCTCCCATTTATAACACTTGTTGGAATCATATCTACTATGAAACAATGCCTAGTATAAACGATCAGTAATTTTCCTTTTCTCTGTCTTATCTATTGCTAAATAATATCTCCATGCTCCAAGATTTCTACATTTGACTCCAAATATCTCTTTTCCACACAGCTCATCTTGCACTTTTTACTCAGACAGTAGGCTTTCCTCAGGCATTTTCCAAAAAATAGTCATACAGCTATTTCCAAATCACTAAAGCATGATATCTGCCAATGTTCTAAACTGCTTTTTAGTCCAACCAGTGGGTTCTGGTCCATGCAAATGTAGGCCTCCTCCTCTTTCTTCTTATGGCATATTATTAAAGTGTAGCAAATGTAAGTCAATACTTTTAGGATACCACCAGAGTCATCTGTTTTTTTTTAACTATACAATCTCTGTCATGTCATCTGCTTATATATTTAGAAATGCTGGCTGAGATCCTACATATGCACATAGCTCTGCACACCCAGTTCTGCATCCCATCACCACTCAGCAACAGATAAACCCCAAGAGGTCGCCCCTGCTGCTGTCACTTATTGGTGTGGAAGGAAGGGGGGTGATTCAACCCACAGAGAAGCAGCCGGTCTCATCTTGGTCAGGAAAGAAGAAATGATGGTATGCTCCCAAATGGAATGCACCCAACTTTTCCTTGCTATAGGAGCTCAGAGTAGCCATATTTTCATCGTCTAAATCGCCCTTCCTTTCCCTCCCAGCACTTGCCAGCTGCCAAGTGGGGGAGATTTTTGAACAGAGTGTAAGGGCAAGAGAACAGACTTCTACATCCTGTCTAAAAAAGATTACTTACATGCATATATGTTACTAACAGAAAGCTGGCCACTGTTACCTTTTATTATATTACTAAAAGGGAACAGGGACATACAGTTCAACCAATGAGAATGTAACTGAGCCTCTAATCACATTACAGTCCCTCTTTGATTATCTACTAATTTCCTAAGAGCCTTTCACATAGCTTAAACATTTACCATCACTCAACAGAAAGATGATCTGGTAGTCTGCAGGAGAACTACAGATATCAGTCCTGAGCACTAACTGTCACTAAAAAACAAGGAACTCATGCATATTTTTCCATATTCCAGATCATGTTTACCCATTCCCATAAATAAATAACAACAACAGGCAGCTTTCCATAGCAGGAATTTGGCACTGAAATCAATTCCATTCTTGCTGAATTGTTGTTGTTTAATGACAAGTACAGAAACAGAGCTCAGTGTGCACCCTGAACTGTGCTAAACTAGACTTTACTTCATGAGACTTCTTTACGTGTGCCAACAAGATTACTTTTGTTAGAGTAAGAAAAAGCCTCCTTCCACCACAAAACTATATTGTACAGTAAAAGACATGCCCAATGGTTTTCCCTCACAAAACTGGACTTTTCTTTTAATTCCATGACTTGCATTTCTTATGCCACATTATGAATCAAATATATTTATATTTCCACAACACTAATTTATTACCGTCGAATAATAAAATTGCTTCATACTATGAGTGCATTTCAATTATTTTTACTGCCCTTAGTAACAGCAGGAGTAGGAAAAAAAATACGACTTCCAGATTCCCTCACCCAGCGGGGCTATAATCTTAGTTACAATGTCCAAATATTTTAAAAAGTGCTGTGATATCTCTGAATGAGCCTGAGTGTGCTGAGCACACACAAGAGTCCAAGCAAGTATCTTTACAATATCTTGCTGTACACAGGTGGTAGCACTGGAGAACATTTCACAGTAATTTCGACCTATTCTGTGTATGAATAGAACTCTTCTGATTTGGCAGAAGATGAGAAATTTTTCAACAGTATGGAAAGTTATTACATGAATGGAAAGGAAACATTGTGCCAAAGTCTTAATAGTGTGCCAACTTAACAGCAGGAGGTCAAAGTGTATTGCAGAAAGATTTTGTGAACAATTTTATGTATCAGCCTGAAAGAGAATACAAGAGATCCTTGTCATCTAGAAGAAATCAATACTGTAGAAGGAGAAGCCTGTTACAGGTAGTTCTCATACTAAAAACATGAACTGAACATTTAATACTTTAAATAAAATTCAGATTGATTACACAGCCAACAAATGTAACATCCTCTCTAATGTCCCAATGGTACAAACAATCATTTCAAAGGTTGTTGTGGGTTTTCCAGGCTTTGAGGCCATGCACTCACAGTATGAAGCAATTTTATTATTCGACGGTAATAAACTAGTGTTGTGGAATAGTATTTTCTCCTGACGTTTCACCTGCATCTGTGGCTGGCATCTTCAGAGGATCCTCTGAAGATGCCAGCCACAGATGCAGGCAAAACATCAGCAGAAAATACTAACAGAACACAGCCTTAAAGCCCGGAAAACCCACAACAACCGATGGATTCCAGCCGTGACAGCCTTCGACTTTACATCGAGCCATTTCAAACATTCAGAAACCAAATTTATGTACGTATTTATTTCCTACCTTTCTTCCAAAATGAGACTCAAAGTGCTTTTTTCACATTGTCCAAAATAGCTATTGAATTCACTTCCACAGATTATAATGATGATCATTCAAGTCATAAAGTACAATGGAAAAAAGGGAAAGCTATAGCTAATTTAGTCAACAGAAGTTAGGGTAAACAAATTTATATATCAATATAAGCATTTAAAATACACACAGAAATAAGATATACATATAAATATAAACCTTGTATATCAATCTCTCACCTATTATGCAGCCAGTATTCAGTTCTTCATCTATTGCTCAGCCAGATGTGTTTTGACATGTCTTCATCAGTGGCATGTACAACTTTCCAAACTATCCAGTCATTTATAGAGGAATAACCATATACACAGTGAATCAATGCTAATGTCTCTCCTTCACTCTCCACAATTTGGCTGTATAATAGATGAGAGATTGAAATATAATTGAAGTCACAAGCTTTTTCTCTTTCCAAGGACTTCAAGCTGAGTTGACTCTCTTAATGAGTGTGTTTTTCAGTAATACACATATGACTGCTTCTGTATATTTTAAAAGTGTGTAACTATTTTATAAATTCATATACTTGTATAATGTTTATCCTAATTTCTGTTGACTAGTTTCCATTCACATGATAAGCCAACAATTCCTCACAATTGTGTCTGACTGCGACATGTGAATGCCATGTGTGACCTTACTGTATCATGTCAAGATGAATGAAAATTGAAGCCAATATCAGTAGAGATTCATCAACCAGTGCCACCACTGTCATTGAATCAACAAATTCTTCCACATCTTATCCGAGGTAAGTACATCAATGCAACATTTCAATGCAATACGGAGTTATACATAATACACATATTACCTACAGAAAACATAATAAGAAATTACACAAACAAACTCAGTAAATTTTAGTAAGAAACTGCACAAACCACTGCAAAGCTCCTATAATTTATAACTGAATCTTTCCAACCATTTCAGAATATCCTATGAATCTTTTAAGAATGCTCCTATTCTAATAACATGCAACCCACATTTGCACATTTTCATTGCAACATACAGCCTTAGACATTGAGATTACACAGTATAACAGGAAAAAAAATTAGCCAGCAATCAATCACAAAGGAAAACAAAGACATAACAACCAGGAAGTTAATGTGAGCATAGTAGTGGTTATAGCAGTTTCAACGTAGAAAAATATTAATGGGACTACAGTAGGACCCCCATATCCATGGGGGATTGGTTCTGCCCCCGCCCCCCCCGCAGATACTGAAATCCATGGATAAGAGTGAACGCCCTGTCCCCTGCCTGCCCCTGGCTGACGGAAGTGGCGAGGAGCCACCATGGGAACCACCGTAGCGAGATCGCACTCCTGGTTCCTCTCCTGCCCGTTGCCACTGTGATCGGGCCCGGGGTGAGGGGCAGGAGGTGGCGATGAGTGTGATCCCATGCTCCTGGCTTCTCTCCCACCTGCCGCCACCACGATGGGGCCCAGGGCGAGGGGCAGGAGGCGGCGATGAGCACAATCCCACGCTCCTGGCTTTTCTCCCACCCACCGCCACTGCGATCGGCCCAGGGCGAAGGGCAAGAGGAGGCGAGGAGCGCGGGCTTTCTCTCCCGCCCACCACTGCCGTGATTGCAGCAGCAGCAGGGAGCCAACCATGGATAACTGAATCAGCAGATAATGAATCTGTGGATACGGGAATCCTACCATACTCACAGAACATTCCTGAAGATATCATTGCATTCAATGTCTTATAGGACTATAGAAACACTTTGTATCAGAATAAAATATGCTAGCCTTGGGCTCAGGCGCTCTCTCCTTCCCTCTCTTCATTCATACAAGGAGACTAAAAGTTTTCACTGTCATTTTTACCTAATTCAATATGTACTAAGTCAGATAAACTGATTAGTTATAACCATGGTTTAAGAAATTAAGTCAGTGTCAATGTTTTATTGAGTTAACACATAATACTAACACATCCAAATGAAGCTCATGTCTACAGAATCTGCTTATAATAGCAACAGAAGGCAAAAGAGATCAAAAAGGCAAAAACAAAGAGGCTATAAAAATATTGTTGCATATCCAAAGTACTCATCTCTCTGAATGTCCAAAAGGCACCAAATTCCATTGGATCTTGGAAGCCAAGCAGGGTCAGCCCTGGATAGTACTTGGATAGGAGACCACCCTTGAATAACAGGCGCTGTGGGCTGTATTTCAGAGGTAGGAACTGGCAAAACCATCTCTGAGTATTTGTTGCTTAAGAAAACCCTATGAAATTCATCAGGTTGTCATAAATTGATAGGCTATTTTAAAGCAAGAAATGGAGGACTTCCAGCCTACTGGGAAGGGTGTGGTTCTTGCTAGGATCACAGCATGTGTGAAATGGTTAACCCCTCCTTTCCACGTCACGTTCCCATTCTCCAAGTTAAAATTTGTACTGAAGAAATGGGGGAAATGTGAGGTGGGTAGGTGTAATAAGAAAAAAATGGAGTAGCTCTGTGAGTTTATGCATGAAAGAATAAAAGTTTGGGGCAGAGTGAAAAAATCTTTGTATTATTTTAATACTAAGGGACAAACGTTTAGAATTATGTCCAATTATATGTTTTATACTGAGAGCCAGTGCAATGTTGTGATCTGAGTGTTGGACTGGGACACTGAGAGATCAGGCTTTGAATCCCTGCTCAGCCACAGAAACCGACTGGATATTCTTAGGCAGGTCATACTGTCTCAGCCTCAGAGGAAGGCAAAGGCAAACCCTCTCTGAAAATCTGGTAATAGGTTCACCTCATGGGCACTGTAAGTTGGAAGGCACACAGCAAGAAAAACTACAGTTAACTACCTCTACTTGAAATGAAACATAAGATTTGATTAGGTTTCAAACCTCTGTGAAGTTTACAATGTATGGGGGCTTGAATGAAAACAGAAACCGTGGTTGCAGTTGCTAAGGAGGGCAGCACCTTTGGCAGTTAGCAGTACCGACATAAACATAGCTATTTCAATCAGGGACATTAGAAAGAGCTACACTGAGCAGAGTTCTGGAGTGATTATAACTTATTCTGGCCTTTGGCTAAAGAGCACGAGAAAAAGGCCTTGCAAGACAGTTATACGATAGCAAAGGAGAAAAAGGCAAAACTAAACAGCAACATCAGAAGTTAGTGCTGCAGCGCAGTAGTGAAAGACAGAAAAGAAAGATGAAGTTGGTAGAAGAGATAAATCTGGGTTCACATTGTTTGAAAAGGGAAGGATGGGATGACAGTAGCCAGTGACACAAGAGCTTCAGAAAAGTTGAAAGAAACAAGCAGGAAGCCGAGGCTCTAAGCAAATCTTCAGTGATGTTGTTCTGAACTTGGCGAAAACTTAACTCTTCACTATGACTCGTGAACATCTGTCAGCTCAAAGTAAAAGCAAAAACTGAGAGAAAACTGCAGTCCAGAAATCCTGTTCTGTATTTACACACTGGAATGAAATAGACTATAGATTTAAGTACACGATTAGCTAAATCAAGGGTGACTTCTACTAGCAATAGCATTTTATCTTACAACAATATTACCCTAATTTCTGTATTAATACCCTATATCCATACATTTAATCATGATATCAAACATATTCCCTTGGTTCTTTTTAAAATTCTGCCTCAGCTTGGACCAGTATCATGCCTAAACTATATCAGCTTTAATACTACAAACATAGGCCTAAAGGCACCAGATCCTGTCTGATCTTGGAAACTTGGTCTCCTTTGTTAGTACTGGATGAGAAACTACCAAGTAATACCAGGTGCAGTAAGTTATATTTCAGAGGATGGAACTGGCAAAACCACCTCTGAGTATTCATTGCTTAATAAAACCCTACAGAATTCATGGGCATGTTATAAATCAACAGGTGATTTGAAGACACATACAGACATAACAGATACAATTTTAAAAAGGAAGTGTTTATTTAAAATAATGCAAGTCTTCTTTGTATAGTCCAATCCAACATCTATTTAACTGCCCACACAAGTACTGCATATAAGTTTGTTTATTATGTATTGTTGTATTTCATATTATAGTTTGCAATGCTTGGAAATTTTTGTATATCAGCAGTTTACAAACACTCAAAAAAGAAAATAAATAACAGTGGCAACAAAAATTAAAATGTAAGAAGAAAAGCCAAACATAATGTAGTGGCTTGAGCACTGGACTGTGACCTCAGAGAAGAGGGTTCAAATTACCAGTCATGGAAATTCACTGGGTGACTTTGAGCAAGTCACACTCTCTTAGCCTTAGAGGGAAACAAAAGCAAATCCCCTCTGAACAAATCTTGCCAAGAAACCCCTGTTTGCCTCAGATTTGCCGTAAGTTGAAACGACTTGAAGGCACACAATAACAAGAAAACAAGGTACATTTATCATACATTATTGTTCATGGTGTCATTAGGTGGTATAATAAAAACGCTAAAACTGAGATCGTCCACAGATGGTGATAAACAAGAGGGAATTTCAGCAGGTGTTGCTTGTCACACAACCAGGTAACAGGCAACACATGCTAAAATTCCCTATTCTACACAACCATTAAAGGTACAGGAACCCTTCGGGGTCTTTTTCCCCTCTGGCAACCCTGTATACTGGCTCTCAGTTAAAGATTACATTGGGGTTTTTTTTCAACTGACATACAAAACCACAGCTAGAATACCGGAAGCCCTGGAGTAACTGTTATCTACCAACAAGGACAGATACTGCATACCTCCAAAAAAAAACTGTTTGAAGAGCATATTTATTACTGTTTCTGAATCTAAACTATAAAATTCTATGAAACAGCAGTATTGCAAGTTAACTCACATTTTTTCTGCAGTTCCTACATAAAACTAAGAACTCATGTGGGACAGATGGAAAAATGCTATGGTACAGAGGCATCCAGGCTATACTGCACTATGCATTATGTTATGTATACAGCAATTATCTCTCAAGTTTCCATTCCATTCATGCATACTTGGGAACCTGAAAGTGCTTTAAACTCAACATTCTAGAGACCTTTCCCACTATATAAAAAACAAAGAAGACCAGATTTGCCACAAATCATACACTTAACAGGAAGCAAGCATGCAGTTTTAACTTATGCTGAGTTTTTCAAACACCTGTTCATCACATTCATACCTTTAGTGGAAGCGGAGTAGGTTTATTTTGCAGTTACACTAAAATCACCTAAAGAGTATACCTAAGAAAGGTAATGTGTAAAGACACTGTAAATGAACACACAGAAGTGGTTTGCTTTCTAATGAATATAACAGACAAGGATGTAAGTCTATATAAAAAAAAACTGGGGATTACCTTATACACAGAGTTTGCTAATAATTAAAATATAGAAGCAAGCTAAACCATTAATACTACTAGGAAAGCATAATTACATGGCAGTTTGTAAAACCAGTACCTGAACAACTCTCTGTTTTATACAGATAGTTGGCAACTCAATAAGCGCTAGTTTGCCTAGATGACTGAGGCAAGGCACAGGCTCTCTTCCCATCATCACAGCAAACTTTTAGATATGCTGGGGTGTTGCTATAGAGATGGTTAGAAATACAGCAAGATACCTTATACTGAGTCAGACAAATGGGCCACCTACTGTTAGCCATAGTGGACTTACAGGGAACATAACACGTCCCTTATAACAGCTCTGCTGGCTACTCATACATTTCGGGGCACAATTCAAAGGGATGGTTATGAACTTAGAGGCCAAAGAACAGGAGTCCAGGCTATTAGAAAGACTGTATTCTTCCTGCTTAGGTTTTGAGACCTGCAGATAAGTTCTCTCTTTCTCATTACATGGGAGAGGTACATCTGGTGCAGACATGAAGAAATACCTTCTTCAAGGTCACTCCTAGATTACTGAACTCCTTTCTCAAGAAGGCTAGGTTAGCTCCTTCCCTGTTGTCCTTCTGCCAGCAAAGACCGTTCTATTGAGGTAGGCCATCAGCAACTGGACTACTATAATCAGAGGCTTTAAAATGGATAGCAGAACCCACTATTCTACTGCTGATAATGTATAATGGTAATGTATAATGTATGTATGTATGTAATAATACTGCTGATTAATGTATTGCTTTAATTGCTGTTTTAACAGCATAATAAATTGAATGTGTATTTTAATATTATAATACATTGTGCTTTTATTGAAACTTTTTCAATTAGGTTGGAAGCCACCTTCCATCTAAACCCTGGGAGAAAAGTAGAAAATAAACCAAATACGTAAATACTGTCTGTCTGAGCTGGCGGAAGATTACAAATCTTTCAGGTATTTCTTATTATTCTACTTGAGGGTGCCAGAAATTTAAAATGGGCCTATTTGCATGGAAAGCATATACAATGCCCTTTGAATTACTGCCCTCTTCCCATCCCTCATTCAGGAAGTATACTCACCCTTTCTAGATTGAATTACTCAAGACACACAAGATGCACTGAAGGATTTTAATATGTTCAGGCTTATAAATCTCCTAAAGTAACTGAAACAATGTCAAAAACTATTCAGAACAAGCCTCTTCTAGAAATATTTTAACCAACTTAACTAAAGGACCTCCTATGGTCCTTTAACAGTACAGTAGTTCCGAATGTATAGTCTAATGCCACCAATCTTCATTACAAACTCCATTTTTCAATATTTCCTCTTCTGAAAATAGCCTGTTGATCAGGAAAACTGATAACAGAAACACCACTTCATGTCATAAAACTATGAGTTACCATTCTGAATTATTTGATGAAATAATTGTTTTTGTAAATAATGTGCCCTACCTCTTACTTGCAATAACTGACTCTTTTACTACAGGAACAGTCAAAATTACTTTATGTGCCAGCTTATGCCAAGCACTAGAAGAGAGTGTCTCCCACAAGAAGGCCATTTGTGTATCTTCAAAGGTACAACTCTGTAGTGTCATTTTAAGAATAATAATTAAAGGACAGTGGGGAGTTATTTATTTAAAGGATAGTGATTATATGAGATAGAATTCTAAACATTTAGTGAAAAGAACTGAACATATCAATAAAAGATCTCTTGTACTCGATGGACAATTGTATGGTATGTGAACAAGTACCTGAATTTTACCTTACTCATCACAGCACCTCAAGAAACTAACAAGTTCTAGCAACACTGGGGTCCTGTAACCTACATACCTGACAGCTCTAGTATAAAGTGAACCAGTTCTTTTCTGCCAAACATAACTTTAACTTCCCATACCAGCACTCAGTTGCCTTCATTAATGTGCAATACTTTTCATCTTCTTCCAGTCCCTCTGACTTCCATTATGAAAATGAAGTACTTCAGAGTTCTAAATAACTAGTTCAAATATCGTCTCAGCCATGACTTCAACAGCCTTTAAAAATCATCAGATTTCAACCAAATCTTCTCATCTTCAATACAGTGTACAATATTGCCCATACCTTGTGGAGCCATTGCAAAAAAATCTGTTGGGATTGCATAAAATGGGAAAGGGGTGTGTGTTTGTGTGTGTGAAGGAATCCAGCACCCCTTAGACACTATCTAGTTTATTTTAGTATGCGCTTTCCTGTATATAAATCCACTTCTTCAGAAACACGTGTAACTCAAAGCAGATAGATTAGAACGTGCGGCAAAATGTAAAGACCATTTACACTGAAGGCACCAGATTCTGTTTGATCTTGGAAGCTTAGCAGGGTCAGCCCTGGTGTGTACTTGGATGGGAGACTGCAAACGAATACCAGATGTTGTAGGCTATATTTCAGAGGAAAGAACTGGCAAAACCACCTCTAAGTATTCATTGTCTAAAGAAAACCTTATGACATTCATGAGATCACCATAAACCGACAGAGGACTTGAATGCACATACAACGCACAAGCAACATCTGTCCTAATACAGCATATACTCTACCGGCCTTACACTTTCACCATATTTTGGGTTACTGTCCAGTAAGCCACCCCTGCCTCTGCGTCACTCTGGCCTTCCTGCTTGCTTCCTGCCACGGATTTTAGTGTAGTCGTTTGAAGACTGGACCGTAATCCCCTTTGAACTCAGTGGGGCTGAGCCCCCTGTACATCCACACGGGTCCGGCCCGCCAGAGTCCACCTCAGCACTGCAGAGCTGCCGCCCCACCACACAGACCCCGGGCGCTGTAGCTGCTGCCCCCTCGGCTGTAACACTCCGCCTCCCCACATTTTGGGCCGTGCACCGCTCGCCTTCCCCACTCATCCACCACCCCCACCGCCACCCCGACCCCGCACGGCTCCGGTTTCCCCTCCGCCCCTCCCAAGCCGGAGTCACAGCAATTCAGGCCGTTTCCGCACTAGGCTGTTATAGCGCGATGATTCCGCTTTCAACCTCCTCTGGAATCCTGGGGTTTGCAGTTTCGGGAGGGGCCGCCTGGCCCCTCCCGAAACTGCAAAGCCCAGGATTCCAGAGGAGATTGAAAGTGGAATCATCGCGCTATAACAGCCTAGTGCGGAAATGGCCTCACTTAGCCAACCACAGTCCCCTCTTGCTACGCCAACACGCACCATCTCCCGACATCCTTCCCCCGGCTGTATTACGGATCCCTCTTCCTTCCTTCCTCCTCTTTTGGCTCCGGTCTGCCTGCCACCCACCCAACGTATTCCGCTTCCCGGCCTCCCTCTTAAAGGGAAAAAGAAAGCAAATAATGCCAGACAGCACGCAAGGCTACAAATTCTTCAGGTGTCTCCCTCCAGCCCGCCGGTTCCGACAGCCACCCCACAGCTCCTTGGACACAGAGGAGGGCCTTCGGCGCCCCCCCAACCCTCTCGCCGCTCCCCCTTCCCCACGCCCGTCTCCCGTTGCCCACCCCGGCCCCCCTTGGCCCGCGCTCCTACCCCCCTGACGGCTCGGGGAGCTATATTGGGAAACGGAGGGGAAGACGAGCTGAGGCGGAGGAGGGCGAGAGGGGGCACCCTGCGGGCCACTGGCCACCCTTACCTTCCTTCCCGGGGGCCGCTTCCCAGGTCCTCCGCCGCAAGTGTGGGGCGCAGAAGGAGGGAGGGAGCGCGGCGCCTGCAGCGGGAGCCGCTTCTCGAAAGCGGGGAGCCGGCCCTGCGTGAGGCTGAGGGCGGGCGGCTTCTCCTCAGGCAGGCTACCTGCCAGCCCGCCTGCCGCCCGAGGAGCGTAGGGCAATAATAATAACAGCGACGCGGACGGCCCGTGGGGTCCCGGACGGCGACGTAGGAGGGGGCGGGCGGGCGACGGCTCCCCCACGTGACGGGCCTTGTCATCCTGCGCCGCCATCTTACGTCCCGGCAGCCCCGCCTGTTGGACGAGGGGAGGCGGCGACAACCGCAGCGGCGGCAATTATCCGTCGCCACAGGAGTCACCCTTCCACGTGCGGCCTACGTAGCGCCGGCGAGGCTCACTGTCCCCGCCGCCGAGCCGGTCTCGCCTGTCCGCCAGCAAGCCACCTCAGGCCTGGGGAAAGGGGACGATGGGGATGATGGTCGGAGTCAGAGTATCGCCTCAGGGAAAAGGGCGGAATCCCCGGCTGGGGCCGTCGTGGCTTTGGCTTTCGGACAGAGAATGAGGGCCGGTGTGGAGGCGAATAGCTTAGAGGGAGTTTGTGTGTCGTTTCAGAGTCATGGCGCTCCTAGGGAGTTTAATGGCAGGCATCGTTCTGAGGCGGGGTTGCCCTTACCTTCCTCCGAGGCTAGGTTGGGAAGAGTCGGGGGTATAAATACGTGCCGTCCCTGAAGCTCGCTGTGTTCCTTTAAGTACACATTCCGCCAAGCCTACCTCGCAGGGTTGTTGTGAGGATGGGCTGGGGTCAGGGGGAGAGCCCTGTGCGCGACCTTGGGACCCTTGGATAAAAAATAGGATGAGTGAAACAGGGAATTGCTGACTGGAAAAGTGAGCTGCACGTTCTGTGTTAGTATTTAAATAAATAACTCCCCGCTGTCCTTTAATTATTATTCTTAAAATGACACTACAGAGTTGTACCTTTGAAGAGACAGAAATGGCCTTCTTGTGGGAGACACTCTCTTCTAGTGCTTGTCATAATCTGGCACATAAAGTAATTTTGACTGTTCCTGTAGTAAAAGAGTCAGTTATTGCAAGTAAGAAGTAGGGCACATTATTTACAAAAGCAATTATTTCATCAAATAATTCGGAATGGCAACTCATACACCATTTCCGCACTACAGTGTTAAAGTGCTGTTATTCCACTATCCACCTCGTATGGAATTCTGGGGTTTGTAGTTTAGGGAAGGGCACTTCCAATTCTCAGCCAAAGAGCTCTTCGGTCTCAGTAAACTACAAACCCCAGAATTCCACAGAGCATTGAAAGTGGAGTAGCAGCGGTTTAACACTGTAGTGCGGAAATGGCCATAGTTTTATGCCATGAAGTGGTGTTTCTGTTATCAGTTTTCCTGATTGACAGGCTATTTTCAGAAGAGGAAATATTGAAAAATAGAGTTTGTAATGAAGATTGGTGGCATTAGACTATTCATTCGGAACTACTGTACTGTTAAAGGACCATAGGAGGTCCGTTAGTATTGTGGTAGGTCCCATTATGTTCCATTGTTTACTTGGGAGTCATTGTGAATAGAATTGTGGCCAGAGTCGTACCATGCTTACTCAGAAATGAGCCCCACAGACTTCCTGGGGGCCTACTCCTAGAAGAAGGGAATGTAGGAGTACTAGCCAGCATGTAGGCAATGGGACAGGTGGAGCTTGTTCCTGGCTTGAGATAAACTGGGGGGAGCCTCAATTGGACATATTTTTGCATGGCAGATTGCTGTCAGAGATCGCTTCAGCAGATCTGGTAAGAAGATCAACCTGTTTTAATAGACTAGGAAATGTCCTGTAAGCAGTAGGGCCATTTCCGCACTAGCCTGTTATAGCGCGATGATTCCACTTTTCAACATCCTCTGGAATCCAGGGGTTTGCAGTTTCGGGAGGGGCCGGCCGGCCAGCCCCTCCCGAAACTGCAAACCCCTGGATTCCAGAGGATGTTTAAAAGTGGAATCATCGTGCTATAACAGGCTAGTGCGGAAATGGCCTGGGTCTCAGAATATATAAGAGCTGAGATCTCCCAGCAACTGGGTAGCCATTTGGTTTATTTTTAACACACTTACTTAGAAGTAATTAAAAGGAAGCTGCTTCCCAGCAATCATGTTTGGAGTGTGTTCTCTATATACAGAATAGGAGTACAATGTTAGAAACGAGAGTTTAGGTAGAAGATGATGTAATGTTGATCAGTTGCTGTCTCAAACACTGTTTTATACTCAGGATTGCAAAAGACTGCACTTTTCTCACACTTTTAATCCATGCTTATACCTGAGGTTACAGCCCTAATCCCAATTAGCGTTTGTGTGAAACTGCATGATTAATGCAAAGTATAAAGGGTGTGATGTGTAGGTAATGCCAGTGACGTGTTCCTGGATAAGGAGCTTGGCAATTACTAGCCCACTTACTTATGGGGTGTTGTACAGCTGCCAAATGCCTGTATTGGAACTGGCTGTTAAGCTTCATTTATTCAGTCTTAGTGAAACTCAGTGTAGCAAGACAGACACCTAAACTTAATCTTCTTTTTGATTCGGTACCAATCATCTGTCCCACAGGAAAGCATGCAGAGAACTTTAAAGGCAATTATCATCTATAACAGTTAAATAGCATGTCTGTGTATATAGGTAGGGTTCCCAAGGCCCTTGTTTTGTACAGGACATCCTGTATTTGGGGTCCTGTATTGGAGTAATGTAGGACACCCCAAATCCCATATTTGAGAATGGACACCAGCCACACTTTCACAAGATCAGCCCCAGGAGCATGGATGTATGCTGTAATCAGGTCTTTTGGTATGCATGCAGCAATTAGAATTTAGATATCAAATGCCAAGGTTCCATCTGCTGGGATTGCACTTATCATGACATCCCTGTTCCTTTTCTGTCTGGCCAGGCTGACACCAAGCAAGAGAATAAAATTCTCATTTCATGATGGCCGATCTGCACTCATAAGATTTGGATACATTTGGGAGCCCTGTTAGATCTCAAATCTGTGATCTCATGAGAGGCCATCCTCTTACACAACTTGAGCTGGCCTTCCATAGGCCTGCTCATGGACCCCATATTGCTCTGCAGAAAATTGGGCAATCCTAGTATATGTGTCTGCGATACCTCCATGACCATGCAATCCACCTGAAATTCACCATACGTGTAGGGGGTTGTGGGTAGGGCAATATTGCTGTGAGATGTCTTGCAAAATCTTGAGTTGTCACTGAATTATCCAAAACTTATTATTTTGAATTTCACTTCTTTTCTGTTGTTTTTGCCTGAAAAAGTGGCATCTGCCCATGGAAATACTGCTTCTGCTGTTGAACATAGGTGCAGTTGAGTACTTTTAGATTCTGCAAGCAGGATGCCAAACTTTGCAGAACCTCCATTCCTGGAGGAAGTGTATCTGTTAATATCTGTTTGTCTTCTGCCGCTGTTAAAGGCACTGAAGTTCTCTGAGAATGAAAAGTCATGAATATAGGTCATGAGTTTGCACAAAATACATTGGGCTACAGGCTGTGAACCTTTGTATTGCAAAGAATCTAAGAAAACCACATCTGTTTTGTCTGTCTAGAGCAACTTTGAATGGAATGGTTATGAGTGGAAAATTAGCAATGTATGTATGCATGCTAGTCAACTGTTTCAAGACCCACCACATGATTTGTGTAATAAGAAAATAATTTGCATCATCAGTGTGGCTGCCTAGATTGAAGGAATTAGAGCATGGCAACTCTGAGAGAGAAATTATTGATGCTTAGATAGGGTAGTGATGAGCATTAGAAAAGGGAAAAGACTGAATGAACAGTATGATGGAAGAAAGATCAACAAGAAAGAAATCCTGAAGAAGGAAAAGATAGAAAGAACACATGCAAAGATATGTATACTGATACAGTAATTTTTATGCTATATTGTTTCATCATTGATTGTTGTATTTTAATATCAGTGTTACAAGCTACCAAAAGAACGTTGATATATTGAGTGTCATATACATTTTGTAAATAAATTCTTAATTAAACATAAAAACTGAGTGAGATCTTTGAACATTTCTGAAGTCATATACAGTATAATGAAATATAAGAAGAAATCAGCAGCTCTTTCTGGACAATCTTGCAGGTTCACTGTGAGTTGTCTGGATATTTATTTCCACCGATCCACTAAGGACTAGTAAAGTTTTTCAACTGCAGAGTGTTCAATTCATCTTCATCTTGGCTTCACTCATATTCTTCCACCTGAACCTGACTGTATTCTGGAATTTTCTGAGGAGCTACTTCTCCCTCTCCCACCACTCTCATAGATACTTACACTGGGAACATCGAAGAAGACCTTCTTGGAATTCACTTCCTAGAAAAGTTAGACTGGTCCCCTCGTTGCTATCTTTCTACAGGCAAGTGAAGACTTTTTTGTTTCAGCACACCTTTGAACATCGACAGCTGAAGAGGTATAGACTGTATTGAGATGCATTGTATATTTATTGTTTTCTTTTAAATGGCTATATTTTTATTTCATTTTAATTTTATTAATAGTTTAATTGCATTTGAAACTTTGGTATGAGGTAATTTTTAGCTGTGTTTGCTCGAACAGTAGGATATAAATAAAGAAGGTAGGATATAAATAAGGAGAAGAAGATGAAGAGAAGGGCTGCCACACAGATAGACAGATAGAAGAAAGGGGGGGGGGAGGATGAAAACAAGGACTGCCACATAGTTGGAAGACTACTGATTTCCTCAAAAATCAATAACAGATATGGTCTCCTTGATTCTGGCAAACTAACAGTACTGGAGCTAAATCAACATTTTGCTTGGAAACTTCTGATTTCTTTTCTCCCAACTGTAGCACTTCATTCCAGTCATCAAATCTAATTCGGAGAATCCTTCATCCCTTCAGAGCAGATTTGAGCAATAGGTGGAGGATGGGGAATTCAACCTAATAATGGTATTTGTTCCTCTAGCAGGAAGTCCTAACTGGAAACAACTTTTGATGTTTATGTAAAACAAAAACTAGATGTTTACTACATCATCACTGGTATGAACAATAATAATAAATTGTTGTTGTATGCCTTCAAGTCATTTCTGACTTACGGTGATCCTATCTCAGGGTTTTCTGGGGCAGAGAGTGTATGACATAATCCAAGGTCACCCAATTGGTTTCCATAGTCAAGTAGGGAATTGAACTCTGGTCTCTAGGGTAATAGTCCAGCACTCAAACCACTATATCACTCTGGCTGTAGTAATAAATAATGCCTTGTATTTATAAATAGCTGAATGTTCAGATATATTTCACATATAGAATCTAAATAACTCTTGTAGTACTGCTAGTCTGAAATATAGACCAATCTTATATTATTGTCCTGACAGAACAGAGTGAGGATTGAGGTTGAGACAGTTATACTTGTTTGAAGCTAGCTGACAAATTGGTGGCTGAAGTATGATTTGAGCTAGAAATAGTTCAGCTTACCTTCTTAGCCACTATACTCCATGAGCTTCCTAAAAACAGCTTAAGCTATTTGAATATGTTATATATAAATCATAAAGAAGCAATTAGGAGGAATATTATTTGCATGTGCTTCATGTTCAGAAGTCTTCCTAGTCATTTCTGATTTATGGTATCCCCATAAGGGGGCTCTAGGGTGTTTTCTGTTGCCTTCATCTGATGCTGAAAGTATGTGACTTGCCCAGGGTCACCCAGCAGGTTTTCGTAGTTAAGAGGGTATTTGAACCCTGCTCTCCCAGAGTCCTAGTATAGTGTGGCTTTGTGCAGAACAGAGAATGTACAGAAGAACATTTATTTCCTGCCCCACTTAAGACAGCTCACATTCAGGTCTGTCCTAGAATCTTTGTTCTGTTCTATTATGTAGAAAGGAAAGAATTCTCCACTATGACAGTGGGTCAATCCCTTTCCCCACCCAATGGGTAGAATTATACACAACTTTCCAAATGTGAACAAACAATTCAGAGGAAGGGCGTCGTACAATTTTTTAAAGTGGGTAAGTGTTTAAAAAAAAACTTCGGAATGTATGAATTGCTGGCCTGAAGCCTTGAAAATTGTTCCTAAGTAGTAACCATAACAAATGCCTCTTACACAAGTGCCTGTACTCCAAAGTTCAAGAGAATTAATAAGCCTTTAGAGCCTGCTGTTTGATAAACAATACGTCAGGCTAAAGAAGAAGTGTAAAAGAAGAGCAATCATGAGGATGGGATTACAACACAGAAGGGACAAAAATATACCACAGTACGGAAACAACAGATAGCTAGAGATTTGGTTTTGCCACCCTAAGATTTCATAGCAAAAGGGTGTGATCAAAATATTTTTAATGAAGAAAGCAAGATCAACACAACTTCAGATTATTCTTCAGCCAAAGTCAGGCTTCAACTTTTAATGTTTGCATTCCCCCTGTTCTGCAAAAATTCAATAACTAATAGTGTGCAAAGTCAACTGGATTTGGCATGTTCAACCAAATGGCAGCTTTCTGTTAGCAACCAGAAGACTTGAATACAAACAGGCAAAGACTTGTGATTCCTTATTAAGGCAAGTCACAGCATAATAAGCAGACAATCTCATTTTTCCTTGTCACTGTAATACTTACTGCTTTTCATCTCTCAAAGTATACTTTTCTCCACTTGGTATTTTAAAATTCTAACCTCTCACTTTTTATAATGTTAATTTGCATTAGTATGCCTGTATGAATTCCAATATATTTGATTAATGGCTTTCTAAAATGAGCAATTAGTGGAAGAGATTATACCTGGCTAGAAACAATTGTCCATGAGTAAATATAGGGCAAATTAGTTATAGCAGATCCTGTATGACCCTGATGAGAAACCAAAGGCCCTTTCCCACTACACAATATAATACTATGCTTCTAATTTAGTTGCCATTTTTTGGAATCCTGGGATTTGTAATCTGTTAGGCATTAGAACTCTGGCTGCACATTCTACATTGTTGTGTGCTTTTAAATCATTTCCCTAAGACAAACCTATCAGGGGGGTTTCCTGGCAACATTTGTTCAGGGGGGGCTTGTCTTCACCCTCCTCTTGAGGCTGTGAAAGTGTGACTTACTCAAAGTTACCGGTGTGTTTCCATGGCTGAACAGGGATTCAAACCTTGGTCTTCAGACTGGTAGTCCAATGCTGAAACCACTCTGGTTTTCCTAGAATTCTCCATACCCCTCCCTAACCTGCAAATACCAGGATTCCATAGGACGTTGCTATGGCAGCTAAAGAGGAATCGTAACACTACACTGCAGTGTGAAAGGATCCAAGGATACTTCCTCTCTTAACAGTGAAAAACTAGTATAAAATTTCACTGCAATATCTTACTTAAGGTGATGACTTGTCTAAGTTGGGAGGACAGACTTCAGGTTTGTAGGATCTTGTTTTTATTAGACTTCTGAGGCCCATGACACTGGTGCAAAATAGTAGCTTAGGCTGAGCAGACATATGCAGAATTAGGAAATAGATTGCCTTTGAGCTTATGCTGATTCCAGTCTAGTGGTCAATAATCAGAACCAAGCTCACAAAAGCTCCCTTTAGCCATTCCATTTCAGCAAACTACTTGGGGATGTCTAGGTTGTTGTTGTTAGATCATTACCAGTGAAAAACCCTTGCCAGTCTATTGGAAATCATCCAGATATTAACCAGCAGATCCTGGTCTACTTTTTGTGCACTCTTGTCCTAAATTTGGGAGTTATCATGATTCCTTTCTAACTGGATCCTTCCCATACTGTATAAATCAGTTCTCAACCTGTTGTCGTTCAGATGTTTTGGACTTCAGCTCCCAGAAGCAAAAGCCAGCATGCTCAATGGATATTCTGGGAATTAAAGTCCTAGACAGCTGGAGAGCCAAAGGTTGAGCAACACAGGTATAAATGTGTATGAACTTGAATTACACTGGATAGTGAACACTTTGCTGTAACATAATGGCTATTTGCCTGTCTAGTCCAATACTCTTGCTCTCCGAGGTATCAGGCAGTGTATTTTGAAATTTGGAATCATTAAAAGTGGGAGTATCAAGGATCTATTCCATTCAAAGCATATGTTCTAGCTCAGTGGTTCTTAACCTGAGGATTCATCCTGGAAAATAGGGGAAATTCTGGATTTAAAGGACAAAAACAATGTCCCAATCAGTTGTGGCCAGTTGATGCAGCATGTCCCAGATTCCTCAAAGGCATTAGGAACACTGGCAGCGGCAGTGTCAACGACACACTGGTGGGCATCTCATCCTGCATTGGAGGCTCCAGGTAGATCTGCACAGGTGGGCCTGAGAGCCCAGAAGGCAGGAAGAGGAGAGGGGAGCCCAGAAGATGAAGGAAGATGCCCACCCTAGGCTTTGTGTGATTACTGTGGCAATACTGCTTGAGCCCAGTATAGTGGAGCTTTGCTTCCAAGCAGCCACAAGAATAAAAAGGAATCCCTTTACTCTTGTGACTGCTTAGAAGCAAAGCAGCATAGGTCTTAGTGCTTCTTTGGGGGAAAGTGCAAAAGAAATGCCATTTCCCTCTGAAGAAGCACAAAGAGAGTAGTGAGGGTAGGTTCTTTCCTCTCTATTCTCTCGGTGCTCTTTCAGAGAGAAACAGCATTTCTTTAATGTTTTCCACTTACTTTCTAGGCACGGTTTTGGGGGAATGGACAAAAGAAATTCTTCTTTAGGCCTGCCTCCCATTCATAACCTTCCTTTAGGAAACTCCAGTTTACTCTACTCTCCTGGCACTTGAAGGGTCTCCATAGCTACTCCACAGGCCATTAACAAGCCTCCTTTCCTTTGCATTGTCAACTGGGAGAATAAGAGGTAAGGGTGAACAATTGATGAGCAACTTTAAACAAATATTTAAATAATTAAATACACATTGGAGTAATTAGATATCTAAATATTTAAATCTAAATTTAAATATTTAAATTTTCAGTTAAGTCTTTGGGGAGCATGGCAACAAATTATATGTACGGGGGCTCCTCAGTAAAGAAAAGGTTAAGTGCCACTGTTCTTGCTCTTCCCAAAGGTACAAACCGAGGGGGAGGACAGGATTTGAATCAGAGCCCCAAGGGCAGCCTAAGGAAAATTGCATTGTTAAGTCATTGTGCAACTATTTTTTCTGTTTACTACATGTATCTTTCCCATTATCTGCAAGCATACTTGGGGGAAATGTTATTTTCACAAGCCATATGTTTCTTTCTGCTACTGCATAGATTGGTTTGTTTGCAATAGTCTCAATAGAGAAATTTAATAGCTTCTATTTGTAATTCTGATTGGAAATGTCAACCTCCTACAAACTAACGACAAAACAAGTCTTCTGTTTAAGACCTTCTTTTGCTTTGGTTCTGTCCAAGCAAATAAGGAAATGAAATTTCATTTTCAAGATTTTCCCACACACACATACTAGTGTTTCAATCTGACCTTCCTCTTTCTTTGTCGCCTTGTTTTTTAATACATGTTTTTTTAAAATCAGAGTTCTGTATGGATATCCTTAAAGTAGTAAAGATCCAGGTTGTTGCAGATGACTCTATCTATCAAGGGGCTGAGACTATGTGATGTGCCCAAGGTTACAAAGAACTTTAAAAGTGAATGACAGGTGTGACTTCAGGTAATAAAGAAAGAAGAGGTTAAAGATCAGAAAACTACAAATTAGCAATGTGGGACTTCAGTACTGAACTAGGAAAATTAAGAAATATAAGATGTGGTTGAAGAAGGTTTTAAGAGATATTTAATCTTAAGAAGCAGAAATCATGACAGGTCCATATATATTTCTAATCTTTGCAGTCTTTTGATGTTCATAATCATAGATCAAGGCTCTTACTTTCCAGAAGGTTATTTCTGGCTTATTTCCTCTACCCCTCTGTGAATTTGCAGGACATTTTTTAAAAATATGGGCTATATACAAAGGAAGGATGCCTTTAGGACAGGAGGGATAGTACTGTGGTAAGATCTGAACTACTGTCCTTGATAGTTTCAAATTCATGTGCTTACCATCCATGCAAGAGTCCAGTGATGGGACCATTCTTGGCATATTGGCATTCTATAGGACAAAATGAAAAGGCTACATCACATCCAAACACCTATCTAAATCAGTTGCCTTATTTGTTCCATTGTTGTGCTTATTTTGGTTTGATTTGTGCTTTTGACTCCCTTGTCTATAGTGCTGCCTCAGCTTATGTGAATGGCTTCCTTTGGACTTGAGACAGGGCAGTGTTTCCAAATGAGGGTTTAAGTTCAAACAGGAGAGGGGGGGTGTTTCATGCCAAGTTAACAACAGTGGGTACTGAAGATTTTCGAATGCAACATGAAATCACATTATTAACATGATCATGTTGTTGATGTGCCTCTTTCCTAAATTGGTTTGGTTTTAGAATAATGTTCAATCAGTCAAATGATCTTTCCAGATTTTATTATACACTGTCCACTGCATAGTTTGGCCACTTACAGAAACGTGATTGGTTTGGTTTGTGTGAACTAAAATCTCTGTATATCTTGCTTGCTTCCAAGCACACAAATAACAACTCTTCATATTATGCACTAAAATTACTGGCTGTCCACTGCAGACAGATACTGTTTTGAATAATATTTCAGCACACTGGTGCCCTTGGAGGTTTTTGAAGATGATTAGATCAGGAACTGCACTTTTTAAAGTTCCTCCACAGTAAGTCTCTCACCTTGGAAAAATTACTTTTTTGACCCTGATGCCTGAGGGACTCTTAAGAGTCATAGGCCAAAGCAGTAACTTTTCCAGACTCTTACAAGTTTATATAAACTAGTGAAATTCTTCTGTTCAGTGGTTTCTCCTTCCTCTGCTACAGGGCTGAACCTTTATCAAGCTGCTTGCCATTTCATCTCTGTATCAGAGAAGTGAACAAGGCTGTATTCTTACAGCTCCTGTGCCAGGTTTTAGCACTTGGTACTTTCTTTTGTATAAATACCTCCTTTATATATTGTGAAATTATGTTTTTACTTACAAAAGAGCATCACTGTATATATACCAAGTTACACTGCTTTGGAGGTAAAGAGGATAACTCAGTCTTCCTTCATAAACATTATGAGATTACTTTGTCACAACCCACAGAGTAATTTAGTAATTCTCAAAGTGAGTGTAATCTCATCCATAATGTTGCCTTCAGTTATGTCAGGTTATCCAATATTTCATCTTTGAATAACTGATTTAAATGCAGTCTCAGAATCTACCACATATTAGAGTCTCTAGGGTGCTGTTCCTACTTGTAGATCTTTAACACTTTTTATAACAAAACTAGAGATCCTTTAGACTCTTTGGAGATAAAATGACCATTTATCACTGCTTCTGCCTCTCTGGTGTTTCATTAGCAATGACTCAAGCAGTGAGTAAGTGGGGTTGCTGCTGAGATCTCTATTACATGGTCTGGCAAGCTGAGATATTAGAGAGCCACTGTGATGGCTTTCCTCTGAGCCTGCTGATATTATCCAATTTCGTCCCTCCATAATTTAAAACCAAAGCATGATGCTATTGTTTATCTTCATAAAAGATTATGTAAGCTATACCCTGTTCCAAAACCCAAATCATTTTATTAAACTTGGTGTTCACCAGATTTTTTCGCAGAGAAAACTATGCAAAAACTGTTCGAATAGAAAACTATTCCTGACCTTTTTTTTTTTGCTGATATTCCTGTATCGGTCCTCCTGTAGCACTAAGTTTCTTCAGACCATAATTAATTGACTGCTACTTACTAAATGTAACAG
Source organism: Ctenosaura bakeri (assembly GCA_948474755.1). Lineage (NCBI taxonomy): Eukaryota > Metazoa > Chordata > Lepidosauria > Squamata > Iguanidae > Ctenosaura > Ctenosaura bakeri. The sequence goes on from CAOLHI010001070.1 coordinate 144,680, forward strand.
GTCTATATTAGATGCTGAGATACAGCTCATGGTTTTTAGACCTTTTCCTTTCCATTAGTTAATATGACATTGTGTTTACTCTTTGACTGTTTCACTCATTTTAATTAGTAAACTGGCTTGAGGTCCAGTTTTGGAGGGGGGAAGGCAGAGTCTAAATAAAGGTGATGGTGATGACGACTTCCACTTCTTTTCCTTTCTTCTTTTAAAATGAAAATGTGACAAAGATGTGAGTGGAAAGAAAATGCCTTTGCCCTACAGAAAAGTAGTAGGAGTTGAAGTTCAATGGTTTCCGTGTAAACCTCTGAAGAAATCCCTTGTCAATAGTCCAACCAGAGTCACTAGTCTGGAAATCTTCAAGCCAACCCTTCCAGAGACTACCTGGTGACTCTACCGTTAGCCAACTCGGTGGTAATAGGAAATCTATCCGTACAATAGTTGGCATTAGGTTTGGACTATGCATGTGAGTCTCTAGCCACTGCGTCATCTGCAATCATTCACTCATGAAAAACTAGTTGATAATCAGGACTCTATCCCAGTATGTGGCTTCCCTCTGTGGAAAACAATGGTAGTATAGCCCAGCCTTCATTCTGAACCAGCAGGGGCACTTTTGATGCCTGATAGGAGAAGTGAAACTGAAAACAGGCTTTTACATACTCAGATCTGAAACATTATTTGTACAGGCTGAAGTCACAAAGTGGACCAAATAGAGTGGTATTACAGGAATTCATTGCAACCAAAACAGCAGTATTTCCCTTCTAGCAGAAATGCACTGTATCATACTGTTACTCCAACCATAGCATTCTCTGTAGATTAAATCATTATGTAAATAGGAGGCTCTTAGACAAATCTGTCTTTTGTCTTCAGCCAGCTAATGCTATTTCTGCTTTTTGAAATGGTTTGGATTGGTTTCCCTATTTGAGTAATAAACATTTGATAATGCATTTTACTGTCTGAATAAATACACAGTCTCTGTTCTAGGAAAGGAGGGCATTACAACTAGTTTCACATACATTATTATAGTTAGTCTCAATATTTCCAATTCTTCAATTTGATTATTAAGAAAAACGGAAACCAGCAACAAATTCTTTGTTGAAATTTCAACTTGTTAAAGAAATTAAGTTCCATTGATGGACCACTTGAAATCCACAGTTCTTCTTCCCTGATTAGATAAGTGGCCAATTGAAGGGATAAACAAGTCTTCAACTCAGACAAGACAGATGTTCTATCAGTCATCAGGAAAATCCAGCCTGGGATGGGGATTGCCACCATTATGGATACATGTGCGCTCCTGCTGAAGAACAAGGTTTGCGGATAGGAATTTTCTTGGACTCAGCATTGTTTCCAAAAGGTCATGTGATTGCTGCAGCTAAGGGTGCCTTTGCCCAGCTTTGGCTGGTACGCAAACTACACCTCTTTCTAGGGAAGGCGAATTTAACTACAGTAATCTAGGCCTTACTTATTTTCCCATTATCCTATGTAACAGAGTGAACTTGGGGCTTCCTTGAAAAATGTTTGCAGGTCAATACAAAAGGTGGTAACCAATCTGTCTGACTTGTGCTTTGGAGAATCAACTGTACTAGCTTCCAATTTTCTTTTAAATTCAATTCTAGATGCTAGTGTTGATCTACAGAAGCCCTAAAATGCTTGCAACCAGGTTTTCTGAAAGACTGGGCTTTTCTAGAATTAGAGATCTTTGGTGGAATTCCTGTTTCATTGTCCTACCACTCAAGAATCTATATTGATGACTACACAAGTCAGGGCTTTCTCTGTAACAGCAGCTTGATTGTGGAACACCCTCCGAAGGGAAGTTGCACTGACTCCATCCCAGCTGAGTTTTTGGTGCGTGGACAAGACTGTATAATCCCCCCAAACCTTTGGTCTTTAAAACTGAAATAACAGTTGGGTTTTGGTGCAGTTTTTGATCTATTCTTTAACAATATTTTAATTTATTTTATTGCAAGTTGCTTTAGGAATGGCAGGCAGAAAAGCAATATATACAAACATTTAATAATAATAAAAAGTTAGAATTGTTATTAGCTATATCCTATCTTATATATTCCCCTGCCACAGAAAACTTAGGATTGTAAACATTTAAAAGATGTTGGAAAGATGGAAGATTATTAATTGTTCTGCACCCATTCTACATGCTTATAGTTATTTTTATTATATTAAACATTGAGAGTTAGGACCTTGACTAGTGCTTTTACCATTTCACTGTAGCTTTTCATCTGCACTCATGTTCTTTCTAGATCAAAAAAGCCTTCTATGGCTTGTACAGAAGTACTGAAATGGAGATGAGAAAATTAATTCAACATTGTTGAGGGAATTCATCTATACCAGATTCAGCAGAATAGTATTTTATTTATTTGTAAATGTGTATGGTCACTCATAAGAATATGCTCATTAAGCAGCTAATGAAACAAAGAATTAAATACGGAATTAAAATTATTGCTACTATTGTTATGTGCCTTCAAGTTGACTCCAACTTCTAGAGACTCTATCCTGGGGTTTTCTTGGCAAGATTCTTCAGAAGGGATTTGCCATTGCTTTCCTCTGAGTCTGAGAGCTTGGCCTTCCCAAGATCACCCAGTGGGTTTCCATGGCTGAGTGAGAATTCGAACCTTGGCCTTCCAGAATCGTAGTCCAATGTTCAAAGCACCACACCGCCATGCCTCAACAAAGATAATAAAATGGATTGAAAATTTTCTTTTCTAATAGAGGAAAAGACCACCAAATTTACAACTCAGACTGTTGAACAAAGTAAATTTGAAATTATAGTTCTTGAAACTAGGGTGGGAACAGTATGACCCCCCCGCAGGACACTGGACTGCAGCTTCCAGCAGCCCTGCAAGCACAGCCACTAGTGAGAATTTTTGTGAGTCACAATCTAACAACATCTGAAGGTCTGTGCTACTCCCGCTCCTGTTCTATATGCAAGCTAAGAGGCAAGTCAGTAAAAAGGTTTTCAGAAAATCAGTTTCAACCAAGAGTGACTGCAGTTCATCAACCACTTTTTTGAGCATCATCCTGAGAAAGGAAATGCAGGTCCCAGTTTATTATGTCCTGCATAATCTAAATACCAGGTTAAATAGTGAGAGAAAGAAGCTAGGTAATCCTGATTGGTGCCTGCCAATCACAGCTCAGAAAATGCTGTAAAGGAGGGTCTACAAGGAATTAAAGATAGAAAACTGAGCTTTGTCTCTGACAGAGGACAAATAGAGAAAAGATAGCCTAGACATAAGGCTTTTCTGCACTACACTGTTGTTGTGCTGTTATTCCACTTCCAATCTCCTATGGAATCCTGGGGTTTGCAGTTTAGGGAGGGGCATTTAGGATTCTCAGCCAGAGAGCTCTTCGGCCTCAGTAAACTACAAACGGCAGAATTTCACAGGATGTTGAAAGTGGAATAATAGCACTATAACAGTGTAGGGTGGAAAGGCCCATAGACTACAGGTGCAATAGACAAACAGCAATCAGTCAGGGGAAGAACCGAATAGGGTTTTGCAGGGGGCGGGGGCTGTGAATGATCAAATAGTTCAGGGGTTAATGTTTGGTTTAATTGTATATTAATAAACTCCTACTTGTTTAACGAGCTGTTTTGTTTTGTTCTTTTGTTTTGTTTTGTTTTGTTTTGTTTTGCAACTGTGTCTGGGTTTTGATAGAGAAGCTGGTGAGCCCGCTGAACAGTGCACCCATATGTCCACATTGGGATCACCTAGAGGCCCAAATATCTGGTCCAGGGAGGATCTTGAGGGGGAAAGGGACAAGGGGAGTGACAAAAGTCAAGAGTTGGAATTGTGAGGGCAGCCTGGAGAGGGGATCCATCACACCACTGTTCATAGCTGGTAAAATGTTAAAAAAGTGAATTTGCATTGCTTGCTATTTTTTATTGTCTTTCATTGACTTACCAGGGGGGGAAAACACCACTATTTGGATCAATAACAGTGGCATAACCCTGAAAAAAATCCTGCTGAAATGTCTCTAAAAGGCTCATAAATGCCTCTAAAAATAACGTTGAAGAGTAAACTATATGTTCAATGACATCGTATCCCCACTCATTGCATTATTTTTGAAACGTAACTTCACATATGCTCTCATAATAAGAAAGGAAGGGAGGGATAAATTATCACATTACTTCTGAGTTCTGCTCATCCATTTTCCTAGGAAGATGGGTCTTTTGTCTGTGGTTGTAGATGTTGATAATGGTGATGATGATGCACATCATAATTTTTGAACTGTGTTTGGTACAAATCAATGTAACCCAGTGATCTCTATGGCTCAGAGATCCTAGGTCCAGATCCTCTAAATGAGCTTCTTCCCTGTATTTTACTAGGATATTTCCCTCTGTACAGTTGTTACCCTGCTGAGAGCACTGAAGAGTAGATGGAAGGAAAGCACTTAAGGCAATGAGAAGAAGTAGAACGTTTTGATCTTTAAACAAAGGAGATATTCAAATAAGAGCAATGTTCCCATTTTAAAAACACTAGCACCTAAAGTTGCATCTTGAAGGTAGAGAATGTCTTCTTCTTTCCTATGAAACTTCAGTAAACTTGCCAGAGGGAGGGTATACCTGCCTGCCTTGAGTGATGAACCAAAAATTAAGAACTGCGCTTGTGAAATGCTCAGCTTTGAGTTTTATGGTCCTGATATGCGCTTGCCATGAGTCAGAAACAGCAAATAATATATCCAAACAACAATTTGAGGTCAACTGTTCTATCTTATTTTGCCCAGTACACCAGTTGTGCTTCTTTGTTCCACCTCTGAAGACAACAAATTTGGTCTTATCATAATTGATTGACGATTTGTTGGCTGAACAATATAAATCTAGATTAGCCAGGAGTCTTCTAAGTGGAATTTGGGTGTTGGAAAGGAGTGCCATGTCATCTACATATAGAACCAGGGGGACTTTCCAACCACAAATTGATGATGGAGGGAGGTATCTTTATTCATGTAATATACAATATTGTTAATTAAACATTTAAAAAGGAAAAGTGCCAATACCCTTTGTTGTATTGTTTTATCCCTTTCTTGTTGGAATAGATTCCATAAGAGATCCCAATGAGGACAATCTCACCTTAAGGGTAGTATCATTATGGAGTGCTCTGACAAAGGGAAAAGACACTGATCAATGTTGGTATTAGGTAGCTTCAGCCGCAAAAGCTCATGTTCAATAGTACCGAAAGCAACTCTCAGATTAACAAATGCTGCATAAAAATGGTCTTTCCTATGTCACATTTATATACGTGTCCAAGGTGTAATATCTACTCCCAAATCTTGCCTGTTCTGAAAGAAATTATTTTCTGTGGCTCAGTTCTCTAGGTTATCTAGCAGATTTGAAGTACATATTTTTGCTACTATGTCTATAAGACTAATTGGTCTGTAATTTGATGGGCATAACCATACTTTGATTCCAGTGCATTGGGATGTTTCCTGTCAAGTTGATGTTGTTGAAAACTTGACATAGTAAGGATGCCCACCAATTTAAATTTTCTTTAAGAATTTCTCCACACATCCATCTTCTTGTGGGACTTTGCCCCTTGGTAACAATAATATTATGCTTTTTATTTCAGCTTCAGCAATTGGTGGCCAGAGATTATGTGGTTTAACTCAAGAGAAAGTTCTTGGGTTTTATACTGGAATTATCATTATTAAAGATGGAATAATAATGGCTCAACCACATATGGTGTGGTTTAGTTCAAGCAAAATTGATTCTGCTGGGCTTCATACCAAAACTGACAATGTGCCAGAATTTCCTATGATCTTTAAGCTCCATCACCTGCACTAAATCTGACCAAATTAGGTGTTGTAAAGCAATTTTTCCCCTTTAGGAGTATTTTGTGTTCCCTTTCAGCTCTGAAAACTGCTTCCAGATTTGCAGGGGAAGGATAAAATTTATTTTCATTTTTCTTACCAATTGATTAATGGATTTCTTTTTAAGATGATACTCCCTATTAAACCAAGAGTAGTCTTTAGGAGCATTAGTTTCTTGCCTACTAGGGTCTCAATATTAGATCTAATAGATTCGGTTAAAGACATAAAGATGTCCAAGAACCAGGGACTAAAGCACAAAATCTGGTCCCTCCACTGCTTACAGGGATTAGAAGTCAGAAGAAAAGATCTCATTTGAAAAGTATGTTCACCCCCCTAAAGGTTTCTTGAAACTGTTCATTGTAGACTGGGTTAGATTATTGTTCTGGTTTAATCACTGACTTTCGGGGGCCAGTTTTATGTAAGCCCATATAGGCTGATGATCATTGTCTCCATAGGGTACGATGAAGTTAGCTATTCTGTCTATGAGCCTTATCACAACATGATGTTATACTGTTATAGCAATGTGTTAGTCCCACATTTGTCTCAACCTTATCACACAACAGTATTGCTCTCCAGGCACTATTGCATTGTATTGCATTTCAGAGGCATTGAAAATGTGTTTATTTTTCACAGTGGAAATAATTGGTTAATGGCCCTCTTTCATGCAACAGTTCAGTAACCAGATCAGGTTCAGACATCTCATAGCACTTTTTTCCGCCCATGAACCATTAGTGACTGTGGCATGGGTATGACGTAATGTCATGACATCATAACGCTATGGCTCTATTACAGCTACAGGAACCAATCATGAAGCGAGGGGCGGGATACACAAGTCAGTAATGGTGCCTTAATGTGGATTATTAAAATGTGCTAATGATGCTATTAAAGAGCTAATGCAGCTAGGGTGCTATAGAGAGCATCGGCAATCAGCTGCCCTCACAAGAAGCTGGAGTGGATTTCAAACAGAATAACACAGCATAAGGAACAGTGTGATAAGGCCCTGGGTGCATGCATATTTATTATGAAGGATCCACACTCCAGGGTATTTTCAAAAGTATCAATTCAGTGATAAACTACTTTTTTAAAAGTTAAAAGCAAAGAGAATATGCATTATTCTCTTTGCTTTTAACTTTAAAACAGTAGTTTCTGTGAGAAAACTAAACTTTCCCCGCAGCTACTGCATCCACTTGGCTCCAGAGCACAGTATTTGTGTACCTGTGACATTACTGATAACCTCCACAGACCTTCAATTTAATTCCAAATTATTTATGTTACATTTTTTTTGCATTTGAAGATAAGCACCAACTTCAGCAAGAGTCCTCATATTACTTGTGGAAATGACTTCTCCTGCCAGTGCCTCCAGTCATTTTGATGGCATTCTTGTTCAGTTTATTAACCCTGATAAGATTTACGGCAATGAGATCCACCTATTAGACTAACTGTTTAAATCCAGGCAATATCTCTGAGTTTTGGAGGATCAGCCCTGTATAATCAACAAGAACAATAATAAACAATTCTATTCTTTTAGCATAAAGCCACAGCAAATAGCAAAAATTGGTATTATAATACAATAGAACACAATGCAATGGGCTCTCAGTATCCACTAGGGTTTGGTTTCAGGACCCCCTGTGAATATCAAAATTTGTGGCTGCTCAATTCCAGTTATGTACAGTGGTGTAGTAAAATGGCATCCCTTATATAAAACAGCGAAGTCAAAGCTTGCTTTTTTATTTTTTTTTATTTTTTAAAATATTTTGAAGCTGTGGTTGGTTGAATCTTTAGATACAGAATCCGTAAATATGGAGGGCCAACCATACAGTTTCCATAGGACTGCATAGTTAGCCTCTTCCCACCTGCGCACTCTCTGTATAGTGGAACTACAACCTCCATATTCCTAGAAAGCATGATGGGAATTGTATTCCATCACATCTGAGGTATGTCAACTTGAGAACAGCTTAGGTTTCTTTGGACCTCCGACTGGAGAGGAATCTCACCCATTCTCATAAAGGATTGAAAACCTTTATGTTTGATTTGCCGAATCAGGATGCTGAGTTGTGCCTGAGATTGTTGAGATGGGCAGTATTGGTGGTATGTTGGGGATTTTATGTGTATTTAAAGTGTTATGTTTTATTGCCTTTGTCTTTGATTGTGTATGTTTGATGTTCCACCCTTTGGTGAAAAGGGCATTATAAATAAACATTATTATCATTGTAGTGGCTAAATTCCAGGAACCAGAGACGCTCGAATTGGAAAGCAAGAGTTTATTTAGTCGGCCGGGCTCTCTGGTGGAATCTCTTCCAAAGATCAGAAGCCCTGGACATTCATCTCTCTAAGGTTTTATACTTTTACATAGACCATTTCAACATTTGCCAGCTTGACATTTCTTGATCATTTGCCCCCCTTATGACACTCTTCTGACTGTTCCCAAACACTGAACAAAACATCCTAAACAGACATGCTGAACCAGCATCTAGCTAAGCGGTATACGTACACATGATTACTCAAACAGCTCCTCAAGAACTCACAGTTCATGAAGTTGTGATTTTCTTTCTCAATCTGCTCTCACATTATTAGGCAAATACTTCTTTCCTGTTCATTTTTTGAAAAATAACGTTTATAAATGTTACACATACTGTCTTCACAACACACAAAGAGAAGTGTAAGGTCCTACACTTAGGTAGAAAGAATGGAATACAGAAATATAGGATGGGGGACACGTGGCTGGATAGCAGTACGTGTGAAAGGGATCTAGGAGTCTTCATAGACCACAAGCTGAACATGAGTCAGCAGTGTGATGCGGCAGCCAAGAAAGCCAATGCAATTCTTGGATGCATCAATAGGAGTATGGTGTCTAAATCGAGGGAGGTACTGGTACCACTCTACTCTGTTTTGGTTAGACCCCATCTTGAATACTGTGTCCAGTTCTGGGCACCCCAATTCAAGAAGGATATTGACAAGCTGGAGCAAGTCCAGAGGAGGGCGACCAAAATGGTGAGAGGCCTGGAAGCCATGCCCTATGAGGATAGACTTAGAGAGCTGGGTATGTTTAGTCTGCAGAAGAGAAGGCTAAGAGGGGACATGATAGCCATGTTTAAATATTTGAAGGGATGCCACGTAGAGGAAGGAGAGGGCTTGTTTTCAGCTGCTCCAGAGACCAGGACAAGGAGCAATGGATTCAAGCTGCAGGAAAGGAGATTCCACCTGAACCTCAGGAAGAACTTCCTGGCAGTCAGGGCTGTCCGGCAGTGGAATCTGCTGCCTCAGAGTGTAGTGGAGTCTCCTTCCTTGGAGGTTTTTAAGCGAAGGCTGGATGGCCATCTGTCGGGAGTGCTTTGAGGATGTTCCTGCATGGCAGGGGGTTGGACTGGATGGCCTGTGTGGTCTCTTCCAACTCTACATTTCTATGATTCTATGATTCTATGATTCACACTGAAAAAGGCTAACTGCTTGCTGTTTTACCATGACTGAAGATTTAAGGAATCAGGAAGTCATCATCAAAGGGAACAGTAAATCACTGAAACTTTGATAGCATAAAGACAAGAAAGGTTAATAGAATTATTCAGCAAGGGAAGTGGAGATGAGCATAAGGAGAGAGTAGTGGGTAGGAAGTGATTTTAGCATTAGTATTTCTATTGTCTCTGCTAGGAAGTATATTACCATGAATCTTGATTAATTCTGATGTGTCAGCCAATACGACACTGGCGCCAGTGACACAAAATAGCCAGTACCTTTGAGGGAAGGAATGTAAATCAAAATAATTGAGAACTTAGCAAAACTACAAAGAGTCTGCCAGTAGATTTCATTTTAAACTTATTCTACTGGAGGAAATGAAAGGCTAGACATAATTCAGTAAGGAAGAAACAAAAGCAGAAAGCAAATACTAATAGTTTTCAGAAGAAATTATGGATTGGTCTCAAGGACTTGAATGTGCGCACACACACACACACACACAGGGCGCTCTTCTGCTCATGGAGGGCTCATTTCAAATTTATTGTATACCTGTTTAAATAAACATCTTGGTCTTAAGTATATTGACTTGGAAGAATGTTAACTAGTTTCACTTGCACTCATTTTCATGCAGATCTATTCAGGATTGTTGCTTGAAAGTGCAATCATATGCACATTTACATTTACTCATTTTGTTTCTTCTACATCCCAACTCCCCTAGAAAGTTCATGGTGGCTAGCAAAATTAAGCATTTTATGAAGTGCAAATTAATAATAGCTACAGCATCAAAACAACAACAGCAACAACAACAACAATATCAGATACGTGGCACCACAAAAGTAGATCAAGCAAAGGTTTAAAAATTCAGCTGTGATATCTGCATTATCAATAAAGTTTACAGTATTCTTGATAAAATCCCCTTTAACTCAGTGAAAACTGACCATGCAGCATGGGCTTTTAAAGGCAAAACTGTGGTGGAATGTGCAGCATTGCCTGGAAGTATTTTATATTTGGACAGCCATTGGAAGTATTCCAGCACTTTGCGCTGTTCAAGTTGTACCCACCATGCATGGGAAAAATGCAATCACTGGAATCTTAAGAATTATTCCAGGATTTTCTCTAGACCCATTTATTATCTTTTGGGGGTTTTCTGTGCTTCTTGAGAAGGATTTTATTGTACAATCACTCCACTTGCCTTATTCATAGCATTTTCAGGGGTCCAGATGGTCACGTTTTGCCATTTTCCAAAATTTCTTCCTTCATTTTCTTATCCGCAAAAAAAGGAAGGGAGTTCAGAACAAAGCTTAGCGTTTTCTTCTTTTTAACTGATAACATTAGGGAGATTTCTGTTTGGAAACCAACTTTTTTCTTTTTTCTTTAATTTATAAATGAATTGACTGAATATGAAAGCATAGCTATGATATATATACAACATTATATTTCAGAATATATAATATTATTAGATCAATATGCAAAGCAATCTTGTAGCACCTTTGAGACTGAAGGCCTTTCTGCACTACACTGTCATAGTGTTATTATTCCACTTTCAACCTCCTATGGAATCCTGGGGTTTGCAGTATAGAGAAGGTCATTTAGAATTCTCAGCCAGAGAGCTCCTTGGCCTCAGTAAACTATGAACCCCAGAATTCCATAGGCTGTTGAAAGTGGAATAATAGCACTATAACAGTGCAGGGCAGAAATGGCCTTTGTATACTACCAACCTGACTCTAAGTGTAAAGGATTTGGGACTGGACAGAAATGAAGAATACTCGTTGAAACAAATGTTGAGGGCGGCTCAGGCAGTTATTGTATACCGTTGGAAAGACAAAGGAAAATGGATGGTGGCAAGATGACAACATTATATTTTGGAATATATAATATTTGGTTTTATATTAGAAAGACAAATGCAGTATATGGGTTAGTCAAATGAAGGTGATTGGCCAAGGAAGTCAAACTAATAGAAACAATTAAAGAAAGGAAGGTGTTACCCCACTGGCATATCCTATCCCAGGGTCTACAATTTTAATATTAAATGTGAATCAACATGCCAGAGAGGTCACCCAGATGAGCATGTAGGCCACAACAGTCGAACAATCGAGAACCAGGTCAGGTCAGTAAAATCCTCAGTCACGTAGCCCCAGGAGACCTCAAGCTGTGCAAACCCACGGTAAACAAAGGGTCTTCAGCCACTGAGGAGCCAATTTGAGGAGATTAGCATGTTTTCCCCAAGTTGAGCACAGATATCAGTAAAATCATATCAAGCAAGGATCATTTACATAAATTCACACCCAATGCAACCGAAGATCCTGAAACTTTGGCAACACCTTGTAATCCCATCATGCAAAAGGAGTTGCCATCATGGAGCTTCTTTTCCGTTGCAACACCCATTGTTCTTCCCGGGACAGGATTTGCCCTCAAGGTACGTTTTCCCCTACAAATAGTCCTAGTTTTTGAGAGTTTCTTCGGATAACTCCCGGTCATACCAGCAGGCCATTTCTCCATCAGTTGAGTAATTCCCTCAGCCCTCTCTGTGCTGAGCTCTACTTCATTTGCTGTTTTCCCAGACCAAGGACTTTAGGAAAAGGTGCAGTATCACCCCAGCTACAATCCCTTCAATACTTCCCCTATCCAGTTTCCTCCCTTTTGCTTCTTAATAGGTCTTGAGTGAGTGAGTGAGTGAGTGAGTGAGTGAGTATGTTGATGCATGATGTTCCCTTCAATAAAATCATTTTTTTGACATCTTTGTCTGGTTTTTGGCTTGGCCTGACACTGTAAAAACTGGGTAAAAGGACCCTGCTAGGTTACCCTTCCTCTTGCATTGCTATTGTTTGTGCTCTGTTGAGTTCCCATTCCCTCTCACATGGAGCACATTAAGGCGTCCCCTAAGGGACCTCCAGAAATTAGGGTAACAAAGGGGTACAAAATTATAGAAGATACAATTAATACAATTCTCCACATCAAAGGAAAGGGGTTTTAAATAAGAACTTACTTTGTTTCCTGGAGGGTGAGGGTGGGGGGAGGGAGGGAAGGGTAAAAGCAGTATTATATTTATTGGGAAAATTAATTTGTTAGTTGCGATAGAGCACCGATTGTTTTGTATTAGTCACTGGAATAATTCTGTCTATGTATGCAGTCTTAATATCAGTGCTGCCTGCAATAAGTGTTAATCACTCCAAAATAATAATAAAAAAGAAAAAAAACTTAATATGCTACCAGCTTGTTTCTCTCAGTGCTACAAGATCCCTTGTTCAAATATATATAAAAATGTGTTGATCAAATAATTTAACACCAGGACCATTTCTGCACTACACTATTATAGTGCTGTTATTCCACTTTCAACATCCTGTGGAATCCTGGGGTTTGCAGTTTAGGGAGAGCCATTTAGAATTCTCAGCCAGGAAGCTCTTTGACCTCAGTAAACTATAAACCCCAGAATTCCACAGGATATTGAAAGTAGAATAATAGCACAGTAACAGTGTAGAGTGGAAAGGCCTCAAATGTAAAACTCAGTCTGCATAAAAACCTTGTTTGAGATTTGCCAGAAAGAAATATGAAAAGATTTGCAAATGCATCCCAATTTATGTTACTGAATCCAAAGGAAATATATCAGGATTTTTCTTGATTAGATTTGTCAATATAAGTTACACATAGTCTGTACTTATTATGCCTTTCTGGCCATGTTTGATTCTGAACTAGGGAAATATGTTTCCCCCAAATGGAATATACCAGAATAGCATCAAACAGTAATAGGAAGAACACCTGGATGCTTTTTTTCTTTTCATGCAACCATAACACCTTATAGCCTAAACAGAGCTTTTCAGCTTCAAGAAAAAGTGTATGTAAAACAAACAAGCAGGCAAAAAACTGACAAAAGTCTTAAACTGATAAGTTCCTGGAAATCAATTTGCCTTTGCAATGGCAAATAAGATAAAATTTAGGAAATAGATTTAAGTGACCTTAAAACATCACTTGTATGTGCTTGACAGCAAAATATCATGAAGTATTGCATAGAGTAAAATTTTTCTTGGTCATCTTGAAAGATGCAGAGACTTATATGTGTGTCAAAGCTGATTCAAAATGTTGTTTTGATTGAGATATGTTGTCTCAGAGATGAAGTGCATTTTTAAAAAATCTAAGAGCTGTCAAGTATTTTTTGTGTGCTGAGATATTCTGAAAGTTTAGTACTACTCAAATTTTTGAACCAGGAAGCTAAAAACCCCAAGTAATAAAGATGAGTGATTTACTTTGGCATTGATGATATACAGACTCCAAAGAATATTTCTGCAACAGATAAGCGAAGTTTGTTATTAATGGAAATTAAGCTTTTAGGCACAGTCAAAAGTAAAGCATTCTTAAATTGCGTCTTTGGCAATAGCGTGATGAAAGCTGTCAGAGTATGATCCTCCACTCAAAACAGATCTCTTTGTCTCTCTTTCTCTCTAAAACATACATACATACGTGTGTGTTTGTGTGTCAAAATTTGTTTCTCTGTGTCAGGCAAAGATCTCATATGATTGGCTGCCTAAGAAGATTCTATGGAATCCTGGGCTTAAGGAGGGGCTTTTAGAATTCTCAGCCAGAGAGCTCTTTGGCCTCAGTACACTGGGTCTGTCTTGAATAAGCCGGTTGCTGTGGAGATGAGGCCTAGCAGCAAGGAGGAGGGCAGTGTATTCCCTCAGGAACCCAACCCCTGTATGTTAATAACTCTGAATAAAGATTGGATTGGGGAATATGGGGAAAAGTTACAGGTGCTGGATAACACAGTTTGGGGAATTAGAGACACAGGATCTCAAATCTTTCTCACAAGTATTACCCATGAGAAAATAAAATCCCAGGCAACCCTGGGTACATACGCTAGTATATAAATAAAACAGACTGCAGAAATGTGTTCCGTTAGACCAGCAGATAGTTATAGTGTCAGACAGGAATATAAATCTGAACATGGAATAAACCACCTGTGACAAAAAAGGGGACATAAGGATTTTATATTTACATTATTTAACAATCTTCAGAAGGAGGACTATTTGGGCTAGCCATCAGAAATGTAAAGGATACAGTATGGTTGTAGTATATTCATGTAACCATATTCATAATGGTAATGGTATCCTATCATATGTGCTGCTAAAACTACTATTCTTATCAATTGATATAGCAGCACTGAAGAACTGTTGACTTTAAAGTTTTGTAGGAAACCACATCCTGCAAGTGTTCTTTTGTAGCAGTAGCAGAGCAGGATGAAACACTGTTTTCTTTTGTCAGAAGGATACTGTGGCTGAAAACACATGGTATACCTCTTGAAATAAAGCTTAACTTCAACAAGGGACAGGAAGCACCATTCCAGGAATTTCCACTTCCTTTGTTCACGTCTATTTTTGATTATACTATTAGGAAAAAGCTGTGATCTGGAAAGCACCAATCTGTAACCTTTTTCAGTCAACCCAAGAGCCAAGAAAGCTATTTATCTCATCCATTTATTTCTTTTTAATGAAAAAGATCCTTGTGACCTCTTCGTGTGGAGGCTACACAATCATAGAATGTCCCCAGAAGCGAAGCTCAAAAAAAAAAAAAAGAAAGAAAGAAAAAAGGCCAACCTATAACTTGAAGAAAAAGCAAAACTGTGGAGGCAGCTTGACAATCTTGTAATTAAAAAATGTGCATCCTTCTTAACATTTGGATCTATCCTGACTGTTTCCAAGCATGCATCCTTAAAGGAGTCTGTTAAGGGGGTGGTGATGCATTTCTGTTGGGAGTGGTGGGAAGTGCTGTGAGACTGTTTTTTTCATCATGCTCCATTAGCTCAAGAGCTGAAAGCCTTTGGTTTGCCAACAGTTTTTTTTAAAATTTAATACATTCATTACAGAAAATAAATTAACCTTTCGCCCTCCACCACCGCCAACAAAAAACATAGGCAAACGTTAGATTCATTCACTATCCTGTCTGAGTATTATCCTCAGGGTCTGAATCAACCATTGTTCAGTCTATATGTTCTGTTCTTAGAAGTATTGACCTTTATACTGTTCAGAAGAAATTTAGTGGTGAGATTTGGCCTGTGTTTTAATTGCCCAACCCTGATTTGTTCTGTTAAGAAGAAATTATATCTGTGCTAGACTGTTCATGCTGTCAGACATGTGGCAAGATGTTTGAAATGAGGTTATGGTGTTAACATTCATTCTCAGACAATGGCATTGTTAATGTCAATGTCCTTAATGAAATTTCTTAAAGGCACTCACTGTTCAGGCTAGGACTGAACCTAAGATCACAAGATGATCCTGACTGGATCAGAAAAAGTACTATCTAGTCAAGAGTTCTCACAGGAAGTTCATGAGCTATTGCATCCTCCCATGCATGTCCTCTAGCAACTGATATACATGGTTATATGACCTCCAACTATGGGACATAGGTCAATGATACTGATACTGGAGATGATAAATATGCATTATGATGGGTAGCCAATAATAATAATAATAATAATAATAATAATAATAATAATATTTATTTGTATCCCGCCTCTCCACACAGATTGAGGTGGTGAACAACATAAAATACATTATACATTAAAATACATTAAAAGCCATTAAAAACATACCCAATCCTCCCCACCCACCAACCCACCTAAACCAACCCCTTAAAATACACAACAATTAACAATCCGTCAAGTACTGTTAGCAAAGCAGCAAGGCAGTAGATGGGAGGCTATGGAAATGCTAGCCTGGGAAGGCCTGTGGGAAGAGATCAGTCTTGACTGCTCTTTTAAAGCTGTCAAGACTAGTAATATGCCGGGTCTCCTCCAGCACTAATAGTCTTATCATCGACAAATTCATCTGTTCCCTATTTCAAAATGACCAAGCTGATGGCCATGACTACATCTTATTGTGGGAAATCCCACTATTTTTGTGTTCTGTGAAGAAGTACATGCATATATCTGTTCTCTGTCTGTCTATGTTCAACTTCAGTGAATGATGCTGGGGCCTTATAGGACAAGAGAAAAGAAAAGTTTCTCTCTATCCAACTGCTCCACACTATGCCATACTATGCTGGGGGGGGGCATGTGCAGTTCTGCACTGACTTACACAGCCCCACAGTGACATGATATCAATTGTTTTATTTTCAATTGAATTTTAATGCTGTATTTATCACTTTCTTGGTCAATCACCATCAGTTCAGTGTATGTGTGGTTGTAATTTTTTGCCCCAGTTGTGTATTGCTTTACACTTCTACACTTCCTTGAGCTACTTTGGGAAAGTGGTGTAAAACTTTGCTTTTTCACCAAGGAACTGGGAACTTTTGACCCATGACCCCTACTCCTCCTTTAATAAATTCACTCCTAAACAGAAAATAGAAACAAATCACACTCTTTCCATTCCCCAATGCTACATCTGTCTTACAAATACTACTTTTCCTATGAAATAAATTAATAGATGTTATCTCTTTAACCAACTACCCATTACTCGTAGGAGTCATGCTACATCAAAGCTCCGAAAAGACTGCATAGCTTTTAAAACATTGCTATTCAGATCTGCATAGGTTTATCCACTCTTTGTCCTTCATTCAGAGCTACAGGATAATAAATGTGATGGCCTATTAATAGTTTTATAAATACTAAGATTAGCCAAAAGCAAAGCTTGAATGAGAAAGAAATGTGACTCAGAGCCATATGAACTTGAAACAGATTACCACATTTTATTTCTGCCAGGACTGCCAGTTTTGCTTTGCTGATGTTGCATTTTTTCAGGGTACCTCCCACTTCTTCCTATCATGGTGGTGTTCTGCTTTGTATTCTAATTAAAAGTATGCTTGTCTCGGGTAATTTCTGCATTAGATGCCATTAGCATGTTGTAGCGTTACAGTCCTGGCATTGCCATTCACATGATGCCATTGGGTTAGGAATGCTCTTTTCTGCACCCATCTGCCTTAAGTGGATGAGTAGCAGTATTGCCATCCATGTTTCTTCCTCGTTACAGCAACCTTGGCCACCCCTGTGTCCCGCCTCCACACAATTGTGTGCTATAATGCTAGAAATGTGTTTTAAAAAATAAGAAAAAATAATTCAAAAGACAAATGTAAAATAAACATGGAGAGGTGGTGGATTCCAAACTTACCATGCCATGGGAGTCACTGAGGGAGGGAAAAGTTGGACACACCCACACCCTGCCCACTCTTGGATCCACAATGACAGGAAGCACTATCAAGTGCTATAATGGTACCACACTACTATGGCTGACAGGAATGAAATGCTAAAGGAGGCTCTTAACCAGTTTTTTTTTCTGGAAATGGAATACAGCAGTTTGGTGATGCTGGGGGGTTGGGATAGCAGCTGGATAGTGACAACATTGTGCGGTAGCACAGCTCCTGGACTAGAAACAACCCACTTCTGTTGCGTTATAGTGACACTGTGTGGAAATGGCCTCAGTCTCTGAGTAGTGTTTTTTTGAGCCAAGCTGTTCAAAGGAAGCTGCTCAGTAGTTTTAATCAAATGTGTGCTCTGACGCAGGGATAATATTTCACAGGATGAACTGTGGGGTAAGGTAACCTTTAGCCCTTCAGATGTATTGGACTGTAAGTCCCATAATCCCAATAGGATTTGCAGGTCAAAACATTCCCCACCCTTAAGATAGGGAGTTACCTCTCTGAACCAGTTTTTCATGCTCCAGTCCAGGTGCTCCCACATGCAACAACAGAGTCCCAAAGGAAAATCCTGTGTGACATCAGCGCTGTGGGCAGTTTCCTATATTTAGTAAAAATTGCAAGTCTAAAGTCCTCCCACCTACTTACCAAATCATCACTTGTCAGTCCACATTGTATCCCCTCTTGCAGCTTTCCCCAACCCTTTGTCCTCTAGTGCTGTGGACCACAGTTCTGATCAGTACTCCCAGCCAGCATGTCAAATGGTTGGAGGCAGTTGTATACCAAAATATCTAGCAGGCAAGTTGTCCTAAGGCTGCATGCTGCTTTATGTTGTGTTTTTACTTATTTTACTTATGCTCTGATTTTATAGAGAAAATACTTCAACTGTCCTTGTTAGGATAGTCTTAAAATAAAAGTGAATAAACAAATGAGAATCCAGAGAGACAGAACCAGCTTCCAATGTTAATGAAAGAAGCCAAGGTACTGAAAAAAAATTATTTATTGTGGGGAAAAAACCATACTGGACATTGGGGCTTGTTGTTTCTGCTCTGATGCATAAATAAGCCAAAGATGGTCTGGCCCAGAATGACCCAGTTAAGCCTAGAATTCAAGATACAATTTAGCTTGAAACAATCAGTGGAATTAGCTTGCTTATTTTTAAGCTGATCCTAATTTTGGACAGAATGTGACATCTTATGCTACCCATCTTTCTGAAGCCTGAAAAAGTCCACTTAAAAAAAACACAGCCATGGTTAGCACTGTAGGATCAGAGGATTCTGGTCCTCTGGAAAATGAATCTTCCCAAGGTCACAACTTGCACTGATTCCAGCATCATTTACTGCCTAGTTAAGCAGGATCGGACTGCAATTTTAGTGTTTTGTTTTTTTTTAAGATAATTTGGGTCAATATTTGTTGCTCCTTATCCCAAAGAAATACGTCTGAAATCATCTGTTCTTGATATTGGTTGTATTCCATTTGTATTTTTCTCATGATTATTGCATTCTTTGGCAACACAGTGTCAACCTATTAATAGCAAACTTATGCTCTTGTGATATTTCTGTAGCTTCTGTGCCTTCTCATTACAGCTCTTTATCACAGGCTCATTCTCCCAAGACATTTGTGCAGAGTCTGTGCCTTCCCATTACAGCTCCTTACTGAGCCATCCCACACAGGGTGTTGTCCAAGCTTTGCCCAGTTTTTCAACTTTATTTCTAAGCAATGATGTTAGTTTTTCCATGCTTATTATCCACCATGTGCACATATTATCCATTTGCTGTTAGATGCCAGGGAGGAATGTTTGCAATACTTAATCATCTGTTTGTGGTCTGCTAATAACAGCAAGCTGGTTAGTTTCTGGGAAGTGGTGCTCTGTTTATTAGGCAGTCTCAGTGTTATTTTCCTGGATAAGAAGGCTTGTCAGATGGGTGTGACTCGTTGCACATCACTGTTTTTCAGTCTTGTCACAATGGATTTGTAGTTTGGTGTTGAAATTCTGCATACATTTGGGACAGTTCTTTCTTACTTTCCTCCCACAAGTTTGTTTGTTTGCTTCTGTTGTGACAGAAGCATATACCTAGAAGCACATAATCCAAGATGCAGCAGCTTTTTGACAATTTGCACTCAATACCTAAATGGCAGAACTTCCTGTGAGAGGGTAAAAGCTACCTCCCAGCACTTAACTTCAATTATTTAAAATCTTCTGCACAACTCCTTCATTGCTAAGACAATCCTAGGGCAGTGTACATAAATGAATAAGAACAAGCTAATTAAAACCACCAAAACCAGAAAATAAAGTATAAACATTAAATTATTTAATAAGTAATGTTAAAACTTTAGATCACCTGCATCTGACTTGGTATTCTGCACTGTATTTTAAAGTCCAGTTTATCCTTAAGTCTTCACTTTTCTCAGCCAGCCCTACCATTAGGCAAAATTTCAAGCAGCCAGTTTTGAGAGTCAAGAAATAGTAGCAAAAAATTAGCTTCAAATTCATTATGTTGGCATTTTTACTCCTATGAAATGCCACTTGCAGGATTTCCTCTCAGAGGCCAAAAGAAATTCACCATGACTTGATAGGATGTGTGTGGATGTACGCATCATGTGCTATTTCACCTCAGGCAGCAAAATATCTTGGGTCTGAACACAGATGCTTTAACTATTCAATAATAATATATGTACAAACAGGAGACCTGAGAACTTTATTACTTCCACAGCTCCAACAAAATTTAGAAATGTATTTTCAATGGAACTACTTTTTTAAAAATCAGGTAGGGGAGGGGGGAACAGAAAATAGAGGGTACTTATGTGTCCCATTTCTCAGGCAATGCCCTGTTTGGGTTTATTTAAATCCAGTCGTTGCAGGGATGATAGAAGATACTCCTAATTTTATATGTGAGGGGGAGCTAGCTGTGCTCCCACCAGATCAACCCCTGAGCATCTGGTAGGCAGCAAATTGACCTTTTACATACCAATTACATAGTGATTTCTGCCAACTTTAAGGAAACCTATCATGGGATTTTCTTGGCAAGATTTGTTCAGAAGAGGTTTGTCATTGCCTTCCTTGGAGGCTGAGAGAGTGTGACTTGTAATTTTCAAAACACACTGAGAGAGCGTGTTTTGAAAACTTGGCAACCTTATTTGTACATTACTAGTCGGGATGGGCTATGGGCAGGCTCAGTCCCTGCTCATTTAATAAAAGAAAATTCTGGGTCATGCACATATACTGGAATAGAACAATAGATCACTTTATGGAAGACAGGGAAAGTAATTCTTCACCACAACCTGTCTTCCTTTTGCCTTGTCTTATGCCTTCTCCATTAGACTGCTGAGCTGCAGGAACATTTCTGAGCATGCCCAATCATCCCCAGCCAGCAATGGAAGACTCTGGAGATGGGACCAGGAAAGAACAGAAATCAAGTTATACTTTTTCCCTGTACCATTGGGCCCCTAGCCAGTGTGGGAGTGGCATCAATTGCACCAATTGTACCACTGATAAATTTTGCTCTGCCCCCACCCCTCTATGCTGCCATGTTCAGGTACTGGGATGAGAACCTTGTGGAAGTTCTGTGGTCTACTGAACTATTCCATCTAATTATTTGTGACTGATGAATTTGGTTGGTTTGGTTAATTTCCAAGAGCCCATTCACACTATACAATTATAGCACTATTCCACAGAATGGAAGCATGGCAATTAAAGTGGAATAACAGTGGTATAGTTATGTAATGTAAATGGGCCCCTGGCCAGTCTGTTCTGTTTGAGATGGAGTCTGGGTCTCGAGAGTATAATAATGAACCAAGGCTGCCATATTTTGGCCATCTCATGAGATGACATGTTTCACTGGAAAAGACAATAACGCTTGGTAAAGTGGAAGGAAGCAGGGTACAGATGGATTGATTCAATCAAGGAAGCCACAGCTCTGAGTTTCTAGATCTCAGCCAGGCAGCTGATGACCAGACATTAGGGGTTTCTTATTTATAGGACCACTACAAGTTGAAGTTGATTTGATAGCAAATAACAACAATAATATTTAATGGCTTGACTTCTTAAATATTCTTCTCATGTGTTATTAGCATGTCTCATTGTTTTTTAAAAAAAATTTAAAAAATGTCATTAAATAGGAAAATCAGCACAATCCAAACATACAAAAAGAGAAAGCAACAACAAAAAACACATCCATACAAACATTAATAGACATATACACATAACTTAAACAAATACTAATAAAACATAACTAAAATTAGTCCTTGCCCTTGTTGCAAACTGTCCATATTACTTAAACATTTACACCTAACTATTAAATCATACATTTTATCCCATAATTATTAGTTATTGCTTGTCACTTATTTAATTACTTCTTTACTTAATTTCTCAGGTTCATAATTAATTGTTAACTTAGTCTAGATTACTTTATACTAATGATCAATCATCTAAAAGTAATAATCGACATAAAAACAACATTGTAAAATAACAAACAGAATATATCTTCTAAATCTACCTGTACACTTCTCATTTAGTAATATTGATTTTAATTATCAAAACCTATTGTCACCAGATTGCCTTCATTCTTTTTGTAGGGCATCAATCAATCACTTCCATTTAGACAAAAATTCATTTTACATTCTGCCTTTTGCTGAGCCATTCATCCACAATAGCATGTCTCATTGTTGTGGGCATCAGTTTTATTCATAAAGAGGCTGTTCTGCCACATATGCTTCACCTATTTTTATGAGGAATGGAAGGCATAAATAAAGGTGCACTTTTATTTTCTTTTATCTCATGAGTGAATCATTTACGACAAAAATAGCCGGTAAACAGACCAATTTATAGAGCTGACCCCAGTTCTCTTGCTGTTGTTGTTGCTGTTGTTGTGTGCTTCATGTTGTGTGCCATGTTGTGTGCAGCACACACACGGCAAACCTGTCACGGGGGTTTCTTGTCAAATTTGGTCAGAGGGGGCTTACCTGTGAGGCTGAGAGAGTGTGACTTTCCCAAATCACCCAGGGGGCTTCCCTGGCCAAGCCGGGATTCAGACCGTGATCTCCAGAATCTGAGACCATTTCCGCACTGGACTGTTATAGCGCGATGATTCCACTTTCAACATCCTATGGGATTCTGGGGTTCCAGGTCAAGTCACCTATCGACTTATGGCGAACCTATGCTCTGACTCATGGCAATCCAAAGGCAAACCCACCACAGGGCTTTCTGGGGCTGAATGCGTGTGATGCACCCAAGGTCACCCAGTGGTTTTCCATGGCCAGTGGTTTTCCATGGCCAAGCAGGAACCGAACCCTGCTCTCCAGGATCACAGTCCAACACTCAAACCAGTACACCCAACGGGCTCTCCTTTAGAACCTGTATCACTCCAAGGAATTATTAATTGGATTTTTGTTTTAGGCTTTTAATGCATACTCTGAAGTGTTCATAATTATATTGATTTTGAAAGAGGATAAATAGACTGAGAGAACAAGAAGAGAGACACGATTCCTTCTCTGAACACATCCATCACTGAAATCCAGGTTACTTTAAACCCTCCCTTAAGCCCAATTAAAGAAGCTCAAAATGTGTGCACACTTTAGAGATGTCTTTATCAAGCAAGCTGTTACCAAGAAACAAGTTTGACTCTCCTCTTGCTTTCGCGGTTTTGTTCAATAACTCTATCGACAGCCACATCGGTGGGAGCCCTGCTTCCTAAAAACAAAAGTTAGTGGCTAGATTTGTTTTAATTGTATTTTTAAAGGTCGAATCGGCGAATCAGAGTGGTGTAGTGGTCTGAGCGTTGGACTAAGGCCATTTCTGCACTGGACTGTTATAGCGCGATGATTCCACTTTCAACATCCTATGGAATCCTGGGGTTTGCAGTTTAGGGAGGGGCCAGCCGGCAAACCCAGGATTCCATAGGATGTTGAAAGTGGAATCATCGCGCTATAACAGTCCAGTGCGGAAATGGTCTCAGATTCTGGTGATCACAGTCTGAATCCCGGTTTGGCCAGGGAAGCCCCCTGGGTGATTTGGGAAAGTCACACTCTCTCAGCCTCACAGGTAAACCCCCTCTGACCAAATTTGCCAAGAAACCCCGTGACAGGTTCGCCGTGTGTGTGCTTTCAAGTCACCTATCAACTTATGGCGAACCTTTGAATTTCCCAGGGAAGGAATATTCAGAAGCGGTTTTGCCAGTTCCTCCCTCTGACATAACACCATTCGGTATTCATTGGCGGTCTCCCATCCAAGTACTAAACAGGGCTTCCTTAGCTTCCCAGACCAGCCAGCATCTGGAACCTTTAGCATATTTAGGCTCAGGGTCGCCAAAACTCAGAAACGACTTGAAGGCACACACAACATTCACCACCACCACCCGCGAAGACAAGACTGTGAGGAAAGAAGCCGGGAAGGCCGCCATCTTGACTGAGGGCGCCAGGGACTTAAGACGGGAAGGCGCTCAAGATAGCCGTCATATTTGAAGAGGGCAGTGCTGGGAGCCCAATCGGAGGGAGAGGCGGGGAAAGGGGGGCGGCGCGGCCGCACAGTCTCGCCCGTGGCGCCTCTTTCAGGGATGGAGTCCGGCCGCCGCCGCCGCCGCCTCTTCTTTCCGCCTGCCCCGATGTGGCGTCCCGGTGGCTCCCCGCGCCGCCCCCTGCCGGGGTGCCTCTTCCTGCCGCTGCTCTTCCTCCTCCTCGCCGCCGCCGAGAGCGAGGCCGAGACGGCCGAGAAGCTGGGCCCCTACTTCGGCACCAAGTCCCGCTACGAGGAGCTGCGCCGGCACCTCCTGAGCGACCCCTACGCGCTCGGGCCGCCCCAGCCGGGCTTCCCGCTCCCGCCGGCCTCCTGCACCCCGCTCCAGGCCAACGCCGTCGTCCGCCACGGCACCCGCTTCCCCACCCGCAAGCAGATCGAGAAGCTGGGCCGCCTCCACGGCCTGGTGGCCCGGAGGAGCCAGGCCCGCCCGCCCTGCCCGGCCGCCGAGCGCCTGGCCCGCTGGAACATGTGGCTGCAGCCGGAGATGGACGGGAAGCTGGCCGCCCGCGGGCGCCGGGACATGGAGGCGCTGGCCCGGCGGCTGGCCGCCCGCCTCCCCAGCCTCCTGGGGCCCAAGCGCCGCTACGCCTTCGTCAGCAGCTCCAAGCACCGGTGCCTGGACAGCGCCACCGCCTTCCGGGAGGGGCTCCGGCAGGCGCTCTGCGAGAAGGACGGTGAGCCTCCCCCACCCCCACCCCACCCCACCCCACCCCACCCGGCTCGTTTAAAACCAACAAAAATGAAGCCGGCCTGGGCAGTCTGTGGGCCTCCAGGGGTTAGAATCATAGAATCATAGAAATTCAGAGTTGGAAGAGACCTCACAGGCCATCCAGTCCAACCCCTGCCATGCAGGAACACCCTCAAAGCACTCCCGACAGATGGCCATCCAGCCTCTCCTTAAAAACCTCCAAAGAAGGAGACTCCACTACACTCCGAGGCAGCAGATTCCACTGCCGGACAGCCCTGACTGTCAGGAAGTCCTTCCTGGGGTTCAGGTGGAATCTCCTTTCCTGCAGCTTGAATCCATTGCTCCTTGTCCTGGTCTCTGGAGAAGCAGTTGCTGGCGTGCAGCTCCCATCCTCTTGCCGCGTTGGCCGAAGCGCGTTATGTGGGGTCCTCACAGCAGCGGGTGGACTACAGTTCCCATCATCCTTCATCATGGGCTGAGGGAGCTGAGTTCCCTCTGCAAGGCCACACCTTGCCCACCTTGGTTGTAAAGTTTCTCAGGCTGCAGCCCTGTGCTTTTGGGAGTGTCCTGTGGCTGAACCCATTCTATGGTCTCCTTGACAAAATGTATTCAGAGGGGGTTTACCATTGCCTTCCTCCAAGGCTGAGAGAGTGTGACTTGCCCTCAGGTCACCCTGTGGGTTTCCACGGCCAGGCAGAGATTTGAACCCTATTCTCTGGACTGGTAGGCCAATACCCACCACACAACCCTTGGTCTCTTACTGAATTGATAGAAAAGCTGCACCAAGACCACCCCCTAAGCCTATGTAAGGAGATTGTTGGAATGATGTCAAGTTGCTAACATTGACTAAATAAATACATTTACAGATTAAAAAAAAGAAAGAAAGAAAAACCTTGAGCTTAAATCTGAGTAGACAAAATAAAAGATCAGGAGCTGAATGCTTTTCCTCTTTCACCTCTCGCTTTCTGCCAAGGCTAAAGCTATGCGTCTCTGATCTATCTGATGTAGGTTTTTTCCCCCAGTGTGCCAGGGACTCTCAGCAGACCAGGAACCATCACTGCAGTTGGCATCGTCCTAGAGCACGGCTACTTAGAGCGGTGGCCCATGACTGGGGAACGCCCATATCCCGTCAGCTACTGGTCCCTGGCAAGTTTCTGGGAAAGGAACAGTTATAGCTGATAGGAACAACTATGGGAGTGGCCACTGCAAATTGGGGGAGAAATTGGTGGTCCACCTGATCGGATACCTTGAGATGCACTGGGCTGGAGGATGCTGTTGCTTAATGGTGTACCTGCATGGCAATATAAATAGGAGGAAGGGGGGGGAAGTGTGGCAGTCTCTTTAAGACTAATTAGTTTTTATTTTATTATGAGGTTTCATGAATACAAACTCACATCTTCAATACAGAATGACATTAAGGCGTCATGTAAAAGCATGTTTTTGCAGTTGTGGGAATGGCCCTTCCTCACAATATTTATGTCATTAATTGCTCTGTCTAAGAACTGGTCATAACTGTCAGAAGAAACAGTGAAATACAGTCCTCCATCCACCTTTGCAAATTTGATTATTCGCAATGTGTGCACGTGCCTCTCCCTGCCATTCTCCTCCCATTTCCTTGTGTTTTTCTGGGTGTGAAGGCAAGCATCTGGACAAAAGAGAAAGAAATAGGATGGGGAAGCACACGCGCCTTCTTTCTCCCTTCTGGAGCTCCCCCCTCCCATTCCCTTGCCTCTGGCCCCTGTGCCAAAGGTGTTACTAACATCTATTAGTCAAGCCAGGGAAATGGAAACTCTCTGTTTGGAAGTGGTGGGATACCTTTGAATAGCAGATGCTGGGAAAAGAGGATTGCTGGAAGTTCCATATCTGGCTGCCAGTGAATACAGACATTTGGATTAGGCAACAACCTGATAACATTTTCTCGAAACACTTCATATGTCACCCATTCTAGTTCTGTCGGAATTAATCAGATAGTTGCAAAGAACTGTGGGTTTACTAAAAATTCTCTCATAGAGTGAATAATCTACACCAGCCTTCTCAACCTAGTGCCCTCCATAAATGCGGTGGCATAAATTGCATAAATCTACATAAATTACCACAACAACACATGGAAGGTATCATTTTGTAGGAACCAGTGCTATTTAGATGTACATTGGAAACTACTAGAAGAATTGAAGCAGTGCTTTGAGAGTTAGGTATTGGGTAACTGAAAATATGTTTCGTTGTTAGTCTAAATTTCATATTTAAAGATAACAATTACTTCAAAATCTTTTTGGCATGTCACCATGTTTCATATACACAGTAACACACAGGCATCTTTCCACAATGTAAAGTAAATGTGCCTGTTACCTTCAACACATGTTCAAAAGTACAGACCAGGATGAGGCAGGTATAGCCCATCGGCAATGTGTGCCTCCTCAGGCTGATTTTTGGTCCCCAATGTGTTCCTTCAATATTTGTCTCCAAATTCCACTGAGGGACCATGGGAGGCAATTTTGGCATGTAAAATAGTCCTGTGTGGCTATTTTAGGTTCAGAAAGGCCTCCCCTATGTCTGAAATGGTATAGAATGGGCCAAAAAACCTGATGAAATTTCTCATATCTCTCCATAGGGTTTTGGAGAATTGAGAGCAAAAAATTTTAAATTTTTAGGAGGTGCAGTGGAGGGATATGGTCCTCCAAGGACCACTGCAGTCCCCAACCTTTAACAGTTGGCCACTCCAGCATAGACAACCTGATGCAGATTTTCAGTAGAGTTTGGCCTGGGAGAACTATTAATCCATTAGAACTGATGGATTCACACTGGCAAGCCCCTCTGTGTATGTAGACAAGCCTTTTCTGATGTAAATCCATTTATCTCTAGCAATGTCTAGTCTCCAAACATGCATTTTCTAGATATGGAGGGTTATCAGCAGAATAGTCTCTGCACATTTTAAAAGAGTTCTGTTGTTATCTGATTAATGCAAGGTCCACATGTTTAGTCACCACAGTTACAATGGTGATAATTCTTCTGGAGATTCCTTTCTGACTACATACTTTACTTTAGAGGTACTCAGATGTTTTGTGTGTGTATGTGCTTTCAAGTCACCTGTCAGCTTATAGCAACCCAAAGAACTTCTTGTGGTTTTCTTAGGCAAGGAATACACAGAGGTGGTTTTCCAGCTTTTTTTCCCCCTCTGAAATATAGTCTACAGCACCTGATGTTCATTGGTGGTCTCTCATGCAAGTACTGACAAGAGCTGACCCTGCTTAGCTTTCAAGATCAGCGATGATCTGATACCATGGAGGTATTTTGGCCACTCAGACTTTACTTTGAAATAATTGAAAAGAACAAGCTACTAACCTTTCTCCAGAGCCTCATGTTAAGCTGGAAACTGGTCAGCCTTTGTGCCATGCCTTGAAGACATGATGAAAAACAGCATTCAGAATCAGAGTTCCTATTACATTCAGAGTCGATTGTGTATATCAGAGTTTGCAAGGGGCAGGGACACAAAGAGTTTTAATTAAGCCTCCTATTGAACTTAGTGCTCTGATACAACCGAACAGGCACTTCAGCCAGTTTTCTTGTGCTAATTGCAGAAACAGTTTGGTTACCTGTTGCGAAACAATGCAATTAACATTGAATAAGGTTGTAATGTTAGATAAGGTTTTTGTAAGTGTGAATGCGGATTTGGTTTTTATTTTTCATTTTTTTAACAGCAGTTGTGCTAAATAGGCAGTAGGTTAGGCTTCCAAGCATTACCAGTATCATGGAATATTCGACTACAGTTTCTTCACAAAATCAGGTAATAATATGGGACTACCAGTTGACCGTTAAGGTTGACATGTCCGTTACAATAATCAGCTGGTTCTAAGACCCTGCGCCCCCAACAATTGGATAACTCTATGAAGGATAAATCCTTGGGCTGGTTGCTTGCTGTGGGTCTGCCAAATGCGCTTTTTCCAGTGCATGTGCTTGCCTGATTTAATGTGGATATAATACATATAATGTGGACATGACCTTTTTGGAGCAATGTCTTTTTTTTTTTAATCAGAGGAGGGTCTAGGAGAATCTGGGAGCTGTAGCAAAGGGACTATGTGGTATGTCTTTCACTAAGATATGAATATAGCTTTTCATTTTTCTAGAAGAGCTATGCAGTCCTTATTTGGGGAAAGAAATTTCATTTGTGTTCTCAGTGAATTGCATCTAGATTTACTAATTCTTAACCCTGGCCCTTTTCGCATGCAGTTTCTTTTGCGAGAGGGCCCTTTGAGCGTCATGTAAATAGGAGCGGCAGTCCGTACAATGCACTCCCATTTACATGACGCTCACGAGCCTAAAGCAGGCCGCGCATGGATTTTTTTATTTTCGGCTCTAAGCGGAAAATGCTGCGCGGTCGCGCAATGCTCCTGGGGCCCACGTGCACTTACTTGCCCTGTGGTATGTCGTCCCAGGCATGCTGGTCGCGCTTCCTCCCCCAGCGCAGCCTACAGCTCCCAGGCTGCACTGCAGAAGGAAGGGGCGGGGCAGTCACGCGACCAGGAAGCCAACTGCGGGATGAAGGAGCAGCGAAGAGAGCGCCTCACACAAGAACCTGCTTGTGTGAATGGCACCCGCCACCTCTGTGATAAGGTAATGTGCAGAAAAGGCCCCTGTTGAAATTAGTGGGACTGAAGTTAGTCACAACTGATTTCACTTGTACTAATTTTGCTAGTCCTACCATAAACACAAAGGCAGACTGTTCCATCAGTTCGTATTAATGTCTGTCCACAGAGGCTTCACTTTGTGCATCTGATAAAGCAGACTGAGTCTACCAGTGCTTATGTTACAGACTTTTTTTATCTCAGTTTCAAAGGTTATGCAGAGTTCCTTTCTATCTTTCTTTGCTGATACAGACTAATGTGGCTGAATACTCCTAAACACAACTAATTTCCAACCCAGGGTTTTCCTTTGTTAGATTATCAAGATGAACTCCTGTAATATAAGTGAAAAATTAGTGCAGTGTTCTAGCATTATTCTTGGCCTGTTTTTTAATTTGATCTTTTTTTTTTTTTGCAAAGTAATTTTTTTTATTTAACACATACAATATTACTACACATTACCTATTGCAAAACACAATTACCAATTACAATTTACATTTTTTACACATTTTTTTGCTAACCCCCCTCCCTCAATCCCCATTGATGATTACCCATAATTTGGAATATTTTATCAATAGTCTCTCTCACTTCTTCATACCCTTTTTCATCCTTAACCTTTTCAGTCCAGAAGCCCCCATTGTTCCACCAATTTGTTACATTTATTTGCCCATTATATCTTCCTTTCCTTTCCCTACGAAAGTCAAATAGGAGAGATTCCGCTATATAATGCTTCCAATTCTTTTTATCCCAACATTGCTTATTTTTACAACCCTATGCTATTACTGCATGTAGAACTCTTAAATTTTTTTTATTATGTAGTCTTCTGATTTATCTCTTGGGTGATTTCTGACCAAAAGTTTAGCGCATGCTAACACTCCCACCACATATGAATATATGTCTCTTTTTGCCCGCATCCGTTCCAGCAATTTGATAATAGATTTGTATTTATCATTGAGACCTGATATGGGGTTTTGTACCATTTACTAATTAATTTTAATTGCTGTTCTCTAGCTTTTATATTTTTAACTTTATTTATCTAGGCGATCTGGTTGTTTCTTTTATATTTATCATCAAATCTTTCTCCCGTGTTCCAACCAAACTCTCCTTTATTCTAAATTGGTTCTCCAGAAGGAGCTTCTATACCCATCCAATCAACCCTTTTGCTCCTCTAATGCTCCTTTTCAACATTTCCTCAAATTGTGACAGGTTTTCACTTGTTCCTTTTATTTCTTGTAAACCTCTTCCTATTACCATTAAATACAGCCAGTATTTCTTACAAATTAACTCAGTTAATTTTTCATTCCCCATTGGTTTCCCTGTTTCTTTGAATAAATCACCTATAATTCTTTATCCTTTATCTTTTATTTTGTTAATTAGTCTTCCTAGATCATAATTGCTGCTTTTATTTAACCATTTTATTGGGTACTATTTTGAATTTTCTATTTTTAAATTTTTAGACCATTTATCTCATACATATTGTACAGATTGGAAGGGGCCCTTCTTCACATCCACATTTTTCCTGCTCTTTGGTTTCATTTGAAATACAGATATATAGTTCATATTATTTGTATACTTTGTTTTGTTTTTTCTTTGATCTGATAATTTTAAAGCATCTCACTCACCTGGAAGAAAGTAATGTTTCAAATATATTGCAAACAGGTGTATTAGAATGATTTCCTTTTTTTTTTGTTAAAATGTGATTGGCCATAGCACATTTTCTGTAACATTAAATAATGCCTAGACAAGTGGTTGATGGTTTTGAGCTTGCTTTTTATTGAAGTTATATTTTATTTTAAACAATATTTTATTTTATTTTAAATCAGGCTCCCTTAAAGCAAGAAACTGCTTTCGGTCATGTTGGGAGAAAGGTGGGGTGCAAATAAATAAATAATACAAATAAATAAATGAATACCTTAGTGTAATTGACACTTTAAAATTGTCTATCCTTTCAACAAATTACAGGAGAGGTCGAAACAGGATTTTAAATTAGTAGTGCATATAACCCCACATTTAAACTGTTCAGTTGTATAGATAGTTTATGCAACTGAGATTAACTAGTTTTCATACCTTTCCTTTTCAGCCCCATTGACAGAAACATTTGAAATTAATGACACTTTGATGAGATTTTTTGATCACTGTGAAAAATTTGTTCAAGATGTAGAAGACAATAGCACTGCTATGCATGAGGTCGATGCTTTCAAGGAAGGTCCTGAGATGAAGAAAATAGTGGAGAACATCACAAAAACCTTGTGTCTACCAGAAAGCGACCTAAATGCAGGTAACAGTCTGTCTTTGAAATTTCTATGCCTCCTTGTATTTGTTAACTTTTTCAGTGTTTTTGAAGATCAGATAAGCATTGAATGTTGAACATGTTTTTGAATGTGAAAATGTGGATGGCTGTTAAAGGAGAACAGAGAGCATGTAATACTTAACTGTTTTGTGCCAAACTATAGCAGTTGCATATGTTATGACTTGCGCAGTGTGTACACTTTTGCCACCCAGAGTGAAAACTGAAAACAGTGAGCCACACTCTGTAGAAGATGGTTGGAAAAACTTTATATGATGAGGTGTGGAATACGGAATGGAAATAACCTGCTGACTCTTTGATGCAAGTTTCAGGTAATGGTGCGTTCAAATATTAGTGCTTCTTTACTACCTTAGTGCATCAGTGCTTCTTTACTACAGAACATCACTACCAACAAAACATCCACTATCAGCAAACGCAGTAGCTAGAAGCTAACAATATGTATTTTGGTCATGTGACATTATCTACATTTCCTTATAATGTCAGTATATACCACAGATGCTCTTTACAGTGCCTTTTATAGAACCTCTCTAGGAAGACAGTGGATTTTGTAGAAATAATAATAATAATCAACACAGAAATACAGTCTTCATGAAATTGATTCCTATTTGTATACTTAATCCAGAATGTACAGATAGGTCAGAATGTCCATTAGGGTCTCCGATTGTTTCCACCCCCAAAAGGCAGTTAACAAAGCTGTGTAAGAAATTGATTTTGAAGCTCAGTGCAGTTAGAGAAGTGTTTTGTGGTAAAACGCCAAGGAAAAGATATTACTGTTTTTTGTTTTTGTTTTTAAACAGAATGAAACAGCAGGTTTATCTTCTGGATTTGTGCTCTGGTTTGTCAGCCACTTAAGGAACATTCAGCATGCCAGATGGTATTGGGAAAAACTATTTTCTAAGGAAGAGGTGGATCTTATATCTTTATTAAAGCAACAATGTCTTTTCCCCAAGCCCAAAAATGGGGTTCACAGGCCGCATTATGCCTTGCAGGCTGCATTTTGCCTACCTCTGGTCTAAATACAGTAGGAAATGTTAATTTCTATGGAAATTTTCCTACATTTTTAGTTTAGAAATCTCCATAGTAGAGGTATGGGGGGGGACAACTTTTTAAAAACACACATATTTATGAAAGGAAGTATAAAAGTTGGGTTAGTCTTCCTGTTAAATGTACATAAATACAGTTTTGACTATGTGATTTGTTAACTCTTCTTCATTACATGGTGGGTCATAATCACTTGGTCATTTAAGGTTACTAAAAGAACAGGGAGCTCCCTGTAATGTACAAATATCAACCTAGAGTATTTTTCACTTGAAATAAATACACAGCAGTAGTTTTTAGTTAATCATTAAAATATTAAGAATGTCTAACTAAAACAAGGGCAGATAAGAGGTGATGGTATCCGAGTACATTGAGGATACAGTATGACTGGAATTTTGTTGGTTAGTCCCAGCTTGAGTAGACCCCATTCAATGAGTTGTTGAATGGTGGGTTAACACAGAGGTAAATCCAATTGAATGAATGGATGTACTCTAGTTGAGAATAACAATAGGTTTTAGGATATGTTTGTTACGGTTTTCCTAGCATATATAAGCTGCTTATGAAGTTTCAGCTTGTGGCTTTAAAACAAGAGTTGCATTTATTTATACAGCTGGCAATTTTAATCATTTGGACAAGTTATGGAACAGAGTTGTGAACATGTCCAGAAGAACACGGGTATAAATCCTTTAGGCATTGTCATATTCTTGCTCATACTAATCAAGTAATTGCAAATATCTAATATCAATCTGTACACCATGCTTATACTGTGTATGAAAAATATAGTTTAAGGTTTTATTAAACTCTAGATTCACTGGCTCATCTCTTCTAGTTCAGTTCATGCTAAACATATGTTGTCTCCTCCAAACAAAGGATATAGAAAACTGTAGATGAAGTAGTAAGCTGTGAAGTAGTGCTATATACATACTTGTAGAATTATAGGTTGGGGGATGAGGTGGTGATTTACTTTATGGATTTTCTGTGTTTCATGTGTAGTCCCTCCATACACATGATCTGGCCCCTGAATTATGTGTCTTTGTTTGTTCTATACTTGCAAACAGTTCTGCAACAGGTGTGTTTTGTACACAGTTCAGATAATCTTTATTTTCTGCATTTTTGTACAAGTATTTGGTTACTGGCTGGTAGCATCTCTGTTGAATTTACTATGTTTGTCAATTTGCTTGTCTTTACTACAGATTTGGTTCAGGTAGCATTTTTCACTTGTTCTTTTGGGCTAACGATAAAAAGGATTGACTCCCCCTGGTGTTCACTCTTCACTACAGATGATGCCTTGGTGAGTACTGTGTCTAGTTAATTTGGCACCCAATAGTTGCAACATCTATAGAACTGAATGTTGCAGTTCATTGTGAAAAGGTACTGTTTGATTTCACAATACGATACAGGACTTTCAAGCTATATGTATTTAAGCATGTTAGTATTTTTAAATTGTATGCTGGCCTGTGGCTACTTAGATCATAAAGTCAACATGTTTGCACTCTCTCAGCCTTAGAGAAAGGCAATAGAAAGCCCTCTTTGAACAGATCTTGCCAAGAAAACTCTGTTATAGGTTCCCTTTAGAGCTGCCATTAGTGAAAAACGACTTGAGGGCATGCAAGAAATAGTACTTGTGTTCAGCTATCAAAGAACTACTTGAGCTTGTTAAAAGGAAGTACTTAACAGTCTTTCTCTTTTGCTAATACTTTACGGTTAGTAACAACATCACTCTAGAGAATTTCTGAGTAACACATAGGGGCTATGCATTAGACATGTTATCACTTTTAAAGTTTTTTACACAATTTAATTTTTCTCAGACTTGTCACATGTTAGTATAGATATCATATGAACTTGATGTAAGGTGCCAGGGAATAATCTTTTCAACCCTCATTTTGAAGAGTTGTGATAGTTGAAGTAACAAAAAATTACCTGGCTCAGCCAGACAAACATCTGTTCAAATCATCATTCTGCCATCAGTAGGAGTCAGCCAGCTGCCTCTAGGAAACTCCTGGGGCAACTTCACCCAATATGGCATTCTTTACATACACAGCCCCTTGACTTTCACAGAGGTTCAGGGTGCAGATCTCTTGTGAAAGTAAAAAAAAACAAACAAACCATGAATAATTCCCCCCCAATCGAGTGAGCATTCCCCCTCCCATTCCCTCCCAGGGCTC
Source organism: Ctenosaura bakeri (assembly GCA_948474755.1). Taxonomy (NCBI): domain Eukaryota; kingdom Metazoa; phylum Chordata; class Lepidosauria; order Squamata; family Iguanidae; genus Ctenosaura; species Ctenosaura bakeri. The sequence continues at coordinate 179,391 of CAOLHI010001070.1, forward strand.
CCCCCTCCATTCTCCTGCCTGTTGCCCCGTACCCTGCTTTCTTTCTGCCCATGCAGGTGACAGCCACGCAAATGGAGGGGAAATACCGCTGCTCCATTCGCCTACCTGTTGCCTGCATGCTCTCCCTTGTTTCTGTCCATGTGGATGACAAGCAAGTGAATGGAGGGGAAAGATTTTCCTTCTCCCATTTGCTTGCCTTTTGCCAGGGCACAGAGAAGGAAGACAGCATGCCTGGATGAAAGGCCAGAGAATGTGAGGGGAGGAATGAGGGGAGGAAAGCAGGAACCTGGAGAATGATCAAATTCACATAAGTCAAACCTGCGAATGTGGAGGGAGAATTGTATGTTGGATTACAGTATCTATCATACATGGTGGCCAACATGACCAATGTGATTTCCTTCGGATGGGAGGGGACCTTCAACTCCAAACAATCAAGGAGGGGTAGGTTTGGCTTAGAGGAATGTACTCTTAGCAGTACATCCTCTGAGATCCAAGCAAGCAGTTTTGTGGTCAAAGAATGGATGAGCTTAAGTCATCAACCATAATACCCAAGTCATTCACTGCGAGGTTTATGTTAGGGCTAAAGAAGAGAAAGCAGTAGAGCACATTACTGAGGAGAGACACCAAACAGCCTGCTTCAGGTTTTCATTTAAGTAGTAACAAAATATTATGCTACCTGTGGGTTTTTTCCTCTCCCAGACAGATGTAATTTCACATCCCTGTATTTTTATTAGAGTAGAGGATTTCTGTAATCAGGAGAGAGCCTCTTTTCTCTGCTCAGTTTTTGAATCTTTTATGTTGACTACCAGTATGTGGACATGGAGAAGGAAAATTTACCAATCAGTTTTCAGACACAATTCAGAGCATTGGTGCTAAGATTCAAATCCCCAACCAGCTAAGAACCAGCCTTCCTAAAGAAGTGCCTACTTCTATATGTTCCTGCCTAGTTATTTCATTTGTGAGCATCTTCTTTTGGTGCCACTATGTAAAGTGGTACAATGGGAGTCTCCCAGAAGAAGGCCTTCTCATTAGTGGTCACCTGAATGTGGAATATCCTCCTAAACAAGGTTGGCCTTAACATCTTCATTGGTATAATTTAGAAAGCAGGCTAAGACCTTCTATTTCAGACAAACATTCAGTCCTTGATGTATTTCTCTTTTTGTTTTTATTGTTTTAATAGTTTTAGTTTTATTGTTGGCTTTTAACGTTCTAATATCTTAACACTTTTAACACAGGGTGGATGATATAAATAAATAAAACAGGGCAGAGAAGAGTATTAAAGAACCCATTGCTTGAGGAAGGATAATTTGGTGTAAGGTTGTATGTTGAATCTACAATAATTATTTTAATGCAACAGGAAATTTAATGTCTAATTACAGGTTCTTGAATATCTGAATGATCTCAAGCAGTATTGGAAAAGAGGATATGGATATAATATCAACAGTCGCTCCAGCTGTGGTCTTTTCCAGGATATCTTCAAACATTTGGACCAAGCTGTTAAGGAGAGTAAAAGGTAAAAAGGGTCTTGAAGAGTGCAGACTTCAGCGTAAGAAAAAGAAATACTGATTCTGTTTTGTGACTCCATATCTGACAATATTAAAACAGCTCTTTCCTCTCTGAGGTGTTTAACTAGATCGCAAGGGCACTATTTAACATAAAGAATAACTTTTTTTTTTCAAAATGAGATGTGGATTTCCAGGCTCTTCTTGTTTTTGTTTTGTTTTTTAATTTATTTTTGAAAGTTTATTTGGTTCCTGGGACCCTCTGGAGCCACATAAACCTCCAGAATAATAATAAGAATAACAACAACAACGTAACACAGGAAGAAGCTGGAAATCCACATCTGATTTTGAAAAATTGTTATTTTTCCCAGGAGCAGAAAACTGGCCTCTGAACATGCAATTGCTCACCTCTGGTTTATAGATGTGACTGAGAAGTAAACTAAACATGATTTGAGAGGGATTTCTTGAGGATCAGCTAAAGGCTTTTCTTATTAAACCCTAATTTGCATACTCCTATGGTTCCTTTGAAGACTAGAAAAGTAGCATTTATTGTAACCCCTCCTCCAGTACCCCAGATACAAATCTTTCCAGGTTCAGCTGTCAGCTGAGGGGAGGAGAGAACTTACAGGCAGCCGTATGGCCTATTTGTTTTCCAACAAAGCTAATGACAGCTAATGAAGCAGATTAGATTGGAGAAATAGTGTAAGGAGAAAATATTATCTCCTTCTCCCTCTCTGCCACTTCCCAGATTTTCAAAGCAATCATTTGGTTTAAAAAACAAGAGAAACTGTCTCGAACTTTTGATTTTGAAACACATTCATCATATCTAGTTTGGTGTTAAGGAAGAACTCTATGAGACAGTGTTGTTCCATCTCCTACCAGTTGATGGCAGTATAAACACAAGCTGTTAATATGTGTCTTGAACAAATTGAATTTTGTAAGCTTACACTAAGTGTGAGCCAGCATGGTGTAGTAGTATAAGCACTAGACTAGGATGCTGGAGACCAAGATTCAAGTTTCCACTCAGCCATGGATACCTGCTATGTGACCTTGAGCATGTCATATTTTGTCAGGCTCAGAGGAAGGCAAAGCAAACCTCCTCTGAATAAATCTTGCCAACAAACCCTGTGATAAGTTCTACTTAGGGTCACCATAAATCAGAAGTGACTTGAAGGTAGACAACAGCAACAGACACAAAAGTGCCCTATTGTTGCATTTCATATTTGTTTATGTATAAATTCGATAGATGTTTCATTCTAGCAGTGGAAATGATAGGTAATTGCTGCCTTCTGTAGAAGACATAGTTATATGTGACATTTGGAATCAGCGCTGATGCTACATTAATAACTAAGCACTAACGCAAAATTAAAGCTGTAGCGATACAAGTTAACATTTCATGTGAACAGGTAATGTAAATTATATACAAACAATGCTAATTTAAAGTATAAGCAAATAGAATGATTTTAATCACTTTGATGAATCAGCAGGTTTTCCATTAGGTTATACTTTTAGCATGGAATGCGGATCCCTTAATCAAAATTATGTGCCTTGACACAAATTACAGTTGGTCCTTCACGTTTGCTAGGGTTAGGGGCACAGGACCCCTGCAAAAGTAGAAAAATCAAAAATATCAAAATGTGTATGTGTCTGGGAAGGGGGCCGAGGCATGATGGGGAGAGCAAGCATCAGGATCCAAACCTGGGAAGGGGGGAAAAGAGGTGGTAATAAATAATCAAATCCATGGAAGTAAAACCTGAAAATATAGAGGATTGACTGTGCCCTTAATAAGCCATAGTTTTAGTCAGAACAGTTTTATCAGAAACCTTAAGTACTGTTACTATAATTCTGAGGTGAAATTAATTTTCTTTCATCTTCAGCATAAACTTAGAACTAGTATACATCTCTAGGCATGCCTCAGTCACTGCTCCTCATAAGTATTCATTATGTATATGTAGCCATCTATTTATATATATAGTCTTCTATGTGTAAAGGTCACCTAGGGCTGTAAACATAAGCATGCATAATTCTTCAAATAAGTCCTATGGATTTCTTATTGAATATTGTTTTAAATGGGCTTTTAGTACTTCTGAAGTCATGATTCTTCTTGAAACCTTTGGACTTCAGCTTATGAAGAAGGATCTTGCTTATTGTTGATATAGCTTTGTTGAAATTAGAGCCAAAGTTTTCCAGATATTTGACCTAGCCACATAGTTTCTTCCCAAGGCAATCTTCTTCTTATCTCCTGTAGTTTATTTTTCTCTCTTCAATGTGTATATATGTTTTGCCTCCTCAATCAACAGAGTGACCAAACTCGAGGGAAAATAGAATTTCTGCATCTTTAACAGTTGTATAGAAAAAAGAACTTTAGCAGGAGAAACTTGTAACATATGGGTAAAAGAAATCACCTATTAATGTTTCTTCTACACAGCTATTAAAAATCCCATAACCTATCCTTCTTTATATTGATCACCTTAAATTTAAAGCATTTGTAGAGTTTGAAACTAAGAAACCTTTTTTAATGTACTTACTTGATTTATTTCCCACTTTTTTTCCCAATGTGGCTCTTAAGGTAGTTAACAGCACAAACTAAAACAATATACTACTAAAAAAATCATTATGATAACTTTAAAAAATGTACTGTCTTATTAAAACAACATTATTTAAACAGTTTAAAAGCATTCAAAACTTAGCAATGAGTATAGAAGTATTGCACCTCCCTAAAAAGATATATTAATAGTTTACCAGTTAATAGCCAAAAATCTGTGAAAATAAAAAGAGTTTGGCTTGTCATCAGAAAGAGGGCCTCCTGTAGGAGAAATTCCACAGCCTGGAAGCATAGATTGAGAAGGCCTTCTCACATTCCTCACCAATGTGCCTGTGACAGCGCTAAACTAAAAAAGCACTCCTGTACAGATCTTAAAATTTGAGCAGACTTACAGAGGGAGACATGGTCTTTCAGATAGCCAAGACGCAGGCTGTATTGGGCTATAGCAATCATAATCAGCACTTTAAATTGTGCGCAGAAATAGACTGGAACCGAGTAGAGCTGATGCAACAAGGGAGTCGCATGGTCTTTGTAACCAGCCCCTGTCAGCAATCTTTCTGCTACAGTTTGGACCTGCTGAAGTTTCAAACAGTTCCTGAGGAGGCTTCAAGTAGAGTGTGTTATGACAATCAAGATGGGATGTGAGCAAGGCATGAAGTACCATAGACAAGGTTAACATCTCCTGGAATGGATGCAGCTGACACACTAGTGTCAACTGTACAGGAGCACTCCTGGCTACCGCTGAACCCTAGACATCAAGCTGAGAGCTGAGTCCTGGAGTATACTCAAACTGTGAACATGAGATTTCAAAGGGGCTGTGATTCCGTCTCAATTGGCTGAATTCCTGTTGCCTGATCTGTCTTTTAAGTAAACAGAAGTTCCACTGTCTTCTCTGGATAAGCTTGAATTTGTTCACCCTCATCTAGGCTATTACTGTCATGAAATAGTAGTTTATTACTAAAACAGCTTCATTGGAATTGGACAAAGGGAATCAAGTGTCATTGGAACACTTGTGAAGCTAGACCCCCAAACTCCAAACAACCTCTCCTAAGAGAAGAATAAAAGTGAGCCCTAAGGGGACTTCAGAGGCCAGAGTGTTGAACAAGGACAGAATACTTATGCAACCAACAGGTCCCAGTTTGGTTTGGTTTTCTTAACTTTTGTGCCACAGTAAAAATAATTTGCATCTGTACAGTATTGACTATTTTGTGTTCATCAAGTGGCAATAATGCCAATGAAATCATTTTCTGATCCAGGTTTTAACAGAACAAAATATGGAAAAGTCAAGGGTAGGGGTTAAATACTTCTACTATATGGATTATATGAGAAGCATGTTTTATTTATCACATTCACATCAACTGCCACTAGGATGTGGGTGCTAGGGACTGGAAGATCCTTCCTCTACTTGGTAGCATCCAAGTGCAAGATTTTAAAGCATTTTATATAGGCTTGTTGTAGAAGTGCAGTTGGATAATTCAGTACTGTGGTGTGAAATTCATTAAACTATAAGCTAGGAGGTGTGGCAGGGAGAAAATTCTTGTCAATGGCTGAAAGAAACACCATTTTGTGCCAGAAGAATTCATTATTATTAGCTAAGATAAAGGAGGCTTACTTGGTTATGTATTAACTTTGTGCATTTGGGAATTAACTTCGTTTACACTGGTTTTATAGAATGTTGGATTCTGCTCTTGATGATACATGAGAGCAAATAAGGATTTTTAAAGGGTTATGTCACACCTTAATCTTTAGAAAACAATAACTTGCATACTTGTTATGATATCTCAGACATCAAGCTGAGGTTGAAAAACAAGTTCCCTTATTTGTTCTCTTCTGAATTAAAACTGCTTCTGAGTACATCCAGTGAACATTTCAAAGTCCCTTTAACTGAACTGTTGCACTCATGATGGGTGTTGTTTAAGGTGACAAAGTCATGGGCAGAGCTAACTGTCAGCATTGTTCCTTATACGAACCTATAGATACCGTAGGACAGTTTATCTAAATCTCTTAAACTTGTTCCCTGAGCAGTGCTATCCTCATAGTTATCAGAACGTACTTGCAAACCCAGTGACTTCCTTTGCTACACTATCTGCTGATAACTGATGCCTGAATATTGCGCTTTTGCTTTTTTTTTAAGAGGAGCATGCTAATAAGAGATAATTTATTTTCACTGGAATAGCAAGTGGTACGTAGGGCAGCGCAAGGGACACAGTTGAAATTCAGTGTTCAGCTTTCCATGCTCAGTTTTGCTTCCTCTGCTATGGTTGCCTCATGATTTCACAAAAGTAGGAAAGATGAATAGGACAAACTCACTTTCACCTTAAGGAGTGAAAGTGAGCATTACACATTAACACTGAACATATATGTTTATGCAATGTGCACATTCAGATTGTTGTGAGAATCCATCTACTTGACATCCATGCATGATTTGTAATGAGTGAATTGATGAACACATGTGAACATGGCAGCATTTGTAACTGTGTGTGGTGCTGTCCCCTGCTGGATGCCTTGAGCACACTTTTTAGTTCTGAGGAACTGTTGTATGAAATTCTAGGTTTGCTTGTTCTGGTGAAGCAGTCCTTTCTATGCTGGACATGCAAAAACAAGTGTTACCTTCTACACTGCCAACACAGAAATTCCTGGCCTTTTCTGCCAGCACTTAATTTGTGTGCTGCAGAAGAGCTTTCCTTTCTAAATATCCAGCAGAAGGGTTGATTGGACTGATGTACTGATTCTGTACAAGGCCCAAAGGAGATGAAAACTTTCTCCATTCCTTGTGCCAAAGCCTATTGGGGCTTCCTGGTTCCCCCACCCAGTGGGCTTCATTTCCTCCAGAGCCAATACAGAAACAAAGTGAGTTGACAAAGAAAACAGTAGGCTGTGCTGTTCCTTGTCTTTACCTATTTGCTTGATCACAAATGATAATCAGGAGTTCATTGCAAGTTGATTACCATTTGTGATCAAGCAAATAGGTGAAGACAAGACTGAAATAAAATCTAAATCTCAGTATTTAAGTTCACGATTGCTTGGTTTCTGAGGCGCTTTTTGCTTAATGTGCTTGTTCACACATTAATGTGCTTTGTTACATAAATGAGATAATTTTTAGATAGGTTGGAAGGTCTATCATCAGGTATTCCTGAGTTCATGCTTGGGAGAAACACCTTCTTTGCAAGCCAATCAAATCCAGCATTTATTTGTGGGTGAGGTTTTTATGTTGACGTCACACCGAACAAAGAGATTACCAAACATCACCTTTTGCCTAAATAAATGGGAATCCTGTCAACTTCTTTGCTCTGACACTATCCTACTTTACTAATTTACTAAGACAAGCAGGCAACAGTAATACAGTTGAAATGCACACTAGCAAAACATATTAAAAGCACTTCTGTCATAGAGAAATAAAAGTACTCAGGGAGTTAAAATTCCTTCAGTAGTAACCTTGTTTAAATAACAAAGGGCTTTGCGGGACAGGACAATCTTCTTTTAACAGGAAATTCCAGAACCTAGAAGTGACCACTGAGAAAATCCTCTCTCACTTCCCTAACCAATTGCGCCTCCAGGAGCCTTAGAACTAAAAGTTCTCTAAATTGAAAGCAGTTTTAAAGTGTTGCCAGAAATCTGTCTGCTTTTGGAGAAGCTTGGACACATTTTCTTACTATCTGTATATGGCTTCATTTCTTTTATGTGAGCAATATATTTAGTTGGGAGCTGCCTGGTTTGTTTGGCTTTTTTGTGTAGTACAGTCACCGCTTCGCATTTGCTGGGGTTTGGGGGCACAGGACCCTCGTGAAAGTGGAAAAACCATAAATAGCTCCGGGCCCTCCCAAACCATACTTAACACACAAAAAAGTATGATCACCATATTCAACCCACTATGGATTCCTTTGAAGCCTCAGGGATCCTTCACAAGGCAGAAGTGGGTGACTGGTGGGGCTGGCTGCCACCTCCACGGTTGCCCCACATCATTTTTTTAATAGAAACTTACAAGCCTCATTTACAGTTTCTCAGTCTCACGAGGCTTGCAGTCCCTCTTAAAAATGGCAGAGGGCAGCAGCAAAAAATCTTTGAATGCGGAGGGCTGACTGTATATGAATGGTCAGTAAACCCAATCATTCCGAGATGAGAGCAGCTTATGAGAATGATGTTGAAACTATTTGTTGCCCTAACTCAGTAAAGATGCGTGGGGATGAGAGTATTTCTGTGGCTTCAGGATTCATTTCCTTATGTAAAAGCAAGTGTTAGGCATCAGCCTGAATTCTGTGATTCTTTTAAAATGCAGTTGTTCTTTACTACCATTCCACATTCAGAATGAGGGAGTGGATGTTTCAGTGTTTTCACTGATTCATGTGGCCAGTTTTGAAGAACAGGATTTCATAAAATTCTGTGTATCTCATGTCAAAAAGCACTTGTTAAAAAACAGAAACTTGGGAGTAAAGCTACTTTAAAGCTTATATTCTAAATTATCAAATAGTTTCATTTTATTGCCTTTTGTTACAGATTGCCACATTGACACAAAATAATAAATCAGGATACAGCTGTTCCATTGCATAGCTCCTTCTTGCTTGGGGAGTGGGGAGTGGGGAGGAACTAAACAAACCAGAGGTTTTTTATTCTTGTACTCCAAACTGTGCTTCCAGGATTCATAAACCAAGATTTGTTCTTGATATACAGTCAGGGCTTTGTTTGGGAGAAACAAGAAAGAATCTTTAGTTCAGCTCACATGCCAAACCATTTCTAGCTTGTTTATATCAAAGGAGGACATGCAGCAGAGTACCAAGGGCCAGGGCTACCCCCAGCCCCATATTTGGAAGTGACAATGTGTTGCTTCCAGTTACCATTTGGACTGTTTGGGGAGTGTTTCAGGACAGGAAGCCTCCTGAAACTGCAAATTACAGGCAAAAGTTTTTTAAAAAAATATTTAACATGTTCTCTCAGTTGAAAAAAATGGGGGTATGCCGGGGCATTGTGGGGGGACATCCCAAAGGCCACGCAGTTCCAACCCTGGTTTACCTTATCTTCCCAGTGGGGATAGCTAATAGGGAGCAAACAGGATATACCTGTCACCTCTTATACAGGAATCTTGGCTTACCATTCTATAGAAACAGGTTACCTTTTATTTTTGTACTTGTACTTGTACTTGGCCTTCATATGTTTGTTTGTAGTGAATGGAGGTACTGAATAATAATTTTTAATAATTTTAATAACTTGGATAATTTTGCATTTGACTGTCAAGAAAACTTGGAATTGCAGTAATGAGCCTTGTTCAGCTGTTTGCTCTATCTAATATTAACATAAATTCTGTCTGCAATACTGCATAAAGCATAATATAAAGTTATAGTCCACCAATGTGTTCTTTGGTGTAGATTACTGTCTTCTAAAGGTAGGAATGGTGTTTTGGTGATAAGTGGTTTATTCTTTGGAATTTGATATACTAATGTATATTGGTAGTGTTTTGCTCAAAGTGCGAGCAGCATTTTAGTATTTTGTGGACAATAAAAGTATGGTTTTTTTTTTATTTGGCAGGAGACAACAAAAGTCCCCAAAGCCAATAACTTAGAGACTTACAGAATATGCTGCAGGTCGCATAGATAAGTTCACAGTCTTAATGATGAACTGGAATGTATTCTTATGACAGTACCTTGAAGTGATCATTCTGATTTACTTTACCATGGATGATGGTCATAAGATATCCAGTCTAAAAGTAGTCAGAGGAAAGGAAAATATGGAGTATGCTTCTGAAGTTTGGCTATAGATGGGAATGAAAACTTTAAGAGATCACAAGTCATATAGAAGATAGGATCTTTGAGGAGAGATGCAGAGGAAGAAGAAGAGAATGCACAATATATGAGGTCAGATGCAATGTAACATGTAATAGGAGAACACCAACAATCATATAAGGGAGCACAAGATCTTCAGTTGACTGGGAACTAGAGTTTTAAGAGGAGAGGTCACATAAGATGATATAATTCCAAAAGAGATAAGATGTGGTAAGGCTCTTCAAGTAAGGATAATGAGTTTTTCTGTTAGGTGTAGAAAGCAGTGGGAAGCTAGCTATAGGAAAAGAGGATGGACATCACAACGGCAGATTGATAGAGATGGGAATCATTTTGGCAGTAGAATTTTGGGCATGACCGAGAGGCATGTGGCCAGCAAACAAAAGGAAAGAAATCAAGAGGAAGTCATGTCCATGTGCCTGGTCAACAACAACAGATCTCTGAATAATTGTAGTTATTTGAAAATGTAGCACCGATCAAGTTTTTCTGATTAGTTAAATGCTAATCTCCCATCTTGAGACCATGAAAAGAGAAACAAATGCTCTGTAACGGCAGACATGACTACATTATAAAAGTTATATAGTAATTATATTTCACTGCCTGTATTCATTTGATTTCTTGCTTTTTATTTTTCTAGTTCAAAGCCTATTTCTTCCCCCGTGATCCTACAATTTGGACATGCAGAGACTCTGCAGCCACTCCTTGCTCTGATGGGCTACTTCAAAGATAAGGAGCCTCTTAAAGCTGACAACTACAATAAACAAAAGGACCGACAATTTCGCAGTGGTCACATTGTCCCTTATGCCTCAAATCTGATGTTTCTGCTTTATCACTGTGAAAAAGCCAGTTCACCTGAGGAGGAGTACAAAGTTCAGATATTGCTCAACGAGAATCTGCTGTCATTTCCACACTCAGGGCAGAATTTTTCCTTGTATAGCAGCCTGAAAAACCAGTACAATGATCTTCTTCAGAACTGCAACTTCGCTGAAGTCTGTGCTTTGCCAAAGGGTATTGCTAATGCTGGTTAATTATAAAGGGGCACAGTAGAGAAAGTATCATGAGAATTGTCATATGTGCAGGTGTTTAGGAAAATGGACTGTTGAGAGGTGTCTTTCTACTTATTCTGAGGAGGTACTGGACTGTTGGCTTTGCCAACAAAAACTTCTTAAACTGATTTTTTGCAATTCAGAAATTCCACCAAAAGCAAGACCTGTTAAAAAGCACACAGAACATCTCTATACATTCATACAGATTTATAGATCTTTCTGTTTCTGGAAAAGAACATTTTTGTATATATAATTTAGTATTACTATCTGGGCAGCTAAATGTGAATAATCTCAAAACTACCATGGATCAAAATGGCTTACTTGCTGGAATAATTATTTAGAAAAAACAGCAGTATTTTACACCATTACTTTTATTAGATTCCAGGTGGCTTTCAGTATCCCTCTGCTATAGAGTTGCAGGGTAAAATATGGGGCCAGGGCTCTTGTACTTTTGATGGTATGTAAAACAGGGAATTTCACAGACCATGACAAGCAACACCTGTGGAAAGTTCCTCTTCTACACAAGCATTAAACATATAGGAGCCCTATCCCTTATTCTACCTGGCAACCCTACTCTGCTAACATTTTGGTGTCACTTACGATCACATGACATACATAAATAGATCCTGTTTATTTTGAACATTTTAAAAATATTACATAAAGTTTGTACAGCAGTGGTGGCACTCTGCTTCCTGGATATAACTATTTTGTATTTTAGGTTCTGTAGATGTTGCCCAGTAATAACGTGCTTACCTGCTGTGATTGTTTAAAAAAATGAATATTGAATTTTACTATTTAGGCAAAAGCCTAAGTGATTTTGATTGTGTTCTGTAGAGCTAACGATGAAAACAAGGGGGCCACTGGATTGAGAGCAGGGTCCAAACTCAGGTCTTGCAGATATTGATAGCTCTCATAATTCCTCACCATTGAGGGCCACAATTATCTTCTCTTGTCCGAAAGAATAGTCATTCAGCTAAGGAGTGTATCTATACTGCATATTGTTGTGTGTTGTGCTTTCACCTAAGTTCTGCTGAATCTTCTTTCCCCATTTAAAACATGTTTTTGGATATGATGCGATATTTAAATCTGTGTGAAGAGATTTCAGTATACTGAATGTGTTTTTTGTCAGAAAATTACTGTAATAATGGATTTAATGAGTAATTTATTCAAACTAACAGCAAAAGTTGTTGACAGTAGTATGTAGTCTGGCTTGTGTTTCTGTAAAGACCCATTCTTTAAAACTGGATTAGTTTGAATCGGGAAACCATATTGGATAGTTTAGCTAATTTTGTTTTAATTAAGGAAAATATGTGGAAATGAAGAATAGATATCCAGAACAAGATGGCATCATGATTATACAGTATGGAGGTTAGAATGCTTCATAGTTATGAGCTTAAATTATATTTTCTAGAATGTATTAAATTGTTGATTACAAATAAGCTAAATTAGACTCATGAGTGCCCCTTGAAGAGGGTGATTTCACAAGGGATCCTATTTGACCGATAATTTGCAGGGGATTTCTTAGTGGGAGATGTGAAGTGAACAAATGACCCCAACCAAAAGTGGGTTTTGGGCCATTAAAAAAACTGGAATTCTCCCAAAGTGCCTTGATATTTCAGGGGAAAAAACCCTGGCCAAATAGCTCAGAGAAGACATAATGAAAAAGCCAAATATGTTGCTAAAGCCTCTAAGTGGGCACCATTGGCGGGGGGGGGGGTTTCTTTGCAAGAATGTGGGGGTACAGGAGGTCTTCAGGGTCTGCAAAGCAACCTTGGGGGCTGCCCTTTGCCCATCACAATTTAATTCTGCCGCTTTTCATTTTGAAAATAATCCCATTGGGGAAATAAAGTGCAGGTGCATTTACTAGATTAAACTGTTGTTGCAATTTTTTGCACCTTTGAAAATAACATTGTATTCCTCTCTTTACTTTCTGTAAATCATACATCACAATGACTTTTATACAGATTATCTTCACAGTGCATGTTACATTATGTATACCCTGTTCCTTGTATCTGAAAACAAACCTCTGCTGTTGAAATGAGATTTTTTAATCATTCCTGTAGCTACAGAAGCAAGCAAGTGTATTATTACATTGGTAGGTATTCTCTAGGCATTGCTCTGAAAGAGCATTCTCATCAATAGAGATTTTTTTAACTTTTATTTATGTTTGTTTTTTACAATAGTAGTAAATAATCTTGAGTGGTATACAACTGTTGCCCTTGTATTGATGGAAGATATCATCTAATGGAATGGGACTGGTGGGAGTGATTATTTCCCCTCCATCCCAAAGCTTCACACTTTACTATACTTACTATTCCGAAGGGTCCTCCAGTCCTTTTAAACAGATTCTCAAGTTGAGGGACTGAATTGTTGAAAATTGCCCCTTTCCTCTGATATTCAAATTCAGAGGAACACTGTTGAATACCACTTCTGGGGCCCTTTCGCACTAGAAAATTATAGCACTAAGATTCTACTTAAATTCACTTGGTTTCATCCTATGGAATTCTAGGATTTGTAGCTTAAGAGGAGTATTTAGACTCTTCAGCCAGAGAGCTCAAGTGCCAAACTACAAATCCTGGGATTCCATAGGATGTTGCCTTGGTATTTAAAGTGGTATTGTAGAGCTATAACTATGTGGTGTGAAAGGGTCCTTGGTTATACCTGGTCTTTACCAGAGATCCTGAATTTGTAAAATGCAAGGTATATCTTTCAGCTGTATTCACACTGCTGATTGCTATGTCTGCTCAAAGAACACACTTCCACTTTTGTTATTCCTCTTTTATTCTGATTGTCTGCCTGGATCTCTCAAGATGTCTGTCTGTATCTGTGTGCCTGGAAGAAGAAAGTGGTCTGCACAGCTGGCAGGCTGGATTTTGCTTTAGTTGTCTACCTGTTCCTTTATTCCGACAGAAGTATTTTGGCCACATACATGTTTAGCACTTGTCTTAACATCTGTGTAAAGCTGACCAAGGGAACTTCATCATGGAGGAACCTCACTGACTGCTCTAAAATGTATGTCAGGGTACTATTAGCATCCTAAAGAACTGTGACTCCCGAAGTGAACTTGAATTTCAGCAGGGATACAAGTTTCAGAGTGTTTGGAGAAAAAATGACTGAAAAAGCTGTGAGAAGCCTCATCTTGCTTTAAGATTGTAACCAGATGCATGGTTTAAGTATCTTTTCCTTTTTTTCCCCTTTCTTATCTTTCTTGCTCCTTTTATTTGATTCATTCAACATTTTACCTCACAAAGAGTTCTCACAAACTCAAAAAGCTTGCAAAGTGAGCTCTGACCTTTTAGTTGGCCTAATAAAGCCACTGTATTAATGTAGATTTTAGCATATTCCTTTGGTGGGTAAAGTTACCTTCACATTTAGAGGTGAGCTAGAGATCCCAGTGTGGCAGGATTTCAGCTGCTGAAGAAATGCCTAGTGTTTACTAAGTTATTTGCTTTGTGAAAGTCCATAAAAGCAAGGAACAAGCTCTGGATTTTTCCTGTTCTGGAATTTATTGGGTAATCGGAACATAAGATCCCAGCCCGCAACAGAATGTGATCCTCGCAAATGTTACTTGCTCATTGCATGGATATGGACTTTGCATAATAAAATGAATAAACCACTGTAAATGGATGTTGTATCTCACTTGATATCCCTTTCCTAAAGGGATCCTCTGAGTAATGTTGTGAAGGGAGATATTTCTCTTTATGGAGCCAATCTCTCCTAAATATAGTAAGAAGACAGATTTTTTTTGGTCTAGGTTTGGGGTGCAGGGAGGCAATTGGAGATTTGTCATAAGAAATGCCCAAAATACTAACAGTGAAGTAGGTGTGAAATGTGGCTAATGTAGACCAGTGAGAAAGACTAAAGCTGGGTGTCTTTAAGTTGTGTTAGGGTTTGTGGCTCCATAGAAGGCATTGTGGGAAATTAAGATAACTCAGCTGTAGTTGGGAGACCCAGACAGACATTCTTGCAGTGAACCTGTTGAAAGGACTGCATGCTCACACAGGCCTATTTTCAACATTTATTTTTAATCTCTTGGAAATTCTAGTACTTTGTCTAACATTAAGCTTTAAGAGGTTTTCTAAATGACAGTACCTTATTTTATTTTAGATATGGAATATTTTATTTTTATAATTTTGCTATCGCCTCCTCCTTTCCCTTCTGTTTATAAATTTTTAGCTAGACCTGACTGCCATACTACTGTTCTGCAACATTCTCCCACCTTCAGAGACTGGCCCGTGATTCAGCTTGCCGCCTTCTTTCTCTGTTCTGTCTTGGTTCAGTCACCTTTTCTTTTGTTACTGTCAAACCTTTTAAATATTATTATACTGTCGTTACAGGATCGTTTTGTGCTTGAGGAATTGTTCTGTTGCTTTATATGTTGTTATGTGTGCGTGTCTTATCTGTTTGTTTCTAACAAAGATGCAACATCTGCATAGTTGGAGATCACGCAGAAGCCTCTGTGTTTGACCTCCTTTTACCGCACTACTTATTGTACCAGAGTCACAAAGTCTGCAGTTTGACAAAACAAATACAAACCGTAGCAAATATTGCACTTAAATGAAGTTTGTGTATTACAGATCACGGCAACTTTCTAAATCTCCACTCTAATTGCTTGTTAAAACTGTGTCTTGGATGGCTGCTTTTTAAAGCATTGAACATAAAACGGGATCTCATGACTGTTTACAATTTGATTAGAGAAGGTGCAGGAAGTGTGCTGTAGTGCAGCTTGAGGCTTTGGTGTCTGTAACTTTATAATGTAAGCCAAATGGTACTGTCCTTGAGATTTAAGCTGAAGTCCTTGGGCCATTAATCCTGTTGTACCATTGTTCCCATATAAGTGCTTCACACATTTGGTGAGGCATATAGTTAAGGAGTCTCTGTGTTTTTAAGACTTTACAATAACTATTAAAGTTTACTGCAATCAAATGTCTACTTTGATTTCATGGTTACAGGACTGTTTTCAATAAATGGCTCCCAATGGGAGTTACAATCAGCTAAGTAACAATTGTGTTTCATTTGTCCTATAGAAGCCTCCAAGTGGATTGTGCAAGCATGCCTGTTATCTTTCTCTGATTTAGAGAAAAAGTCATGCTTTTTCTGTTTTTCATTCAGCAGCAAACGCTCTGTCCTCAACAGCCTTCACTTGAAGCAATGGCACTTTGACTTCATAGTATTTCCTCAAGTACATAAAGCTTACTACAGATATATAAAAAGTATATATTTTTCTTAGAAAAGTTGTGAAGCTGGAGTTGATACGTAATAGCTCCAGTGTACAAAACTGAATTCATCTGCTCATTCAGTAGCTGTCACCGTTTTGACAGCATAATCACAGGTTGGGCGGGGTGTCAGGATTTGGTCCCACTCCCAGATCTTGCGAGTCCCTGTTAAAGCTTATGTTCCTAACTCATAGTCTAAGGCTCTGTGTGGGGTTCCAGTCTGGTATGGGGAATATAGCACATAGTTCTGATGCAGAGTATTGTCAGCACAGAGAAATCATTTATTGCTGGGGCAGGAATCATGTGGGCTTCCAGAAGTTACAGGATTGCAGCTCCTAGCAGTCTTAGCTAGCACAGCCAAAGGAGAGGAAAGCTGGGAGTTGGAATTCAATATTTGGAAGGCTGCAAGGTTCCCACCGTTGATGTAAACAGTTCAGCCATGTTCATAAGCCCTAAGAGGAGCCCTGGTGGCGCAGTGGTTAAATGCCAGTACTGCAAGCCACAAGGTTGTGAGTTTGATCCTGCCGGGCTCTAAGGTTGACTCAGCCTTCCATCCTTTCGCAGGTCGGTAAAATGAGTGCCCAGCTTGCTGGGGGTATGTATAGAAATGTTTCGAAATACATGCTATTTGTAAGTTGTTCGCCACCTCGATCCATGTGGAGAGGCGGGATACAAATAAATAAAAAAATAAGAGGAGCTATGTAGAAAGAAATATGAGGAGTGTTCTTTTAATCAATTTTTTTTTCTTTTCCTCTACCCAAGGCAGTTGGTACATTTATGCAGAAGCAATTTAATTATCAGTGCTTTCTTACTTCTTACCCTGGTTTTTTAAAGGGCAATTAATGCAAACTTGATACTTTTCTTTCTTTTTAGTAAACTCCTTTTTTACTAGTGCATACACTGCACTGAGAAATGCATACGTGCATATTTGTGATACAAAAGCAGTTTTGATTTCTTCAGCTTGGTTTTTGTTGTTTAGTGTTGAACATATAGTTGGACTTGTTTTCAAAATGCAGAATGCACACCATGGCAGATACCCTAGAGGAATATTTAATCATGACATGATACATTTATTTTCAATAAATTGTTGTGTGTGGTATAAGCCTTCTATGCATGAATAACTGCAGGAGTCTTACCTGATGAGAACTATACTTGTTATTCCTCTGTAACATTATGTATCATGATGAGCTCATCCAGTAACAAGATCTGTTATTCTGGTTTAATGAGATACTTGGTGAATCATAAGATGGTAAATTTATCACAAGCATTGGACTAGAAAGCTATTTGTATTCATATAACCTTATGAGAAACTAGTAGTATGCTCAGAGAAATGTTCTTTGTTGCTTGCTTTCCTTTCTTTTGGAATATCAGCAATGGTAGTGAGCTTCATTTCTCACTTTCATTAGGAGTAAGTCATAGTTGTGCTTGTAATATGCTTTCCCTGATGAATGTCCTCAATAAGTTTTGCGCGTATTTTCCTCCCTCCTGCTCCTTTCAATACTGGCAGGGCAGGTGATTCCTTGGCTTTGGGAAAGCTGGTCTAGGACCGAAGCAGCAGTCAACAGCTCACATCCTACATTGTAATTGCATTGCATAAATCTGTGTTCATGGAGTTGTGTGTTAGTTGCGCCATGGCACCTTTTGTGTGAATAGTAGTGTTGCACAATCATTGTGCAGGGAATGCAAAAGGGCACTAAAATGATAATGAAGATAAAGTTCATTCTGTTTCTACAATCCCAGTGAATCAAGTGGTGAACTGAAAATGCTGACAAATATGTTGCGCAATTGTCAAGATGCACAATTGCATGCAAAACCCTGCTTGTGCAACATTGAATATAACCATTGGGCAATAGCTGAAAAGTACATCCACATGTCCAAGGCAACTTATTCAATTAATGATACCAAGAGGATTCCAGCCAATAGCCAATCTTAAGCATGTTTATTTGGAAGTGGATTAATAGGAATTGCATCCTTTCTATGTAGGCTGCAATGTCTGGCTGATGTTCATTGTCAGGCAACATTTTAAAGCAGAAATGGGAACTGTGCATCCCTCCAGATATTGTAGGACTAAGTCTCAGCAGCTGTAGCCAGCAAACTCAAAGGTGGGCCATTTGGGGAGTTGCAAACCAAGATACCTGGAGGACTACTTGATAGAATTCTGCTGAATAGCATGCCTTGATAAAGTTGTCTAATTAACACAAGATGTGGCCTCTGTAGATACTGGCACTCCATTTCCATCATCCCTGACCATCAACCATGGGACTGGGGCTGATGGGAGTTGAAATTAAGTTCCACACATATTTTTTACTGGCATTGTCTTTGCCAGTGTATCTACCTTCCCCCCATACTTCCAACCCATAGCTCTTAGGGGGAAAGAGGCATGGCTTTCTTCTTCCCAAGTAAAACTTATCAGAAGAGTCTTTTTTGCTTCATCTACAGTTGCCCAGTACATTCTTGCCTGGGTTGGGGCAAAGAATTCTGAAAAATCATTAATGTACAGGTCTATGTATATGGAACATTCTATACAGAGAGGAGGTTCCCTTTGAAAAATATGGGTTATATGCCTATAGCTGAATGAAAACATCTGAATACACCTGACTCCACTTTACTAAACAAGAGTACACCTATAAACTGTCAACACAAGGATGACTATGCTGTAGTTAAAATTGCAGTTTCATTGTTTGTTTTCAGAAGGCTGCCTAAAAAAGAGCAGGCAACAAGGGGGATAGTACACATATTTCAGTGTATTTACCCTTGCCCCTGCCAAAAGAACTAGTTTCACCTGCCTGTTGACTTCACAATTCTGTTCAGTACTATGGTAAAGGCAATGGTTGTTTGAATTGGCAGCACTTGGGAAGGCTGCCTTTGCTGGGACCTCTCTGATCCGACAGAAAGCGCTGATTCACTGCCTGGTTTAAACAACTGATATGACCACCACTTGCCAGTTCAGTTCTGGTTTTCCATGGGGCAGTTGTTAAGCTACCATTGGTTATTTCTTGGAGGAGAAGGGCATCTGATTTGACCTTACCTTTTTTTTAATTTATTTATTTATATAACTGAATCACAAATACAAAACAAGAAAAAAAAATTAAACACCATGTGATATACATAATAGTGAATTAAAAAAAATTTTTTTTTCTTTTTCTTTTTTTCTCTTCTCTTAAGCAATACTAACTTTCATTGTTATTTTACACCTTTACCCTTAAATTTATAAATCTGTTCAACTGTTATAATTTCACATTTAATTCAATATTTTTCACATCCCCTTTAATCTATTTCTATTGTTAATTCTTTTAACTTTTTTTTTTAAAAAAAAACATTAACATCACTTATCCATTTAAATCTATAAATCACAAGTTTGACACACACACCTACTAAGAATTAGAAAATATACAACATAAAAGAAAAACAAAACTAAAACTAAAAAATACCCACCCCCCAGAGCCAACTTTTTATTTAATCCACTTTCCAAAATTGCCATTCTTCTTTTGACAGGGTAGTATTACTATCTCTTTTCAGAACTTTATCCAAAAATATTTTCCAAATTTCTTCAAAATCATTCCCTTTAACCAAACCTTTCATAAACCTAATTCTACATGTTAGTTTATCATTAATTGCAATTTTCCACACTTCGTTATACCATTCCTCTATTTGAAATTTTTCATTTGCTTTCCATTTTTTTGCTATTATTAATCTCGCTGCAGTTAACAAATTTGTTATTAATTCTTTCTTTACTTGAGTACACTCAACCTTATCATATATAGACAACAATGCAATATTTGGACATACTGGTATATCTGCTCCTATAATCTCTTTTATCTCTTTAAAAACCTTTTGCCAAAACTCCATTATCTTATTGCAATTCCACCACATGATTTGACCTTACCAAAGAACAAATCCCACCACTTTAAATGGCTTGGGCTGCAGGTTTATAATAGTAGAATTATACTTTTCACATGGGAAACATCTTTTGTAGAGATAAATCTAGAGTGCTCAGTTATGCTTAAGTGAGCTTAAGATAGTCTTCTGTCAAGTATTAAAATATTTGTTGATTGAAAGCTAAGAAAGATCCCTCTGAAATCAAGGAATACTTTAAATCAAGTGGAGATTATTCTTTTAACAGCAGCAAGAGAGGCAAAACCAGGGATTCATAAATCTGGCATTACTAAAACCTTGCATTAGTTACAGCTTCCAACTGGAATCTTTTGCAACTGATCTTGTTCACTGATGCTCATAAATGATTTGCTTCCACATTCCCTGTTAGCTTTATCTGAGGAAAAGACTGTGAAATTCTACATCACACCTATTTTTTTTAATCGGTACTGGGAAACTCGTTCATGAAAAATGAATGGTCTGTCAACTTTTTATTTTGTATTCAGTGAAGAACACTGTGTACATAATTACTGTATTTAGACTGAGTTGCTAATAACCCAAGACACACCCATTTTGCATTTCACTGTAAACACTGAGCAATTCTTGGAATTGTCTTTCCTATTCATTGTCCTTTTGTCTTTCTTTTTTCTATCTCAGCGACACTAGTAAGTCGCTCACCATGCCATATAGTAAGTGTGATGTGCAGGTAACAGTTTCAGGACCTCCTAATAGATAACAAGAAGAAATATTATGTCTTCAAAGACAGTGCCATGTTACTCAGCATAAAAAGATACAAAAAATCCTGTTGCACCTTTGACAGTGAGAAAAAAGAAATTTCTAGCATAAACTCCCATGAACTCCAGTCCATTTTCTTCAGATACATGGAGTGAAGCTTCTGTGGATGGACATATATATCACAGTAATAAAAATGCAAACCATGGTTATGGTGATGGGGTGACAAGTTCAGTCTCAGTGATGGTTGTGAAGTGTAGTTAAAGGGACCAAGGAGGGAGATAGATTTTAGGTACAAACCAAGACGAGCTGGTTAAGATATGAACAGTGGAGGAAGTTCTTGGGCTAGTGCATTGATATGAGTACAGGACCATTAGAATGTTGTAATAAAAGCATGAGAGTAGCTGGGATGTGACCTAGTGTGTTAATACAAATAGCAGGCCAAACATCTGTATGTGTGCATCTCAGATCTATTCCCACACCAAGGACAATTATCCCACAGTCACCCACACAAGTACATGTTGTACATATTGCTTGAAGGCCCTTGAACCACCTTTACAGTAAGCTGCACATTGTTGTTTACTTTAGAAAATCCCAAGTAAATTGAGCATCACAATGTATTTGCTTACATTTGCTACATGACTGCTGCATTTCACACCCATCAATGTTTATTAAATGCATGTAGACAGTTCGGGCAGGGGACTAGAATGGACAGGGTTGCAGTGTGATGTTGTTTTGTTACTATGTATGTAGTTACATACTTGTGTAAATCAAGTTGCCTCACATCCATTCCTGAGCTTCTACAGTACTGATGGAACCAAAATCTAGCAAACTCTTAAGACATGGGTGTCCTCTTAAGAGTGTTTAAGATATCCTCAATATCTTTAATAATTGAGCAAGAACAAGTATAAGAATATAAAAGTTACCCAGTCTTAGGGAGAGCATTCCACAGCTGTGCTCCTCCTGATACACTGATTGTAGCCTTTCACTTCATCTGCAGAAATGGGGTCAGAACCTTGAATGCAACTGTTCAGTGATTTGTGCACAGAAAACAAGAAGAGAGCAAGAAATTCCAGATGTCCAAACATGGTTCAGGAAAGGAAGAGGTCCTAGGGATTGTGTTGCAAGCACAGAGTGGAGAATGAACAGCACCAAAAAATTTCAGAAGAAAATCAGCCTGTTCATTATAGATCACAGCAAAGCCTTTGCATAGATCATGTAAAGCTATGGATCTCTCTTAAAGTAATGGGTGTGCCACATTTGATTGTCCTGATGTGTGACTTGTACTCAGTACAAGAGGCTACCATCAGGACAGAATACAGAGAAATGGACTGGGTTCTAGTTAGCAAGGGGGTCAGGCAAGCCTACATTTTATCACTCTGTTTAACTTATACACTGAATATATCATATGCAAAGCCGGATCACACTTGGAGGAAGGAGGTGTGAAAATTGGATCATCAACAGTTTAAGAGATGCAGGTGACACCATATGACTAGCAGAAAATAGCGAAGACTTGGATTACTGAAGAAAGTCAAGGAAAAAAGTGAAAAGGCAGGTTAATAATGACCTCAAATTATTTGCATAACTTTAAAGAAGACGATGAAGTCATCAAAACAGTTCAAGATTTTTCATACCTTCACTCAGTCATTAATCAGAATGGAGACAAGAGTAAAGAAGTGAGAAGAAGATTAGGACTTTGAAGGGCAGCTATGAATGAACTAGTCAAGATCTTGAAGTGTCAAGATATTGAATATTTAAATTGGGATTATCTATGCCATTGTATTTCCAGTTTCTATGTATGGTTGTGAAAGCTGGACAGTGAAGAAAGTGGATAGGAAGAAAATCAATGCATTTGAAATGCTGAGAAGAGTTCTATGGGTACCATGGACTGTTAAAAAGACAAATGAATGTTCCTAGAGTGAATCGAGCCTGAATTCTCCCTAAAAGCCAAGAAGACTAAAGTGAGACCGTGGTTCTTTGGCCTTATCATGAGAAGACACGGCTCACTGACAAAGACAATATTGCTTGACAAGGCAGAAGGCAGTAGGAAAAGAGGAAGAGCACATTACAGATGGCAAGACTCAATCAAGGAAGCCACAGCCCTGAGCCTGTTCGTAGGGTGACTTGCAGGTCTCTGATTCATAGAATTGCGATAAGTTGGAACTGACTTGACGGCAATTAACAAGAATAACATCGTGTATTTTACTAGCGTTTTTCAAAATTGTGAATTAAATTTGTTATGTTTTGATTCATTTTATGTTTTAATGTTTTATTTGTTATGTTTTGTTGCCAGCTGGTTTGAGTCACTTCTTGGGGAAAATGCGGAATATAAATTGAATGACTGAACAAATAAAAAAGTAAAATTGTTTCACCTACCTACTTCATACCACTTCTTGGAGATGCACAGCATCTGTGGTGTGCTCATTACCCTCTACGAAATGATTTGAAATTGAACCACTTGGAAAGAATCTTTGGAATATGCTGATCTGGTACTGAAAATTCCTAGCCAGCTCACCCTGATCTACACTTCTTCAAATCTGTTTGAGCTGGTTTCATTTCACAATAAGGTTTGAAGAGTATTAGAATTATGTTTTCTCTCAGCTCAAGATTTATTGCATTGTCTATTGTGGACGTGCTGTTGGAAACCAACACCAAAAGTCCCTATCCCATCCTTTCACACCATCCTCCAAATGGTAATCCTGCTAAAAAAATCTAACTAGTCAGAGGATGAAAGGGGCAAGATTGAGTGGGCTCAAAAAGATTTTGTAAAAAGGTGATTCTTCCTCAGAGGCTTTGTTAAGTAAGATATGCCTGTATAGTTAATTATATAATTCTATATAATACACCAGAATTTAGACCAGTGTTCCTAGGTGACATGAAAGAATTCAGGTGTACAGTTCCTACATAAGATTGCAGAGAAATTGTGGTTTATTACTCCTTAGCAACAGTTCAGATTATCCTGGTGGACTCACTTGCACAACATATAGTCACTTCTGCTAGTCAGCCACTGTTACTTCATTTGTACAATTACTTCCTTTGTGAAAAATATTGTAGTTGGAATTGAATTGTTTGCTTGCAAACTTCAATAACTGTGGTTCCTAATTTAAATTAGTAAGTTGAGGGTTGTGTTTCTTATCATTACTCTCTGGAGTAAATGAGACTAATTTATGAGGACTTACTCCTCCAAATCTTCTGCCTCTACAACGTTACTGCTCTCTTAATGAAAAGTGTCACTCCTGCAGAAATGATTGGACAGAGAGGAAATTGTACCACTGTAGGCATATTTACTCTCTTATTATCAAATTTTGGTCTTAGTTTCCAGATTGGGAAGCATATACTTTAACATTTCTTTAACAATATGAAAAACCTTCTTTTTACAAATAAAAACAAATTATTTCTTTAGTTATTGATTGTTATTAATGGACTTCTATCCTACCCTTTCTCACAGGATCTCAGGGCAGCATACAATATAAACAAAACATTTCCAGATTAAAAACATAAATAATATGAGCAAGGTAAAAAATATATTAAACATAGTAAAACCATTTTAAAAGCCTCAATTAAAACCACTTTATAAAGTACAACAATTTAAACCCACATACCTGTAGACTTGAAAATACTTTAATCATCGAAAGCTTTAATAAAAAGACATTTTGTTTTTGGCTTGGCAGTGGAAAGAAATCAATATTGGTGCCAGTTTGATTGCCAAATAACCGTATTTAGGTAACAAAACTCTCACAAACTGATTTGAATTGGTAAGCTTATTAATAACAAAAGATACATAATATCAAAAGGTATATCCAAAGTCCAACAATTTTTTCCCTACATTAACTTGTTATTTGAAGAAAGAGAGATCTCCTACCTTTATACTGAAAGAGAGAAAAATGCACAATGTACTAGGGATATTTGGAAGGATTTATGGCATTTTTTTCCTGATACCTGGCAGTTAATGTCATAGTACAAACTTCAGTATTCAACATCTGGCTCTCTAGGTGAGTCACCATAATGCCAATCCACAGAAGCAGCTTTTCCACTTCTATTTAGGCCTGTATAACAGACAGTGGTACCATATCATTTAAAATGCTGAGAGAGAGAGTTGGAGAAAGAAATTGGTGATGGAAAATGACATGCTGTTCCCAAGAGTGTCTAGCTATTCATGACTATGGCCACAAATCTTTACCATGCAAATTCTTCCAAGTTGGTTCAGAAATAACAGAAGCATTCATACTTTCCAGTAATACTAAAATATAACAGTTCATAAGAATCCTTCCTGCAAGGCAGTTTTGCTAACATGATGTCAAGAAGGCTTAGGATATAGAAAAGGTTTTATTTCAAGAAGTAGCCCCTATTGCCTGAGAAATACTTGTTCAGTTCATGTCCTGTTTACAATTGTGGATGTCTTTCTTCCACTCCTAACTGTCCCAAAATAAGACAAATATTTCTTGGCCGAAACATACTGGACTCTTCCTCGGAATAAAAGCTTCTTTTTAAAATCTTGAGACTTCATCTGTCTTTCACATCAGAATCTACTGGATATCTCCAGTGTTGTTTTCTTCAGTTTTGGTGATAATCTGAAAAGAAGGAGTAGCATCTCATCCAATTGTCACAATTTGGCAGAAACAGTCCTGATTAACTGTCATCTTTTTCAATTGCCTTTGAAATGTTCCAGTTTCTCTGTCCTCTTTCCATTTCCCCTCTTTATTCTAAACTTTCTTCAGTTGTTGCAAACTGAGTTTCAACTGCAGAAGTAGTTTGCACACAGCAGGAGGGAAAGGAGGGAGCTGAACCTAGCCCTTCCCAATAGGCTCAGGCAAAAGCAAATGGCTGCAGCCTCTCCTAGCTTCCTAAGGAATGACTTTTGCCATTTGACCACACTGTAATGTTGCTTGTTCACATGTGTCCTGATTTTAATCTGTGCAGTGTTGGAGAATATGAAGCAGGCATTAAGGCATCTTCTTTTCCTTCATGTCCCTCATCCTGTCTCCCTAAAACCTTTCCACAGGACATCCAGTGCTACAGACCTGGGGTGCGGAAATGCAGTGGAAGGCAGCTCCTGAGTTACTTGTCTTTGCCTGCCTGCCTGCCTCTTTCTCTCTATGGTTGGCAAGTCCCACAAGCTCTTGTTGGAACAGCCAGTAATGAGGAATGTTGGGAGTCTCAGCCTATCAATCTCTGGAAGGCTGCATGATCCCAACCTCTGATTTAGAGGAATATGATATATACAGTAGAGATGGGTGGGCCTTTGGCTTTTCAGATATTTTGGACTACATATTCCACAATGCATGGCCACTGGCAATGGCCGCTGGGAGCTGAAGTCCCAGAAATTGAGGGCCAAATGAGATATCCCTGGAACAAGAGTTTATTTTGCAGTGCTAACATTCCTGGTGGGAGTTCCAGCCTTATACTACTGCAAATGTTTACCTTGCTAGCTTATTCTTGCTTAGCTCATCTTGTAGGCCGGTCAGCATATCCTACCAAACTGAGACCTCCCTTTGTAAACTTCCAGCCTGTTTAACTGTGAAACAAACAAATGTTGTGCAAAGGACGGATTGTTCTCACCAGCCTCATCTGAAACAGCTGTGTACATACCCTCATAGTCCCTAATCATGTAGAGACTTTTATTGTAGTCTTACTACTCTACCTTTAATCTCCATAGGTAAATGTCAATAGAAGTTTAAAGTGTAGGTAAAATTCAGCCTTACCCTCACCCCATCAGCAAAACGGAAATTTTGTATCCTAGTCCTCTAAGCTGTTCTGCATCAGAGAATACCATATAATGGAATCCGATTGCCAGTGATGCTAAAGAGATCCTAGTAACGTTGTCCCAAAGGTCTGTCTCTCAGTCCCACCATTGTCACAGGCCCATCTGGTGAGGACTCCCAAGAGCACCTTCTCAGTGGCTGCTCCCAGACTTTGGAATTCCCTCCCATGGGAGAGGCAGGCACATTACTTAAGGAGGCATTTTGATTGTTCTAAAGTTCTACACAATCCAAATGCAGAACATTTCTGTAATGGGATGGGGCTGCATTTTTATCTCTACTGATTTTTTTTAAAAAATATTTTATACTGCTTGAAATTGTCAATATTTAATTTAATTTTTAAAACTTTTTATCATCAGATTTTAGCTGCACCTTGATTTAATTTTGTTTTAAGCCACCTTGAGTCCCAAGTCAGAAGAAAATGGAGATAGAAATCAAACCAAATCAAATCAATACCAAGAACTTCGGTGGGCTCCAGCATCTAGTTCGGTGGGGCACTGCTATGTTGATATCTTCAGGAGGAGAGGTGGTGGTGCCCAATGCACTAATAAAATATTTTTATTTTATTCTCGCCATTGTTCATGGCAGTCTTGTACGGTGAGTTGTATTTCTTTTTTAAGATGAAAATATCAAAAAGAAATCACACCAAAAGAACCCATAACATACAGAAGTCACAACAAGATATACCTATAAAATGGCTTACTTAAACCTGGCCAAATGTTGTTCCTGAAATGGAATGGAAACAGCAATATGAGGAAAGTTTCTGGAAAGACTTGCTGTGTCCAGTTCTGAGCAGTGGAAATAAAGCAGACTGGAGGGCAGATAAAACAAAAGCTTAGCAAAGTTTACCAGTTTGGAGGAGGCTGCCAAAGATGGTCAAAGAGCATGAAAAGAAAATCTAAGAAGGGATGGGTAAAAGGCCAGTTTAGTTTAGGGAAGAAGGGGAAAGGTGAAGTGGAGCATAATAGCACGCCGCAAATACCTGAACATTCGCCACACGGAAGAAGGCAGAATTGGATCTAATGGAAGGGTAGGTTTGGTTTAATGGGAGGAGAAACTTCTCAACAGTAGAAGTAATTCACTAATGGAACCAATTATTTTGCGCAGGAGCGAGGATCATGTGACGCTCCAAATGTTGAAGGGCCGCAACTCATGTCTTGCCAAAGGCAATTGGCCAGTTCACCAAAGGCAAGAGAGTTCTTTTTGGAAGATCTGGAGGCAGCAAAAGACACCACTTGTAAGTGAAAAAGTCTCAGATTTATTTAACAGCAAGCCGTTTAAACGATACCAGCATGTAAGCTGTGTTAGCATACAGTTACAGATGAAACCACTTAAACTTGTCATACCTAGATAACACAAAGATAGGTGGTCTCACTCAAGCAAGTTCCTTCATTCAGCCACTGGCAGAAGCCCATGCAGAGAGTGGCAGAGGAAACTCCCTCTGGTAGCCAATATGCATGGCACTATAACTGTCAGCCTGTGTTGAGCTCCTCCCTTGATAGCACCGTCCAGGGAGTATTTATACCCCCTGGCCCGGGAGACTTCGCTGTCTTCCATAGAATATTTGAGCATCTTCACACATCTGGGACAAGCTAACTTCTTTCCCCATATCCACTATCTACAGCTATTTGGCTGTTGGTCTCAAGGCAAGAGCAGGTACCACTTAGCAAGTCTCATCTGCAACTTTGTTTTGTTTACAGCTAGCAAGTGTACAGAGTCCTTGACCTTGAGAGGGCAAGGCAAAAGACAGAAATCAAGCCAAAAGAGTTTGCTTAATTACCCAGAAGTCTTAGCAGTAGCAGACAGAAACTTAGAGCATGGAAGAATACCAGAAGGCCTTTCTAAGACCTTTCTTAGCAACAACATGGACAATTAGGATATGGAGGAACAAACTGGGGTCAGGACATTCCTACTCCTCCTCAAATTACAATTGTCTTCCAGTTATCTCCATACAACTCCCTGGCCAGAATAGCCAAGGGTGAGGAATGCTGGGAAGACAAACCTATCACTGGATTTTCTTGGAAAGATTTATTCAGAGTGAGTTTGCCTTCCTCTGGGGCTTGCCCCAGAGTCACCCAGTGGGATTTGGTCTCCTGGCGTTCTAGTCCATCATCACTACACTACAGTGGCTCTCTCTGATTAGAGTAGATCTATTGAGCCCACTAGTTGTATCTACCTGTTGACCTTCCATTCAGCAACTGAATGAATGGATCTACTGTAGTGGAGACTTACCAACAGGATGTCAGCCTTTATTTCCTGCAATGCACAGCCTTCACTTTATGGCATGGTTTACTCACAGAAGTCTTCTCCTTTAAATTATTGTATTTGTTCTTCCTGTTATATCTGGAACCACCTGCTACAATAATTCCATGGTGTCACCTTAACCTTGATCTCTTTCCTCCTTCAAATCGCTCCGTTTTTCATAAAGCTATTCTCCACCTAAGGAAGTGAAAACTTGTTTGAAATGTCTTTTATGTCTTCATATCTTTTGAGCTAGGCATGTAAGTTGGCTAAAGCAAACTGTACAATATCCATTAATTTGCAAACCTTGCACAAGCTAGACATGGTAACTCAACAGCTCTGGGTTTTACCACAGAGTAAATACACATAAAATTGGTCTATTGGGTAAGATTTTAATCTGAAATCTGACACAGCCATAGTTGAATCAATAATTCCCATTTCTGGATCTTTTCCAGAAGCAACATTTGTTTCATACTTGTTTGAAATACAAAACATCTTTCTATTTATGACAGCTTCAAATGTTTTAGCTGTTCTTTTCAGTCAGACTGGGGAACAAGAAGGAAGTGAATGGTATTATTTGTTTCTGCATTATTTCACAGACGCCTGGGACTAAGTAGCAACAGTTTGTGCTCTATCCTTTGGCAAAATGTTTTTGGTTCAGTGGGTTTAATCTGAGTCCAATACAGCTGAATCAGTCACTTAAACCATTCTGTTCAGAGTCCCAACAGTAACAAAACAGTGAACAAATAATTACCTGAAGAAAATGTACCTTGATCAGACTCTGAACTTTGTGATATTAGTTAACAAACAAGTAGTACCTATAAACAAGGATCTCAGAAATTATCTGAAAATGGTTCCCCTGCCTTCTGTTAAACTGAAATGTTTTGATCAGAACATTACTAGTTCCCTTTGTTCACGTGCCTGCCTTGAGAGAATCAGGGTTGGTTTGGGGTACTTCTAGGTGGAGAACACTTTTTCTCCAAGTGTCAGTCTTGTTCTTTGAACACACCCAACACTTGGCAAGATTACTAGGATCAGAATAAGTGACACAATACAAACAAGGAATTGGCCTGAAGGTTATTGCATAACACATACTCATGTGACAGACTTTCTACCTCTTTCTCAGACTACTTCTTGCCACACATCTTAGCAGTGTGGGAAGTTTGCTCTTTTGGATGTAATTCTGGCCTAGTTGCTTGGAGGGGAAAAAACACATTAGCAATAATGGTAGGATTCAATTTCCAGGCAGAAATGAATGAAGACAGGTAAAGTCTAGATATTTGGTCTTCAGCTTGTACTGTTCTTTCTCTCTCTCTTTCTGGGTGAGTGTGTGAGCGAGAGAGACACAGTAGCTGAGAAAATGGGTGTGTGCATTCATACGTATGAATGCCAATGTGTATGGGTGTGTGTGTAGCAGAGTGAATCAAATATGTATATAGGGGTAAATGGGGTGTGTTAGAGACTGAGTAAGCATGAATGACTGTTGTGAACTTTGTGTGTTTATACAGGCATATGCCATATATGTTAATAGGTATTGGCTCTAAACAAAGTTGAGCCATTCGCCAATGCCTATTGGGCAGTTGCTCCATCCATCACTGATATGTGACCCCTGGCGTGGTTATGTGGAACTCATTCACTTCTCTGCTCAAAAAGCATTCCACTCTTTGCTTCAGATGCATTATGTTAGCTGGAAATCACGAGGGAAGTAGAATTAACCAAAGAAATATGAATCATACTTTGCTCACACACATAGATTCTAAAACACAAGTAAAGGGAGAAGCAGACTAAACAGACTAAACAGCAGCTAACCTTGCAGCACCCAAGACTAGCAAATTCATTATGACATAGACTTCCATGGACTACTACAGCCTACTTCGTCAAATGGATTTGGTTCTCTTCCAAACTGCAAGTATATATACGGATGGGGGAAGGGGTACGTCAGAGGGGAATCAAATGAAGAAAGTAGAGATGGTGGGAACTGTGTTATTAACAATGGACATATACAGAACATATTTTGTTGATGATACAAACAGGCTTGCAGTGGCTAAGCTAAGAAGCAGTTCAAAAAAACAAACAAAATACAAAACCTTTGCCTCAATTCAAAATGAGAAGACTTGTTAAAATGGTCTTAATATGGCTTCCACTTTGAGAAAGGTAAAATTTGGTTAAAGATGGTTATAATAGAGTGATCCCTCCACTTTTGTGGGGGTTATGGGTGTAAGACCCCCCCCCATGAAAGTGGAAAAGCGCAAATCAAAAAAAAAAAAACCATGGACACTTTTTTTTTAATCTGAGAAGACTTGTTTAGGAATCTATAAGTCCTCCAGCATGATCTATGGTTAACTTCCAGCGGAGGAGTCACACTGGAGGGTCTAGCAATGCCTATGATGGAAGTGGACCACAAAATCATGCTGGAGGACTTAGAGATTTGTAGAGAGAACTTTTTTTCAATGGCAGGAGCAAATAGAATAATAATTGCTATAAATAAATAAATACATTGAAATAAAATACCAATGAATAATCAAATCTGCAAGTCATGAATCCATGAAAGTGGAGGGCCCAATGCATAACTATTTTATACAAAAAAAACCTCCCTGTTTGCCTGCTGCCCCCTTGTTCTTTTTTTGTATTGTGCAAACACAACTTTTTCTTTGTAAACAGTAAAAAGAACCAAATAATCTTGGGTTAAAAAAGCAATCCAGTGGCAACTTTGAGGTTAACTGGGAAAAATGTGTACAGCATAACTTTTTATAGATCCCAGTCCACTTCATAGGAGACTGTAGTGAAGCCCATTGGTATTAGATATAGGGATACCCAATGCCAATTGCAGAAGACATTCTAGCTCCAAGCAGTAGTTCTTGAAAATAAAATTACAGGAGGATTGGAAAGAGAAAATAGGTGAATCATGACACATCCACAAATCATATCTATTAGCAATGGTTTGAACAGAGGTGATGGTTTCTTGGCACACTACATATATTAAAACACTAATTTCATCACAGTTATGCACACACAAAAAATTCTTCTTGCTTGCTTTACAATATTATGCTGGTCCTATACTAAACCAATAAACTAATCAACTTTCCTCCACTGTAGGTAAGTATGCATGCTTATCTATACTCGTATACAAAACCTGGTCCCTCCTTTGTCCTTTTAATTACTCCCTATAACCATCCTTAAATCAATATTCATTATCACGCAACATGTTTTGCAGTTCTGTCCCATTTCACACTCCCCTTCTTCCCATCTGTATATATGTCTGCAGAAGCTTTACTCCATGCATTTAATGAAGTGGACTCCTACTTAATTTTTTTTGCCTTTTTATGCTAAAACAGGCATCTCAGTTTCACTTTCCCCTAGATTTGAATATTGTGAGTATTGAACATTTTTGAGCCAAAACCAAACTGAAATGAAATTCTCATCTGTCCCTAATAGCAGCTTTTTCTGCTTCCATATACAGCAAGCATCACTAGAGGTTTCAAGCAAGCAACAAATAATTTCTTGCATCACCAAACTCCTCCTGTATGGCATGAGTAGATTCCAATAGGAAATTAAAACATGGGTGTACTCAGGGAAAGCCTGGCCTAAATACCCTAAAGGCACCAGATCCAATGTGATCTTGGAAATTAAGCAGGGTCAGTTCTGGTTAGTACTTGGATGGGAGACTGCCAACAAGTACCAGGTGTTCTAAGACAACGGTATATTTCAAAGGAAGGAACTGGCAAAACAACCTCAGAGTATTCCTTACCTAAGAAAACCCTATGAAATTCATGAGGTCACCATAAATTGATGGGCAATTTGAAGGCACACACGCACACTTGGGAAAGCATCCCAGACACCTGGCACAGTGCATTAGCATGCAAATCAGAGGGTTTAGTTGATTTTTTTTTCACCACATGGTGTTATGTTCTACACATGGTGTTATATTCTTCATTATATAAACCTCCTTGCTTCACAACAATGAAGTGAATGTCCAAAGCAAGCTCTGTGTGAAATGCCAACCCCTACAAACAGGATGCTGCTATAAACCTGTATTTGATAAGATTTGTACAAGAAATGTTAACATCTCCTGCCTCTTATGCAAACTTATTCATGAGCTTTCATGCATGAAGGAAGAGAGGAAAATAAAACAAAATTCTAGTTCATCTTTGTGGCACAGCGCTGAATGCTATGCTTCTCCTGCTACCCTCAAACATGATAGAATAGGAACATTTTTTTTTATTAGGTCCACAGCACATACAGTATATGGTCTGAACTCAGTTAGGATTGTATAGTCAGATAGACTAGTATTTGGAAGAATACTAATTATAGATCAGCAGATTACAGTTGTTTATATGATTTGATAATTGTTAAAAATTTCATTGATGTAGAAACAGAAGTGACATTATTCTATATATCTTATGAATCAAACCTACAAAAGAAAGTTGGAAGTATTTACTTATACAGGTTAATAGGAAATGGAGGGCATGTAAACAAATGTATGAGTACACATAAATACATTTCAAGTTGTTGGATTACTTTGGAAATATAGGCACATCTCTGAGTAAATTCACATTTTAGATCATTCATTGTTCAGTTAATGTTACTTTATCTTTTTCTCTAGTTCCCTTTCTGTTTTGTTTTATTTTGTACAGTCAATCGACAATAACTTGATTTGTATGTCTTTAAAATTCATAATAAAAATATTTATAAAAAATAATGCTTTCATCTGTCTTTATTGTATATCATGTAACTGTTGTTGTTGTGTGCAAGTCATTTCTGACTTATGGTGATCCCAAGGTGCCTCTATCACACAGCGTTCTGGGGCTGAGACTGTATGATGTGCCCAAAGTAATCCAATACAGCCAAGAGGGGAATTGAACCCTGCGGTCTTCACACACCACCTAAATATCCTAAACACACCAGATCCCATCTGTTCTTGGAAGCTAAGCAGGGTCAGTCCACTTTGTACTTGGATGGGAGACGACCAATGAATATCAGATGTAGGCTCTATTTCAGAGGAAGGAACTGGCAAAACCACCTCTGAAGATTCTTTGCCTAAGAAAACCCTGTGAAATTCGTGGGATTGTCATAAGTTGACAGGGAACTTGAAGGTTCATAAACACACATATCATGTCATGGGGCCTTGACAGGATGAGACACAATAAACAAATGTCTTAGTAAAAAATTAAAATACTATTTTCACTATTTCTCAGATGCCACAGTTATTAACTGTTAACAATTATTAATCTAGCCTCCTTTGGTTCTATGAAGCCTTGCTATCAGAGGAAAAGAGTGTGGCACAGTTTCCTGGACTCTTAGGAATTCATAGCTGTGTAAAGATCAGGAATATGCCTGGAAGGAACAGTGGGAGAACTGGGAATCCACCTTCCCAACTTATTTTTGGCAATCCAGTACTGTCTATAGCAATAGCAGTTACATTTCTGTACTGCTTATCAGTGCAAAACACTCCCTAAGCGGTTTACAATGTGTTAGTTATTGCTCCCAACAAGCTGGGAACTCATTTTACCGACTATGGAAGAATGGAAGGCTGAGTCAACCTGGAGCCCTGTAAGATTGAACTTATAAAGTTGTGGCTGCAGTACCAGCATTTAACCACTGTGCCACTAGGACTCCATACTGTCTGTTGTTTCCTGGGTATTTGTGATTGTTTCTCTTCCCTTTGGGATGTGAGTAAGAGACCACCCCCTTAAACAAAGATTTCTGGGTCATTTTTCATTGTCTTTACCAACCATTTGGAGCCTCAAAGCATCAACCTTTTAATGATAGTAGAAGTTACAATGATGAGCCTTATATGAGTTATGCCAGTAGATGTGAATTGTAATAATCTATTATCTTCTAAAATTAATTTGATTAATGTTCCCTTTGTCTCCCTTTTAAAATCAAGCATTTAGGTTCTAAAATTTAAAGTCTTTACCCAAAGATAATCTGTCAATGAAACACAAGACCTATACACATTGGGTAACAGAACCTGCCCCCCATGCTTCATGGATGGCTACCTTGTTAAGGACTCACTACATTTCTGTTCTGTCTTTAATAAGAATACCCAAGTTCACGGAGCATTCATCCTTACAAGGTTCAATGTTCCAACCACAGCAGTATGCCATGGCAGATTTCTGTTTCAGCACAGACTGTGCCTATGTATGATAGGACGCTCTGACACCCTGACTCATAAACTTTTGTACAGCGATTTATATTCTGACCTGAAATGCCATCTATTTTGGTCATTTTAGCAGTGCTCCCAGATGAAAAACTGATAATGCACTCAAACAAGCTCTTGTATGTAACAGGGCAAGTGGCTAATTTTTCCCCTCATCATCATGCATATTAGAACTCAATTGTGTTAGCTGAATTTTATAAATTGCACCTTTTATTCTTTTTACTCATTTTCTGTAACTCATGTCTGCAACTGCAATCTAGGTGGATTAGGATAACAGTAAAGTTTTCAATTTTGAAAATGCAACAACATTGATACATCACCTTTCTCCAGCCTAGTGCCCTCCAGATGTGTTAAACTATTGTGTTAAAGCATGCTTGTGAAATTATGGATGTTATAGTACAACAAATTTGGAAGTGGAAGATTGATTAGATAGTTTCTGATAGCTGCCTAATTGTTCTAATGTTAATTAATGTGAGAATGAGCATACAAAAAGGATATCACGATACCTTCTTATCTAACAGAAACATATTTTATATGCTTAATTTCATATGCTAAACATTTTAGCTATGTGTAGCTGAAGGTGCCATGGAATGCAAAGTGTTCTTCAAATATTTTGGAGTATTTGAAGACGTAGTTAAAGTTTCAAGTACTGCGCATTGAGGGGGGCGTTGGAGGCAGGGGTGGAGATATCTCCTACATTGACCAAAATCTGCAGTGACAAGCCAGTCATTTGCAAAAGCTTCAGGAATCATTCAGCAGCTAGCCACAAGATGTGCCAGTCTCCAACTCTTGCTATCCCAACAGTATGATTTTTCTCTATCTTTGATTATCACAGGCAAGAATTATTGCCATAAACTTTAGAAAAGGAATACTTCATTTTTAGAAGACCACCTGTCCCAAGATGCATGTTTTGATATCACATATATCTCTAGTACAAGGAGGCAACTCAGCTGCTCACCTTATATGGCAGCTGTTACTGTTTGACCTTCATCAAATACGACACAAATCAAACTTTCACAGCAGTGGTGGTTGTAGCTTACACTTTTAATTTAAGTAGAGGGAAGCTGACAACAGTTTTTCCATATTAACACTCCTGTTTTCAGGAAGCAAGTTGTCTCTTTCCGCACCAGGCAATTAGAATGGGGCAGTGCATCCTCTCATGGAGGTCGTCTGCACCTTGGAGCAGACTAGGAGCGGACTACTTACCGGAGATCCACACCTCAGTCCGCTCCAAAATGACCCCAAGTGGTCCTCCAGTGTGTTTTCTAAAGACCACAAAAAACAGGTCTTTATTTTCCAGGAACGTGCCATTGTGTTCCTCCTCCCTTGTGCAGATTCACAGGCTCACACCAATGCGAGCCTGCAATCTGCGGAGGGCAGGCTTTAGGCATGGTGAGCTTCAGCGGTTGGTCGGGACCCACGACCAAATGAAAGCTGCCATTTTGGAAGCCAGAAGCCGCCATTTTGGAAGCTGGAAGCTGCCATTTTGGAAGCTGGAAGCCGCCATTTTGGAAACAGTAGCAGTGCGGATCTACAGACCTTGCACTGCTCTGATTTGCCCTGGACAAAGGAGAAGCCCTGCAGAAGGGCTTCAGGCACAGTCCGCGTTGCTTCGGACCCCAGAAGAAATGGTAGGTAACAGCACGGAGCAATTCCCTTGCCTCGTGCAGAAAGGGCCTTAGGCTACTTGCTGGAATCAGGGCCAACTGTAAACATTTTGTTGCCTGAGTTGAATTGAAAAACAAGATTGCATCCACTCCTTGCATGTACATTGTTTACTGACTGCATTGGCTGATGAACAATTCTGGTGATAAAAGTGCACTTTCTACCATACAAGTGGGCAGAAGCCTAGTGTAGGGAGGGCAGGACAGCTCTCTTCTCCAACAACTTGTTGCCACCTCCCAGCTTTTGCTGCCTGAAATAAACACCTTGTGTTGCATAGGGTAGGGCCAACTCTGGCTAAAACTGCTGGCATCTCAGTGAAAAGAAGCAATCCTCAGTAACAAAGATCATGTCCATGATTCTATTTACTTTACTATAGGCAC
Source organism: Ctenosaura bakeri (assembly GCA_948474755.1). NCBI lineage: Eukaryota > Metazoa > Chordata > Lepidosauria > Squamata > Iguanidae > Ctenosaura > Ctenosaura bakeri. Next base: position 216,281 of record CAOLHI010001070.1, read on the forward strand.
ATAGGCAACCAGGCTAACATGTGCAAGTTTTCTTTCTCTTTTCCAGTGCAGAAGCAAGAGCTTTTGATAGAAATCAATGGAGAAATCCAGGATTTTATCGTTGCTGTGATTCAACAGCAGGTATCCCTTCCCTCCACAAAGGGAAGTAGCAAAGAAGAAGAAATTCTACCCCAAGTCTTGTCTTATGTCATTTTGAAATATTTTTAAACAATTTTGATTCTGATTCTGATTAACCTTTATTAGGCATACTACAAGATATATATTTACAATAAAACTTCAACAATCATTTTCAGAAAATTTAAGCCATAAGTTTGTTGCCTCCACCAGAAAGTTGGCCATTAGCCTAGTAATATGCGGATTCCAATCTTCCAATAAGTATTCCACTGATAACCTACCCAAACAGATATTCCTTTCCAATAACCTCCTTAACAACGTTTTCCTTGGAATTATATACAATGGGCAGAACAATACAATATGATGGAGAACATCAGGAGCTTGAGCACAATGACATATATGATTCAGAAAAGGGGTCTGTAGATATCTACCCTTAGTCACATTTGAGGTATGTACATTCAACCTTGTAAGTAGAAAGGCCTTCCTTGACACCAACAATGAGAGAGTTTGAAAATAATCCAGACTCCTACCCTGCAAGGGGGGAATACTGAGCATCGACAGGGAACAAACCCTAGGAGGTGCTGGATATGACAACTGATATTCCCTCTCCGTAAGGCAGGCCCTGATAGTTTCAAGACACTCCTTTTCGGTTGATAAGAGGAGAGAATCCATATTTAAACCCATAGACATTATTTTGCTTTCATAAAATGTAGCCCACCTGGTGTAGTAAACATCAGATTGGAGGAAACATAAAAGGCCAGATCTATTAGGCCTAAAATGAATCTTAAACCAAGATCTATAAGTCATCAGCCAAGCTTCAGTTTCAAGAGAATTCTGCATAAAGAGTCAGATGGTGTACACATGGGGGAACAGATAATATTCTCCTGAAAAAAAGTGTCTGCAATCATTCAATCTCCTTATTAAAGGCTGGAATCCAGGTGAATATACTATAAAGTAATTGTGGTCTTAATTTGGTTTTATAAATTTTTAAGGCCACCAGGATATCCTGGTTGCCTTTTTTATAGTAGAAAGATTGTACAACAGGCAAGCTCTTTTCCCTGCCAGAATTACCTTATCTCTCTGTTTGCACCAGTGCCCGTTAAAGTGGAAAAGGACACCAAGGTAGACATACTTCTTGACCTGTTCAATTGTCTGGTTACCAACCTTCCACATTCTCGGGACAAATCTCTTAGAAAATACCAGTATTTTGGATTTATCAGAATTTACCTGCAGGTGAAATTTATCGCAATATTCAAAAAATCTTTTCAGGGCTCTTACCAAACCCACCTGAGACAGGGAGAGTAACAATGTATCATCGGCATACTGAAGTACAAATAGCAGCCGATTACCCAGTGAAGGCGGGTGCGAATCTACTGTGGCCACAAAGGCAGGTAGATCAGCCACAAATAGATTAAACAGGTGAGGAGCCAGCACACATCCTTGTCTAACTCCTACACCTAAGTAGATAGGATCTGTTAATAAGCCGGTTTCAGAAAATTTCACTCTGCACTGATTATTTATATGAAGTTGGCTTAAAAGAAACAACAGTCGGGGATCTATATTAAGCTTACCAAGCTTGTCCCATAGTAAGAGCCGGTGAATTGAATCAAAAGCAGCTTTCAGATCAATAAAAGCCACGTACAGTTTGCCTTTAGGGCACGACAGGTATTTATTTACAAGGAATGAGAGCACTATTGTATGATCCATAGTGGACATGTATCTTCTAAATCCCACTTGCTCTGAACCAATCAAAGCCTGGGCATTCATCCAACTCAATAATTTCAGATCCAAATAACTGGCGTAAAGTTTGCCCACTACCAAAAGAAGACTTGTTGGGCGATAATTGCCAGGGTTCTGTCTATCCCCCTTTTTAAAGATAGGAATTATGATGGAATCCTTCCAGTCGGCTGGAATCTCACCAGAGTTATTTACAAGAGTAAATAAATTAGCCAGTGTCTTTGTCCATTGCTCAGGACGATATTTCAAAATTTCTGCTGAGAGGCCATCATATCCTGGGGATTTACCAGATTTTAGTTTAAGGATCAACTGATGCACCTCATTGGCTGAAACTGAGCTCCATAAATTAGGAGGGTTTTTTATTAGTGGATTACCCTCAGATGTTTGGGTTCTCATTTTATCGGTAAAATTAAAAAAAAAAAAAAAAGTCGAGGGGGGTATAGTAGGAGAGACCATAGAGTTCTCATTCTTCATATGTTTCCTAACTGCCACCCAAAAGGTTTTCGCATCTTTGGATTTCAAAGCATTATCCAGAGATGTCCAATTTTGCTGGAAAAATACCTTCCTTTTATCCTCCACCAATTTAGAATATTCTTTACGGGCCTTGTAATAGGGCCCAAGATTAACCACCGGATTGGCCAAAGCCTGATGGAACATTTGTCTTATCTTTTGTTTCCAAATAAGACAACTTTTGTCAAACCATGTTCTTCTGCCTTTCATATGTTTAGGGGGATAAGAGGTCTTATTTTGAAGAATAGTCACAATATCCATATATGCCGACAAGGCATCGTCTATCCTAGTGCTAATAGTTAAAACATTAGAACAATTTAAAACTTGTACATCCTTAAAACTATTGCTAATAAAATCTTCCATTTTTAATTTTTAAACAATTTAAAGTCAGAAGTATCAGCATTCTTGTTAACAGAGATCTGGACTTCTACCTGCAATTGAATGCTGAGTTGGGTTGCTAGAAGCTCAGGGGGTCTGGGGGAGACTAAAAGACTGATCTTTAGTACAGCTTCTGCATTTGTGTTTTTTTTAAATGGGTGGAGATTGGATGGAAACTCAAACTGCCCTAGCAATAGTCTGTGATTATTGACTACACTGTGGCGTTGTTGTTCTCCTCTCCTCTCTCTTAGGACACAAACATGAAATATGGGAATGGAGAACTATATCTGCATTGGAATTTTCATGGTTTCATAATTTTTTTTATTTTAATTTTAATTTGCACCTGAAATGAGACTTAAATTGGACCGAGCAGTCTTTGCTAATACTTTTACTTTGAGAAAAAAAAGGAAAAAAAACAGACAGACTGAGCAGCCTTTGCTAATCCCTTCCCTTGAATAAAAAAAATACATAAATTGGATTGAATAGTCTTTGCTCTTCCTTTTGCCTGGGCGTGCTTAATCACAGCAATGCTAAAATCTTGAATTTCTTCACTGACACTTTAGGAGAAGGCAACTCTTGCAACAACAGGGCAGTCTACATTGGATGGGGCTATGGTCTGCTGGAAAAGCCAAGTATGCACCTTAACTGTGCTTCAGGATTCTATTATGTCCAAGTGGCTGGAGTCCAGGAGAGTCTTTGCCCATCTGAGGTTGATTTACCCCCTGTGGGCCTGGCTCAAAGCCTTTTGCTGCCTGAAAGAAATAACAAGATCATGCTTTCTCCTACCATATACAGGAGCCAAATGTTATCTTACTCCAGTGCTATGACTGGGGCAGCATCATCACACCTAAGTGGGAAACCTACCTAAGGCAGTTCAAGGGAGATGGTATGGTATACCATACCATCCAAATGTTGGCAAGGACAGTTCTGATCAATCTTTTTTCATCCTTTTTTCTGCTGCTTTTAAAATGTCCTCTCTCCTCCTCCCACTTTCCACCTTTGTCCTCAGCTTATTTCAGTTGCTGCAAACTGAGTTCAAAGTACAAAAGTAGTCTGTAGTCAATTAACTCATTAGGAAAAAAGGAGGGGGCAGAATCTTGCCTTTCCCTGTAGACACAGGTAAAAACAAACTCCTGCAGCCTCTTCTAGCTTCTCTGTTCTTCTTCATTAGCAACTTTTGCCACTTTGATGACATTATGATATTGCTTGACCATATGTCCTGGCTTTCATTGGAGAAATGCTGGAGGGTATGTGATACACATAGATTTATACTTCCAACACCTCACTGTTGCTCATTTCTTGGTGTCTGCTGGCTGCCTGTTCAAAAAAATGCTGCAATTCAGCAGTGCTAGGGTCTGACAGCATTTGTCAAATGAGCAAAGCTATGCATTGTACCTGCAGGAAGACATGGACTGGAAGGGCTACACAGGATCAAGGATCTTTCCCAGTGGTGATACCTGTGACACCTTAGAAGTTGGCAAATGGGCAAAATAGTTAGGTAGTCGAGCCCAGCAACAGGCAAATATCACTGGCACTAGTCACTTAGGAGGGTAGGATGGGCCAGCAAGCTTAGCTGGGACAGAGGCTCTAGTGATGACCAGTGTCAGCTCCTATAGTGACAACCTGAAGGAGAGGCCAAAATGCAGATGGATAGGTGGATGGACAGACAGAAAGACATATTTGTGTATACGCATACGTATGTACGCATACATACACACCATTTTTAGCATTACTCCAACAAGAACAAGTGTTTTGTAAAGCTGTTGTGTCTTACTTATCTGCAAATATTGTGTATTACAACAGGGATAGTTTATAACAATACACTGTTGCTGGCAAACTCCATTTCCCCTCCAGCTGTGGTGGGAATTGCAATGCAACCTAAGGAAACAGGGGAGTCCATGATGGTGATAGAAGATGCCATAGCTTCTGTTCTTCAAAAAGTCCAAAGGTTTGACTCTTTGAGACCTGGCTCCATCATGCCACTGGTGATGACATCTGCCCCTTCCCCCAGATCTGCATATATTTCTGGAGAGGGTAGACTTGGCCATGGTCACACATGCCTTAGTTACACCAAGATTAGATTACTTCAAAATTCTCTACCTGGGGCTGCCTTACCAATTATCCAGAGATTTTAAGTGGAGTAGACTGTGAAGGCTGCAAGGCTTTTAATGAGAGCCAGTTCCCTCTCATAAGCATGGGTCTGCCTCATTAAATCATCTCCACTGACTGACAATCTGTTTCCAATTCTAGTTTAAAGTGCTGGTTGTGGCCTCCAAAGGTCCAGATGAACTGGAACCAGAATAATTGGAAGAATCTTATCAGATGAACCTGCTTCTTCCTTGCAGTCACTGACCCCACTGTGTTCCAGAGGTTCATTTGGAAGGGAGACAGGCCAGGTCCCTTCTCTATCAGTGTACCTCTGCAAGGGAGAAATGTTTGGCTCTTCATGTGATGACATTCCATGCAAAGTTGAAGGCCTTCTTGCAGATTTTCAATCTCTGAAAAGTGTTACTGTCATGGTGATATTTACTATCTACCTGTCCACTATGGTTTTTAGATTTTTAAATTTTTCCTACTCATTTGCTCGTTTTTAATTTGGCTGTAAGCTTTTTAGGACAATATTTGTCTGGAAAATTGAAGTAGACAAAAATAGAATAAACAACACTTGTGGGGAACCTGCTGTTCAAAAAGACTGCTAGAGCACTCTTAAAAGCCTAGAAATAGTTGCTGTTTTCTTCTGCTTTTTTTAAAAAAATTTATTGACAGACTGATCCTAAAGATATGAACAGCTCTCAATATGGCATCTAGTGATATGATGCCCAGGGTGTTCTATAAAAGGTAATCAAGTCTAGCCTGTCTTCCCCATCCAACCGAATGAAACTCTAAAGACCTTTACATCTTTTTGCTTCTTCTCAACTGTCATCCAGATACCATCCAACCAGACAGAGGAACCTGATAACACTGAGAACTTACTCTTTTAAGTTACTCTTCCCTTCCCACCCCTGTTTCCTTTTGTGCTATGTCTTTTGAGATTTCAAGCCTTAGCATGGGGACTGCCTTGGCTTTCCTTTTATCAAAATGTGAGTTGCCCTGAGGGCCTTTCCAGTTGTTCAGTGGAGCATATATGGTATAGACAAATAGCAAATTATAAAATGTCCCATCACTGAACATCTGCTCTCTCACCTGAACATGCCAATCTTCGTTTGGTCTATCATCAGTCCTAGACAACAAGGATCACTTGCTTCAAACTCTTTCTGGAAAGAGTTTCTGCTTCTGCTTATTTTTCTCAATTTTTATCACACTTTCACTGTTCATACTGGAAACTGTTGATATAACTAGGCAAGTTTTGAGAACTCAGAATTCAGACACACACCCAGTTTGACTATGAGAACAAGGCTCTTGATTTTAGAACATCCCAAAACTCATTTTATAATCCCAGCCTATAATTAAATTAGAAATCTTACAGTATTGGAGTAAATTACTGGGTTAACAATTCCAGGAAGAATTCTGATATTCTTGCTCCAGTAATGAAGTCTTGGCGCAGTGTGGGTTATTGGAGTAAGTTCAAGAGAGGAAAGAAGAAAGGTCTAGCCAACTCCTTTTATGTAAGAAAGTAATGAGGAATGTTGAAGGAGTTTTAAATTTTTGTCAACGGGTTGAACATAGGTCTTATTGAAACCAGTGAGGTTTACATGAAAATTAACATGTCCCACTAATTTCAATCAATTTCATCAACTCAATCCAATCAATTTCAATCAATCAATTTCAATTTCAATGTGCGTGGATCAAACACAAACTCTTTATCTTCCGTATATGGATTTTACATATTTTCTTCAAGACAGCACTGAAGCCTTCAACAGAAAATATGACAGGACTGATTGAAAACTGGATTATTGTGAGTCAAGTGTGAATAAACTATACCATGAACACTTCTCATTGAATACAGGTGCATATAAATTAAGGAAGTTTAGAATGAACATTATAGAACTTTGATAAACAGCAATACCTGGACAGAGTAGAGAACACAAAATTTAAGGTGGCAGAAAAAATAACAAGGGTTTGTGTATTTGCATATCCAAACGATAGAAAAATGAAATGGTAAACATTCCACAGAAATCAGTAGAATTTGCTTTTGGATTTGTTCCTTTGCCAATACACACCTTATTACCTTACTCTTTTATAACAAATTGTGGGCTGCTAGCAGCCAATGGACAGAAGGAACAGATACCAACTTTCCCAGCCAGCCAATGTAATCTGACTAATACCTGATTGAGCTTGTATAGGATTTCTTGACATAGAGAAACCCTCTGTCACAAACTGGAGAACCTGCACTTTACAGAGATTATTTTTCACCAGCTGCCGAAAGAAAGAGAGCCTTAGAGAACTCAACAGTGTATAAATAAATGCTCGGAAACCACAGAATCATAACAATAGTGTCTTTATACTAGCTAAGAGAAATAATGGTATAATAAAATGTAGTAAATCTAATCTAACCTATACTAGTAATCCTCATTATTGTCAAGATGCATTACTTCAAGAAAGAAGTTGTACTGTGATGTCAGAGACCAAGTTTTATTTGTTCAACACAAAATATCTGAGGCCACTAAGAGGAACTAGTGCAAGTCCTTCTTCAGATTGCACCTTGAGTTGGAATGCAGGTTTGTAGACAGCTGCAGACTATGAAGAGACTACCCTGCTCTCAGGTTTTTCTCTCCCATTCCATTTTTATGTAGCATCTTGCCTGATGAAAAGTTCTGAAGAAACTTTGTGTTCTATTTGTGACATTTTCATTCAGTCACATGACAACAAATGTGGATTGGGAATTTTCCCTTTAATGGACCAGAATGGTTGCCTATGCTTTTTGTATTTCAACAATAACATTGCTTACTTTCTTTTAAAATGAATTTATTTTAGTTGAATGTCAGCTACTGTTTTTAACAAACTGCTATTTGTTCAAAAGCATTATTTTTTAAAAAAGTGCAAATTTCCATGCTTTGAGGAAGAGAGTAGGGCAATGGTTAGAAACCCAATATTGGGGGGAAAGTGGGATATCAATAAAGACAATGATAATGATAATCTTTTTCTCTTCAGATATTGTTGGACTGCAACTTCCATTAAATCTAGCCAATTATCATGGATAATGGGAACTGCAGGCAAAACAACAGATAGGGCTATAGGTTGCCCTCCCATGAAACAAAGAGAATGCTGCTTCGGGGAAGCTTCCTACCTACCTACCTATACCTGTTTGGGAGGATAGGTACAGGAAACATATATGTTTCTGTTGTTGTGTGCCTTCATGTTATTTCTGACTTATGGTGACCCTGAGGTGATTCTGTCTCAAGATTTTCTGAAGCTGACAGTGCGATGTGCCCAAGGACACCCAGTGGGTTTCCATGACTGACCAAAGAATTCAACCCTGGTTTCCAGGGTTATAGTCCAACACCCAAAGCACTGTACCACCCTGGCTAGAACACCCTAAAGCTTATAAATGAAGAACTCTTGATAGTTACTGGACCTGTGCCACTTCTTCACTCTGGGAGTAAAGGTTAGGGCAAAGCTTGGGAGCCTTTAGAAGGTTTCAGATGCTTGCTCCTAGCATGCCTAAAATGAAAAAGCAAACCAGCCTTCCACGTCTTGAGGCCAATCCTTGATCACAGACAGATTGCTTTTACTTGACTTTCCTTTATGGCGTTTAAAACATCTGCTGGTTTTTCCAGCTCAATACTGTAACTGATCATTATACTGCACTAAGTGGTTTTGTAGCAGATATTCCTAATGGAGGATGATCCATATATGCCTAGTTATTTTACTGGTCCAAACACTGTTCATGAGTTAATGGAAATTTTGTTCATAGTACTCTCCCATGAATTAGCTATTCACATTTTATGGCTAGGTCTGACATTCTCTTATCTATATTTCAAGCTACTTAAGGAGTATGCCATGTTGTCATTTCTGTATTACATAAACTGTGTGACAGTGTAATTGCTTGACCTGTTCAAAGGGCTTATTTTAGTACAATGACCTAAGTGGCACGTGTTTGTTTCAATGCACCCACTGTAACACTATTTACACATATGACAACAAGAAGGACAAGGTGTAATAAATACCTCTCCTAATTACACAAAATTGCATAATACAACTTTGGATAAAATTAAAATTACCATTTTTATACCTACAAAATGTTAGCATACACCAAAAATGTTAGTATACAGTGTGCACACTATATATGTGGGGTTCTGTTTCACGAACTCTGATGTAAAACAAAAAACCTGAGTGTCATGTTCCTTTGTAGTCAATGGAAGCAATGTGCATGTACCTGTGTGCACCATCTTATCCACTGACGATAATGGGAGTGATGCTTCCCATGACTTCCCATTTGTGAAGGCTCACTTTAATTCCTTAGACCTTATATCTGAAATTCCAACATACGAAGACCATCATTACCTGTTTGGTCCCTTCCAAAGTCAAAATTGTTAGATTTTGGATTTAAATGGTTTATCACAACTATAACCATTCAATATTGTGTATCTTTTGTTATTGATAACCTTACCAATTCAAATCAATTTGTGAGAGTTTTGATAACTGAATGTGGGTATTTGGAGGTCCAACCAGTGCTAATGTTGACCTCTTTCCACTGTCAAGCTAAAACAATTTTTTATTAAAGCCTTTGATGACCACAGTATTTCATGTCTACAGGTACCTGGATTCAAATTGTTGTAGTTGTAGAGATTCAGGGGGAAAAGGAGCCCTCCTTCCTCTCAATGCTAACTTCTGCCTTGATTAGGAGCTAGGGATTTTCCCGCAAATTCTCTTAATTCCAAGCTGCCACCACCGATTTAGCCCACTCTATAGCAACGCAGCGGGATGTTGCTTGAGAATTAACAATCTCTATGTTCAAAGATCCTTTCCCTTCCTTCACCTCCCCTTTCTGAGGGAGAGGAATCCTATCCACGCATGTGCCGAGGAATGTGTGGAAATGGAGAGGGAACAGAGGCTTACAGAAAAGTATTTATTTTAAACATGCAAGGTAAACAAGAAAATAGTACTCATGAAACGTCTTCCCTCTCTCAGATATGCTTGATAGTTACAAGTAGTTATAAGCACAGATAGATTCTCAAGATCAGCCAAACTACCAAAATAACAAAGTTCTAAGGCAGCTAACTAGACACATTCTAAGCTACTCACAGCAGATGGTGTTTTGAGATGGTATGTTGGGGAGGGCCAGGAGGTGGCCTTGTCTGCCTCTACTGGCATCCCTCACTCTCCTCAAGGATTTTTTTTTTCACTTATCATTGAAGCATCTAGAAGATTCTCTCCTTTCTCCCCGATTGGGCAACTATTTCACGTGACCTATCTCATGTGACTTCCAATCAGTGTAACCTAACCCTAGCAGTCCATACACCTTTTGTATGCCTGAGGGAGAACTATCACCCTTAAGCTCTGTTACCTAGATAATGGGGAAACCACATTATCACAGTAGTATATAAAGTGATTTTAATTATTGCATTTAAAGTGATTTTACCATGTTTAAGTGTTTTTTCTCTTGCTCATATTATGTTTTTAATGCAGAAATGTTTTGTTTATATTATATGCCACCCTGAGATCCTGTGAGAAAGGGTAGGACAGTAGACCATTAATAAAAATGAATAACTAAAGAAATAATTTGTCTTTATTTGTGAAAGGAAGGTTTTTCATATGTTTAAAGAAATATTAATTTTAAGTATGTTAGCTTCCCAATCTTGAAACTAAGACTAAAATTTGATAATAAGAGGGTAAATATGCCCACAATGGTACAGTTTCCTCTCTGTCATTTCTGCAGGAGTAACACTTTTCATTAAGAGAGTAGCGGCAAATGCTGTGGAGGCAGAAGAGTTACGAGCACATGTGTCAAGTCCCGCAGGCCAAATCCAGCCCGCCAGGCCATTTCATATGGCCCTCGCACCGCTCCTGCAGCTGCAGCACTCCCTCCATCCGGTAAGCCTGATCCCCACATTGTGGGCCCCTGGCTGCCAGTATTCTGAAGAGTAGGCTCCTGGCTGCCAGTATTCTGAAGATTCATGATCTACTTCTACTTCTGACTGCTCCTCTGTCCAAGTTTCACCATCAAAGTGTTGCCACGGTTACCATTGTAATGTCCCACACGGCTTGCGAGAGTTGGACTGGGACCAAAAGTTAAACAAAGTTAATGTAATAAACAGTGCTTGGTAATATTTGTCTGATGATTAAAAAGACAACTGTTTTCAAAACTCACTTTTCAATAAATTGTACCATAGTTGTACACTTGAATATTTGCTTGCCATTATTTTCCCTAGACTTCTAGTTTCAGAGTTAGTTACTACTAAAATCAGTAATAATCTAATGCAGAAGCAACTATTTAGTATGATAAAAGAGTAGATACATTTATATAGTCTTACAGATACAACTGGGCCTTTGAGGGCAACCATAATGCTGATGCAACCCAAGATGAAATTGAGTTTGACACCCCCGAGTTAGAGGAATAACTCCACATAAATTTGTCTTATTTGCTTCAGAGTAATGATAAGAAATACAACCCTCAACTTACTTATTTAAATTGGGAACTACAGTTCTTTAAGTTTGTGAACAAGCAGTTCAATTCAAACAATATTTTTCACAAATGAAGTAATTGCGCAAACTAAGTAAATATATATACTGCAAGTGACTCTACCAGGACAATCTGACCTACTGCTGCAGGATAAAAAAACCACAATTTCTCTGTGACCTTATGTAGGAACTGTGCATCTCAATTCTTTCATGTCACATAGAAACACTGGTCTAAACTCCTGTATAGAATTATATAATTAACTATACAGGCCTACTTCAATTAACAAAGCCTCTGAGGAAGATGCTCATCAACAATGTTGTTGCTGTTAACTTACAACCAAGTCAACTTTGACTTAAGTTGACCCTATAAATAGGAGGCTTCCAAGTCACCTTTTCATCAACAGTTCTGCTCATGTCTTACAGATTCAGGTCCAAGGTTTCCTTAGTTGAATCCATCCATCTGTATTCTGGTCTTCCTCTTTTCCTACTGCCTTCTATCTTACCAAACATTATTTTCTCTTCTGGCGAGTTATGTCTTCTCATGATATGTCCAAGTACAACACTCTCACTTTAGCCATCTTGGCTTCTTGGGAGAGTTCAGTCTTGATTTCCTCTAAGACCCACTGATTTGTCTTTTTAGCAGTCCACAGTATCCATCGATCTCTTCTCCAGCATGTTTCAAATAAGCTGATCTGCCTTTCTCTGCAGTTGAGAGAATGTGACTGGCCCAAGGTCACCTCATGGGTTTCCATGGTCAAGTGAGGATTCAAATCCTGGTGTCCAGAGTCTTAGCTCATTTCCACGCTATGCTATTATAGCGCTATTATTCCACTTTCAACATCTTATGGGATCCTGGCATTTGCAGTTTAGGGAGGGGCATTTAGAATTCTCAGCCAGAGAGCTCTTGGGCCTCAGTAAACTACAAACCTCAGAGTTCCACAGGATGTTGAACGTGGAATAATAACACTGTAGTGTGGAAATGGCCTTAGTTCCAACACTCATCCCACTACCCCACACTGGCTCTCTACATGAAAGAATAACCAACACTAATGGAGACTGGTAGAGTACTGTAGGCAGAAATGCTTTCAGTGAATACCAATAGTGCCCTTCCCACATTTCCTTCTTCCAACTGCAAATGTTTTGTCAATTCTTCCTCTTCCATTAAGATTTGTGTCCACACCTAGTTCCTACTCTGTCTCCAAAGTTCTTGTCTGTTTGTGATAATCTTCCTGTTTCTTTTCATATTCTGGTTTTGGTTGCACAGATTAACCCTACTTTTCCAAGTACAAATATTTTAATGTTATTTTACTATAGCATGCGGTTCTTACTGTAGAACTATACTTTAAAGAATATAATGACACCAAATATGAGTTGTGTTATTTCATCTTGTGTTATGGCCAAAGGGTGTTTAATCAGCATTTTTCCTAAAAAGGCACCAACAATAAAGGCCAAAATGGAAGCTGCATTATTTTGACTCTGCCAATCATAAACTTTGGCTATTGTTCCATTTTTATTGGCAGTGCTGGGCAGGTACTGGTATTCCTAATTTTGTAAGAAATTTTGGAAGAAAAAAGTTGTGCATGTGTGTGTGCGCGTATGGAATCTAGCAGCGCCACAGAAATGATTTATTTTAGTCTGACTTTTTGTTGATACCAGTCCACTTAAGATGCATTGTTGGAGTGATATTAAGGGTACAAGTATTTAGGCACACTTGAACAGTTATGAAAGTTGTGAAATGTACAATAATAGGGTAAAGAAAGATGTAACTAGTGACCCTGACCATAAATTTTCAAAGAGTTGTGTAAGATGATAAAAGTCTTTTAAGTAGTTGGTCTATTGGTACTGGTGTGTGAAAACAATAGATCTGCCTATCAAATGTCAATTTCCTAGAAGTCAAAGCCTTCTCTTATCATTAAATGTGAAGTTAAGGGCTTAAATGCCTGTGGCTACTCCAGGAATGCATCTGAAGAAGTGGCCTGATATGATGAAATAAAGCCGTCAGTAGCAAACGTGCTGCTACATTCCTCCCAGCACTCTTCCCCCACTCATTTTTATACTGAGAAGACTAACATGGATATTTTTTTGAAATCTGATTTTCAAACCTGACAGTCAGGGCTGTCCGGCAGTGGAATCTGCTGCCTCGGAGTGTAGTGGAATCTCCTTCCTTGGAGGTTTTTAAGCAGAGGCTTGATGGCCATCTGTCGGGAGTGCTTTGAGGGTGTTCCTGCATGGCGGGGGGTTGGACTGGATGGCCCCTGGGGTCTCTTCCAACTCTACATTTCTATGATTCTATGAAACGTGAGGTGTACAAAATTTTTCATCACATTTTACCTCTTTTATTTGCTGCCTCTAAATTTCTTTGGTCCGACTAATTCAATCCCTTCTGTCCCATCTCTTCGTATAGCTAAATTGTGTTTCTAAAAGTGGAGCTTTAAGTTACTGAAATGTCGAGAAACCAGGGACCTGAAGTGCAAAAAGAAAGGAGAGAGCCAATTATTTTAAAACCCAATTATATTTATTGATTTTGCCAAGGGAATATTGAATACTCTTGGGCTTACTTTTTTGGGACCATTTCCGCACGAGCCTGTTATAGCGCGATGATTCCACTTTCAACCTCCTCTGGAATCCTGGGGTTTGCAGTTTCGGGAGGGGCCGGATGGCCCCTCCCGAAACTGCAAACCCCAGGATTCCAGAGGAGGTTGAAAGTGGAATCATCGCGCTATAACAGGCTCGTGCGGAAATGGCCTTGTTCTTCCTCATCTTTTCATGACAGCTGGTTAAAAATGAAAGAAAGAAAGAACCCCGTTGAGCGTCGAGAGGGCCACTTCGCTTCTGTTTTCACATCATTCACTCTTGCAAAACCTCTCCCTCAACTGCAAACCCCAGGACTCCATAGAAATAGCAGCACTGTAACAAGGCTGGCGCGGAAATGGCCAAAGTCCTCGCTGCTCCGGGGAGGAAAGTAACTTCGCTTTGGTCCCTTGCGGGTCGGGACAGCCTTCACCTCACCAAACGCGTGTGGGTGAGAGTGCCTCGCAGAGCCGAATCTGTCGACTCCGCGGGGGGTGGGAGGCGGCGGGCGCCGAAAGCGAGCGTGGAAAGGCTTCTCCAGGCTTTCCCTCCCGCGCAAAGTACTCCCCCCACTCTTCCTCCGGCCGCCCCCCTCCCGCCGCTCCCCACCGCGTTCCCCTTTTACTCACAAACTCTCCCCCTCCGGGGCGGAGGGGTGGAGCCGGAGGAGGAGGGCGAGCCGTGGGCCGGGAAGGCGGTCCGGGAGGGAAGTGCTACGTGTCTCCTCAGCTCATATACCTCCCCCCTCGCTCGCAGCCTCTCAGCAGCCGGCAAGTCAGCCCTGCCCAGCCGGACGGAGCGGCCACTCGCCCCCCTCTTTCTCTCTCACTTTTCGTCCTCTCCCTTCCACGCACTGCGCCTCCGGCCACTCACAGCCGAGGGAGCCGTCGCTGCCGGGTCGGGCGAGCCAGAGACATGTCTGACAACAAGAGGCAAAGGATGGTAGGTGCCTCCCCTCCGCTGCGCTCAGCCCGCCGCCGCGCCCGCGGGCGCCGCTTTCCCCTCCGCCAGCGCGCCCCCGCGCTCCGTCCCTCTTGCGCTCCCTCCGTGCCGCCGCCTGATTGGCTGCTCGTTGCGCGCCGCGTCCCCAGCCGGCTCCGGAGCGGCCCTCAGAGATGCGCGCTGGTGCCGGGGAGGGACTTGGCGGAGGGAGTTCTCGGTGGCTTAGCTTGGAGGCTGAGAAGTCCCCTTGGAACAGCCAAGGATAGCGGCAGCGGGGACCTGGAAGAGTTGGTGGGATGACTTGGACGGAGGCGGCATCAGTCGAAGTAGACTTCTTGGGGATGGAGAGCATCCTCCCTGACGTTGGCAGTGCGGAGGGCAGGACTGGCACTCCACGCCTTTAGGGAGCCTGGAATGGCCCAGGCGTTGGTTGTATCAGCGGTGTCATTCCGGTTGGGTAAAGCTTGCAAAAACATCACTTAAATCCTCGCACAAATGTCAGATCCAGGCCATTTTCCGCACTAGCTTGTTATAGCGCGATGGTTCCACTTTCAACCTCCTCTGGAATCCTGGGGTTTGCAGTTTCGGGAGGGCCGGCCGGCCCCTCCCGAAACTGCAAACCCCAGGATTCCAGAGGAGGTTGAAAGTGGAATCATCGCGCTATAACAGGCTAGTGCGGAAAATGGCCGGTCTGTTTCAATTTGGACTGTGTAAGCTCTTACGACTTGCCTGTGCTCAGCCTTCCTTGCCCTAGTCCTTCTGGGGCTATGCCATCGCTTATAGTTCACCCTGTAAGAGGAACAACACTTCTTACACTCTAAGGGCCTTTCCGCAGGACACTGTTATCGTGCTATTATTCCATTTCCAATATCCTCTGGGATTCTGGGATTCTGCGGCCAAAGAGCTCTTCTTTCCTCTAAACTGCAAACCCCGTGATTCCACAGTATATTGAATGTGGAATAATAGCGCTATAACCGTGTAGTGCAGTTTAATGCGGCTTTTTATGTATTCACACTCATGCATGAAGATTCATGTACATGCCTGTGTTTTGTACAGCACGTTGTTTCTTTTGACCATGTATTGAGGGCCAGAGTGGTGTAGTGGTTTGAACTTTGGGCTTTGATCTTGGAAACCAGAGTTCAGTTCCCCGCTCAGCCATGGAAACCCACTGGGTGACCTTGGGCACATCATACACTCTCAGGCCCAGAAAACCCCATGATAGGTTCACCCTAGGGGTGTTGTGTGGTTGACTTAAATCGGAAATGACTTGGAGGCACACAACAGCAATGTTAGGTATTTGTCTCAGGAATCACTGATGTGTGAAGTTATTCTAAAATCTAATGAACTCAGTTTTTCCCTGCAATTAAAGTTCCCTGCAAAGGGCAGAATTCCCTTTGTTTTAATCATGAAGTCCCCATTTTTCTCACTTGTTCACTCATTCTGACTTAAAGTTTTAATCCAGCAGCACCTGGTTCTTAAGCATTTCCTTGGATTCTAATCTCCTGCCACCAGTGACCTAAATGGCAAAGGTGCTGAAATTTAAAAGCAATGGTCAGGAGTCTACCTATTAGTGCCAGAATGAGACAGCTTACTTCCATACCTTATCTACTTTCTCCAGGGTCCAAACCAGCTTTTCTAATCTGAAGCGTGCTGGATGTGTTGGATTACACGGAACAATGTGGTCAAGGAATATGGGCAGGGTAGCCCCAAACAACTGCAGGGAACCAAGTTGGGAGAGGTTTGTCCACACAGTGTAGAATTCCTATACAAGTCAAAGTTGTAAGAAAAGAGTAATGGTGGCCACATAGTGCCCCAACATTCTTTGGAGAAGCCTGCCAGGCAAGGTGCCAGCTAGCGACTAAGTTTCAAGAATCCTGATTGATTTAACTTGTTTGTCTGCATGTTTTTGGCATCATTTTTTGCTCAGGCAAGAACAACTTGCTAGATATAAATTGAAGTGGTTTGGGACCTTTAATTTTATAGTTGGATATGCTGTGTGTAAGGTTCAGTGGTTTGAGGGTTGGACTAGGATACCAAGAGACCAGCATTCAAATCCTCTGTCAGCCATGGGGACTTACTGGGTAGCCTTGGGCAAGCCACAGTCTCTCGGCCTGAGAGGAAGTCAATGGCAAACCTCTTCTGAACAAATCTGTCAAAAAAACCCCACATGATAGATTTCCCTTAAGATCACCATAAATTAGAAACAGCCTAAAGGCACACAACAACAGTGCTGTGCAAACTATGAAAGACATAACAACCTGGACACAGTTATTGCCTTAGGTAACCTGGGATTTTTGTCTGTTCGCTTGTTTTCTTTTCTATTTGGATAGTCTGTTCAAGCTATTTAACCTGTTGCTTCAGATGTTTTAGAAAGTTGTTTCTTAAACTCATTTATATAAGAAAGAAAATCCATCAGAAAGTTCCTTTCTTTGATCAAGAGACCTGGCTCTTTAATAATAATCTCAAAAATATTGCAAATAGTGTGATTGTGCAAGTGACAAGGGAGAGTTAAGCAGTACTCTGCATGTGTCAAGAGACATCCCTCTCTTTGCGTGTACCCACACTGAAAATGAGACTGTAGGGCCATTTAAGCCGTGCTCCAAAGCAGACTGCAAGCTGAACATTTTAAAAATAACGATTTTCACATGAACAACTGATTTTTTGTTTGTTGACTGATTGTGTACATCAGTAATTTGTATATAAATTCTACAACATTAGGAATGTAGCCTAGATCCAATTAGTGGTTCCAACTACAATAAATGCAGTCAGTGTGTAGGAATGTGTTAAATCAACACGTACGCATATTCTAATGTTCGGTGGGTCTGCTCTAGTTAGGGCTGCCAATTAGATTTAGGCCAATGTATATTCCATTTTTTTTTTTAAAGGGCTTTCTTTGGCTTTCTTGTTGGCAGGAACAAGATACACAAGCAATTAAATGCAGAATCAAAAACTTTCTTGACATATGAAAACCTCCAAAGTTGAAGTTACTGATAGTGATGTATGGGAGTATTCAGGAGCCAAAAGACCCCTGTTATATTTTGCTATGAACATGATTGAATGATGATTGCAAAGAGTGTTAGCTGGAGTGGTGGTTTCCGATAAGGAAGTATTTGAGTCATTTGCCTGATCGACACAGGGTAATTTAACTGGATTATATTCTTTCAGGTCCAAGCAGCATTTTTTCTGCATGGCTTTAGAGTTTGACATGTCCCATCTACTTCCCATCACACCAGGAAATGCTGAGCTGAAATGAGAGGACTTTTTGCAGAGATGTACAACTGGTTTTAAACCTGCAAGGCAACGGTTGCTTCAGAACAGATTGCTTTTGCTAAGCTAGAGTAAATCAATACCGTAGATTCTTGCAATGCTGAGTGTGTAATTTAGAAATGGAGAAAATGTTTCACTAAGAGCCAGCAGGGTATAGTGGTTTGAGTGTTGGACAAGGACTTCAGGAGACCAGGGTTCAAATACCTGCTCAACCATGGAAACTCATTGGGTGGCCTTGGGCAAGTCACACTATCTCAGCCTCAAAGGACAGCAGTAGACAACCCTCTCTGAAAAAACCTTGCCAATAAAACTGTGTGATAAGTTCACTTGAGGGTCACTATAAGAAATTACTTGAAAGCACAACAATAACAACAACGGGGGAGAAAAGCAAACAAGAAATCCCAAGAACTACTTAATTTCCCTCCCTGTTCATAGTACCATGTGTGCTGACCCCCCCACTAACCCCTGGGCTTATTGTTTGGGTGCCTGGGTGCTGGCATATTCCTGTACTCACAACACTTTGGCAACTGGGATACCCTCATTTTGCACCTACTGTCAAATTAGTTGTTGTCATCCAGATCACAGTTTAATTGGAAATGGGAATCAGAAAGAACCAAAGTAGAAAAAGCCAGATTTGTTGCAGAGGAAGCAATGGGGTTAGCAAAAACATACCTGAATGGCTCCAGCAAGTAGGCCAGTATTCTCACCCACAAAATGCGCATGCACACACACACACACACAGGCCAAACAGAAAAGTCAGTGTTGTGATTAACTGATTACAAGTTAATCCTTTCCTTAGATAAGGAGACATGCCAGGTAGTAATGATTCCTATGATTTTGAGCTATACTGGAAGTTTAAAAAACAGAAACAGTTAATCAGGAGTCAAGGGACAGAGATGTCTGACAAAACCCAGGGAAACACAGACATTGGAAGTGTTACTTGTTTGGTTTATAATTGCCAGTATTCCACAGTTAGTGTAGCCACTGGCTGTGCTGGTTAGGGAATTATAGGGGCTGCAACCCAAACAATTAATGTTTTCAGGACACAGCTCTTTGCCCTTTAGCCAGGAGGCTGTGTTACATCACATCAGTTACATCACAGTTCATGGGGTCAATAGCGTCATTGCTTCTATCTCTCTTCCAGTTCATTCTTCAGGAAGCAGCACAGACAAGTGAGCTGCTAGGGGAGTATAGAAACTTCAGGAAGATCCTCGATGTCTCTGTCACTGTTATCGTGGTTTTCTTCAGATTATGACTGTTTAGGCCTAGGAAGTTCTCTAATCATATTTGCTTCCTTTTTAAACGTTCAGTTGCATTGTTTGACAATTTGGAAGTCTGCCTTTGTGTTTCCTAGGCTGTTTGGAGGTTCGCTCTGGGAACCGTACAGTGTGCAGGGCTGTAGCCAAAACAGATAGGATATTACTTTTTACTGATTTTATTTTTGTTAATGAGCAAAAACCAGGAAAAAAATTAAATTATTAAAAAAGTGATAATAACAAAAGAGGTCAGTATAAAAAAAAACTATACAGAAGTTTTTCTGCAGTTTTTGTCCCTCAAGGTAAGACATGATAGAATTATGTTACCCTGCTTGCTGGGGGTCCCTTAGGGGGATTCCCAACGCCTGTCAAAATTATCACTTGTGGGGAAAATTAACTATGAACACCGCTTTAGCAATGCAAAGAGGGCAGGGTAATTAAGGATCTTTTACCCAATGTTTACAGGGTCAGACTCAGTCAGAAATCGCACAAAAAGGTCCAATGAATGACTTTATTGAATAGTAATAGTTCGCACTATCGCAAACACGCACACACGCATCCAAGGGCTAATAGAAATAAAGAGTGGAAATAAGATAGAGGGATTGTTGAGGGATTTGTAGCTTGGGTGATACTGCACCTCTTCCTGACGTCCTTGGTCTGAGAAGCAGCGACTGAACAGCAGCTCAGCGAAGAGATGCTGAGGAGATCGTGCAGCTGTCGGAGGGGGGACCGGTCATTTGGTATGACTGGGAGGCATCATTCTCCTTCTCCTTGCCTTGCCTTTCTCTCCTAACTAGCCCAAAAACAGGGACTATTTGTAGGAAGAATTTACTTTGAAGGCAAATCCTCTCCCAGGGAAAACAAACAGGGACAGAAAAGAAAAACAACTCCACACCTGGCATTTGTCAGAAGATAGCAAGTTGTCATCTAAATAACAGGATCTTCCTCTGCATTGGAACTGTGGTGTGAGTTTCTGGAGATGGATTTGGTAAGGTTTTATGGCTTCCAGTGCCCAACTTTCTAGGAGCACTTTTACTCCCTTCACGTGGACTCTTTAAATGTTAAGGATGTTTTTTCCACCATGAGTTATCACAACACGAGGTCTCCTGTGGCTACGTGACTGGGGATTTTACTGGCCTGACCTGGTTCGTTCGATCGAATGACCATTATTGCCTATGTGCGCATTCAGGTGACCTCTCCGGTGGGTTAGATTGATTTTATATCAAAGTTGTAGACCCCGGGATAGGGTTTACCAAGGGGGCAACAATTAGATCTCTGTCTTGATGTTGTTGTGTGCCTTCAAGTTGTTTCTGACTTACAGCAACCCTAAGGCAAACTTATCATGGGGTTTTCTGGGGGATGTGAGTATGTAATGTGCCCAAAGTCACCCAGTGGATAACCATTGCTGAGTAAGGAATCAAACCCTGGTCTCCAGGGTCACAGTCCAATTGCCGTAACTACTACACCATACCGGCTCTCATACCTGCCTGAAATTCACCTTCTCTTTTTGTTTTATTTTCTCAAAATAATTGAGAGCACCAACTTTGTAAGAATCAGCCTAAGAGAAGACCAGAAAAATGTTCCCAAGCAATGTAATGTTTTGATTGCTCAGGATTTTTGCAGACTTGGATGAGGATGTGAACACTTTGAGACTTCATAGTTTGAAGAGAACAATGAAGCTTGAAATTTGCAGTGTAATTGACAACATAGGTCAGAATTCACTTAGAATTCACACATGTGTAAGTCATACTATGCCTGTGGGGCCAAAAATTCACCACAATGCAATGGACATATTTTGCTGATAGCAGTTGACGCTGAGTTGCACAGGCAGCAAAGCCATCTGTGCCTTGTCTTTGCAAATTGTGCATTGTACACTGTGGTTGTGCATCCTACACTTTGCACTGTGGTTGTATATCCTTTCTTATGCATTGCAGTTGTATCGTGCATTGTATAATAGCACCCAGTCCTTGACATGTGTCGCATAATATTGCTATTCTGCATGAGGGTTGCATGTTGCTGTGGCGTATAGCCGCATGCAGATATTTATGCTATGCTAAGGGCAAATGGATTGATGCCATTGATGGCTAATTAACCAGGCTTTTTTTTTTATCTTCAGCTGAATGCCCTCCTCAGCATGGGGTGGGGGGCAGGAGAGAACTGCCACATTCCCTAAGGAGCTAGTTATTACCATTTCTGAAAACAGCAAATTATTTGGAGAGTTTGTAAACCTTGGTTTTTTGTTTGTGTTTTTCCTTGTTAGTGGGGTATACCAAAGGGACATGTACGTAAAGAATTTAGCTTGACAAACTTTAGTTGCTGCTAGTTAGGGCCTCAAAAGCAATTAAGAGGATTTACATTGTCAGATCAGACATCTAGGGTGTGAACATCTGAGCTGTCGCATTTCTGGCTGTATAACAAGGGGTACGCCCCCAGGTAGCTGTAAAGTAGTCTTCCTTGGTCTCATAGCCTACAGATGTTCTGAGCTGGAATATTTGTCATTCTTATAAGTAAGTAAAGTGGAACATTCATAGCTGCCACAAATTCCATTTTCCCATGTTTTATTTAAACTTATTGTTAATTATTTTTTAATCACTTCCAGTCTGTTTTAAAATTAACGCTTTGGCCCATTGATCTTATTTAACATTTCTTTGGCCCTTTTTGCACCTTACCTGATGCTGCTGGTGTCGCGCAAGGATTGCTCCAAAAGCCTTGTCCGGGAGGCACTTGCGTCCCTTCTGCTTCCCTTCTGCACCAGCTCCGTGCTGGCTGGAAGGAAGTGTGAGCGCTCTGCCCCTTCCTTCCGCAGCTTAGCTGGGTACTTTCCCAGACTGCGCTGGGGGAGGAAGCACGATGGCCGCGCATCCTGAGGCTCTGCACACAAAGTAAGTGCATGTGGGGCATGGGAGCGATGCACGATCGTGCATCATTTTCGACAAGAAGCCGAAAATGATATAATGCGCGATCGCCCCCTAATGACCTTGGGAATGTCGCGTGATTGCAAGGACATCATGTGGAACAGTCCTTGCAATTGCGTGACTCTCCCAAGGCCATTTTGCAACAGGACTGGTGTGCAAAAAGGGCCTTTGATAAGTTCCACCTTTGTTATCTTTATTTCCAAACTGAAAATTTTAATGGATTTTGGCTGAGGAAAATAATTAATTCCCTAACAATTTTCTTATACTTGTATTCTTTCCTAGCATCTCCCTTCCTAAGCAAGTTTGAGTGGCTTTTAGGTTGCTAGTTCTCAAGGCCTGGCTTTGAGTTTCCAGTTTTCATGGGCCATCTCTAGGAAAGAGAAGAAGATACAAGTTCTTCAGTTTTGGTAGGCTCAGCTTCAGGCAAGAGGAAAGGTCTGTGTGCAAACTTCCAGCTCAAAGAATTTGTAAGGTTTAATTGATTTGTTTTTTCAACTTGCAAAGGTTATCCGATGAGGGAGGGTCTATGTATTTACTTAGGACTTTAACACACAAGGCAGGTAAATCACAATTGCAGCAAGGTAATTTGAGACCCAGCATGGTGTAGTGGTTTGAGCTTTGGATTACAACTCTGAAGACTAGGGTTCAATTCCCTGCTTGAACATGGAAACCCACGGAGTGACCTTGGGTGTGTCACATACTCTCAGCCCCAGAAAACCCTGTGATAGGTTCACATTAGGGTCACCATAAGTTGGAAATGAGTTGAAAACACACAACAACAACAAAAGCATCTTTGGCTGGGGCTTGTCAACATTATGTCATTTCTCTTTTTTTGTTCTCTCAGTTCACCTTTGTTCACCTTTGAAAAGTGTTTCATTTATTAGCACAAAAAATCTGTTAATGGTCTCTTTCATAAAGGAAAAACTTTCTAAATGGTCTCTTACCAGGAAAACAACAGAAAAGGAATGAAATAATGTGATAAGCTAAGGACTGTGTTATCCTGTTATAATTACAATTTACTTGCCTCATGTGATAAAGCCCCTAGTTAGCTTCTTCCTCCCTTCGCAGTCATTTTGGTATCAGGGCTCACGCTCTGCCTTGCTTTTTTCTGCATCCACCTTCTGGCTAGGCTCAAGAAGGCTGGGTTAAATGTTCCTTACCCTACTTGCTAAGGAATAAGAAGGGATAATCCATTCATTTCACCATGATCTGGGAACCAAGACTTCAATTTCCAAACAGGAAAATATGTTTTAGGTATATATGCATATATAAAGTGAATGGGATGCCTCTTAATGTCAAGTGAATAGGATGCTATAGTCTTTTGGTTACATGTACATAGGATGATTCAGTTAAATTTTGGTGTTAGTAAATGTATCCGTATTTGCCAGCATATAAGACACACCTCATTTACATGCCAGCAAATACTGTTGCCGGTGTAAAGGATGTACTGGTGTATAAGACGCACCCCATTTTCAAATAGTATTTTTCAGGGAAAAAAGTGAGTCTTATATGCCAGCAAATAGGGTATGTTATTAACATCAAGATAAAAGTGGATAATCTCATTTGCTGAGATCCTTGTAGGAAGGCTGAGAAAGAAACATGATGAGGAATAAATTTATTTAAGAGAAGCAGCATATCTAAGGATGTAATTATTTTGGAAATCAATCCTGTTGAATGCGGTGGGGGTTACTTTTGAGTAAATATGTACTTGATTGGAAATGTGAAATTTTTGAATCAGAATTTTAAACAAAATTGCAAATTTCTGATAGCATAAATATCTGTTTTGGAGGGAAACACCAACTGTTGTATTATTTGGCTGTATGCATGTAAAGACAGCAGGTACAGAATAAAAGAGAATGTGATAAATGGGGGAACAGCCGTAAACTGTGCTATTCTTGTTTTGGAATAATTGCTCACAAGGGATCCGCGTAAGAAAATTTTACTTTTATTTCATAGTTGAGAGATAACGGGTTTCACTCTTTTGAGACAGGATGCAGAAGTGAAAGAGGCTATGTTAATAAGAAAGCTTTAATAAAATAAATACTTTCAGAAAAAATAAATGTATATTTATGTCTCCAAAAATTTACAAAGGTATAAGAGAATTACTGTTTACACTTAAGGATTATTGCGAATGTGTATTGGAATAGTCATGAGTAAAAGAAGGAATCAGTCTTTGTTCTTCAGTGCAGTGTATTTCAAGGTAACTGATGTAGGGGACTGGCAGTTTTTTCACGAATGTGCCAAGGACTAGTACTATATTTATGCCTATTGGCTACAATCATTTCTTTCCTGGAAATTCATCAAGGACCAGCATCTGATACCTCGTGAATGGCACCGGCATTGTATCTAACACACTGTAATATTAGGTTTCTGGAGTAAAATATATACTTTCCCAGCGTATCATCATATTCATGTTTTTTCTGTGCACAGTAAAATGTGTAACTTAATGCTCATAAAGGTAATACACAAAGAACTAATTGGATATTAAGTGAACTGCAAACAATAAGTTAATTGTAAATGGTTTATAAAAACTACTCCAGAATTCAGAGAATGTGGATTCCAGTTATCCCTCCACATTCACAAGGGTTAGGGATACAGGACCTCCATGAAAGTGGAAAAAACATGAATAACTCTGAGCCCTCCATACCATATTTAACACAAAAAAAAGTATGATCACCATATTCAACCCACCATGATCCTTTGAGGCATCTGGGTTCCTTCACAAGGCAGAAGTGGCTGGCTGGTGGGGCTTACTGTCACCACCATTGCTGTCCCACACCACTTTTAAGAGGGACTTACAAGCCTTGTTCACAGTTTCTCAGTCTCACAAGGCTTGCAGTCCCTATTAAAAATGGCACAGGAAGGCAGCAGAGGTGACAACAAATCATCTGTGAATAATCAAATCCGCAAATCCGCAAAAGTGAAACCCGCAAATGTGGAGGACTGACTGTAGTTATCTCTTAACATTGCTTTTTTATAGTAATCTTGGAAGGCTCTTAATATACAAGTCCTGGAGTCATGTTCTACCTTACTACCTCTTCTCTGTCTTCTCTGTCTGGCCATTATCATGTTGAGAGGTTGCAGTGTTTGTTGTTATAATTGTCAATTTTTTAAAAAAAAAAATTCCAAACAACAGTTCTGGACTATTTTCTGACAATTTCTCGTACCAGTTGTATCATTTTATCCCTGCCTTCTTCATTCTGCCTTCTTCTTTTTTCCTGCAAGTTTTTCAGACTTATAGTGCCTCAATGACCTAGCACTTTTGCACTGTTACTCTGTAAATGATTTTTAAAAAGAGAGAGAGGAAAAAACTGTCTCTCAAACCATAGGACTATCTCAACAAACTGTGTCCCAGTTTTGAAAACCTTGGAAGCCTAGTGGAGGTGCAAGAAATCACTACAAAACAGCCCCCTAAAGAATGTAAAGAGTAGAATAGAGGTGACAACAAACAGCAAAACTCAAAGAGCTGTATCACAAGAACAATACTTCCTTTGATCAGTTTGGAACAATACTAATAAACATCTCTCTAATTTTCCATAGTATTTAAAAAACACTCCACATATTGTTACTTTGACACCTTGGAGATTAGCTTACTTTTAAAATAATTGGTTTAGTCCAGGACCATATTGTGGCAAACTGCTTTGGCAATGAACCATCACATGAGTGAATTGATGATCTCTGCATGTGCACAGCAAGGTATCCAAGACCTCCTTGTGTAAGTGGAAGAAAAGGAATGCGTCTTTTTTGAAGAAGTCTGTGCCAAGGCACTAAGAGAGGGTGGCTTGGAGAATCACCCAGGTAGGTGCTCTTTCCACTGACTCTTCCTATAATGCCTTGGCTCTGAAGAGCCCTTGAAGGATGTTATTCAAGAAAAGTGTGACTTGGAGCCAGGCTTTAGAAGACAACAAATGTTTTTGTTGTCTTCTCCCTCCCATCAACCTCTTTCTTCCCTCACCACCTCATGTTGCTGCTTTCTTCTTCCATATGCTGGTATAACTTTCTGATCTATAAACTAGAAAAACCTGAAAATAAAGCTATGAAAATATGTAATGAAGTGTATAAAAAAGTTTAATAAATACACACATATGATAAGACTAACAAATTTATGTTAATAGACAACAATAAGTAATAGATATAGATACATTAGCACTATAAATATAGTATATGCAGTGCATTGGTGATCCACAGAAAACAACAGAAGTATATATAAGTTATAGCAAGAGCTATAACTTTCTGCTCCACCATAATTCTGTACAATATCTTTTTTTAAAAAAAGATGATTAATCATCACTAAAACATCTTTAATTGGTTGCAGTGTTATTCTGCAAAACTATAATATGTAATTTATATCTTTGCTTCTGGGAATAATGCTGTACCAGCCATGAAAATGTTTGGGGGAGGGATATGCTTAAATTACATTTAAGTAAAATAAGTAAATAAATAAATAAATAAATAACCAACTGACTTTACAGGAATGAGTTGGCAGTCTTATTCCCCACCATAAAATGGTGGACTTTATTGACTTGCTACCATAATAAAACACCAATTTGACAGCCCTGTTGGAGGGCTGGAAGTCAAAGGACAAGGTATTCTGTGAATGAATGAGTGACTGATTGCCTTATTCCAATAGTGCTATCTGAAGGCTGTGAGTGACATGTGAACCAGACTAAACCAAGCTAAAAAATCTGTCAGTGAGTCAGGAACTGTGGCTAATAAGCAGTCAAATGTAAGACTCTGAGTTTAAAAAAATCTGAATTGAGCCCCTCAAAGGAATCAGCCCATAGCTGTTAATTGCCCCTGTTTGTACTATTGCTAAAAAAGGACAAAAAACTGAAATATTATATAAAATTAAAATGCTGCTTACTCCAGAGCAATGGGACTGTTTAAAACCCCATGTGTATAGACTGTAACCCAGAACTTCTGTCTTCTAGATTCCACAATGTTAATCATAGAATCATAGAGTAGGAAGAGACCTCGGGGGCCATCCAGTCCAACTCCCTGCCATGCAGGAACCCACCTCAAAGCACTCCCAACAGATGACCATCCAGCCTCTGCTTAAAAACCTCCAAAGAAGGAGACTCCACCACACTCCAAGGCAGCAGATTCCACTGCTGGACAGCTCTGACTGTCAGGAAGTACTTCCTGAGGTTCAAGTGGATTCTCCTTTTCTGCAGCTTGAATCCATTGCTCCTTGTTAAGAATTGTAACATTTTCCTGTTAAAAATCAAAGATGCAGTGTGCATTGGGGTTATTCCAAAAAAAAGACAGATGTGTGACTCTTTCCGACTGGGGAAATATTTCACAATGACAAGCAGGAAGGCAAGGGGCAGGGGAACAAGGAAGTTTGTGGAAATCAGCTTGCCCTACCACTGGCTAAACTGAGGCAGTAATCTTAGGTGGCAGGTGCTGGGAGAATGGCATGGTTGGCAGCGAACCAGAGGCAAGCAACTATACCAACAGGGGAGGACAATTTTTACTCCACCCCTTTTGTAGTGGGCTGTAGCATAATGTTCCTGGAGGACTGAAAGCGATGTGATGTCACTCCTGCTTTCATTTTTGGGGGAAAATTGTCTGGTTGTTGTTGTTTAGGGGGGCATGGAAGTCAGGGAACAATATTACACCAATTGCTGCAGTTTTGAGGCATTGTGTGGTAGTTTGGGCTATTAGAGATGGTCCCCCAATTCAATTTTGGTAGGATATGAATTCTTTGTGGATGTCCTAGTTGATATTGGGGTTACGTTATCCCCCACCTTGCAGTGAGAGAGGCTAGCAAGCTGTCCTCAGGTATGGCCATGGGTGTTGCCCCAGCTGCAGCTGTGAAAGGTAGGGGCTCATCATTTTGTCCTGTGCCTTAAGCAGCAAAATGCTTTGGAATGGTCCTGTGCTTTTCCAAAAATGTTCCTAAGGCCACTTCAAATTTAAGCTCATTTTGCTAAAAAAAAATAAAAATAAAAAAAAGTTTACACTTATAATCAGTAGAGAACCAGAGAAACAGTCTGTGTCCAAATGTAGCTAGGTAGGGATACCACTCTTTGGTTTATATTATTTCTGTGGCACAATTGTGCTGCTTTATTTTTGTGTTCTTCCACAAGAGCATTTCATTACTCTGCTGTTTTCTAGCCTCCACTCATTAGAGATGTTGTTTGGCTAGAAATAAATGCTTAGAAAACGATCCTCATGGGACTTGGTTGCAATTTGAAGACTATAAAATCTTGTTAGCTAATGTTCTGTATGTAGTTGTTTATTTATTGTGCTAAGATGTGTTAGGAAACTGCAAGGTATAATTCATTTACATTGTCCAGTTATACAAGCCCCCTGTATTATTTACAACATCAAAGATAAGGTCAAGTATATATATAACCATATATCTTGTGTTTTAATGCTCTCAAAACCTTTATTTTGAGTAGAAGAGCCAAGCTGGAATACAGTAATCTGCATTTATTAGCCTCGATAAGTATTCTGTGCTCTGTTTTGCACATTAATTTTAAATCTGTGGCAAACAGCTCAAATATGCACAGATTTCTCCCATAAAGTAATTCAAATAGTGTAACTGCTGTGTTACAAATCAAGACAACTATTGTTACTGCTTTCCAAACAAGTTTACACCAGTCTGATAGTACAAATGTACTGTATATTATTCATTTTTGGAATCTGGAGGACTTAAGGTTGATTTTCAATCTATATACTACATCTATATCTAGATCTTTCCATTTACAAAGGTTTCCCTGTGTGATCACCTAAATACAATTCTTAGTCATCACAAACAATCAGCATATGAGCTTTATTATCAAATGTTCTTGGCCTTTGTACAGCGCATTCATCCTCTCATCAGACATGACTGCATTGAAGGAAAGTTACAGTATGTCCTAAAGGCATAGGACTGTGTGTATGTGGCTGTATTTTGCAAAGAGTAAATGGCTGCTTTAGCTAAAGTAGGTAGCTGAGAAGGATGTATTTAAGATGTTATTACACTGGGAAGTATCAAAAATATAACCAGAATTTGGAAGTGGTACTGTTTGGACTACAACTCTCTAAACTCCTAGCTAGCTTGACGACTGGCCGTACTGACTGAGAGATTATAGAATTTGTAGTTTTAAAAAGTCGTAATGTCTGTATGCATGTGTGTCTTCCTTCAAGTCACCTGTTGACTTATGGTAACCCCATGAATTTCATGAGGTTTTCTTAGGGAAGGAATACACACAGGTGCTTTCGCCAGTTCATTCTGCTGAAAAATAGCCTACAGCCTGCAGTACCAGATATACGTTGACGGCTTAGCTCATCTGCAGTTTAAAGGGTATAGTTTTCATAATGCACAGACTCAGATATGTACATAAGGTTCTCCATCTTGACCCAATAAACCACATTGATTTGCATAACAAATAAGAAGATTCTACAATCAGCCCTCCATGTTTGTGGGTTTTACTTTTGCAGATTTGATTACCGGTATTCACGGATTATTTGTTGTCATCTCTGCTGCCTCCCCATGGTATTTTTAATAGGGACTGCAAGCCTCGTGATGCTGAGAAACTGTGAACGAGGCTTGTAAGTCCCTATTAAAAATGGTGTGGGGCAGCAGGGAGCCCACAGGAGAACAACAAAAATTATTAAGACTTTGTTTCTCACTTTGTTTGATTCTAAACTCCAAATCCCAGGAGGAGATGCTGTATATTATTCATTTTTGGAATCTGGAGGACTTAAGGTTGATTTTCAATCTATATACTACATCCATATCTATATGCTACATCCACAAGACACCACTTCTGCCTTGTGAAGGAACCTGGATGCCTCAAAGGAATCCATGGTGGGTTGAATATGGTGATCATACTTTTTTGTGTGCTAAATATGGTTTGGGAAGGCCTAGAGTTATTCACAGTTTTTCCACTTTCACAGAGGTCCTGTGTCCCTATCCTTAGCGAATGTGGAAGGATGACTGTATATCTCCTCCTGGGATTTGGAGTTTAGAATCAAAGTGAGAAACAAAGTCTTAATAATTTTTGTTGTTCTCCTGTAACACCCTCTAAGTGTAAGAGGTGTAAACAGTGTGATGTTAGGGAAGTCAAGATTTGTAATTTAATTGCCATACAAATATTTGGTCCCACTGTCTACAAAGCAAATGTGCAGTGGGGAACTAAAATAAATGTACTTTGTTAATAAAAGTAATAGCTGCACCATGGATTCTTATCTCCATAACAAGACTAGCCCTGGTACAAACAACAGTTTGTTGTTCCCTCTTGATTACTACTTCTTTTCTGTCAAACACCTACCTTTTGCTCAGCTATCAGGCTCTGCCTTCATGTTAAGATTGTAATGATACAAAGCTCAGTAGTTAATGAATAGTGATGAAAATATGTGGACACAGACAGATAAGGCACTCTGTTCTGCCCACATCTATCACTAAAGCGTTAACGACCAATAAAAAAAAAATAATGGAAATTATAGAGATACTGTGATCCAGTTTCACCACTGCTGATGACTACTCAGTCATGCATAGAAATTGTACTCCTTAAAGCAGGAATAGGTAACTGTAGGCTGGGGTCTACTTGATGGGTTGGCCGAGTACCTGAGGGCAGTGCTTTCATTTAAAAAAATGTTTTTATTAAATTTATTAATTTACTAATGTATTTACCCAACATTGCCTGGGGTTTTTATTTTCTTCTTAAGAACTCACCAAACTGTCTTCTCCATTTCCTGTAACTTTACTCCATAGTTCCCAATGCAATCTGTATTCAAGAGTTTTTTACATACACACTTTGGGTTCCTGAGGGAGTATGCTGTCTTCCTCCTTGCTGCTAGGACTTGTGTCCATAGCAGCCTATTTCTGTACTTGTAAATTTTCCCCATATTCCCTAATCCAATCTGTATTCATAGTTGTTAACATACAGAGGTTCGGTTCCTGCAGGAATACACTGTCCTCTTCCTTGCTGCTAGGCATTGTCTCCATAGGAACCGGCCTATTCCAGTACCTATAACTTTCCCCCATAGTCCTCAATCCAATCTGTGTTGTCCGGTGACGTTGATGGAAGCATTTTTTGTTCTGAATTTCACCTTTAAGATTCTTCACATATGGAACCCATACAATCTACTGTGTGAGGCAAGAAGACCTTGTAACTATAGTCATTTCTGCACTACACAGTTATAGTGCTAGTATTCCACTTTCAACATCCTGTGGAATTCTGAGGTTTGTAGTTAGTCAAAGGCCAAAGACATCTCTGGCTAAGAATTCTTAAATGCCCCCTCCTTAAACTACAAATCCCAGGATTCCATAGAATGTTGAAAGTGGAATAATAGCACTATGACAGTGTAGTGTGGAAATGGGCTATGTTGCATATGGGCTATGTTGTATATGTCACTTTAATTTTTCTCACTTATGCCTCCCGGATCTTTTCTGGCATCCTTATTGATGGTAGGCCTCATCTCCATAGCAACCAGCCTGAGACCCAAGAGTTCTCGAATTCTAAAGGCCCCTCTCTAAATTGTGAACCCCAGGGTTCCATAGAATCTTCACAGTCAGCCAGTCATATGAGGCCTTCCCACCTTACTCAGCCAAATCGTATGAGGTCTTTGGCTTCCTGATGCAGACAAACAGACAAACTCACAAACAGACAAATATTGACTTTTATAGAGTAGATTTCATTGAATTTAATTGAGGATTATAATTATCCATGTTACTAAATTAATTATAAATTAATTCTAAGTCTTGTTAACATTAACTGGATATTACATAATTTTCTCATTCTTTTTAAATTAAGGCTTGAAAATATTTCATTAAGCTTTATCTAAGGTCATTTCCGCACTAGCCTGTTCTAGCACGATGATTCCACTTTCAACATCCTCTGGAATCCTGGGGTTTGCAGTT
This sequence comes from Ctenosaura bakeri, assembly GCA_948474755.1. Lineage (NCBI taxonomy): Eukaryota > Metazoa > Chordata > Lepidosauria > Squamata > Iguanidae > Ctenosaura > Ctenosaura bakeri. The sequence goes on from CAOLHI010001070.1 coordinate 248,389, forward strand.
TCGGGAGGGGCCTGCTGGCCCCTCCCAAAACTGCAAACCCCAGGATTCCAAAGGACGTTGAAAGTGGAATCATCGCACTAGAACAGGCTAGTGCGGAAATGGCCTAAGGCAACAAGCTTGAGTCCACAAACTGTGGGGAAGCCAACTCAGTAAGTAATTGGACTCTGAAAGTAGAATTCTGGTATTGTTAGTGCTTGGTAAGTGGAAGGCATACTCTCCCAACATTTCACAGATGGAAAAGGGGACATGCATTGTTAAGCAACATCAGAGCATGGTCACAACGGCAAAAGTTAAAAATGAGGAAGAACACACAAGCTAGGAGAGATGCGGCAGTTTGCTTTTGCCTGGGCAGAGTGGGAAGGGCAAGATTTCACGCCCTCCTCTTCCTGCACAAAGTTGATTAAGTGCAAACTATATTTGCACTTTAATTTGTAGCGGTTGAAGTAAGATGAGGAATTGAAGTAAGATGAGGACAAAAGGGGAAAGTAGAAAGGAGAGAGAAAAACTGGGATGTTTTAAAAGCAGCTGAAAAGGTGGGACAACAGAGGGATGATCAGGACTCTTCCTGACAAATCAGGACAAAATCCTGGAGGAAGTTCCTGGAATCCTGAGGATTGTACTTTTTTAAAAAATTTATTTATTTGTATCCCGCCTCTCTATATGGATCGAGGCGGCGAACAACTTAGCATGTATGTATTTTGATACATTTCTATACTTTAGTGAGGGGTGTTCAGAATTCTCTGCCAGAGTGCTCTAATGCCTTACCGACCTATAAGCTCTAGGATTCCAAAGGCTGGAACTATTATTATAAAAGTGGAATAATGTTGCTATAAGTGTGTAGTGGGAATGGACCTCTAGCTGTGTGAAAATCAATACCTGCTGAGATTTCCTCTCCTTCACAACCATTAAAGGTACAGGAGCCCTCTCCAGTGTTCACACTGGCAATCCTAGGCTGGAGCAGGAAGTCTGGTCACTTCTTGGTTTGAAAAGGAATCTGTGTAGGCTGAGTAGAGGCCTAAAGAGGGAGAAGGAGAGCTCCAAAGGCACCTGAAAATGCACCAAGATGTTCAGTGGCACCCCTTGAGGTCTGGGGTCATTGTTGACACCAGAGAGGGAAGCCCCCAACCCCATTTTTGGAAAGGTGAGGGATGATGTGTGTACCGTTGGTGATTACAAAAATGTCCCTGAGGAACTATATGCATCTCATAGGCAGACATTAACTACTATTAACTTGAACTGATAAGTAATTAGCAGTAAAATGTATTAAGCACAGTGTATCCTCATTATAACTGTATAGCATTTTTGATACAAAGTCAGACGCAGTAATCACGCCACTCGATACAAAGTACAGAAAGCCAAGGCTGTTCGGAATCAAGCACAATCAAGTAAAAGTACTTGGAGAACATGTGTGGTACACAGTACAAGATGCAACATGGAGAGAGATAAAAGTGCAAAAAAAGAAAAAAAACCCACAAGAATTAGGGCAGTAGTCCAGCTGTTATCATTTGTATGGTGTATGATACTTCCACAGACATTGGCGGGGGGGGGCATATATACAGACAAACATCTGAGCAATTTTTTTTTTTAATAGAATTGAGTGGAGAGCCTCCACTTCATTTTTCTTCAGTAATCCTAGAACAGATTGGTAATCCCATACAACAGCACGTGAAACAATAGGTGAAAAATTGGTGGGTTGATGGATGCAACAGTGACAGTGTTTGGGCATGTAGGGTTGTCAATATATATAGAAATATGTGACTTTCTGACAATTATGGAGACCATTAAAAGCTCGGGACAGGCCTGAGATTCTGATTTTTTAAATATTTATTTTGGCAAGGAAATGAATTTGGTTTCTGCAAAAATGGTATACAGTTGGTGCTCCATATCTGCAGATGCTATATTCATGGATTCAACCAACCACAGTTTGAAAATATCCCCCCCCAAAAAAAAAATCCAAAAAGGAAACTTTGATTTTGCCATTATATGTAAGGGGTGCCATTTTGCTGTTCCATTGTATATAATGGTACTTGACCATCCACAAATTTTGGTATCCATAGGGTGTCCTGGAACCAGCAGGTACCAAGTGCCCACTGTAGTTCAGAATTTGGTTTCAGTGCAGATGGTATAGTAGGAACATCTCCTTTCCAAGTTTCCTCTGCCACTCTGTAACATACAGTTGTGCTTACCCTGTGTTATGGTGTTTTATGTATGTTTACCTGCCCCTGTTGATGTGAAGAAAGAGTAATAAAATGCAGTTTGTTAGAGAGAGTAGTTGACTACTTCGTTCCCATTTTTATTCACAAAAGCAAATGAGACACTTTAGGCCATGTGTTCTTTGCTCAGCGATCTGCATTGTTAAGCAGGCATTTCAATTTGAGCCTCCTGAATCTCTACCCAACATGCTAATATCCAGTGTTCCAGTCTGACCTGCATGCACAAATCTTACTGAAAGATCTATTTTCACTGTAGCATATTTGGATCTACATGCATAGATCAAAGAAGTCCATGTGTAGATTCATATCTTTTACAGAAATGTGCATCCCCACCCATAAGAAATTTCTGTACACTTAAAAATGCCTCTAACTCGGCATTAGGAATTTGTCCGAAACAGTGCACTGTATATCAATGTATGTATAGAGCATGAGGCCTCACATGTTGGCTCTGTTGTCAAAGTTCCCATACAGGAACCATGCTTTTTCAGGTTTCCTGATCAAGAATGTAGGAGTGGAGGTGCAAACTGGGATTCTACTCATCTTCAAGTGAACATAAGTGGAACCCTCCTTCAGACTTTCCCCTTTAGCACATGAGGCTCAGGGGCTGATGAGGTGAGGCCAACAAACATGGGGATGTGGGGCAGAGCCTAATACGTGTAGTTAGAAACCTCTTTGTGAATAATGCATCATTTTGTGTCATGAAATCTTAACTATGTAGAGCAGGCGCAGATAAAGAGTGGCCATTGAGCAATATGGCTCCCTCAAGTCCCCTCCCCTTTATTTGCAACTGCATAGTAATCCCTAGAATTTTATTAAAAAAAAAAATAACATTGAGGTTTGCCACTGAAATTTGGCAGCCAGCTGCTGAATGCAGTATGGCCATTTAGTTCGATGTCTATAGTCAATATCGACAAGTCTCAGGGTTAGGAAAAAGACAAGATATTAATACTACTTCTAGTTAGTAGATTTAAAGTTCATTTGTATAAAAATATAAATTTGAATAAAGATCAGTGGGGGGAATAATGTGGAGAAATTATAATAAACGTAATGGTATCTAATGCATGATTAAATAACTTGAACTAATTTCATTTGTGTAGCAAGTTTTATGTTTTTTAACTTTAAAAATTGGTAAAACACACACACATGCACAAAGAAGTTCTCAACCATCTGGTTCTCTTGAAATGTAGTCTCTGGCCCTTCAGTAGTCACCACTGATATAGTGGAGGATTTCTGATTTCTTTTGATGGATGCCTAGAGGTCTACTTGTCCATGAGTTGTACAGAAGGTAAAAACTAAGATGTGCACGAAGGCCATCTTCAGAAATGAGGTCACAGTTTACCACATGTCTTAGTTTGGACTCAGATGGAGGAAACCTTAACAACTCTGAAAAAAATGGACTGATTTGGGCACATTTTATACTGGAGTAAAGATAAGGAATGGTAAACTGTGCTTCCAAACATGTTAGCAGCATAAGGTTGTCTTTGACAGGTGAAGTGACAAAAAAGAAGTAGAAATTATGGCATGATGGTGGTTTCAGACTGCCATACTGAAATCATAACATCTCTCATATATATATATATATATATATATATATATATACACACACACATACATACACACACACACACACACATATACATATACATATACATATATATATATATATACACATACACATACATACATACATACACACACACACACATCATATATTTATCTTTCTTATAATTTGGTTTGTGGAATATCTATTATTATTTAAAAAGATATACAAACAGGAGAGAAAACCAAACCTCTTGAGCAGATACAAAATGAAAAACACATGCCATCAGCAACATGTATTCTGATAAGCTGGGCTTTTAAAAGTCTTCTAGGTGGACCTCTTTTTTGGTCAAAGATGATTAATTTCTGTAGCCTAGCAAGTTTATGGCAGTGAAATGTCATGGACAGTTTCTGTGTTTTCTTGCTATTAGCAGAGACCATCCATGTCTCAGCTGCCTTTGCGTAACAATGGAGCTGTAATCTTTGTGTCTGTGGAAATAACATAAAGTCTTTCAACTACCTCACATTTACTGAAGGATCAATCTTGTGTCAGTGTCACAGCTTCTTTGTTAGGGACAGACTCTCTTAACTGAACATCCTTAAATGGCTTTACTGGCACCAATAGCAGTTGCCAAACCATACTCTTGCTGAGGCATGTTGGAGGAATATCAGAGAGAAAAGAAGAATGGACTGACATCATACACCTGCAATGGTTGCATGTGGGATACATCAGTGAACTTTTGTACAGCCTTATTCAGATCCCTGCACTTGGATCATGTTGCAAGTGGCAGTCTTTGTAGAACAGATTTCAATTTAACTTTCAAAATGACATCCATTTTGTTTTGTTAAAAAAGCATCATATTATAGAGTGCAACAAAAATAAGCATACTTTAAAATACCCAACATTTGCAAGATTTTCCTTTGACTTGAATTAGTGGGTGCCGATTCACATGCATGCACACATGCACATACACGTGCACACACACACACGTTTTCGGGTCTGCATTTGGAAGCTTATGTCAGTGTCCAGTCTAGTAATAAGAATGTGGCTAAAGCCTTATTTCAGCATTTGTTTTTCTGTCCTTCAGCTTTCAGTGTACAGAGGTCTTCAAAGTGTGTGGATTTAGACCAGTCATCATCTTATAGCCTGAATCAATGTTTCCTATCCTGTGACGCAGATGACCACTCAGTCCAAGTGACTGACTTGGTCATACTGTGTTATACCAACAATCCATTGAACATCTTGCTGATTTTATGTTTTCTTTCATGTGATCTTCATCACGTTAGTCAGATTCTCTTTTTATTTGAGTTCAGCACAGACTTACCAGTTAACTCAATGTACACCTCTGACCTTGTTTTTTTAGTGTGATTTCATATCAACAAAGTACACAATCCTGGCCTGGCATAGTTGTTTAGCTGTAAATTAAGAGCCAAGGTAGCTAAGGCAGTAAATGCTTTCTGGTGCATAGTTCAATTACAGTGCCTTGCAGCCTGAAATTTTTCAGAATCACCATTATTCACATGTAAAATCTCTATTGCCTGTGTGGCAACTCCCTAAAATATAGGTTTCCACTATAATCTGTACCAGGCCTTCCACTCACACAGCATAGGTCTTTTCTGTTGGCCTTTCACACAGAGCTCATGATGATGAGCCATTAATCCAGTGTGGGTCAGTGTATATGGTACAGCATTTCACTTATCAATACATGTAAATGCAAAGCAGGGTAACATATTGTGCCATACAAGGGGGTGTGCATAATGTTGGGGACATACATAGCTGATTTTGACTGGTGCTCATTCAAAAAAGCACTTTTCATGGGCCAGCCAATTGCCAGGAGGTGTAATGTAGTTTTAATTGATTGAAATGGTGCAGAGCTGGGATTTTGTCATGATTCTAAGTGTTTTGGTTGCTTGGAACCTTTCCACACTTGACTCACCAAAGAAATGCTTCTTCCATTGCTACTGCTAAGATGTATTGCATAGCACGGCTCCTTCCCCATATTTCAGTATTCATCATGTCCAGATGTGTATATTAATTTGCAGAGCTGTGACAGAAGTGGCATCTATCTACAATTTTATTTCCCTGTGTATTCTGTATAATTCAGTAAGGGTGCTTGCTTTTAGCACAATGAAAATACAAGGTTTTTTTTAATGTGCTTGCCTACCATCTTCATCTTTGATTCTTTAAAAATCCCTCCCTACATGGCAATTAACTTTAGGGGAAATATCCCATTCCTTCAAATACCTGCTTGTTTGGAATATATTGGGATGGATGGAAGGGAAAAGAGAGGCAGCCATGGGCTGGATGCAAAGCTACCACAGACCACAATTTCCCTACTCCTGCCTTATGGCTAATGTTTCCTCCACAGATTTCAAAAGTTCTCTTCCAGAATGAAGTAGCATTTTCATTCTAAGCACAAGAAGACAGAAAATACAATAATTAATGGATGGGTGGAAGGTAAACCAGGATCTAGGGCAGTGGTTCTCAACCTGGGGGTCGGGACCCCTTTGGGGGTCGCACAACCCTTTCACAGGGGTCGCCTAAGACTTTGCTTCAAGCCCTTCTCAGGTTGAGCTTCTGACACTATGATAATGGTTGGGGGTCACCACAAGATGAGAAACTGTATTAAAGGGTCATGGCATTAGGAAGGTTGAGAACCACTGATCTAGGGGCTGACCTCTGGATAATTTGAAATAGATTGACAAAGATTTCTCACTGCCAGTTCTTAAGAATAGCAGCAACAAAATGACATTTTCTTTTGCCCTAGATTGTGTTGCAGAAGTGACAGAAGTGTGTGGGAAGTAACAACTACATTTGTGGTGGAGGGACACTGTGAGCTAGGGATTCCGGTGAAAATTAAAGTAGATCCCTGGTTCCTTGAGATCTACTTGTCTCTGAAATTTAGCAAGAATAAGTTGCCATATCATCACACAAGTGCTTAGACTGATGTGCATCAATAGCTGCATTCCCACAGCATCCTGGTGTCACTCTGGTGTCACAGGCAAGCACATCTGGTATAAACCTTTACAGTTCACAGGTCTTATGCTCCTAAGTTTTTAAGACACAGGTCCATTACAGATGTAACATTGCATATCTCTGATCTGCAGTTAGGGCCTTTCCACACTATGCTGTTATGGTGCTATTATTCCACTTTGAACCTCCTGTGGAATTCTGGGGTTGTAGTTTACTGAGGTCAAAGAGCTCTCTGGCTGAGAATTCTAAATTCCTCTCCCTAAACTGCAAACCCCAGTTTTCCATAGGATATTGAAAGTGGAATAATAGCACTATAGCAGTGTAGGGCAGAAAGAACCAGCCAAAAACTCATGTTCTTATTCTCCTGTCTCCCTTTGATTCACCCCTTTTTTTCAGTGAGCAGTCCCCTACTTGCTCCTTAAGGGCAGTGAAATGTACCTTTAGCCTAGATGTTAACAGTCAAAAGGGTAGCTGAGGTTACTTTGTTTACTAGGGTTTGAAAACATGTAAACCAGAGCTAGAAGCATGAAATATTATTACTGGACTGAGGTCAAAGTGACTTCAGAAGCTTATCAAAGAACATTATATGGATAATTACTCTAAGCAAACATGATGTTCTCATATTATTGCAGAAGTAAAACCTACTGCATTTTTCCTTTGTGCCTAGATGAGTTCCTTGAGATTAAGCCAAACTACTATCACAACAATTCTTGAGTCATCTGAATATTTAGTTTAGGGCTGGAAAGGACATGAGCCTCCTGAATTCATTGGACTGCAGGTCCCATCATCTACAGCCATTGGCAGTGCTGATACAGCAGCATCTTGAAGGCTACCTACATCATCCATAAAAAATGGAAGGAACTTTAAAAGTTTTCTTGCTTTCTAGGTTTTCTGTACATTTTCAGAAATCATCCCAGAATAGGGAACAGAATGTTTTGTCATCACTGGGGTAAACTGACGTTACTGCAGTTGCATATGATGGAATTATTTATTATTTAGTTCCATGTTGTGAAATCATACTGCCTTGCATTCTCCAGAATTGTTGAATTATGACTGTTTGACGTCAAATTACTAGAAATTTTAAAACCTTGCTAAGTACAGTAAACCTCTGTCTCCAATATATATAGTTCCTGCCTGTGTGTATTAGAAGTTTTATTACAGAACTTCTCTGAAGTCCCAGATATATCCAAATATAGAAAATGGAAAAATTGATGCAACCCACAGCTTTCCTTATAATATACGTGGCTTGCATTAATTTTATAACTAACTGCTTTGTTTAAGCAATTCTGGTTTTTCAGAGTTGAATATGTGTATATACTGATTGCTGGATAGAATTCCTCTTTCTGTATTCTTATGCAGTCACCTGATGGTGAAGCATTCAGAAAACTGGTTATCCAACAAATTGGTTGTTACATTTCTAATCTTTCTGGTTTCAGAAGAAGTTTTCTTTTGTTCCAACTCTTCTGGAGTTGCTTTAGCTGTGCACCTACAAGTATTTACTTACATATAGCCACAGCTAAAACCCAGTATCAGCAGCAGTTCACAGGAGCATGCAGTCAAGTGCACAACATTTTAATTGTGTTAGTGGTTTTATAATATTCTATTATATATTTGTAGTAACATATTCTGATTTTAATTGTGTTTTGTGTAGGTTGTTAACTACTCTGGGTCTTTTTATAAATCAGGGCAGGATATGAATCAAATAAAGAAATAATACCAGATAGTAGGTTGTACAGTGACTTTTGTCCATAAGGGGAGGAAAAAGTAATTCTCAGAAATGTAAGATCTTTCCTCGCATCTGGGAGAATGGGAGGCTGTTCTCTGGATCAGTCTTTATTGTCAAGGAACAACCCCTCCCCCCAAAAAAGAATCAAACTGAACTTTTCTTAAAAAGTTTCTGGAGTCCAACTGTGCAGAGATGCTTCACAAACAGAGTGCTTAGAATACCTTTCAGGTAACCCACTGAGGCACAGTTTTAAAAGACAGACGGTTAGGCTGTGTAATCCAGAGATGAGCAAATCTCAGTCTTGCAGGTTATACATTATTTTTCACTAGAACCCCGCATTCCATTAACCAGTTCCAGATATACAATAGTGACCAAGACAAGTGCACCAAGAACCAGAGTACGAGGAGCCTCTGAGCATGTAGTAAGCTAAGGAATGTGTGATCGCTTCTGGAGCCAAGCTCAGAACCAGCTTCTTCAACACCAGACTAAGAAAATCCCCCCGACTACCTGCTTTCCCTCATTCTCTTTCAACATCCAGTTTTAGAGAGAGGAAAGAGAGTATTTTAATTATTGCTGTTTGACAGTTAGTGAAAGCCTTGTTTGTCTGATGCAAACTACCCAGAGATCTATCAGTCTATTCTGATCTGTCTTCTGTACCTGTTCTGAACTCATACCACCCTGGACACACCCAATCTTGTTTGACTGTGGAAGATAAGCAGGGTTGGGCCTGGTTAGTACTTAAATGAGAGACTGCTAGGGAATATTAAATATCTTCAGGTAGAGTTAGGAAAGAATCTTGCCAGAAACCCTGAACAGCAACTGGACTAGCCCAGAGATAGTACTCATATGATTCAGTATAAGGCAACTTCTGGTATCCCTTAATTTTCCGCTTTGTTGGCAACCCTATTGCATTTTTTAAGCTGATCCTTTTCACAGTCTCTCCACCTTAAATCCTGTTTATAAATCAGACATCAAGCTTTGAATCTTTCAATCCAGCAAGGATTATGTTTAGCACAAAAACAAGCTCCTGGTACATATAGACTTCCGAATCAGAAACAACTAAAAGCAGTTTTATGGGGAAGAAAATCCATGAAATTCAGCAGCTGGAGGTTAAGTGTGTTAAACTGGTTGTTGAGCTACAGCTGATAGCACACCATCAAAACAGATAGATAGACAGACAGCACAATTACAGTCCACCTTGGCAAGCAGAAAATGCTGGGTGGGAGCCAATATGTTTTTCAGCAGGAAAGCAAAGCTCAGCCCCCCTCAAACTTTAAAAAAGCAGGGAGGGAGGGAGTTATATTTCAAGAAAGTGACCAAGCCAATGCAAAGTTATCTTGTTCACCTTGAAGCCAGCGCAGAGATAACAAGGATAATATTCTGCAGTGGACCACACTTTGACAGAAGCGACTAGACTTGAGTCTGAGGTTCATCTCAGGTAGTGAGGAAGAGTGGGAAAGGGCAATAATTCTGTGGCACAGCAACACACGTTCTGCATAAAGAGGTTGCAGTTTCAATCTTTGGCAGTTTCACGGAGAGCAGATAGAGACTCCTGCCAATCAGCATAGATCAGTTTTTCCCACCTGAGTGCCCTTCAAATGTTTTGGAATTACATGATCCCAGACTCTTGGACTTGCTGCTTAGGAGTGATGGGAGTTATTGTTCAAAACAGTAGCCTGGAAGGCAACAGGTGAAGGAAGACTGGTGTAGTCAATGAGATTGAAAAGGCCTGTTTTTGTATAACACCATCCTTTGAATGCTTTCACAATAGGGCTTAAAACCAGAGGTGGGCAAACTCTGGCCCATGGCTGCACATAGCTCACCTTGTGTGTCTGAGGGCAAGACTCAAAATGAGGTATTTTTGACACTTTTTTTTTTGTAATGGGCTTTGTTGGGGTGTCTCTGTGTGGCCCACGGACATACACGGAAGGGCAGTAATGGCCCTTTAATCTGTTAAAATTGCTTATCCCTGACTTAAACATTTCCCACTAGTATAAGCAAGTCCCACTGGTACAAGCAATATCTACACAGCCTGCAGACAGAGCAACTTTCTTACACTGTCTGGTCCCAACAAATATTTAAAAGGACCACCAATTATATCTTTCCTTTTCTGTCCCTTTTCTCTTTGGTAACAAAGGAAAGCTGTCACTATTAAAACACAGCTTGTAATCCATGAATCTGTCTCTTGCTTTAAACGTTTGTTCTTGTCACACTATGATACTACTGTTTAAGGTTGGATCTTCCTTTAAAACTGTTATTTTACTATTATAATTTAGTACAAGAGCAGGAAACATGTCACCCTCCAGATGTTGCTGGACTGGAGTTCTCAGCAATCCTAGCCACCATAGTTAATGGTGAGGAATGCTGAACATTGTAGTTCAACAACATCTGGAAGGCTACATAGTGGCCACCCCCTAATTTAGTACATGGATCTGGATCTAGAGCAGGTTAGTCATCCTTGAGCCCTCTCTGAGTCTGAAATCACACATGTAAATTTTGTTTTAATTAACTTTAACTCCATTGTCTTCATTAGGATCTAAGGATGGCTGTCTCTGAATCCATAATATTGTTGTTTAGAGTCTGGAAGTAAGGAGCTACAAGTAACATAGTGAACATTGTAACATGGTAAATGAGCATTGTTACTTAGAATGTCTGACCTTGGGCTCAGGAGGCACAAACTTTTTTTTTCTTTATGTGAAGAAAAAAACATGGATTTTTTTAAAAATCATTTTATTCAAATTCACATATAAAACAAAAAATTGTAACTGTTATTTTACATGAATTATTTTTGATCTTCCACACTGATCTAGATTTCCTTTTCAATATCTCTTAACATACTTATATCATTGTACTACATTTTACTGCTAATATTACATGTTGGTTCTTGCATTTCTGTCCACATTCCAGCTTCATGATATTTATCCAATAGTCCTCTCCTTGATTATTTAATTATTAATTTTCTTATACCATGAACTATGCATTCCCATCTGATAGTACCCAGCAACTACCCATTACAGTTTGCCATTCTTTTTGAATTTCGTCGTCTGATTTCCCTTTTAGTCTCCGAGAGACCATGTCAGCATTTTTGTTTTCAATAAGTGTTCCCCACCATTGTTCTGTTGTGGGTATTTGCTGAGTTTTCCACAACTTTGCATGCTCAATACAAGCTGCTGTTATCATATACAGTATTATTCTCCAACACTTCTTTATACTAGTACCTTCTAGTACATCTGTCATATTTAATAAGCACAATTCCGGTGTCTTAGCAAACTGAACTTTCATTACAGCACAAATTTTATTATGTATTTCACTCCAATATTTCTTAACCTTAGGACATGTCCACCACATGTGATATATCATACTGACCTCTTTCTGGCATTTCCAACAGAGTCCAGAACCTGTATTATAAATCTATTTAGTTTATCTGGTGTCATGTACCATCTATGAAACAGCTTGTAATAATTCTCTTTCAGATTCTGGGCTACTGTGAATTTATGCGTTTTTTTCCAACTCTGTTCCCAGGAATCTAGTTGAATTGAATGTCTGATATTTTGAGCCCATGAAATCATTACTGCCTTAACTGTGAAAAACACATGGATTTTTGAGGAACCATGGAGAATTCTCCACAGCTCCAGCTGTTTCAGAACAAACAATGGATAAATCAATTGATCCAGTTTTTCATCAGATCATGGAATTTGCACTGAAGTGGGTGTTGCGGTGCTGCTTATCACTTTTATATAAGCAAGGAAACAAATGAAGAGGCAGAATTGGACACGTACCATTTTGAATCTGTAGTCCAAATAATTAAATATAGTTTCTCCAAAGCAGCCATAGTTGAAATTAAGTGGTTTCAAAATTGGAATATAATTTTTGTAATATCTTTTAAGGAAAGACAAAGACAAAGAAAACTAATATAACAGTGGCTTATTTGAAGATAGTACTTTTGTTAATTCTGTTTCTTGGCCATAACATAGTCTAATGTGTTCACTGGTCCCTCAGGTTAGCAGGGCCTTACTGGAACAGGTCCAATTTATGTGTAACATCTCCCAAACCTCAAGCAAATTAACCTTTCATTTCTGCTACACAAACTACACCAGGTTTTAGAACTGACTCAAAAGAATCAATTGATTTGAAAATGGAAGGGAGGAAACTGGATATAGCAGAATGCATTATTAAATTAAGTTTTTTTTGTGAAGCTTTTGAAAATTGTATGTGGCCAATTTTTTTCTTGTACACATCAAAATCTTACATATATGAAACTGTTTGTCATATCCTGACATCTGAAATATGTGTGTGGTTGTGTGTGCATGCATATGTGCATACATGCTTGTGTACGCAAAAGTCAGTATGGAAATTTACAGTCCAAATAGTTACTCTGCTTACCTTTGTCATGATGGGAGAGAAAGGAATATTTTTTATTATCATGTTAACCTTACAGCAAACAAAGTTGCTTATAATCTTGTTCAAAAAATTGCTGGCTCTCAATTGTAGGTTAACCCTAGCAAAAAACAATCCTAGAAATGTAAATTTGTCTTAACTGCATGACTGCCTTGGATTATTTTGCCCTGTTAGGGAAAACTATCCATAAAGTATTAAACCTGATGTAAATTTTTAAAACCCACAGTCTCCTCCTTGTTATACTTCTGCTTCATTCTAAGCAAACCATAATTAAATCTGTGCTTTGTCACTGCTTTGCTATTCCCTTGCTCCTTGGCTCTTGAAGGATAGTCTGTTAGAAAGATGGGTGATCAAATAAGAAGAATTAGTTGTTTGGAGAACTTTATTTATGTGAGGAACACATAGGCTCTTGGTTGGGTGCCTTATTGGAGTAACTGTTTTGTTTCACAGATAAAATGAATGCATTTCTCATTTGATACATTTTTTTTTTTTGAAAAGGATGGAATATTGTTCAGCCAGTAGCTAAAGAGGAAAATATCTGCCAGTTCAGCAGAGCCCTTGGCATTTCAATCTGTCTGTCTACCAGCTGAATGGTTGCTTGTTTCGGGTAACTAGGATCCCTCTGGAGGTCTCCTTAAAAAAACTTCTCTGTGACATGTTTGTTAGAAGGGAAGGACCAGTGCAGTAGTGCCAAAATTAACAAGAATAAAGTGCTAAGATTGTACCAGAGGGCAGAAGTGGTTTCTCTCAGTTTGCTCAAAGCACACTGAATGCATAATGAGTTGCTGAGGCATTAACTGCTCTGGCACTGCTGACTAACCTTAGCTGAGGCCATGGAATCAATGAGCGTTTATGCAGGGTGTTCCATACCACCATGTCAGACTGCTCATTTTTAGGCTGTAAGGAGGCCCATTGGCACTGGAAAAGTTGAAGAGTAATGCTGGATTCAGTTGTATACTGTTCAAATACAGACAAGCATCCATTTAAGAGTGTAGTGAGGAAGGAGAGAGCCTAGACTTCAACTGTAAAGTTCCAAAGGGAACATCTTGTCCACCATCCTCTTCCGAGGCAGCATATTCTGTAACTCTCTCTCTCTCTCTCTCTCTCTCTCTTTCTCTCTGCTCTCCGGAAATCTCAAAGGTAGAAGGTGAGTGACTTATTACAGGAGGCTAAACTACTCAGGCAGTAGTCCTGAGCCATCTGGATCTTGTGCTCACAGTGAGTTCTACTTATCGGTCATGAAAAGTAACAAAGACCCTATTCTAGCTTCTCCCTTTCAGAAGTGCCATAAGACAACTATCAGAGAAATGGCCTTTTTTGCACTCTATCATCCTTCCCCAACTTGGCCCTTCTAGAAGTGCCAGACAACAATTTCCATCAGCAGGGCCAGTGTAGGATTTGAAGCCTAAAACATTTGTAAGGTTGCCAGGACAAGGCTAATCAATATGATATTCCTATACTCCTGAATACAGTAATTACTGCAGAATAAAATCCCAGTGCTGTGCAGGATATCCTACTATTATGTGTGCTATCACTTGTTGCATATTTGTTTGGAGCATATTAAAGTTAATACTTGATAAATTTCTAAAGTCTCCACAGCTACACTCTTCCTGTATGGCAGTGTTTCAGTTAAAAGCGCAAAGAGCAACTGAGTGGGTAGTCTGCACTCTGAATTCTCCCTAGCACTTTATATATATTTGCTATTAGCCCTGCACTTTCATCTGGGATGCAGATGTATCATGACAAAACAACTTTCGTTTCCTTTCCTGTCCTGTCCTGTCCTGTCCTGTCCTGTCTCTGTCTGAAGTCTCAGTGCCCTGCATTGTAAATGTGTATGTTTCATGGTCAGGACACTAATACATTTCTCTCATGCTGTAGGACATTGATAAGAAGAATAAATATTATTTTCTAAGTTTGGAAAACTAGATTTTGATTATATGTTTATAAAGGCATCTAGCTTGTTGTCAGTTTCCAGAAAATTTCACACTTGACAAAGGAGGTATTTTCTGTTTAAAACAGCAGCGTAAGCACAACGAAGATATGGTTACACTTTAAAGTTGAGATGTTTTATATGACTCTGTCTAACAAGTGAAATGATGGATAATGTGATTAGAGTTTTGATTATTAAATTGTTGTGTGCTAGTTGCTAATTGTACTCAGAATTTCCAAGCTTGTTTTTAGCATTCTGAACAATTATGGATTTTGCAGTATTTTCTGCTGAAAAATCAAACCTTTTATAAATCCCACTCACTTATTCAACTCAAGCAGTTTTGAAAATACATTTACAGCCCTGGGTTGTAGTGGCTGTCCGTTAAGTATCTCAGTCTTACTCAGATTGCTTTGGAGGAGTGAAGAAGTAGTGTGAAGTCATTCAGCAGAATAGTCACAAGGAGTTTATTTCTTTAAGAAGGATTCAATTAAACATGTATAAAGAACAGGTCAAAAGGGACATTGGGCGTATGCTGAAATTTCCCACAAGCAGAAGAATTCCAGTAGTGTGCACAGTTAAGCACTCCTTGAGAGTCTGCAGAATTTTAAAAGGCAAAATTCTTGAGAGCAGGAGCAAGGATGAGAAGTGTATTTTAGATTAATTCTGTTAAAGATTCAGCAGCTGATAGAAAATTCACAGACTGTGAGTTGCACAGTCACTTGTTCAGATCCCTCTTTATGATAAACTCATATTTGACCAAGGTAAGGCTCAGTCCCGGAAGCTGCAATATGGAAATAAAAATAATGAATCATTTTCTAGGGCAGGAGTTAGAATGACTAAGATCAAGTGTATAAAGCACTTTGAACACTTATAAAGTGCAGTCTCCAATACATCTTTAAGTCTCAGTATATTAACAGACTTTATTTCTTAGTGAATAAGTTTTATATGAGTGTGGACTTATGAAAAATGTGTATAATGCAACCTTGTATTTATATACTAGCCTGCTAACCACGGACAATCAGAGAATTCATACAAAGTGAATGACTGAGCCAGAAGGATCAGTGGTGGTGTGTTCCATCTGTCTTCTACACCCAATCTGGAAGTCTGGGGAGCTAACAGAGAAGGGAAGAGGAACTTTTCTCTTTCCCAGTTTACCAAGGACATTCACAGGGGTGTAAAGAACAGGACTGGCTTTTTCAGGCCATTAGGAAGTTGACTATCTTATTCTGGTTTTGTTGGCTATGGTGTATGCCCTACAAAACTATGGTATCTTTCTAAAAAAACATTTGAAGTCTTTAAAAGTCACCTCCTTTTAAGGGCAGAGGCAGCAAATCTCCTCTCCCCTCCTACAGCTATTTTAAAACCATGGTGGCTGACTGGTAGGTGGAAGTTGGCCACTCTGCTTGCCCTACTCCAGACCCATCTACTTCTGTGTACTGGCAGTGCCTTAACACAGACTGGACACCTCACCACATAGTGGTGGGATGAGGTGTCCTACTTACTCAGACCACAGGCCTGTCAAATTTAAATAATTCCACTTGTGCCATGTATTATTATTGCTGTTACTGACTGTTAGTAAGTATTACATTTCGGTATATACTGGCAGTGACTATAAACAAAAACCATCGAAGTCCTACTTCAGGCTGTTTAATTCTGCATGGGGTAGCATTTAGATATATTCATGGAATATATCGCACACCCACATTGCAGCTTGTTACCCTGTATTCTGGGGTCCTGGGAAGGATGCCCAAATAACTAAATAAAAACACAAGATGGGGAAATTAACTCGAGCACTCTCTTAAGCTAACGAGAGGCAGGGTAACTTAGCAGGGATCTTGCAACCCTATGTATACAGCGTCAGGTCAGAAGAGCAGTCAGACAGTTTTAAAATAGTAGAAATAATAGCTTTATTGAAGGACAACAAACAGAAAAGACACCACAAGCACACAGCTAACTAGAAATTAGAAATAAGAGTTTTTGGGGGAAGTGGGTGATATGACACCTTATCTCGTAGTCCTGGAGAAAAGCGGAGGATTGCAGGGAAGAAAGCTCAGCGCGGTTCTCTGAGGGGAGCTCTCTGGACAAACCGACAGCAAGGCTGGATGAAACTCAGGAGTGATCTGAGGAGGACTCAGAATCGGGGACTTTTTATAGGGTGGATTGTGCCTACAGGCCATGCCATGCTCGGTGAGAACAAAGGAAATCTGGAGCGGGACAAAAAGTGTTGGAAAAGGTCAGGTTTTACATGATTAGCTTAGCGCTGGATAACAATAGTGTAGCCAGTATGCAAATGGCTCAGCATTGAGAGGGTGCCGGCTCAGGGCCCTGCGTCTTTGTGTAAAGTCGCGCTTAAGCAAGGTGTGTCTGCAAGAAATGGTCCCTGAAGCAACGGAGTGGCATTAATCTGCCTGCCTAAGTGGGGATTGGAATGTCCAACCATTACCGGCCGCGCCTGTTTACGTGCTTTTCCGGGGGCCCTTGCAAACACATGGAGCAGGGTGGCAGAGAAAGGTCAAGTGGAGGCCAAATAATTTTGATATCAAGGCGATATCTAGTGCTGTCACCAGGCATGTCAGAACCATGGTAACAAGCTGATTATTATATAATTTGGACCTCGTCTAGATAAGCCAATATGATCGGCTGTTGTGGTGGTGTGTGCGTGCGTGCGTATGCATATTAAATTGTGTTAATTGTGCTGGTATGCACTAATTGTCATGTTGGTGTTTATGTGCATGTTTAAGGATATATGTTTTTTAATCTGGTTTTAATTTTTTGATTGCTTAATTTTGCTTTAACTCATGGATTTTTAACAATATGTTTTTTAATTTGTTGCAAGCTTCTTTGAGTCCTGCACTGTAAAAAAGGCATGATAGAAATGAAAACAGAATAGTAGTAGTAGTAGTAGTAGTAATAATAATAATAATAATAGGAAGTAGTTGCTTGTTAACTTCGAGAAAAAAGAAATAGAAAATAGAAAAAAATGTATATTTATTATTGCTGTTGTGATTATTTTGGTTCAAAAGAATAAAATGTTCGCATTTCGTAGCTCTCCTTTCCTTCTTTGGGTTTTCTGCCCTGAAATGTTGCAAGTTGGCATTGCAGTCCTTTCATATCTGCAAATCTGCTTATGAAGAAGCATCTTCATTTACCCCTTCATTGGTTAGGCTGGGGTACTAGCACAGAAAAAAACCCATTTGACTAACATCCAAGTAAATCCTCTTGAAATTGAATGAGCCTGTTCATAAATAAGCCCCCTATCCCCCAGTTTCTACTTCAGCCAACAGTGGCCAGTACACCCTCTGATGTTTGCAGGAATTGCGAAGAATTTATTACTGGGAAATTTCTGCTTATTTAAGCAGATGACAACTTTGTTGCCATTAGGGTGACCACATGAAAAATATAACAGCTGTGTGGAAGAGGTAGTATTAGCAGGTACCGGAAGCCCCCACCTTTTGATGTCCCATTATCTGAAGACTTGCTCTCTTGACGCTTCCAAAGTAAGGACAAGTTCCATTAATTTGATGGGGGTTACACGCTTTCATCTGTTCTTCTTACTTACAGAGATTTGCTTGAAACTGTTCTGCTGCTTGCAGATTGAACTGAGGAGGGGAAAAAGGCACAAACTGGCTGAGAGACTTTGGAAGCAGCACCTGTGCAGTTGGTCATAAGTGAGCCTCTTTAAGCCCTTCAGGCTCCCTACAGTACAATACATGGATTCTGTTTTTCAACGAATTCTGTTTTCTGACAGTGCTCTGGTCCTTAACCTGTCAGATAAGTGAGAGAACCTTGTATAACTTGCACAACAAACTGAACTGCTGTCCTCTTTTTCGTGTGGCCACCTTAATTGCAACAAAACTTAAAAGTGCAGCTTTGCTGGGGAACATTGCTTCAATGAGATGTGGGTTTCACCAATTGATATAAGACAATATAAGGGGGGGTGGCAAAATGAGAGAGCATTGCCCCCGACCAAAAAATAAAATAAAATTAGAATTAGAATTCAAGAAGTCTTCCTTTAGTTCCCAAATTTCTAACATTGCAGTAACTTTTAACTTCAGTTAAGTATTTAAAAATACAGTTAGGGTATTCTAAGAAAATGGAAAAGGCAAAGTTGTCACAGAATGCAAACACACCCAATACAAGAGTTCTAAGTAGAAACAATTTTCAGTATCTCATTATTTGAAATGGGGACTTAAGGAAAACCTCATTGAGTGCAGAATTCTTATTTGGTAGGCAAAGCCCTTATTTTGCTCCCCCCATAGGTCTACTTTGTCTGTTAATGGTAACAGATATATATTTTGGCTATATAATATTGCTGTATGTGGTGTCTCCCCTTCCTCTGCATGTGTCTTGTTGTCATCCTAAATCTGTCTCTTTCAGTTGTAGCTGACAAGGATTACATATTATATGGAAAAAAGTATGTAGGAAAACTTTTTCTGTCTCTCACCAAATTAGAATCCAAGGTTATCCAGTGAAGATACACAGTGGGAGATTCAGGAGAGATAAAAGGAAATATTTTGTTTTTCACATAACTCATAGCTAAACAATTGGATTACTTCCTTAAGATGAGGTGAATGATTGGCAGCTGGAACATCTTTGGAAGAGTTTTAACAAATTCATGAAGCCTGAGTGGCTTCAGTGGCGCCTGCTCATGATGGCTATATATTACATTTGATATCATAGTCAGTGTTTCCCACTATTTCCATTGCTAGGGAACATGACAAAAGGGTGCTGCAGTATTTCTATCCTGTTTGTGGGCTTCCCATAGGCAGCTGATTAGATGCTGTGATTGCAGAACGTTGGACTAGATAAACCTTTGATCTGATCCAACATGGCTCTCCTTTGGTTCTTAACTATAGGCCACACTGAGGAAACAGCCAGACTGAGCATCCTAAGTGGCATTGTACTCCTTTATTCAGGGTTCTTTATGGTCATTTAATTTTGTAATGCTGAATCAGGATATGTAAAATTTTTATACCATAGTGTGTGTCTTAGGCAATTATCTCTAGAAGTAAAGTAGAAGGCAGTGTGTATTATCTGGTGTGCTGAGTTTTTAAAAATCAGTGTGCTTATTGTTGCTGCTGCTGTTTTGTTATATATTCACACTGGTGTGTGTGTGTTTATTGTCAGTCACAGTAACAATTGTTTTATTTATATATTTTTATCTCTGTGTGCTTAGAATCTCCAAAGGTCTACCAATGTGGTATACCAAGCTCATCATGTTAGCAGAAGCAAGAGAGGACAGGTTGTGGGTTCAAGAGGTGGATTCCGTGGCTGTACAGTATGGCTAACAGGTATGATATTCTTGATTAACTCAGCAAGTAAACACATGGAGAAAATCCTTTGTTTCTAGTAAATTCTCTTATGTATTAGCTCAGAAGTGGGAATCATGTACTGCTCCAGGTGATGTTGGATTGCAAGTTCAAGCAACCATAGCCATGATGAGGAATGCTATGAGGTGTGGTCCAGGAACATCTGGAAGGCCACAAAATTCCCACCACTGCACCAGAGGAACTGAAAATTACAAATTTAACCTTAATCATTCAGAAGAGAATAAAAGGATCCATTATTATTAGTCACATATATGGAAAAAGAAATTATTATTCTTAACTGTTCAATGTAGCATGACCAAGGATGTCCTAAAATCCTTTCAGATATGTGGTGATAGTACTTGATATAGTATTTCCAGTATGAAAAAGGCTTCGAAAGCTTTATTGGCTACACCTGGGTGTGATGATATACTATAGTTCAATTTTAGATGAACAAGCTTTATTGGTTCCAGCATAGCTATTCAAAGAGACCGAAAACTTGATTTCATTTTAACTAACTCCAGTTTAGCATTCTTTCTAAACCCAAATAAACTGTGATTAGTTGTATCTATGGTTTATTTTAAAAGGCAGTTTCAAATTTTTCTGTGAATCTGGCTTGTTTCAATAAACTATAGTTAGGATTACTCAGAGTTCAAACATAATGCTAAATTCTGTGAAGTAAAACAGGGATGAAAGTTTCTGATTTCCTCGCCACCATGTCAGAGGAAGAGAAGGAAATGCTGGAGCCCACAAGCTCAAAATTAATTTACACAATGGTAAACCACAGTTTAGTATTATTTCCCAAAGCAGTAGTTGTGCTCATTAATTATTTGAAACAAGTCATTGTTATTATCATTAAGCAGATGAATTGAAATGGACACTGATAATTTAGACGTAGTTATTAGTATTATTTTGTTTCAGTGAAGTTGAGATCATCCCTTTCTCCTTGCTTCACCCAAGAAAAATAACTAGCAAGTCACTTTTAGTTTTGAACAAACCAGGAGTTAAAAGCAAAATTTGATGCTAGCTTGTTTGAAGCAACTGAAGTTAGAGTAAACTGTAGTTTTCTGACTTTACGCGTAATGGGAAACTGTGGTTTATTCAAAACCTAACTGAAAGTAAAGGAGGAAGAAATGGGAAGAGGGAGCATGCAAGACTGAGATTCATTCAAGTTTGTTCTTGAATTGTTATCTTAACATTACTTTTGACTGACTCTGAGAGACGTTAATGTAACATAAGGACAATGAGAAATTTGTATATTGGACTAGTATCCTAATTTTGGTTAGAACTGCCAGCCAAAGAGTTCATTCACTGCTTCTTTGGCTCAGCCACAGCCTCCAAACCAGAGCAATGTTTTTTCAGTTTGTAGCCAAAACAGACTGAAAGAAATATAACAACAGCTGTACTGCTAGACAGTACTCTACTGTAGATGCTGTTGAATGTTTCCTAGCAGTTCTGCAGATGGATAGACAGTGCCCGGGGTTAGTGGTTCTCCTCCTTTGATCATCTACATATTTTGGACTTCAAGCCCCGGAGTGTCTGACAATTGACAGTGTTGGATGGGGCTTCTGGAAGTTGAATTCCAAACCACCTTGACACTGTCATAGATGCTAGGTGATGCACACGTACACATCTACGTTTGAGAGGGATAATTCAATTATAAGCAATTACAATGAGTTATTGCATTTATTTGTGAGTGGTGTGGTGTTTACAGGAAACACTGCAGATTTGTTTTATATTCTTCTTATGATTAACAGGTCTTTCTGGTGCTGGTAAGACTACCATTGGGTTTGCACTTGAAGAATACCTCGTATCTCATGGCATCCCTTGCTACTCTCTTGATGGAGATAACATTCGTCATGGTCTGAACAAAAATCTAGGTTTCTCTTCTGATGACCGAGAAGAAAATATTCGCCGCATTGCTGAGGTTGCCAAGCTGTTTGCTGATGCTGGCCTAGTTTGCATAACTAGTTTCATTTCTCCTTTTGCGAAGGTAAGACTGATAAGAAAAATCTCCCAAAAACCTCCATATTTTTCCATGCTTTTTTAAAAAAATGCCTTCAATAATATGTTGTCAATAGATGCACATTTTAGGAGAACATACAGGGTTTTTTGAAATAACAACCCTTTTTTGAAGACAGGGGATTAGAGTCAAGTAAACGTCTTATTCTCCATATCTTTCGTACAGTAATGGGGTCAAAATTAACAATTGTGCAAAGGTGCAGATATTTATTATTTTATATTTATACATACATATCTGCTTCTGGCATTATTTACAGTGGAGGCATCTATTCATGCACTAAGAAAGGGTAGTATTTCTTTCTGGGGATTTAGTATCTTTCTGTATTATTGAACCTGGTTTTAAAAACCTCTTAATTAAACACGGAGCATCCTAACATGTAACCAGGGCAAATGTTCATTCTTCTCTGGATGTAGAGAAGAAGAAGTGGTAGAGATTAAGGAAGCCAGGTTATCTACTGCCCATTCTCCTGCTGTTTCTGCCATCACAGGAGCTCTTACTTAGCTGAGGATGTGAGCCAAGTGGGAAACTGGAATCCCAAAAGCAGTCCCCAAGCCCTCTTCCAAACTCCCACTTGACTTATTTTTTAACCAAATTGCAATGTCAGTGGTGGAAACTTTTTGATAGGACATCACAGATCTGCCTGGTCTGGTTTGATCCTAGGAGATCAGCTGATGTGGCTAGTCAGGATCAGTATTCTTGCAGATAACTGGAGCTTCTTCCTTCCAGCCCAGCAACTACCTGCCTGCCCTCCAGCTGCTTCAAATGGAACCACAGTTGAATTATTGCATCTGCAATATAAATCAGTGAAATATGGAATGAAGAATGGGAGTGTTTATTTTGTCTCTTTGTGGCTTGTACACATGTATTCCATGTCTGAGTATGGTTGGGTGTATGGAAGAGAGTGTTTGTGCGTGGCTTGTATTAGCATGCTGTCATGTGTTCCTCTGTGTGCATTTATGTATGTATCAGTGAAGCTGATGGCTCTGGTGTCCTTGGGAGTGTGAATGTACTGTTTTTTCCCTGAGCTTTAAAGGAGTGACCCAAGGTGCTGAATCCTATCCCCAAAACACATTCCTTATTTTGGATAGCTCCTTTAAGCCTCTCTGTTCCAATGACTACCACACACTAGTGATAATGAAAGAGGAAAAAATAAGAATTATATTATCTTCCATTTATTTTATTGTACATTAATCATATTGAGAAACAAGAAAGAGCAAAAAGAAGATCATTTCATTAAAATGGAATAAGCCAGTAGATAATAAAGAAAAAATACATCATTTAAGCATAAACTCACCATCACCACCAAATGACAGAATACCCAAATAGATGTCCATGCAGAGTTGCCACTGGTATGTCCTGTGTTTGTTGAAAGGGTCAACACTATCGGCCACATTTTGCAGAATGGCAGTATTTTCAGTTCCAGGATATGCTGATGTCTGGGTATGGCCCTACCACTTGAAGTGTCTCAGAGTCTCCCCTACCTTTAGAAATGCTCGTTGGGTCTGCACAGAAGATGAAACCTACAGTACTTGCTTATACATATTTATAGTCAGTCTATAAATATGACATTCTAAGCTCAGCCTTAGATTGCAGCTTTCTACCAACTGCATCTATGAGTATAAAAGTCTTGAGTTAAACAGCAATGGTATATACTGGACTTCATAAGTTTTGTCCAGCAAAGATTTGTGTATATCTGATAACTCTGTGATCTCCACCTGCATCTCTTGAGCATATTGTCTGGTTATGCCCGGTGTGATCAAATGAATTTTGTTTTGCAGTGATCTTTGAATTTCAAGTGTATGTGTGTGGTCTTGAATTATTTGACCACATCTTGGAAGTTAACTTTGGTCAATGGAAGTGGATTCACTGTCCTTTCAGTGTCTGAAAGAATTATAGTGCAGAATTGGAAGGACAAATATCCATCTTCTATTATTCAGTGGAGCGACCATAACAATGAAAGTGGGATGACTTTATTATTTATTCACCATGATTGGGATGGTGCAATCAAACTCATGTGTTTCTTATAGGCATCTAGGAACAGAATGCTGAACTTTGCTCTGATCCAACATGGACTTTCTTTTGTTCATACTTTCCCCCTTTATACAGGATCGTGAGAATGCACGTAAGATTCATGAAGTTTCTGGACTTCCTTTCTTTGAAATCTTTGTAGATGCACCTCTGAATATCTGTGAGAGCAGAGATGTGAAAGGCCTTTACAAAAAAGCACGAGCTGGAGAAATCAAAGGTATGACATTTCTATGACTCTTCATCATGGCTGCCACATTTCCTCCTTCTCCCTCCCCCCTCTTTAAGGGCCAAGCTGGCATCGGCTGAACCCTGAAGAGCTATAAAAGTGACCATTTTATTACTAGGTAATTTGCTGGAAGAGGTTCAGAGGCCTGCTATGGCTGGGCCTTGGTCGGACTGTGCAGATATATGCTTAACAAAGCAGTGATGCCATGGGGAGAGAAAAGTCCTTGAGCTCAGTCTCTAGGCTGAACACAGGAAACTGTCTTATCTTGAGTCATACCATTGATAAATCTACCCCTGTACTACTGATTGGCAGCAGCTCTCTGGACTTTCAAGCATAGTTCTTTCTCATCCCTATTTGGTGATATTCACTGGTGGTCTCCCATCCATGTTCTAACTAGGTTCAGACTTACTTAGTTTCAAAAATTGAGACTGGGTGTGTTCAGGGTAACATGGTACGTAGATGTGCAGTGCAAGGGAAGCATTTATTTATTTATTTATTTGATTATTTTATATCCCTCCCACCCAATTTTCCACAGGTTTGGGATGCAAGACGGCTTCCAATAAAAATGTGCTAAACTATACAGCTTAAAATAAAAATATAATTAATCACACTATTAAAACAATTTTTTAAAAAATTAGAAACACCATACTATTGCTAATAAAGAAGCAACAAAACAACTTATTTATTGACAGTTTTTTAACTTATTCAGTTGATAGGAAGTCTTCAGTACAGTCGTTCCTCCACATTCACAAGGGTTCCTCGCATAGAACCCTCGCGAAAATGGAAAATGAATGAATGGAAATGGAGAAAATGGATGGGAAGGGGAGGGGGAAAACTCAAGTGGAGCAAAGGAAGTTTCTTCCTCTTCCTTCCCCACCCATTCCCTTCCATTTTGCCTCAGCAGGAGTTCTCCGTGCTGGGGGGAAATGTATGGGAAGGGAAGGGGGAAACTCTGGAGGAGGAAAGGAAGACTCTCGGGGGCCTTCCCCGCCACCCATTTCCTTCCATTTTGCCTTGGAGAATTTGCCAAGGGCAAAATGCATAGGAATGAGGGGAGGAGAACTGGGGGAGGGAAGCATGCATGCTCATGAATAATCAAATTTGTGAACATCAAACCCGCAAATGTGAAGGGAGGACTGTAGTTGATACACAAGATACAAAAGCCACCGCTAAGCATGGACATTGTGAAAGTTAACACATTTCCTTGTTGTTTTAACCATTTGATGATCACATTCTTGTTCTAACTAAATTCATTTTAATTAAACTAGGATTTACTGGAATTGACTCAGAATATGAGAAACCAGAAGCACCCGAGCTTATATTGAAAACCAACATTATGTCGGTGACTGACTGTATTCACAACATTGTGGAGCTCTTGCAGGAACAGGTACCTTCCTTTGCCTTGAGTATCTCACCTTTCCTAGAAAAATGTAACAGTTGACAAAGAGTTGGACATGTTTCTTGCAGCAAAACCAACAAATAACACTGTGGCAACTTTGAAGTAGGGTATAAGACACAAAAGCTTCTGCTACCATTTATTTGTTAAGTCTTTGAGGTACGGTTTTCACTTGAAAAATGTGAAGCCTTGTTTACTTTTTTTAACCATTAATGTCTTCCTTAGAGGCTTTTATCTCGTCTTCCCTTTTCTCTGTACTAGAACATTGTTCCTCCAGCGGCCATCAAAGATGTCCTTGAACTGTTTGTGCCTGAAAATAAAATAGAACAAGCTCGTGCAGAAGCCAATACACTGCCTTCTGTAAAGATTACCAAGGTAGGAGATAAAGTGTTTAAGGTCTGTCATGTTAGTCTTTTATACAGGAACCATAAAGCAGTAAAGAATACATTCTCTTATATGTCCCTTTAAATCCAAGGATTGATTCTTTGGTCCCTTTGCTACCATACAAGGAGCAGGTTTTCCTTGATAAGGACACCTTTTGGAGCAGGGATGGTAACAGTGTGACCCATGGTTGTTTTGTATGCTCCAAGGGACCCTAACTCCCCATTTTGAATTTTTTTAAAACTCAAACTACCCCCTTCACCCTCTGCAGTGTGTGAGGAGTGTTTTGCTCTCTCTCTGGCTCTTTTAAGCTCAAGTGACTTCCAATTCAGGAACAAAAGGTCTTTCAGAGCCTAAAACTGCTGGAACGGCAAATATGGGAAATTTGTCCCATGCCTCTTAGAGGATTCGGAAGCCATTTTACTATTTTTTTTTTTTAAAAAAAACCCTCAATCTAGGATAACACACAAAGTGGTAGTGATACCACTCTCAGTACGTCTCAGTAAGCTAATACCTTGTTTTAAATAAAAAAAGTAGAGGGTTGTGTGGGGTGTTTTTAGCCCTCTGAGGTCCGAGGAGGGGTCTGCTTTTTCTCAGTTCTCAAGGACAGATCCTCTAAGCCCCATCTCCTTCTGTGTTCCACCAGAGGCTGACCAAGACACAGCACTAGCCCTCCCATGAGAGAGGTGAAGCAGCTTCCTTTTAATGGCAGCAAAGGGAACAATTTCTCATTCTTTTAGTTTTTTTTTTCTTAATCACCCTTGGATATCCTGATTCAAGTACCAAATTTCCTTGGGATGACTTTTTCTGATAAGACCTTTTAAAAAGTGTTCCCAGACTAGATTTTTACTGGCTTCTTCTAACAAGATCTGTGTTTTTAATAGCGCTTTGTTTTTATTGCATTTCAAAGTGACCTTTGCAGGTTTTAATTATGTGATCCTATTATAACTTCACCTTGAACACCTAGTAGAAGGTGGCTAATAAATCTGGTAAACAAACACATAAAAGAATCCCATGGTAGCTTAAATATCAATACATTTACTACTGCATAAACTTTTGTAGGGCAGGGCCCTCTGTCAGGTACAAGATTGGAGAGTGAGGCCATTTCCTCACTACACTGTTATAGTGCTGTTATTCCGCATTCAACATCCTATGGAATCCTGGGTTTGGAGTTTAGGGAGGGGTATTTAGAATTCTCAGCCAGTGAGCTCTTTAGCCTCAGTAAACTACAAACTCCAGAATTCCAAAGGATGTTGAAAATGGAATGATAGCACTATAATTGTGTAGGACAGAAATAACCTAAGATATATAAATAGTTCTGGGTTGAGGGCAAATGTCGTCTCCATCTTCAAGAAGGGAAAAAATACCCAAATAATTATCACCCAGTCAGCCTGACATTAATTCCAGGAAAGATCCTAGAGAAGATCATTAAACAGTCATTTACTAAGAAAGCAATGTCATAATCACTAAAAGTCAACATGGATTTCTCAGAAATAAGTCATACCAGAATAATCTTATCTCTTCTTACGATAGAGTTATGAGCTTGATAGATGAAGAGAATGCTGTAGACGTAGCATATATTGATTTCAGTAGGGCCTTTGACAAAGTACCCCATGACATTCTTGCAAAGAAGCTGGTAAAATGTGGGCTGGACAGGGCTACTGTTAGGTGGATTTGTAATTGGTTGACTGACCGAACCCAAAGGGTACTCACCAATGGCTGCTTTTCATCCTGGAGAGAAGTGACTAATGGGGTGCCTCAGATTTCTGTCCTGGGCCCAGTGCTATTCAACATCTTCATCAATGACTTGGATGAAGGAGCAGAGGGCATGCTGAACAAATTTGCAGATGACACCAAATTGGGAGGCGTTGCTAATACGCCAGAGAACAGGGTCAAAATTCAAAATTACCTTGACAGATTGGAGAGCTGGGCTAACAAAATGAATTTCAACAAAGAGAAATGTAAGGTCCTGTGCTTAGGCAGAAAAAATGGAATGCACAAATATAGGATGGGGGACACATGGCTGGATAACAGTATGTGTGAAAGGGATCTAGTAGTCTTGGTAGATCACAAGCTGAACATGAGTCAGCAGTGTGATGTGGTAGTCAAGAAAGCCAACGCAATTCTTAGTTGTATCAATAGGAGTATGGTGTCTAGTTCAAGGGAGGTAATGGTACCACTCTGTTCTGCATTAATTAGACCTCATTTGGAATACTGTGTCCAGTTCTGGGCACCTCAATTCAAGAAGGATATCGACAAGCCGGAGCGTGTCCAGAGGAGGGTGACCAAAATGGTGAAGGATCTGGAAGCCATGCCCTACGAGGAATGGCTTAGAGACCTGGGATGTTTAGTCTGCAGAAGAAAAGGTTAAGAGGAGACATGATAGCCATGTTTATATATTTCAAGGGATGTCATGTTGAGGAAGAAGAGGGCTTGTTTTTTGCTGCTCCAGAGACTAGGGCCCTTTCCACACGATATTTGCCATGCGAAAGTGCACCTGGAGCGTCACGTGATTGTGAGGAGCGATCTGCACGATGCACTCACAATTGCGCAATGCTTCAAGGGCCAGCAGGTGCCGATTGCTCACCTTTTCATTTTCGGCTGGAAGCCGAAAATGGTATGCGATCACACATTGCTCCCGGCCCCCACGCGCACTTACCTGGCATGCAGAGCCTCCGGACGGAGCCATGCCGGTCGCGCTTCCAGCCCCAGTGCAGCCAGGGAAACTACAATGGTAGGAAATGTTATCTTGTCACAGCATTTTGAAAAAAAGGGGGGGAAGGTCCATTTGCCAGTGGGATAAGCTTCTGTGTATGGAATGGGGAGAGCACCATATTGTTCTTTGCCACAGATAGCTTAACGTCTTGCACTAATCTGGCTTGATCCAAAGTCCCTAGGGCATTTTCATGCTATACAGCTATAGCGCTGTAATTCCATTTTAATTACTCTGACAACATCCTCTGAAATCCAATGATTTACAGTTTGGTGAGGTAGAAAAGCTCCCCAGCAGAGAATTCTAAATATCCCTCCTTAAAGTGGAAACCCCAGGATTCTTATATGATAGAACTATGTAAAGAATTCTTTAAAGGTAAGAGGTTTGAAAACCCTAGTCTCAGCTGATCATAGGCTCCCTTAAATGCTGTGGGAGGTTCTCTGCTTTGAATATGACACAGATGCAAGGAACCGCAGTTTGCCAGGGAGTTAATACCAGAATTCTGTACTTACCATGTTTCTGATGATGCATGTTGCCACCTACTGGTTCATATGTGCAGATGTTGTCACTTACCATTATACCAATTATCTTGGGACTCACTCCCACTACCAGGTTGTAACTCTGTGATTCCCCTTTAATGATCATGACTTTACCTGTGGAATCCTGGGGTTTGTAGTTGGAACCATGGCCATTAAAGTAGAAACCTAGTGCTTCAACTATGTAGTAGGAAAGAGACCTTAGACATGGATGTGAGCTCTTACAAGCCTGTGGTTTAATTCCTGTAGAAAAAAAATACTAGCTTGGACTGAGGCATCTAAAATCATTAAGTAGTTGGGATCAAGATAATGAATGCAAGGTCACATCTAACAAGAAATACAATTAATTTGTACATCCAAAAATGTAAACCAAAGCCATGGCTGAGGGGAAGCAGCATCAGGATGCAAAAAAGCAGACAAATTTCCCACCTGCCTCAGACTCAATAAAGAGCACATTCTAGATTAGAACAGTAGTTCTCCAGAAACCCCAGTCAGGCTGGTTCAAGGTGAGGCATTCGGAAAGTGAAGTCCAAAGCATCTGGAGGGCCAAGGAGAACTAATCGTTACTCTCAGCAATGGTGTCTCCAAGTGTACTATTTATTTATTGCTATATCATTTAATGGCTGCTATTCACTCTGATTAAGAAAAGTAAATAATTGGACTTGAGATGGAATACTACATAACATTCCTGTTATTGTGTGTGATTTGGTCCTACACCAAAAGGGATTCATTGGGGACTTTCATCTCTATATGCTTAGCATCCATTGGCTCTTGATGTGAGTTTTCCATCACCACCACCATCACCACCACCATCATCATCTGTTCATTTTCCTGTCTTTTACTCAAATGGGACTCAGTGGCTTACGATATAAGTTAAAAACAGAACAGCTAAAACAATATAAAATCAATTGGTTTAGAACAGACATCAACTTAAGAACAATTAAAATACATGAAATGCATTTTAAAATCGGAATTCCTAATTGCGTGTCCCTCTACCTTGGTAGTTAAGGCTGAAAGCCTGTTTAAACAGGAAGGTCTTTGTCTGTTGGCAGAAAAATTAATCAAAGGGGTGCAAATGGAGCCTCACTCAGAAAGGAGTTCCATAGCCTAGGAGCAGCTACCAAGAAGACCCTCTCTTGTGTCCTCAGCAGATGAGCCTTGCAAGTTGGTGCGGCAGAGAAAAACTCTCCTCCTGAATATCATAAGATTGAAGCAGGCTCATATGGGAAGATACAGGTTTTCAGATAGTCTGGACACAAGCTGTATGTATAGGTCAGAACCAACACTTTGAATTGTGCTTAGATTGAACTTGGCTGCCAATGCAGCTGTTTCAGCAAGGGAATTGTATGCTCCCTGTAACCAGTCCAATTCAGCAGTCCTAACTACACCTGCCCATCATAATGGTAGACATTTAAAATATGGCTATGATGATTTATGTCTTTACTTTTACTTATTAACACATTACACTTTTTAGTAACTGACTACATGGTGTCTATGAAAAGTTAGTCCCTGGAATTTCACTGGTTTTATTTAAAAGTGTCTGTTTTTCTGTCTGTCTGGTGCTTTTAGGCTTCAAAAATCAGGGACAAATGCTGGTATTTAATTAGTAAAAACTATTGCTATAATTGAAGCTAGAAAGCAGGTACCTCTTGCTTACTCTCATTTGTAAATCTCTCATGTGCTCTCCTCTGTTCTTTTTTTCCAGCTGGATCTACAGTGGGTTCAAGTCCTGAGTGAAGGTTGGGCCACCCCACTCAAAGGGTTTATGAGGGAGAAAGAATACTTGCAAGTGATCCATTTCGGGACCTTGCTTGATGGTATGATTTGCTGGTTCCTACACTCTGTCCTTAGAATTTTTGTCTCCCTTTGTGCACTCCCCCCCTTTTTTTTAATTCTTTGGAAGAAATAGATGTAGAACACCTACATAGTGCGATGAATGGAGCACAGTTTCATTACTTTATTGTAATGTAACTTTAATGATATCATTATTGATAAGAAATAAATAAAATGTGCTGATCACAATAAAGTATATTCATATTAGTGCCAGTGTATGCTCAGGTGAGTCAGTAAACCCTTGCCTTACTATAGGCCAGAAGGTCACACAGTGGACATGCTATGTAAGCTGAAGGTATCACTTTAGCTCTCCCTTTTGAGGAAGCAGCTCAGACATGAGATGCATTCTGCTTGAAATAAAAGAGAACATTTAGAAGAAAAGATCTAAAGAAGGGTTTTTTCCCCCAGTTTTGTCCAAAGCTGTAAGCATTTAGGTGTTCAAAGCCTGCTTGTGATTGAAGGAACAGTGGGTAGGACTAGATCAGGGGTGGATGCATTGCAGGCCTGGATCTTCCTCTCCCCTCACCAGCTATTTTAGTGGCCCATGATGCCTTCTGACTCCATGGACTGCTTGCTAAAGAGGGTGAATTGCCAATCCAAGAAGCCTCCAGGAATGAGAGTTCACTATTTAAAAAGGTTGCAGGTTCCCCTTGGGCTGTCTAACCTTTTTTTAAAAAATACCCTTTTTAAAGAATTAGACCATTTCCGCACTATACTGTTATAGTGCTCTTATTCCACTTTCAACATCCTATGGAATCCTGGGGTTTGCAGTTTAGGGAGCAGCATTTAGAATTCTCAGCTGGAGAGCTCTTTGGCCTCAGTAAACTACAAACCCCAGAATTCCACAGGATGTTGAAAGTGGAATAATAGCAGTATAACAGTGTAGGCGGAAATGGCGTTAGATTAATATCGTTTGCTTTTGTTCTTTCTGGACATTTTGGGCAGACTGTATGGCTTCCAGATGATCCCAGGGACCTGTTGCAGTTGCCACCCTCAAATGAGGAAGACTGGAATTATAATCTCCACTTATCCATGAATCACATTATGTAACCTTGAAGCACTTTCTGGACATAACCCGCAAAACATTTGTTGCAGCCAAGCCCCTTTGAAGATAATAAAATATGTTTTTTAGAAAACAGATGAAGAGGTGATAGCTGAAGAGGCTTTCCACTTCTCATTGTGTATGCTCATTTTTTTATATCAGCTATCACCTCTTTTCAAACAATCTGTGCAGATTTTTGTTTAAAAATACCAAACTTGCAAAATCTTTTTGCTAGAAGTGAAGGTGGATCAAATATAATACACAGAAGGAATTGTGATCCCTCTTTCATACTTTCTTCAGCCCTCTGAAAAACTGTTCTCTTTCTAACCAAGGCCATACTATGCATGGTCATTCAGCTTTATAGGGTTGTTGTGACGACAAAATGGGAAAACCTAATTTTTTTTTCTGGTTATGTGCAGTTATTTCCATCAGCATCAAAAGACACGTCTAGCCAGTTTCAGTGGTTCATTTTGATGTAGATGGAGACGCACATCCATAGCTGTATTAGAGCATGCATGGGGAGTGTGCTTTTCCTTATGGAGATCACTCTTCCCGGCTTAGTCCATGTGAATGTCATCATGAAGGAAGACCATGTTTAGAACCGTAACATCACATTAACATCAGAGAGGCAATGGAGTGGGTTAGAGGGGCAGATAAAATATAGTTCATAATTGTCTTTATATTTTGCCAGGAAGGGGTAGAGTTGATATATCCGAGCTTGGTATGTATGCAGCAGTTTTTTGTTAGAAAATGTGTTACAGAAATGAAATCTTGATGCAGAAGAGTGAAATCAGTATGAATATATTCATGATTCAACCAGTTAACGCTCGTAACAACAGGTTTCTCTTCTATATTTTAATGGCAAAGGGATCAATCTCAGTTGTGAGTGCATTGAAGACTCCAGCAAAATTCTTTCTAACTTCTGTGGATCAGGATTGAATCCACATTTATACATGCTTTTTCGAAGTCATTCCCTTCTTTATATTGGTGGTTAACCACTGACCCTATAACAGCTCAGCAGCAGTATAAGGCACCCTGCTGCCTGGCATTTGTCCTTTTTGTCCTAAAGGGCTGCCGTCGCTAGCTTAGTGGGTCATCTGCCGTACATTTTATGGGCCACAAATAGGGAAGATCCTTTTTGTGCTATAAATAAAAACAGGAAGAAGGTCTCAAATGTGTTGTTAATCCTTATGAAATAGAATTTAATAGCCCTTGCACTGGGTCAGTCTTTGGCATGAGGCTTTTTTTTTCTCATGTCATTGGCTGGGACAAAAATGTATCCCAGTGGCATAAATAAGTTGATTTTCTGGGTCTGTTTTGTCTCAGCTTTTTTTTATATATACAGGGGGAAAAAACTGTACATAATGAATAGCTAAAATTGGGGTACATATTCAAGAGGCCATGTCACAAAAATGCCTGTATTGTAAGTCTGCAAGAAAATGTGTCTTTTTGGGGCTAAAATGTCTTTTCCTAGTGCATGCGGGTTATAATGCTTAATTGGTTTTATAGACTGAACCCTGACTGTTTGATAAAGCAATGTCATTGATAGATGGAGATATGTATTACAAAAATCTTTTGGAAAGAGAGCCTGATTAAAACAGTGAAAATAATATATATAACTGGTTGAATCATAGTATGAATATATTACTTTTCAAAAGTTCCTGATCATGCATGGATTTGATATGGATGAGCCATAGGCATATAATGTAACATTTAAATATAAATTAAAGTCTGGGAATTTGTACAGTGGCTTGGATTCAAAGGTTCTGTTCCATAAGAGGAGAGTCTCTTAAGATGACAAGAAGGCCTGTTTCCAGCTTGATGGAAAAACATTTTGCAGAGAATATGAACTGACATCCAGTGACATTCTTCTGTTTCCACATGATTCTACACTATTTTGGTTTGGTTTCTGCCCTCTGGATTCCATAGTTTATATCTAGTTGTTAGTCCCACTAGAAGAGATCTATTGAATCAATGGGACTTAGATAAGTGTTGACTTTAAAATTTCCATTGATTTAGTTGATCAGTTCTAGTTGAGACAATCACTTGAACTCAGGTGCATTATCTCTTATTGTTTTTAATTTAAATTCATTATATGTGTGCAAATCAATCCCATATGGCTGGGCACAATTCCATTACCACTGCAAAGAAAGGCCCACGGCTACTTAGATCCTTAAGTTTTGCTGTTTATGGGAAACTATTTACTCTGGAACCAAGTTTATCATGTCTTGCATTTTAATCTCACCATTAGTGTTTCTTTTGGACAGTGCTTGGGGATTTAAAGTGGCCATAGTTATAAGTGGTTGGTGAACTTCTTTCGTGGAAAATTGTTTGTGCTCCAGCACATATACATGTTGTGTTGAGCCCACACTGTATACATGTAGTTGTACTTTCTCTTCATATATTATAATGCATCTCTGTATACATGCATGAAATCTTGTACTACTTATGCTCTACCCATTATAATTTGCTTTGCACACATGTAAAGAATTTTAGTTGCATCTTCGTGGAGCAGTTCTGAGAAATCATTCTTCTTTGAATCCAACTCATAGCCAAGATAATCAGATGATCAAAATCTTAAAAGGTAGCTAAAATAGTTACTGTAATCATAGAATTCATTAAAATTGACTTTGAAATTGAAAAATGAAAATCATTTGTGTTCAAAACTGACACCACACCTAGTTTCTAATTTGTTCACTGATTGTGTTTTATGGATGGAAAACTTCAAAAAAACAACAACAGTTTGCTGGGTTTTTTTTTAAAGTCAGCTAACAAAATTGGGTAAGTTTACTTGGTTTGTATGGGAAAAGAAATGCACCAGGGGTATGTATTTTCTTTTTAAAAAGTAATGTCTGAGCAACAAAGAGACATATCCAAGAGTTAGGACAAAGCAACTAATGTTAAGAAGAGATGTAAATTTACTGTTGAAGTACAATGGCATACTATACTACAGTGTGCTAACAGTAGAGAAGTTTATTTCACAACTACATTGCTCTTTAAGAAGGAAAGGTGCTGTTATCTGGGAAGAAGCTGAATTTTATTACAGTTGTATTAATTGTATAAGATTTGATGCATCAACTAGAGCTAATGAAAACTGCTCCAACAACAGCTCAGTAGGCTGGACTGGAATTGACACAGCTCAGTTTACATCTCCCTTTATGTGTATAGTATCTTGCTTGCTACTGGAGTGCAAGCAGAAACTTCTCACCTGTCAATTTGTGTTCTTTGAATTTGTGGAAAGATGTTCCAGTGTTGAGGAATGCCCTTCAAGAGACTCAGGAGAAAAGAGAACAAACACAAAAATGTATAGTTGGATCTACTACGCAGCTGGGACTCTGGGCAGAAACAGGAAAACCATCATTCTCCATTCTTTCACATCCTTCAGATTAGACTATTGCAATGTCCTATGTGTGCAGCTGCTGTTGAAGACTGTTTGGAAATTTCAGTTAGTTCAAAATATGGCTGTTATGCTATGGACTGGCACAGCTAATGGGAATAGAGTGCAAACAATCATGTTTTCCAGTCTCTTCTGGAGCAGAATTCAAGGTGCTTGTGCTTAATCCTGGCATGTCTTGAGACGTGGCTACCTGAAAGGATGCTAGCTATGTGTGCCTTCCCATAACTTCAAGTTGCTTTTGAAGGCCCTCTTCATCTTATCTTCATCATCACAGAAAGACTTCAAAAGAAGATAGACACATAGGAGCACTCATAAGGAGAGTGCGTAGATTATTTGTATACCTAGTTCCTAAGCTATGTGAGCTATTTGCTTTCCCAATTTCAGCACACCATTTGAGGAATGTCATTCCTAGCTAAACTCTCCTGGTCCTTCCATTTTTGTTTTTGGGCACCAGGCCAAGAGAGCTTTTTAAAAAATTCCATAGCTCTGAGATGTAGCTACTTTTAATTTCTTCTGTCTTATTTCATTATTCTTGCTTGCTTAATTTTTTCCATTTATGTTGCAAGCTGAAAATGGGGAAGCTTTTACACTGAGGTATGAACTATTAATTAATCAATGGACAAAATCAATAAATATCCAAGGCCTATCACTACTTTGAATACCTGGTGTTGAGGATCTTCCTCTATCAGAGTGCTCTCAAATAACCACTAAACCAACTTTTCCATGTATCATTTTAAAAAGAATGAAGTACAGGATGACACTATTCTCTCTTTTTAAACAACAACAGATGGGGTTATTAACCTGAGCATTCCCATCGTACTTCCGATATCGTCAGAGGACAAGAAGCGCTTGGAGAGCTGCAGTGCCTTTACCCTGGAGTACAATGGGCGGAGGGTGGCAATACTCAAAAATCCAGAATTTTTTGAGCACAGGAAGGAAGAACGTTGTGGACGTGTTTGGGGGACTACATGTGCAAAGCATCCACATGTGAAAGTAAGCGAACCCAGAATAAGTGAGTCCTTTTTTGGTCCGTGTTTTTGCCAATAAATAGGGGAAAAGCTATGTGCCTATTGAGAAAATGTACTCTCTGTTCTGGTTCTGTTTCCTTCTGGATTCTGCTGTTTTTTTAAGTGGGCTTGGCTACAACAGGTAACTGGGGAATGAAGAGTCAAAAATGACATTTTGTGCATTGAACAATCTCTTCCCTAAATGGTCTGGTAGCCACACACTAAATGTTTCCTCTTGAATAGCAGCAGGTGAATCTAGACCACAGTTTGGCCATCACTCCTGCTACAGTTGGGTTGTATTAAAATCCACAGAATCTCAGTAATAAGAATCTTTCTGTATTTGTTCTTAATTTTGATTGTGGTGAGGAACATGGGGGAGGGGAGAGATACAGGTTCATTGTTATTGTTGTGGTGATGGTGTGCCTTCAAGTCATTTCTGACTTACGGCAACCCTAAGGTGAACCTATCATGAGGTTTTCTGGGGCTGAGAGTGTGTGACACATCCAAGGTGGCCCAGTGAGTTTTCATGGACAGCTGGGGAATCACACCTTGGTCTCCAGGGTTGTAATCCAATGCTCAAACCACTACATCACAGTCCTCTCATACAGCTTCCTACCTGAGCATTATTTAGAGGCCAAACCCACAGTTACATATTAGTTTCCTTTTATTCTAAGTCATGGTAATGTGCTTTGATAGATGGTGATGGAGAGTGGAGATTGGTTGGCTGGTGGAGATCTCTTGGTACTAGAGAGAATAAAATGGAATGATGGACTGGACCAGTACCGCTTGACACCCATGGAACTGCGGCAGAAGTTTAAAGAAATGAATGCTGGTAAGTATTTAGTTTTGTGGTATGTAATCACCTTAACATAACTGTAAGTAGTCATTCAATAATATTGATGCAGAATTCCATCACTTGTATTTGATTCTTAACTATCTTGACACATGGTAAATGCTACTGCATTTCCTGTAGATCAAGGATGGGCAACTGTGGCTCCCATCAGCCTTAGTCAGTGATGAGAAGTACCTGGGAGTTGCAGTCTGACATCATCTGGAAGGCTGTAGTTGTCCACCTCGATATTGCTGATAAATTATCAGAAATTTTTTCTGTGTTCATCACAGCTGTTATTCAATTTTGCATATTCCTGATCCTGCATTTCCAGTTTTGCATTTCTTTTGTCTCTTGCATTCCAGATGCAGTATTTGCGTTCCAGCTTCGCAATCCTGTACACAATGGACATGCCCTGCTTATGCAGGATACCAAGCGCCGCCTTTTAGAACGAGGCTACAAGCATCCTGTGCTGCTCCTGCATCCTCTTGGTGGATGGACCAAAGATGATGATGTGCCCCTCGAATGGCGCATGAAGCAGCATGCTGCTGTACTAGAGGAGCAAGTGTTGGATCCAAAATCCACCATTGTTGCAATTTTTCCTTCTCCCATGCTGTATGCTGGACCAACAGAGGTATGACATTTCCGGGGTAAGATCTGATTTTGCAGCCTTCTTTTGCTTCTTCCTAGGATTGGAATTCTCTTTCTTTTTGAGCCAAAGGGGCTAATCAGAAAGAGGGCTTAACTACAAAAGTGAGTGTAGGTTCTGGTAGGGAAAGAAGAGCGGAGATGGGGCTGGCTGGTTAAAGGACAGATTGCTTTGGAAGACAAAGAATGAAGTTTAATGGGCAAAAATGGATTCTCCCAAACTGGAAAATCGCAAGAGGTAGTCTAGGAATGAGCAAAGTATTCCTCTTCCATAAACCTGTCTTTCTTCTGACATTTAAGTAACTAAAAATAATAAATACAGCCATACTATTTCCTTCCATAAGCGAGATCCTGCCTGTTTTTGTCTGTTCGTGTGTGGGTGTGCACATACATACATTCAGTGGAAATGCAAACTGATGCAAACTGATCAAAATTTTGAAGGCACGTAACTTAAGGCCAGTGTGTATCCAGGGACGTAGGTATGTGATGTTACCACTGAAGATTTATTTTGCATCTATAACAAAATTAATGAGTATGTAGCTATTCAGAAGTCTCATTGAGTTCAGTGGAGAATTGCAACCACTGGGCTGAGATCCTGTATTGTCAGACATAACTACGATGATGGAGATCTCTAACTGTAGCTACATCTGATGACACTATCCCCCCTGCCCAAAAAAAGTCTGCCTTTTCAAGCCAGGCAGCACCCCAACTGAAGGATTTCTGAGGCATTGAAAATTGGGCACTGGGAAATGAAATCTGCAGTAGTCTCCTTGTAGTTGTAGGGCACATCGAGAAAAGGCACCTGGAGAGACCCATTGGGTACTTGCTGTAGCAGGTTGTCTCAGTGTATCTCATGGCCAGCAGACTGCTGCAGAATCCTGAATGACTACAGTGCTACATTATGGATTCCACCCAGACCTCCCCACAACCACAAACTTTACTTACTGGTAAGCAGCTTTGGAGATCGACAAGAGTCCATCCCTCTGTCGAACAAGAAGTGGCTGCCTGACATTTCTATCCCCTCCTGTGAAAAATCTCTGGTATGACAGAAAAAGGACCTCGTCCCAAATTCCCTTCATGCCAGAGATCACTCACATGGGAGCGAGGAGGTCAGGCACCCACTTCTTGGTTAACAGATTCCTGTCAGTCCCAGCAGCTGCTTACTGTGAAGTGGGGTCTGCGGGACTTTCACAGTCTCTACGTAGACTCTTAGTAGGTAACCGTTATGAATGTGTAACTGTGAGTTATGTATTTGTAACTGTGCAACAGGATTCAGGGCATCATTTTCCAGCACTCTGATCTACAATGCCTTGCTCTCCATTTGGTTAGGGGCACTGTCAAGCTTTTGGGGTCATGTATGGTTGTTAACAATTGTAAATGTGAATCCCCAGTGGTTACAAGATTGTAAGTCCACCTTATGATCTTGTAACTCCTGAACAGGATGCCAGCTATTATTAAAAACTAGCATATTTACCCAGCATTGCTCGGGATTTCATTTTCCTCTTAAGAACTCACCAAACTGTCTTCTCCATTTCCTGTAACTTTGCTTCATATTTCCCAATGCAACCTGTATTCAGTTATTTACATACACAGTTTGAGTTCCTCAAACATACACATTGTCCTCCTCCTTGCTGTTAGGCCTTGTGTCCATAGCAGCTGGCCTATTTCTGAACCTGTAATTTTTCCCCATATTCCCCAATCCAATCTTTATTCAGAGTTGTTAAAATTCAGAGGCTGAGTTCCTGCGAGAATACACTGTCCTCCTCCTTGCTGCTAGGCATTGTCTCCATAGCAACCAGCCTTTTCCAGTATCTATAACTTTTTGCCATAGTCCCCAATCCAATCAGTATTGTCTGGTGACATTGATTATTGATGTACTGGTTTTTTTTTTTTTGCTTTGCTTTCTGCTGAATTTGTGCAATGGCTTTATGTTTTTCTGGAAGCATTTTTTTGTTCTGAATTTTAACTTTAAGATTCCTCACATATGGAACCCATACAAACTACTGTGTGAGGCGAGGAGACCTTGCAACTATGTTGTGTATGTCACTTTTAATTTTTCTCACATATGCCTCCCAGAAGTTTTCTGGCATCCTTATTGATGGTAGGCCTCATCTCCATAGCAACCGGCCTGAGGCCCAGGAACTCTCTGGCTGAGAATTCTAAAGGCCCCTCCCTGAACTGTCAACCTCAGGATTCCATGGAATCTTCACAGCCAGCCAATCATATGAGGTCTTCTCACCTCACTCAGCCAATTGTATGAGGTCTGTGCCTGCCTTGATGCAGACAAACAGACAAATTCACAAACTCACAAACATTGACTTTTATATAGTAGACAAAACAAAACAAAATAAAACCTTATAATAGTGCAGCAAGGCTTGTTTTCAGTGGAACTCTAATTTTTTTTTTATGTTCCCTCAGGTCCAGTGGCACTGCAGGGCTCGAATGATTGCCGGAGCCAATTTCTATATTGTGGGTCGAGATCCAGCTGGGATGCCCCACCCAGAGACCAAGAAAGATCTGTATGAGCCAACACAGGGTGGGAAGGTGCTTAGCATGGCTCCGGGACTGACCTCTGTGGAAATCATTCCTTTCCGAGTTGCTGCATACAACAAAGTACAGAAGGCAATGGTTTTCTATGATCCAGACAGGTAGGTGCCTTGGCTGTCAAACCTGGCTGACAAATGATAATAGGTGGTATTTTCAGACGTGAGGCTTAACAGTTCAGTAATGACCACTTGGGTGAGGATACTTGTGTGCATTAAAAATGCCCCCCTTTCACTTGTTGGTTTTACTCTTTCACATGAACAGTAATATTAAAGGCATGTGAATATCTCTAAAGGCAATTTCAGCCAGCACAGATAAAAACACAGTAATAACATCTATTTTTGTGAGTCACTTTAAATCAGAGGTGGACTGATGGCCCCTAGTGTGATAACTGAAGCCCCTGTCAGAGCTGCTGGTGATGAGCAGCAGCTGTTGGTCCCTGTGGCTCTGGCTGGAGATGAGTCCTGCAGCTCCAGAGGTCCCCCTGCTGCCATGGACCAATCAGGGGCGGACGTTCCTCTGCCTGTTCCTTTAGAGCAATAGTTCTCAACCTTCCTAATGCCGCGACCCTTTAATACAGTTCCTCATGTTGTGGTGACCCCCAACCATAAAATTGTTTATTATTTACAATGCCTCTCCCCCCCGGCAAAGGCTGCCTCGCTGGCCAGAAATGGGGGAGGCAGGCAGGGAGGGAAAGAGGAGCCGCACGTCTCCCCCGGGAAAAAACTCCGAGAACCCCCCAGGCTCTGCTTCTGCTTCGCTCTCTTTTCCGCTGGGGGGGCAGTGTGGGAAAAGTTTCCAGAGTGTTGACCCTGGCTGGGGAGCGGGGGAATCCTAGCGCCTTTGTCTTTTGCTCCGGGCGCAGCTTGCCCCCCCAGAAAAGCACCGCCTTGTGCCCCCCCAGCCCTTCTGCAGCACCCCCTCCATGGTGAGTGGGGCAGGGGCCGTGGTGAGGAGGGGGCCTACCCCATGCTGCTGCCGCCCCCCCCCAAGCTGGCCTGTCAGACGGGAGGTTCTCCCGGTAGCGGAGAAGGGGAGCGATTTCAGTCCCTTCTGAACAGGGGGCAGGAAGACGCGAGTGTGTGGCTTGCACTTGCGTACCACCACCGAGGAGGGAATGGAGCCCAAGACCATCAGAAATATGTATTTTCCGATGGTCTTAGGCAACCCCTGAGAAAGGGTCGTTTGACCCCCAAAGAGGTCGCGACCCACAGGTTGAGAACCACTGCTTTAGAGCAACAGGGATCCAATTCTGTGCCTGCTCCTTTGGAGCAACAGGGATCTGATTCTGAAAAGGCTCTGGAGCCTGGTTCAATAAGCCCCTGATCAAGGCGGAGACTCAAGAGGGCTGTGCAAAGGGAAGCTTCCCAGCAGGCAGTTATATAGCCCCAGGCACAGGTGTGTCCGGTCACCGCTTCTTAAACTTAGCCAAGACCAGTGTTCTTGACCACTTTGGAGCCTGTATTGTGAGCTGAGCAGCAAGGTGCCTATCCAGCCATAGGAATGGCTTCAATTGTTACTCTTTGTTGAGTTGCAAACCAATCTACATAGGAATTAAGATCAGCCAGAGTTCCTGCTTGTGCTGCCTGAGAATAGTGTGGCCAGTAGAACTACTACGCATGGCAGAACTTTCTCACTGGCGGCAGCCATAGGCAGCTGACTCCTTTCTGTCAAAGATCTAGCTGTTTCCCACACTCTTGTCTCTTAGGTACAAGCTATCAGGAAATAAGAGTGTGGTTTATTTGTTTTTTTGCTGCTGTTTATTTCTTGTCCTTGTTTTGCATTTTAGGAAATATTTTTTGTAGCTTTTGTTTCACAAATCTGCAGTCTGTGTTTTTAACATACCTATTTGTGATTTTAATTGGGTTTTTAATGTATTTTGTTAGCTGCCCTTAGCCACTATGAGGAAGGATGAGGTGCAAATTAAATGAATGAACATTTCATTTCCTAAATCATAAAATGTTCTCCATTTCAAACTCATTTGTATATATAGAAGATGGAGAAGATGGTACTTTTGTCCTTTTCTCAACACTGCATTATTTCTATAGCATCATCCTGAATACCTGACTTTTTCTTACTAGACACAATGAATTTGACTTCATTTCTGGTACACGCATGAGGAAGTTGGCTCGTGAAGGTGAAAACCCTCCTGATGGATTCATGGCTCCAAAAGCATGGAAGGTGTTGACGGAATACTACACATCACTGGGAAAAAATAATTAATTTGGGTTGTACCAAAGAGTGCCATTGTTTTAAAGATGAAGCCCTTGGTTGATTTATTTACTATTATACTTCATCTACTTTGATTTTTTTTTATTTTGTGGGCATTTTCTTCCTGAAGTAAATAATGGTTCTCATTCACCTGTTTTCCACTCTGAATTTACTTGGGAATTTCATATAAATTTCAAAGGAAGAGCCACAGAAGAGATTTTATTGTACATAGAATAATATAAACCTAGGTTATGGGAGATAAAAAGCCATATTTTGATTTGTCAGAGTCTTTGGGAAGTAGGGTGTCCTAACTGTGCCTTTGAAAACTATTTATCTGTTCTTCTTTGATGCTCTTCATTGGTTGCATTAGAACAAACAAGCCCGAGATAATGGCTGGCACTGAATTTCTCTTCTTTCTCTCTTGTTTTTTGTTTCTTTGAGAAACAGCAAATGGAAAGTTTGGCTCTTGCCTCACTCCTCCACAGCTTTTTATTTCCCTTTTGGGGAGTTTGATGATACCATCCTGTTTTGATTTTACATACAGGAATTATTATTAAGAATTGGTATCTCAAATCATCAGGGTATCTCACTAAGGGCAAGAAATAACATTCCAATGTTCTTTCCTAATTTTAGGCCACAAAGGGATGTGCTGTTTTTCAGGGTAGTGGTTTTCAAACTGCTTTAAGGAATCTGGGAGTTTCTGGGAAGTGCTTTTGGATTCAGCAGTGGTGGCAGGACTGCCACAAGAGATATTTCTGCCTGAGACAGGTTAAAGAAATTGTGCACCTGCTCTCATGCACATCAAGTTGCATAGTATCCCTTAAGTGTCTCTTTTCTAGTACGTTGGTAAAACAAAATTGGATTGTGCTGGTCATTTGTCCAAGCATTGACATGAAATGCAAATTGCAAGCTTAAAAAAAAGTCAGGATTTCCTTTTCTCCAGGCAAACAAATAGTCATTTGTAAAGACTGCAAAATAATTTCCTTCTTTTGAGTAGGAATTGTGCAAAATAATTTCCTTCTTTTGAGTAGGAACTGTACAAAAAAGACAATGTTGTAATCTTAAAATTATAGTTCAAAATGCTTCTTAAACATTTCCAGTTTGTAATGCTTTTTAATCCTCAGAACAAAAGAACTAAACATGTGTCTTATTAAACAATGTGTAAAATGAAAGTAGCCGCTGGACAGAACACACCACATATGCAACCTGCACTCTGTACAAGAGGCTTACAATGAAACACATGCTGCACTAAAGAAACTGAACATCAGCAGTGCAAGGTGGATGGCTCCCATTGCAATATTGCTAATAATGTGTATTGGCAACCGTGCCTTTTATAAATCAAGC
Source organism: Ctenosaura bakeri (assembly GCA_948474755.1). NCBI lineage: Eukaryota > Metazoa > Chordata > Lepidosauria > Squamata > Iguanidae > Ctenosaura > Ctenosaura bakeri. The sequence continues at coordinate 292,633 of CAOLHI010001070.1, forward strand.
CCTCTGGAAGGGACCTTGAAGACAGAAGTGATTTGCCATTTTTAATTTAATAGATATTTTAAATAGTGCTGATGTATTTCCTTTTCCCTTTTTTAACCTTGAAATACTATGTTCATTATCATTAGTCCAAACACATGTGTTGTACTAGTCCTTTTAAATTTTAAAGCCATATATATCCTGTAACATTTTATAGCATATTTATTATGAACATGAGACTGGAAATGTTACAGCTCTTGATTAAAAAAATCTTCTGAATTTGGTATTCTGTTATTAAAATTCACTTTTAGCATCAATAAATACTTGTCCATTTAATTTCACTTGTGCCATTTCATTCACATATCAGAATAGTCAAAATCTGTTTTATTTCCCTGGAAATATCTAAAGCTAAGGTGTCAAGAGTTTGAAATCCTCAGTAACAGAGTATAGACTTCAAGGTTCACTTCGATCATTCACTCACAAAGGACTTTCAAGGCAAAGAGGGTACAGGTTGTTGCTGGGAAGATGAAGAAATGGTTTTCAACAAATGGGCTATGTGCATAGATCTACAACTGAGAACTCAGTAGGGTGGAATCACCTTGGAAGCATTTGCTGAATGCTGGGCTGAGTAGAAATCTTTTAAATAAATAAATGAGGAGGACTAGCAGGGGCATGATACCCTGAGGCAAGATGACTATGGGAATGAAGACAAGAAGTGTGCGAGAAGCTTTGACTTGCTCTTCTAAAGCACTTGCATTCATATCTAATTAATATATATACATATTGCCATGCCTGAGTATAAATATAAACCTTGCAGCCAGAAATGTGAGGAGCTTAAACAAAATGATTGAAAGCTGTGCTATTCATCAATTTTTCAAGGACAAGGTGGTGGCTGGGGGAGGGAGGTTGTTACTGGTGACAACAAGTTGATTTACGCTGATACTAAACCAAGTCCAAAAATATTTTCAGTTCCAAACTGCTATTATGTTGAATTGTCTCCGTATTTTTTTCACTTGATGTTAAATAGCATGTTCTCCCAATTTTGAACACAACAACTAGATAGGTCTAAATCTTTCTGTGCCACAGCTCTGATCTGGATGCCTCCTTGAGCAATTAGAAAACATGTAACATACTATTCAATGAGCCTTTGACTTTGTAGACCAGGGTCTGAATCACCTCTCAGCCATGGAAACTCAGGTGACCTTGGGTGACTCACACTCTCAGCCTGAGAGGGCAAAGGCAAACTTCCTCTGAAGAAATGGTGCCAAGCAAACCTCGTGACAAGTTTAACGCCTTAGTATCATAGTAAGTTGGAACACACTACTATTCAGACTTACACTCAGAAGCCCCATGTATTTTCATTGGGACTCACCCTTGAGTTACTGTTTAGCATTGCAGACTGGCACCTGCAAATTAGGGCTAAAGAAGCAATTGAACTGTATATCTCATCATCAATCACCATTGAGTATGTTAGCCATCGCTAATAAGTCAGCAACCTCCGGAGAACAACTATGTCCCTGCTGCCCATTTTTTCTCTGTGGTTAGTAACAGTTTCAAGCATGAGGCTTGGAGAAAGGGCCTTCTGTAGCACACATGGAAAGTGTCTAATTCCACCCATGCCTTGACCCCAGTCCAGTTGAGGGACATCTGCATCTGCTATTACAGAACACATACCATATGCCACATGTTCCAGTGTAACACGTAGTTTAATCCTTGTTACCATCTTAAACCAATGGAAGAATCTACTCAGGAAACGAAATACAAAAACAACATGGGACTTCTGGAAGAGGCCACACATAGCTTTATTTCTTCCTCTCTACCCCCATTTACACATAGCCATTGTGGTGAAAATACATATAGTTTTGCGTGATCCACAGAACCATATGGGGAGGAAAAGAATTAGCTGTAACATCATATAGAAAAGACAAAAGTTGCAAGTGTTTGGCTAGAATTATGTCACATTTATTGCTTTATAATCCATTTAAATGCAGTCAAAACTAATCCCTTATTTTAACATTATTGGATCACAGAAGGTATTCCTATGCCTACAATTATTAAATGTAAGTAAATGTGCTCTTTCATTCTATGATACCAGCTATTCCATTTTGCTCTTGGGACATAGCACAAGTGAAGTACACCTGTAGTAGTAATCAGGTATGCTGTTTGTTGCTTGCATTTTACAGTTTCACTGAAGTTTCCAATGAGTAAACCTTCCATGGGTAAGATAAGGAAGCTCACTTATAAAAATACACAGTGAAAAGGTAGATGAAAGATAGATGTTTAGCTTTCAAAATAAGGATAAAAAATTACAACCCCTAATCCTCCTATTCATAAACCCAACTTAGGGTTGAATCTGTGTTTTCTTTTGTTTAGTGGAAGAACAAGCAAACATTCTGCTATTACATTACACACAAAATGTAACACAAAATTGGAGCTTGATATAAAACAGGGAAGGGGGATGTGTGGTAGAGAAGAAGAATATTCCAAAAATAATAAAACAAACCAAAAAAAACAAAAAACATCTTTTCAAGCAATGGGAAACACTGATGAGGAGAATGTCTTAGACCTACAAGAATCCTCACAGTTTGAAACTTACTTCGTGCAAAATTCATACATGGGTTTTTGGTAGAGAAAACTACCCAGGCACGTTCTGTACAGAAAATGTGCAGAAATACTATTTTCTGTGTAGAAAATGCTGTTTTCTGAGGAAAAAAAAGAGAAAGCGCTAATTTCACACAACAAGTTCCCATTGTGTTTTTTCTATGCAGGGAAATTCAGTTTCCTATAAAAAAAAATGCTGATTTCTGTGCAAAAAAACCAAATGCAAATTTGTAAATAGATGCTGAGCTATGAGTAGCCTTCAAACCATGTCCAATTTTCAAAGACTTTTTCACACTAGGAAAATACTTCTTTTGAGAACAAGATAAACAAAAAATTATATCCCTAATGTGCAGGCCTCCAGATGTTGTACTGCAACTCTCATCATCCTTACCATTGGCTATGTTGGACAGGACTGAAAGAAACTGCAGACCAAAATGGAGGGCCCTACAATCTCTAGAAAAAGAATATGCATGATGTGTACCTGTCTGTATTTTTAAAAAGAGTTACATATATTGAACTTTAAGGCATGTTACAACAAGTGCAAGGGAAAAAAGAATAGTCTGTTTTGAGCAGGAAGTAGGGCCTACCTTGGCAACTCCACCAACATAAAGCCACAGTAGATCAAGAAGATCAGGGTTTCTACAGAATAGGTAACTGAACCCAAACAGGTGCTGAGCAGGGGTGGGGCAAGTGCACCCTCCATATTGCTTTGTGGCCCCTGACCCTGACGAACTCCCCAAATTGCCCTTTTCTTCCAGACCAAAAAAGGGCAAATTACAATTCAGTTTTAAAACATAATTCAGAGCCCCCTCCCTTTTTTTAAAAATGTTTTTTTCAAAACCAGGAGTAGATTTCATGACACTTGATTCGAATTCTTTTTTAATGGCAGCCCCTGTTCTACAAGTATCATGGTTGCAGCAAGAAACCAGCAGCTTCAGGGGAAGGAGGCAAAATGTGGTAGAATTTATTCAGGGGAAGAGTAGGATGTAAAGAACAATAAGCTGAACAATAGCATTATGATAAAGGTCCAATCCAGACAACATTAGGTGTACTCAATTCCCATGGTGCTTAAGCATGGAGAAGTGCTCAAGGTGTGGGAATTGCCCCAAAGCAGACGGAAGTCTGCCCAATCAGCCCCCATTCCCATAAGAAAGGGGAATGCTTCTGAAGAAGATTTTAGGGGCACAGTTGGCTGCAACAGTGTGGGGGACAATAGGTACAGAGCTTCCACACTTCTTTAAAGTCAGCATATCTTAGGATCCACGCTGTGTTTTTTTTTTCTAAAAATACTGTAATATTTGAATTTGAGAATGAGATTTGATCCAACGGAAATTTAAAAAAAAACACAAATCTTCTTTTGAGCAAATCACCAGAAAGCTCCAACTTTTATCAACACATACCAGAACATATCTATCAAGAACAGAAAGACAATGCAATGATCAGTGCTTTTTGTAGTATGAAGGACTGCTCACCTATATAAGGTTAATACTGAATACTTACTTTTGGGACTAAAAGAAGGTGGTCTACAGCTGTATACAGATACAAAATAAATGTATTGGGGAGGGCTAAAATGAGGAAATAAACGGCCAAATAAATCTTCCAACAATCATTTTGCCAGAACAGCTCAGTTTATTTCCCATTATAGAAGTCCACAGGAAACTTTCTGATGGCCTCAAGCAGCAAATCAAACCTATCAAACTAGTAAGTACTGCTGAAGAGCAGGTTAGAAAGCACTGATTGGTTTGACTTTTCTTAGTTTTAAAAATTGTGTCACAACTAAATCCTCTCCTAATAATCAAGATCTTGAGAGGCCTTTGGTAGAGTTGAATTCCACGTAGGCTTTTTCTTAGCAAACTGCAGAGCATTCAATTTTCACTACTGCCTCCCTGGCTGCCCTTTTCAAAGTTGCTTTTGAGTATCAGAGAAATCCAAAAACTATATGGAATATTACATGAAACTTATTGTAGATGTGGAGATATGCTAAACTAGAATGCTCTGTTTTTCACAAGAAGAGTTTTCCAATGCACAAAGCAACTACTGGATACAACACCTAGTTCTTCTGTGCATGCAGAAGAGGTTCTTGTTGAGCTCCCTGAGTTGCTACAGCCTTTGGTCATTACTGAGAGATATAACTTGGAAATGGTATTGAAATATGATTCTCTCTCTGAAGAAAAAGGAAACATAAATAACTGGAAAAAGGATAAAACCATTCACTTGATTGGTGACAAAGCGGGTGTTAACACATACCCAATTGAAATTAATGGTTTAACTTCCATTGCTTTAAATTGAGTGATTTTGTGCCTATGTGCTGTTTTAAGAAATGGTAAAACTAATATATTCAGTCACAGAAAGTAACATCCAGTAAGTCTGTTGCTATGGCAGAAAACTGTGAGTATTCATAAATGTCTAGAACAGGTGTAAAAGTTAAGCTATGACTTGCTGTTATCCCAAAAAATCCAGCTCAACTGGTGCAAAATTCCTGTTTAGTAAATGGTGCAAACAAACAGTACCTCTATAAAGTGCTCAGATAATTTTATTGATTTGCATTCTGAGGTTTTATTGAAATGGATTAAATAAAAAAGAAATGGGGGCACAGACAGAATAAAGCCATTCAGTTTCAAAACAGAAAGTCATGGTCATCAGAAGAAAAATGGCAAGTGACAAATTTAAGACTATACAAACCAAGTTTGCACAATTTATCTATAGATGGCACTGTCCCAAGATTTACTACTGCAAAAGCTATTAGTATGAATGGCTTTCCAATGGATACAATAACATGGACACTAGCTGCAAAGCAATGCCATTTCTGTGTTCACACATAGTGTGGCTGAAATCCACAGGGACATATAAACAAAGAAATATATTTGACATGTTTTTACTTGGAACTTGTTCTGTAGAGCACTCATTAGAGGTTCTCATTTAGGGAATGGAGCGAGAGGTTTCTGGAGATTAAATTTAGGAAAAGAACACACATGGTCATTGCAGCAACATTCCCCTTTAAAAAGCCCATTCACAGCAAATCCCTGAAAATTTGTTTAATCACACCCAAATTAACAAACACTGTTTCAGGACTTTCTGTGCCCATTTTGTGAGAAGGAAATAAGAAAAACAATTGATATATACACAGACAAACCTTATCACACAACTAGATAACTGCACTCCGCACTCCACACCCCACCCCAGACTTTGGCCTGAAATATTTGTCTGGCCACTTTAAGGAAGGAAATTCTGAACTGGCTAGGCTGAACTGAAATTCTTAACAGCTACTTCTGCAGAAGAAATGTGCTTTATTTATTTACAGCATTTATCTTTGTTAATGAAGAATTATATACCATAGACATCCTGTGTTTTTCTTAGTCATAAACCATGTTCCATTTGAAAAGCATTCCTTTTCTTTCATGGGGGGGGGGAATCCATGAGGAAACCACTGTTAATTGGTCTGTAATCTTTAAAAAGAACATCCTGTACTTTGTACAAAGTGGTTATAACACAAAATAGCACCTGCAATAGCAAAGTCAAATTATAAACTGAGCTGATGCAAAGCTAGAATCATTAGTACTTTTTTTCTACATACTTTCCAATGCACATTTCAACTGCTAATTATGTTAGTACGCAAAAAACCACTCATGGCAGGTTTGCTCATGTTCTGGACATTTTGATTAAGGAAGCTGCATCTGGTTAGTAGACAACATTAAACAGCAAATTAAGAAAACTAAGGATGTAAACTGAACTTTAGTATTAATCCTGAAAGATATCTTAAAGTTATCATCTCTTACACTGAGAATATCTAAAAATTATTAATTCCAAGTATTTACTGGATGACCCACAAAGAACTAATCAACTTAGAAAGACTGAGGGAGAAGAAGAACTAAACAAAATTTAATGCAGCAATTTGGGTTGCAACCACTTATAGCTGCCAACAAGTGCTATAGTAGTGCAAAAGAAACTTTGAACAGGAGTACTCCTGTTGACTATTTTTAGGAAACAATTCACAAATAGAAAAATAAATGTTGGCGATATGCAGTTGCCAATGTTCAACAATGCTTAATTCTAACTGTACAAATAATATATTTTTTTAAAAGAGTACAATTTATAGGATTTATATAAAATGAAAAGGTTCACAAACCTTACATAAATGCTTTCTAGCTAAATTGATGGCACCAGTGGATCCCATGAGTTAAAGTGGGGAAAAAGAGGTCAAATATCCCTACATTCCAAGAGAAAAGAAAGGAATCTCCAAAAACACATTTTCTGGCTTTGCATCAAGGTACCACACAAAAATAAACATGTGCTGAATCTTTTAATCATCCAATTCTCTTTAACCCAGAAAAGAAGTAAAAAAAGGAAAAGAAAAGTAAGGTTTTTCATATTCTAGTTATCTACATATTATGTCTGTGTATAAAAACTGCACACTGTCTCATACATATGTACACAGGCTCGGCTCTGCCTCTCCAAAGAACATTATGCCACACTAGAACCTACTGACAGGCTTTTAAGGCCACAACAATGAAACAAGACACTGCTTTTGAGCTGGACTACATTCTTTCGTGTCATGATCTATCACACAGGCCATATCCAATTTTGCAAGATTACTAGATTTCAATAACTTAGGTAACAGCATATAAAAACAATTCCAGAAACACTTATTAAAAGATATTTCTGCTTCCAATTGATTTCCACTATTTAAATGGCATAACCAGTCACCAAAAGTGGTCATAGACCATGGTACCACAAATGCTTAACCTTAATCTAAACTAACGTGCATTAGAACATTCTGATTTGTTGCGTCCTTTGACTTCCTCATTTTCTCAATTGCTCGTTGCAGATCTCTCTGTTGCACTGGACGTATTTCATCATCTTCATTGCTAGAAAAGAGCAAAAGACATACAGATAATTTAAAGGCTGTGTATCACATTTCACAAAGGTGTATCCCTGAGGTAACATGATCCTTAGCAACAACTGATACTAAGGCATATAATAATACCTTTAATTGAAGTAATATGACTCTCAATAACAAACTGCAATTTTTTTTTACAAAACCTGGTATCCTTTTATTAACTACTGCAATAATAATAGTGATGTGTACCATTTTCCAAGCATGCTTTGCAGTCCCTAGAAAGATCTTTTATTCCAATAAATCTTGTGGGTTCTCTGTGTTAGAACAGCTTGATTTCTACATTTAATTTTTCTCAGAGTTGTTTTTAAGTTATTTCCCTTGTGTTCTGTGTGATTTTTTTCCTTTGTATTTCATGATTTAAACAGATGTCTTTAAAAAGGGTAAAAAGATTCAGAATCCTGTATATATAAAAACTGTGTTTCTTAAGAGGAGCCCTGCAATGAATCTCTGAGTCAGTCACACTCCCTGTTCCTTGAATTCCAAAGTGCAGGTAGTGATTACTCTCCTCCTTGGATTGTTAGGTGAACAAAGACCAAAGCTCCTACCACTTTAATTGTTTTGTAGGAGAAGGAATTTCAGTTGGTGTAGCTTACTATGGAACATTATTCTCCCCCCCCACGCGTGTATGTACGCATAGGTGCACAAACTGTTTCCTGTTTTCGAAACACAGGTATATCACCAGTAGTGGTAATGATGGGAAGGATGTCATTTCTCCTTCCTTCTTTTCTAAGGATGTATTCCTAAATTTGAAGTTGTTCTCTCCAAGAACCCATTCCCTGCAAAATTATCCAGTAAGTTCTACACACTTCTCCTAGCATCGATCAGGTACCTTTCTTCATATGTAGAATTAACATATTCTCTGACACACAGGAGTGCAGCATCACGGCACATTTCTTTCAAGTCACTTCCTGAGAACCCATCTGTTTCTTTAGCAACTTCAAGGAGATCCACACGTCTGTCCACCTAAGCAGCAAACAAAGAAGAGCATATGTAATTGCAATTAATTTTTTCCACACCTTTGTTAATTTGAATTAACAGTCCAGGCTGAAACAGAACCAAGGAATTTATTAAACTGTTCTAACCTGGATCTTGGTAAAGAACAGCTATACAGGTATAATACTGCTCCCAAATTAAGTCTCTATCTTAACTGAAAAACATTTAGGAGAATTAACAAGCAAGACTATAATACAATAGGCTATCCAAGCAAGCTGTCTGTTATCTATAACTTTTCAATACTAAAACAAGAATACAAAATAGATTCAAATTATGTTGCATCAGAAAGAGTCAAAGAGTTATATTAGAACTGACTTACATTTTCATTTTTTAAAATCAGTTTCAAGATTGCTTCTCTCTGCTTCAGTGCCTTTAAATTAAAAACAAAACATGAGATCATTACAAAATGAAAATGCCACAATTGTGCAATGCAAGTACTTTTCTAGTTATGCCCTCTACTGAACTTGGATGGCATGACTGCAGGTTGTTGTACAAAATCCCATTCACAACAGTGGGTCTTCCACAAGAGAAATTGCTGGTGAAATGCAGTTTTAGTCTTCAAATGCAAGTGCACAAGTAATCTCTGAAAGAGGTATGCCTTTACTTTCTCCATTAGCAGCACTGGAGTTTCCCTCTGTTCCTTCCTGCTGGAGGAAGCACATAACTAGCACTGAGCTGGGAGAATAAACTACTAGGAAAAGACTGAAGGAGCATAAACAAATGCTATCTTCAAGATTGCCACAGATGGCATTAGTATTGGAGCAGCAACCAATGTTTCCAGATCATATTTCTCACACTGCTTGTTTCATAGCTCCCAATACGTACTACCTTTCAAGAACCTCCCTCCTCAAAGAGAAAAAGGACACAGTATATAATTCCAGAAAGAGAACTGTGTAGCCCACCAAGTGTTTTTAGATTACATGTTCAAGGAGTTCTAGGCAGCATTCCTCAATGGTGAGGAATACTGCGAGTTGCAGTCCAACAGCATCTGGAAGGTTGCATGATTCCCACCCCTGACACAAGCAAGTGACAGAAAGAATAATAAGAAAGAAATCTGACTAGTACACAATTGACTAATTAACAAGGTGAAAATCAACCCAAAGAAGAGCAATGTATTTTTGATTTGTAGGAAAACTGATCTGGGGAGTAGGTTTATAGCCCATCTTAAGTGTTATCACGCTCCCTGTCCCCATCATGCGACGCTGGAGTATGGCAGTGTTCCTGGACTAGTTTTGCTCCTTGAGAGTAAAGAATACTTTTCTGCTTATCTTCCAGTCTGCCCTTTCTTGGGGAGGATGCATACAGCTGCTGTTTTATATTTCTTAGGGTTGGACTTCTGCAATGTATTCTCTGCAGGCCTCTGAGAAGTATTTGGACCGGCATGCTATGGAGCCAGTACCTGCTGGCAGAAACTTAACAATGGAGCCACCAGCTCTAACCAGTATTGGTTCCTGGTTGGCTTTCAAGCTTAGTCAAAACTGCTGGCCACTACTAATGTAATTCTATGTTGAAACTAGGGCATCTAAAAGACCTGCCTTTTTCTACCAGGTGAGATCATCCACTAAGGTCTTAGTCTATGCTGGATTAAGGAGTCACAGTTTTTAGAGATAATGGACAAGATCATTTAGTTTCAGTGGTGAGACTTGGTAGCTCCATTCCAAACAGCCTAATTTGGTCCCCACTTCAGAAAGATTTTCTATGTCAGAGGATTTTGTGGTTTTATTTGCTTTGACTTATAACTTGTTTTCTTGTGGCTACTGGATGCTGCAGATGTAGTTTTATGCTCTTGAGATTCCACTTTTATTATTATGCTTGCTATTTTCTCTTTTATTTTACTATCCATATTACATTTTTATTAGTCTATTCCGTATTGTTTTAGGGGCGCCTTGGGCAGAAAAGTAGTCTATAAGTATGAACAGATAAAATCAGTCAAGCTATAAAAACAGGTAACTGGAGGACAGACTACCGTCCTCAATATTCAGTATATGACATACAACCCACTGCTGTTAATCTTCAATTACTTACAGGTTGATTGATATGAAACCTTGTAGGCATTCTTCTCATAATAGCAGAGTCAAGATCCTGGGGGCGATTAGTAGCTCCCATTACTATTACCTAAGTGTAGTCAGAAAAGAAGACAAGAATGAAAAGTCTCTGTTTCATGATTCATCAGAAGCAGAAGACAGAACAATGTAGCTTCCTTGAGTTACTGGTCTCATTTTCTCAGGTCACAGGAGCTGAGCTGCAGGAATTACTTCAGAACTGCATAGTGCCATTGAGCCATTTGAAAACAAACAGCTTTTAGGCTTCACAGCTTTGTGTTACGTTTAATCTCCAGGACTCAGAAAAGTATAGCTCTGCTTTTCATGCAAGTTTCCCTCTGTCACTGAATGTGGAAATTTTGACATGATAATCAAAACATGCAAAAATTTGGCTCAACATCATTAAAAATGTTTTTGTTTTGCACATTACTAAAATGGATGACAAATCTGAGTGAAGCTGAAACAGAAAAACTCATTCTAGAAATCAGCATATTGCAGAACATACTTTGAAATTCTCCTCAAACCTGGAGCTTTATTAATTCAAGCAAATTATATGAACACCTTTAATTACAACTTCATGTAAGCTGAGTCACTATTAAAAACTTCAAACATTTATAACATATGATCTGCATATTGGAAAAAGAAGGAATGATTTAAAAAATCTTTAATAAATTACTGGATAGCAATTGTGGGAACTTTCACTTCCAAATTATCTGGGTAGTAACAGAACTGGAAGCCTAGCCATTCAACGTGAGTTTGGTTCTCACTACATTATTTGAACAATGCTGAAAATGCAGTTATCAGGAATAAATTATGTAGTTTTAGGTAACATGGTATCACAGAAGAGAAAATGTTGTTCACCATCAACATTTGATGCAAAGTAATATTGATTCATTTTAGATTCTGCATCTCCCAGTTACGATTTTTCCAAACCAAACAAATTCCCCTCCCCTCTACCCAGTATTGAAAATTATACTTTTTCAAACTCATTTATGGAAAAGGACATGAATACTGCTTTCTATGCTTATATTTTTGACCCTCAAATGGCATTGCTTACAATTGATTCACAGATCATCAGTTTTTACAAGACTGTGCCTTTTCATTCTCTCTCTCTCTCTCTCACACACACACACACACATCACAGATCATCAAATAGAGATAACTCTCAGCCCAGATAAATGGCAATGAGTACACTTCTGAGATGCATGTTTCAAAATATTGCTCTGCTATGGGAGGAGGGAAGGAGAAGGGGAGAGAGAGAATGTGTGTGTGTGCCACCTAGTGATGAAAATAAACAATGCAAAAAGGATTTTAGAAGAAATGGTAATGCCATTAAATTATTGCTTCCTCATTGCTATGAACTTGACAATTGATCTTTATGAACATGCAAGAGCCAGTTGGACAAATGCAGGAATATAGCTATGGGGCGAAATGAAGGCATTGCCCACCCAACAAGAATTCTGCCCTTCCAAATAAAATCCTCCTTCAGTCTCCAAACATACAGCACTGCAATTACTTAAAACTTCAGTTGACCATTAAAGAATACGGTTATCAAGGGAATATGAACCAAGCAGATAAGCATTTTAAGTGTGAATAATTTTCAGTGTCTCATCCTCTACAAAACTAAAAACTGTGGAGACTGAAGGAAAATTTCATGGGCAAGGAATTCTTATTTCAAGGGACAATGTTATCATTTTGCCACCCCCTGGTAGATATACCCCTGGACTACTCTAAGAGGCTCTATGTTGGACTGCCTTTAAAACATGCTCAGAAACCTCATCTGATTAAAAATGTGGTCAGACTATAGACAGCAACCAGTTATAGGCAGTTGATATTGTATTTCCTTTAGTGTTTGTAATTTGTTGTTCTAATCACTGCTTTATTTTAAACTCTGCCTTTAATTTTGTTTTAATCTTTGATCTTGTGCTGAACTGTACTTTTATGCCATAAATATGCCACCTCATGTCCCATTTTGGGAGAAAGGCAGAATGTACCATATTTGTCGGTGTATTAGACACACCAGCATATAAAATGCACCCCATTTATATGCTGGCAAATGCTATTTGTTGGCATATAAGATGCAATGGCATATAAGAAGCACCCTATTTTCAAGCAGTATTTTTCAGGAAAAAAAGTGAGCCTTATATGCCAAGAAATAGGGTATGTATTAAATAAAGAAGAGTGAAACATTACTCTGCTGATGCAACACACTAGTCACTAGGAGATCACATCAACATGGGCACTAGAGAGTTCCTGTTAATAATCAATATTGCATTGGGGCATGCAAATTTTAACTGCAGTTTGTAGTTCTGCTTGGTTTCTGCAAAGTTGGATTGATGCATTCTCCTTTACCACTGACCTCTGCAATATTTTGCTATCCAGTTACTGTGATAATGAGATAACTATCTGAAATCATTTAGAAGCATCAGATCTCTCGATCTCTCTGTGTGTCAACTGTCAGAGGTTATTTAGATTCATCCTGAATGAGTTAAAACTTCCTCTGATCATGACTAAGCCAAGCAAGATAGGATTCACTTGAATATTGAGTATAAGAATACTTTTATGAAAGAGTGTGCCTAATCACACGACACTGAAGCCAAAGTCCCAGGAACTGCACTGTGCAACCCTATATACAATTTTGAAACTATCTGTTGATCCTCTTTTCAACAAGTGAAGACTTTATCTTAGGTTAAAATCAAAAAAGGAAAAATAAAGCCACTACTCTAACTGCAGAAAGAAACTCGTGAATCTTGTCTTTCCCTACTGCACAGCATTTAAGCACCTATGACTTTAAGCACCTCTGACTGTGCTTTAGCTCTTCACTTAATTAAGACTTCTGTCACCAAAAAGCAACACAACATCCTGTTTGATCCCTTATCCTTTGGCTTGTGAGGTCCTTCAGGGGCCAGTTCTGCTCCCCATGCTATTTAACATCTACATGAAATCACTGCAAGTGGTTGTTCAGAGTTTTGGGGTTCAGTGCCATCGGTATGCAGATGACACCCAACTTTATTACTCCTTTCCACCATAAACCAAAGAAGCTGTTTTGGTCCTAAACCACTTCTTGTCATCAGTAATGGACTAGATGAGGGCAAACAAACTGAAACATAATCCAGACAAGATGGAGGTGCTCCTAGTCAGCTGAAAGGTAGATCAGGGAATAGAGATTCAGCCAGTGTTAGATGAGGTTCCAAATCCCCTGAAGACACAAGTTTGCAGCCTGGGGGTGCTCCTCGATTCAACTTTGAGCCTGGAAGCCCAGGTTTCAGCAGTGGCCGGGAGGGCATTTGCACAGTTAAGACTTGTGCACCAGCTGCACCCATTCCTTGAGATGTCAGATGTGGTCACAGCGACACACGACTTGGTTACATCCCAGGTGGATTACTTTAATGCACTCTACGTGGGAATGCCTTTGAAGAGTATTTGGAAACTTCAATTGGTCCAAGAGCCACAGCCAGATTGCTAACTAGGGCGGGCTACAGGGATCACACAACTCCCCTGCTGAAACAGCTCCATTGACTGCCAGTCTGTTTCCTGTCTGATGACCTTTTTGATGACCCTACATGGCTCAGGTCCAGGTTATCTGAAAGACTGTATTCTCCCTTAAGAACCAGCCCAAGCTTTGAGATCTACTGAAGAGGCCTTCCTCTCTGTCCCACCACTTTTCCAGATGCATTTGATGAGAACATGGAGGAGGGCCTTCTCAGTGGCTGCTCCCAGACTCTGGAACTCCCCTCTCAAAGAAGTCAAAGTGGCACCCTCTCTACTTTCTTTCCACAGTCAAACAAAGGCATTTCTATTCTGACAGACATTCACTGTGTGATTATAGCCTACCTGATACAAGGTGCTGGATGTTGTTAACTGTACTGAATTTATGATGTTTAAGTTTTAATTATGTATTTTAACTTTGTTTTAGTCCTTATTTGATTGATTAATTTGTGTTTTAACTTTTGTATTCTGTGATTTTTAACTATATGTTTTAAAATTATTGTAAGCTGCTTTGAGTCCCAGCTAGGAAAAGAGTGGGGTATAAATAAAAGATGGTAACAACAACAATAATAATATGCCACACATGTGCTCTATGTCAGTATTTAAAAACAAGTTATCATTAAAAAAATTTACCTACTTGGCAATTATAGTCAGTATCCAGACCATCCCAGAGACTCATAAACTGGGCCTTCATCATAGCTGTGGCTTCATGATCAGAACTTGAACGACTTCGTAGAAAAGAATCTGAATTTTTAAAAAAAAATGAATGAAAACTAGTATTCTTGGACTATGACAGGAATGGGGACTATGAGATCCTCTCAACACAACTAGACTACAAATCCCACCAACCCCAGATTGCATTCTTGATATCATGTACATCTTCCCCTACAGCACATCTCCAGCTAGCTCTTGTAGGATACACACAGCATTCCATACACGATCTTTGTGCCTATGTACAATGATTTACTTAAAAACAAAACCTCATGTAATGTACTGTACATTGAGCTTTATTCTAGAAGCTAAGATTCTGAATAAGATTTGTGCAACTTAAACATTCAGTTTGGAGCCTAACAACAGACATAAATAAACCATGGCTAAAAGAGGTTAGAGAACTCTACCACTCCATCAATACTTGCATCCAAATGAAAGCAGAAGATCTGCTGAAGATGTTCTTGTTTTTCCCATAGCAAACATCGTATTTTAACAACTATAGTTGTGTGTACTAGCAATAAAGCTTTTCTACTTCCTCAAGGTAAATCATACTACCAAAGCATTTAACTACTTTTTACAGAAACAGTATCAACACATACTTCTTTTGTCACTGATGCTTATCCTATAGGACCAATGGCAAATGGTTTTAATAATACTTTAATGCAGGGCTTTCCAAATGGTGTGCCACAACACGTTAGTGTATCACCTGAAGTGTGTAGGTGTGTTGCCTACAGTCTTGGAAATGTATGTTATTTATAAATCCCATATTTTTAAAAATATATGAAAGGCTTTCATGAGAAACGTTGTATCCCCATATATTTAATTATTACAATTTATGTATGCGTCTGTATCTCTTATAATGCAGTTAGTTTAACCTCCGGTTTTCGAGTAAAATGATGCACAATGATACATGTCTAAAAAGTGTGTCACCAACATGAAAAGTTTGGAAAGCCCTGCTTTAATGTAATCTTTTTCTGTCACTATGCAGAGATCATACATTATTTTACCTATTTCATCAATAAAGATGATGGATGGTTGAAGTTTCATAGCTAGGGAAAAAACAGCAGCTGCCAGCTTCTGGGATTCCCCATACCATTTATCTGTCAGTGTTGAGGGCTGAAGATTAATAAATCGACAACCTGCTTCCTTTGCTGTAGCTTTAGCAATCAAAGTTTTACCACAGCCTGGAGGGCCATAGAGAAGTACTCCTAAAAAAGACACATTATTAACATTTTATTGCCATTTAGAGCAAGATACAGTGTATGCATATCTACACCCACATCTTGATATTAATAAGACTGCTTGTTAAGTGCCTTCCCATGTTCAACACCTGCACTGCTGTTCTTATATTGTTCCCATACCCAACAAAACCTTAATACTTTATTTTGTTTAGGAAATGAACATGATCTCAATGAGGGAGAAAGGGAACAATAAAAGCCAAAATTGCCAGAAAGAACTGCTCAGTTAGTAGAATTGATATGGCACAACTCAATATGAAACCTTTTATTTACACAGCACCTCACTTCAAAACACATGTAAAAAAACCTGTGAAATTCACATTTTTGAACCCTGAAGCTTCTTATTCTGATTAAGATAACCTTGTTATTACAATTAATTGATGATTCCAAATTATTTTGACTAATCCATGTTTCATGCACAACTTTAAAATTATCCAGAAATTCTGACTGGTCCAGAATGTTGCTAAAAGAACATCAAGCAGGATTAGTGGGACGAAGCACATTAAAACATGTGCTTTAATTGCTTCAAAGGGTTCTCAGTCCACCTCCAACTCTAATTCAAAATGCTTTTCTTAACAATTAAAACATATACATATACATATACATATATATATATATATTTAGGGCTCGGGATCTGGTAATCTAAAGGATAACCTGTTCCCACACAAAGTTGCTTGAACACTGAGGTAGTCCTCAGAGACTCTGAGGGCCACCACCTTCAATGAAAGGTGAGTGACAACTGAAGAAAGGACTTTTCCTGTGGTGGCACTTCACCCATGAAAAATTCTCCCAAAAGACACAATATTGGCAGGGCAATGAGTCTTGTTTTCATGGTTCCAGGTGAGGAGTTCATTTATCTGCTAATTCTGCTTATTGTTTCAGCCATTTATTACTATATTGTTACTCTTGTTTGTATTATTTTAAATTAATATTGTATGTCACTTGGGGACTTTCATGGTAAATTGAAGCACGGGTCCATATCACAGAAAGTACTATCCTGAATTGCGTATGTGCAATTGGGCTGGCACTGGAACAGTATGTTGGAGAAATAGTGTAAGCTCTTTGCATTAACCACTATACCATTATCTGAGCCCAGCCTCCCAAGTGAACAACTGATTATGCCTGGTTGATGGAAGAAGGGTAGACTCTATCAAATTACTGTAGGTGATAACTGTACTCCCCACCCACCCATATAATTTAGTATTGGGGTCAAGCTATCATTCCTTTAACCAAAATGCTTAGTGGGAGAGAAAAAAGTCAGCAAGACACCCACAGGAAAAAGTGCTGTAAGAATGGGTGGTTTCACTTACTGTATTTTAACTGTATTAAATAGTCTGCTTTGTTATGCTCAATTTCTGTTAGTATTGTTTTTGTATTTAAATGCTTTGGCCACCAAGAATGCTACACAGTAGAAAGTTTGGATTCAGACAAGATGTCTGTGGTGGCAGTAGTGATGGTGTCCAGTGGGAATATAAATTGCATAATATCTCACACAGGTATCCTGAGGGCATTTAGGAAGCTTCTACAGTTGGCTGACACAGCAGTAGGACAGGAGGAGTTCTCTACATTGGTGGAAGAGGTGAGGACAAAAGAGAGCCTTCTCTATTGGTGATAACAGTGAGATTTGTGGAAATCTTCACTTCTGGTGGCAGCAGAAGTTCAGACAGAACCTCATACTTGGTGGGAAAGTGGTGGGTTAAGCAGTAAACCCTCACACAGAGATAAATTGGATTTTTCCTGGCTTTAATTTCTTTTTCTATTGACACAAACTATTAGGGCCAACTCAGAAGAATCACTGTTGAGGACTTCTCCATACTTACCCTTAGGTGGCTGTAAGAGCCTAGAATTCTGAAATAGATGCTTCTTTCTGATTGGCAAGATGACTGTGTCTTTCAGGTCTGTAATAACATCATCTAAACCTGCAATATCATCCCAAGTTACCTGAGGTACAAATAAAAGTGTTATGAAAGTTATCATAAGAATCAGAGTGATGAAATAATCAGCATCCTAGGAAAGGAAACACTCAGACTTGGCCATGAGATGACCTTGAGCCAGTCACTCTCTCTCAGACTAACCTAATTTCACGGGGCTGTCATGAAGATAAACATGGGATGGACAGGGGAGACTCATGTATGCGACTCTGCACTTCTTTGAGACATTGTAGACTATAAAATTCAATCAATCAAAACAAATGGATACAATGTTGTTACCAAGCAGTCACATTCTCAGATCTCCTAAGAAGCTGTGAGTGGCAATTATATTTTGAAACTAACATCTTTCTGTATAGTTAGGAATACAGAGATAAAAAACAAAATAAAATAATAGAAGATGAACTAGGAAAAAATAACAAAAGAAGACAAAGGAGTTGTGATATCACTGTTAATGGTACAGATATTTATGATAGCTTACTGTTGCAAAGATTTAAGTTCCTTCACATGTTATGCTAAATAGATGGCGTTTGAATTTTTGTTGGTCTTGAGGAACAGCCTCTGTTTACTCAGTTTCTGTTCTGAGATACATGAATAATTTTCTTACTGGATTTTGGGATAGGAAAGCAGAGAAACACTTCTCACTGTCACTTGCTAGGCACAGAAAAGTGATAGTCTTGTTGAATGCTGGTGGAATACTGATCTAGAGTTGATTAATTTATTAAGAAGATTGGCAATGGACTATAGGAATCCCTCCTCCACTGGATAGTCCCTGATTATTTCCTAGACTCATTACATGTTCTATTGTGCCTGTGCAAAGGGGTACAAAAAACTCAAACTTCAGGGCACTGTACTATGATTATAAGATAGAGAACATTTCAGCAATAATTTCTGAGAGTATCTTAATTTAAGATACCTGTTGAGTTCTTTTCTATGAACCTGTGTGGCATTATGTACAGTCATGACAGGCACATAATTTCGAATAATTTTAAAAATAACAGCTCTATAGTAGTTCAAAGTAACCTGGTTTTTCCAACGGTTATATGAACTGTAGTTACATCATTATCTCAAAAAGTTCATTGTATGTTATACTATGCTCAAACAGACACATTATTTCAAACAGCTGCACATGTGCAATGTTGTATGTACAAGTGGTGAAAAAGTACATGGTCTGAGCAGCACAAGTAGTCACCATTTATTAGTTTTTAATATTTCATTATATTAATATTGTATCAACATGCACTATTGCTGCATGCCTTCAAATTGTTTCTGATTTACAGTGACACTATCACAATGTTTTCTCGGCAAGATTTGTTCAGAGGTAGTTTGCCTTTGCCTTCCTCTGAAGCTGAGAGGGTGGGACTTGCCCAAGATCACCCAGTGGGTTGCTGCTACTGAGAGGGGATTTGAACCCCGTTTTCCAGAATCACAGCACTATGTTCAAGCCACTCATTTTTATATTTAAACATATTCCCTTTCATACATAGTACCCCTAAAATTATGTGCATATAAAAGATATTGTATTCATTTTTAACCAAGAACTACTGTTTTAATAATGAATGCTAAAACAAGCAAAGCTCACTCTTTTATGGACTGTATAACCAAATCTGGATGTTCCTGATGCCTGTATTGATTCATGATATATTAGTTTGTTTCCCTGTGTTTTACAAGGAGTATTTCCTATTCCAAAACACATCTCATGCAGAGTTTTTAGGCAGAAACCTTCTTTGGGATAAATTCAATGTACTCTGACAGTGAGTTTAAGACTACATTAAACAACCTGCATTTGAAAAAGAAGAGAAAAATTTTGTTTTAGATTTGGAGGTCTTTATAATTAAGACAGTGCTTAATGATAAAGAAGTGCTTGCTGACTGCCAGAAATGAAATATTTCAGTTCTCCTATCCTTCTAAGAAAACTATCTTTTGGGATTTCCAGGTTAGGATATTTCAATTTATTAAAGTGCAAGTACTGCATTAACAATAGCGTCTACATATCTTGGCCTAGAGATTATACTTTATTGTCGCTGCTGTTTTTATAAGTAAATAAGAAAAAAAGGTTAGTAAAAGAGATACTTACATGCATGCTCAGAGGATCTACAAGGTGTGCAGCAATACTCATTTCATACTCTGTGAGTTTTACATTTTTCACACCTATTTGTTTCATTAACTTCTCTGCCTGTAAGGTAGAAAAACAGCATTCAGTAACACTACAATATGTGTTCTTTTCAGTTAATATTCAAGAGAAAAGTGTACTTTGGCACTGAGTGAATTGTGAATAATGACGTTTGTAAACAGAACCTTCAAATTCTACATACCTGAACACAGCACTAAATCAAGTTGTCCTTTTTGTGAAAACAAGAATAGCAGATTATTTCATAATGAATCAGTACTTTAAGTAAAGTTCAGGGTGTCTTTCCACAGTAAATCAAAACATAACTCTATTAATCTTTTTTTGATACTCATGTAAGATCATTTGTAATAATGGTACAATATCCTGCCTGATCAAAACGGACCAGGGAAGAAAGGAAGAGAAACAGCCATTCTGCTGGCTGCTTCCTACTTTTCACAAATAAGGTCCAAGCAAACAATATCCAAGAGAAAACATGTGACAAAAACACAGACCAAAATAGGAATTAAGACAAAAACACTATGCAACTAAGGGGAAAAAAAGACTATTTTCCCCAGCTGCAAAAAATAAGGTATGAAACAGAGGAATCCCAGGTAGGAAAAAGATGCTGGACAGATTTAACGTTAACAGCTTACATCAGGAGGCTGACGGGATAACTCTGAGACCGCATATTACTTCCCTCTAACCTCTCTTTTCATTTAACTCCTTTTACCCAAGTTCAGTGGTTCCTCTTATTGGCATGAACCCATAATAGCAGAAATATCTGGAGGTGATGATTCTGAGATTCACTTCAGGAAGCAAGGATTAATCTGGGATTCCAAAAATCAGTTTTATGAGTGTCACTGAGCTGCTGTCAACCAAACTGAATACCAGTGTAAGAAGTGAAAAGTCTTGTTTACAGCAGAGACTTGTGATGGACAGCAGAGCCAGAGGGCCTGTCCAGTCTGTGGAATTATACTACAGCCTTAGAGTGGTCAGAAGAGAGAGGGGCGGGGGAGAAAGAAGGAGAAGTGTAACAGTTTAATTGACAGAGTAAGAACTGGAGCAGTGGCTGAGGTGTCTCAGAGAAGGGAAGGAAGGTACAGGTTTGAGTTCAGAGATAATTGGAAACTGACTGAAACCAGTAACCTGATAATGTTATAAGGAAATGTTTTAATAAACTGTTATTTACTATTTCCCTACTTCTGCCTAAGCTTTTTATTCCAGGGACTGCCAGAGTCTAAGCCATGCATCATCATGAACCTTAAAAAATAAATATGCTCATCCAAGCATAAAGCTACTGTAGAGTAGTGAAATCCAGGAAAGGGGTTAAAAAAGGAAGTATGCTAGGTGACAGAAGTCCAGGGTTAAATGACAAGTCAGTGTAGTGGTTTGAGCATTAGACTATGACCTCAAGACCAGGGTTCAATTCCCCACTTGGCTCATGGAAACCCACTGAGTGACCCTGGGCATGCCACACATGCTCAGCCCCCAAAAAAGCCTGTGATAGGTTCATCTTAGGGTCACTGTAAGTCAGAAATGTCTTGAAGGCACACAACAACAGCAAAGAACCTGGAAGGGGCAGACGGTCACAAGAGCCTAGATGTTATCTGGATCTAATACTAGACACATTTATTGCAAATGAACCTGGAAAAAGCCATGAAAGGCAGCATATTTAGGGGAAATGCATTTTGCATGGACTTCATGTTTTTGAATTAAAATTAGTACTAATTAATTAATTAATTAGCATTAAGTCAAATCTGATGTGAATGAGTAAACAAGAGCAGATGTTTCAAACCTTTAGTTTATAAGCATACAAGGCTTCTACTATCAGTTTGAAGGCAACACCTTATTGAAATGTGAAAATGCTTCACTGGACCAGTAAAATATTATACTAGGAGTGTTCTTAAATATTATTTAAATTCTAATCTTTCTTCTAAGAGTACAGCAGTGTGCAAAGGTTTCTCTTCCCCTCCTTTAGTGCAGCAGAAATTTCAAACGGTAGGTTAGTCTGAGGTGTGGTGAGCTTTATGGCTGGGTGAGCATTTGAACTCATGTCTCCTCACTCTTAATTCAACTAGTGTGTAACACTAGGTAAAGGTAATTCCAGCATTCAAAACTAGAGGCCAGACAATATGGCCTCTGCCTGTCCCTGCCACTCAAATAACCCTTTCGCTCTCTCATATCCAGGGGCCATGTCAACATGTGTCCTAATTTTGGATTGACAGTAAATTCTATAAACAAATGTTCATGAGAAGTCTGGCTAGCCATAGGCCATATATGGTAGATTACATGCATACAGGTT
The DNA here is from genome assembly GCA_948474755.1 of Ctenosaura bakeri. Taxonomy (NCBI): domain Eukaryota; kingdom Metazoa; phylum Chordata; class Lepidosauria; order Squamata; family Iguanidae; genus Ctenosaura; species Ctenosaura bakeri. The sequence goes on from CAOLHI010001070.1 coordinate 314,920, forward strand.
TTGCTGATTACAGCAGGAACATATGCTGCTGAAAACAAAATACCCTGCATTAATTTACAATTCACTAGACTTATAAACTATTTTCTTCAGAAGTGTCAAAGGCTGTTGTTGAACATGTCCATAGCAGAGTGTATGTGGGGATACAATTACTCTTTTCAGTTTTATATGGACCAGACGTTTAGAAATGTGTATTTTGTGTAAGCAGCAGATAATGAGAGATAACAAACTTATTTAAAATAAATATTTGTGAAATTTGCTTTTCACTTCTGGACTTTGTAGCTGACAAGGAATTAACTGGCTTTTTTGGTTCCTAAATTACAATTTGAATAAGTTTCACATTCCAGTAGAAATTTTATTGTCCTACCTGCTTCTGAGCTTCTACCTTTTGCTTCCTTGTTGGATCAATTGCATCTACCATCCATTTAATGGTAAAATAGGTCACAGCACCAAATATCGTTAACCGGAAAATTAAACCAACAACTTCATTCCGACTTAGGGGACGGGAAAAGGCTTCGGCATGTACCATTCTGCTGGTTTCACCTATATCAAAAAGCAGGAAAAAGAACACAATGTGTATTAATAGAAAAGCAGGGGAAAGGTTTCCATAACCAACTCTTAGTTACTAATTACTAGTTTGTTATTAACGCATATGTAAAAATAAGTGGCCATTTTCTCTTGGCTCTGTCTAGAAAATGGGAAAACATTTAAGAAATATTTTAGTTGGTAAAATGGTAAGCCATGTATTCAGTACAGTCCTCCCTCCACGTTCACAGGTTTGACCTTCATGAATTTGATTATTTGTGAGGCGTGTGTCCCTTCCCCCACAATTCTCCTCCTCTCATTCCTTTGCCTTAGGAAGGCTCCACGCCGGGTGAACGTGTTCCAAGGAAAAAAGCAAGGGAATGGTGGGGGGAGGCATGTACACTGCTTCCTTCTCCCCAGAGGAGTTCCTTACTTCCATGCCCTTGACTTTTGCCCACCATGGAGAAGGAAGGCTCATGTGCCAGGGCAAAAGACGAGGGAAGAAACCTGGAAGGGAATGGGAGGGGGAGCGGGGGGGAGTTATTCACATTTTTTCTACCTTTGTGAGGGTTCTGTGCCATGAACCCCTGTGAAAGTGGAGTGGCCACTATATATTTCATTTACTCCTATTTGCTAGCAATCAACACTAGTAGTCTGAAGCATTTTTCCCATCTCCCCACCTATATTTACCACATGCCAGAATACCAAACTGCAGCATGTCTCCATGCTAAATGAGAACTAAAACTACTGGGTTCTGGCTAGTGCTGCGCACTAAACCTCATTAGACACCATCTGGACTAACATACCTTGTTGTGTGACAATGCAGCTTTCACTTAAAACCTTCTGCCTCATTGCTCAGCCCTTTTTAATTATTCAGATATAACATCTTACAGGAACCAAACAGACTCAGCCATATACAATGTCTGGGATCTACAGCAATGCTCTTAAAATGGTTCCTACAGAGTGAAATATTACATTTCCATATGGTTATGCCAAGAAAAGAAAAAAGAAAAAAAGTCACTGTGCCCCCTAACAGGAGAGGCAGGACAAAGAATCTGTGCAACTTGGATGGAAGTCAGCTGTCTCTCTACAAAATAGGAAAAGGGAGCACTGGCAGAATGAAGATCAAGAGAAACAAGGAAGGAAGTTTGTCTGGAAAAGCTCTTATAAGTGGAGACTGGTCTCATTCTCCCCATTACTTCCATACTGCCTATGCCCTCACACAGATTTTCAACTAAAAGCCATCAGTACATTCATGCCCTTGGCAGAGCCTACTGGAATAAAAGAATGCCAGGTAAGAGGTACAAACCTATCTGGGTCAAATGGATTGTTGTCCCTATGAATATATCAAAACTTGGATTTCTTACAAATATTTATTGTTTAGAATAGTTCATCTCTTGCCAGTGTGCTTCATCCCCTGCTCATAGTTTTTCCCACCTGCCAAATGACCAAGGGAATAAGAATGGTAGCTGTGCCTTTTGAAGTAGTGTAAAACACATTATTGCCTAGAAGGTGATGCCAAAATATAATTCTTCATGTTAGGTCAATTGAGATGCCCTGTTCACTAGAAAAAAAAATCACAAGATTTAATATTCTGTCTAGGAAGATATTTCCTCATGTTCAACTATCGCTTGATTTACATAAGCAGAACTTCTAATACCAAAAACAGCTGTGCCAGTGGAATGGCACTGAAGTCCACGTGAAAGATATCAAGAGGATAAAAAAACATACAGAGATCACATCAGTAATCTGTTTTTTTATATTTGTTAAGATCACCCAGTTCCCTTATTTCTAAATGTTTCTCCACAATATCATGGGAAAGATGATATTGATACACATTGCTTGAAAGTCAAGGAAGAAATAATAAAGTGTGTACACTGACTAAAATTTTGACAACTTTACATATAACTCTGCTTGTATTTAATTGAATGTGTCTTACTGAATTCAAGTTCTTTTCCCCCTACCTAACGGAGCTGAAAAAGGACACTTTCATACAAGCAGCTTATTAAATTGTGGCCAACAGACCCTACGGGGTACTCCAGTGTAAGCTGGTCACCTGCCAGGTAAGAGGATTATCAAGCATCTGACCAGCTGGCTTACCACATACAGTGATGGGTTTTCTTGAGCAAAATAATCTAGACAACAGCTTTCAATTCCACCTACATGTCATAGCCTGCCAATGCGTGATCAAGTAACTATTCTTGTGGCTTTCTTGGACTTGCCCAATCTGGATTCACCAGGGACTCAGCAGGCCTCATAAGTCACAGCTCATATCCTTTAACTTCAATAAGCCTGACAATGTGATTTACCAAGAGTGCAAAAGATTTCTTAGTACATTCCCTACCTGCCTTATATGTTTTTGCATTATTATTGCTACTATATTTTCATTCCAACTTTTTACCAGTTTGGAACTCGAGTCATTATACAATGGTGAAAGCAAACACAGTTAAAAATTCATAGCATACAAAGTTAAAAAGAAGCTACCAAAAAATTAAAAACAGTTAAATAAATAAACCATTAAACAACAGCAAATACAAGTCAAGCACATTTACAAGGTCTGTTTCCTGAAAAAAAAAATGTCAATGGCCTGCCAGAATGAAAAGGTCTTCAACTGTCTGCAGACAGATTTTAAGAAGGGTGCCAGCCTAGCCTATACAGGAAGGGAGTTCCAGAGCCTGGAAGCAGTGACTGAGAAGGCCCTCTCCCGTATTCCCACCAAATGTACCAGTGAAGGTAGTGTGACAGAGAGAAGGGCTTCCTCAGAAGCTCTCAAAACACAGGTAAGTTCACGTGAAAGAATACGTATATATGCCTTCAAGTCATCTGTCAACGCATGGTGACTGTATGAATTTCATATTTCTTTTCTTTTTAGGCAAGGAATACTCAGTGGTTTTGCTAGTTTCCTCCACTGAAATACAATTCAAATAACCTGCCTTTTCTTGGCGATCTCCCATTCAAATACTAACTAGGCCTAATTCTGCTTAGCTTCCAAGATCAAACAGGATCTGGTGCCTTTAGCATATTTAGGCCCCTTATGGGAGAATGAAGTCCTGGACCTGAGTCGCAAAACAGTGACTCCAAATCCCATCTCAGCAAGGTGGCACAGAAAGACAACACAATCAACTTGACTTCAAAAAGGCAGGACAAAACTACCATTAATCTGTGACAATAGACTAACGGTAGTTTGGTCCTGCCTTCTTATCTCTCTCCTTGTCTCACTTTCAATTTCCATTTCTTGCCAAACAGCCCTGAAAGAATTCAGACCTTCATCTCTGTCATTTCAATTAAAGCTCTAGTCATTTCTCATCTTGGCTTGCTACAAGTTCCTTTCTCTCTGGTCTTCCTTTGTTAACCCTTACAAGGTAACTCACCCCTGCCCTTTTTCAGGCAATTCAAACTTCAGCTATCTATTCTGGCTTCTCATCCCTTTCTGCATCCAACAGGCTCCTCAAAAAAGTTCTCCAAAGCCTTCATCCAAAGTTACCCTTCTGTTTTTACTTCCTAATGTAACCTTGATCATGCTTTCCACCTTGTCTGAAATCATACAGGATGGGTTATCACATTATAGCATTTCCCTTCCCCAAAGGAGTCCTATGAACTACTGTGAGGATAGGCAGAAAGGATCAGCACAGGCTGTATGACTTTTCTTCTCTCCCAAACTATCATCTGGGAGCAGCTGTTCCATAAACTGGCAGGAGAGATGAGCAGGGAGGATTTTCCCACTCCACTGAAAAACCAAATCTGTTTTGATTCTCCTCTCCCAGAACTATTTTCCCCCCTACTGACTGTAAGAGCTATTTAAGTTCAAGAACTAATACCTGAAGTTGCTTATTTTTTTATTTTTTTTATTTATTTATTTGTATCCCGCCTCTCCATATGGATCGAGGCGGCGAACAACTTAGAAATAGCATGTATTTCGATACATTTTTCTATACATGCCCCCAACAAGCTGGGTACTCATTTTACCGACCCGCGGAAGGATGGAAGGCTGAGTCAACCTTGGAGCCCGGCAGGATCGAACTTACAACCTTGTGGTTTGCAGTGCTGGCATTTAACCACTGCGCCACCAGGGCTCCTTTATTCTCTTACTCCTCCACAGTTCCTTCACTCTTTTACAGTGTGTATTCCAGACAACCTGTGCCTGGAAGATTAGTCTTTTTACCCTCCTTAAATAATGTGCTTTGGGAGGTTTATAACTGAATAACTTATTTTTTATTCAAAAAAAATATGAAAAAATAAAAAATATTTTTTAAAAATAACTCTCTGGACAGGCCTAGTGAGAATCTCCAATAAAACAGGGACTGCATATTTCATACCCAACAGTATATACATCAGTCACTACAGAACATGGTCACAGGGTCAATATAGCACTTTAATTCAAAGTCTACCAGGTAAGATAGTCACCTGTTTTATAGTGGGGAGCCTGAAAACAGGGTTGATGTGCAGCTACATCATCATCTCTATCAGACACTAGGAAAAGGAGCTTATTAGATAACCTACCTTACAGGGTTGTTGTTAAGGCTGAGTGACTGAACACGACAAATGCTAATAAATGATTAATAGCCCTAAAGGTATTTATACGGGTAGGTTATAGAGAGGGAGAAGCCAGCCTCGGGATGGCTACTGGGGTGGCCATTTCCGCACAGCCTGTTATAGCGCGATGATTCCACTTTCAACGTCCTCTGGCATCCTGGGGTTTGCAGTTTCGGAGGGGCCGTCCGGCCCCTCCCGAAACTGCAAACCCCAGGATGCCAGAGGACGTTGAAAGTGGAATCATCGCGCTATAACAGGCTCGTGCGGAAATGGCCGGGTGTCTGGCGACCACAGCAGGGAAACCAGGACAAATGGAAGAGACTCACCTTCCTTCTCCAAAGTCACCTCTCCTTGGCCGCCTCTCCCCCAAAAAAGGGGTGGTAAAGGGAAACCAAGCCCTGCCCAGAGACCCGCGCCCTCCACGACTTCCTCCCCACCGGAGCCCCGCGAGGAATGTGAAAGCGAAAGGGGCCAGCCCGGCTTGCGGCGCGGTCACCTTTCCCAGCCCTCTTCCGGGTTTCGCGCCTCCTCCTCCGCGCAGGGCAAGGCAGGTGACGGGGGGAAGCCCTCACCCTCCGTGAGAAGCCGGCTCGGACCGGGGCCCGGCGGCAACGCCCGAGCCCAGACACTCACCCCAGGCTCGGCAGCGCCGTGAAACGCAGCCCACAGAAGCGGCTCCTCACCCGCCGCAGTGCCAGGCGGGCCTCGCCTCCTGCGCTATTCTTCCAGGTCCGGCGGTGAATTCCCTCCCCTTGGACCCCATCGCAAGGGTTCCGCTTGAGACGGAAGGGGGAGGAATTGCCGCGGTGGCGGCAAGGCTGGTTACTAGAGGAGGGTTCCGAGGACGAAGGCGAACTGGCTGACGCAACTGCGAGCCAATCCTATGTGCGTTTATTCAAGCAGCCCCCCCCCCGAGGCTAACTTCCTTGTGGAATGCTGGGGACGAAGACGGAGGCCGTTTCCGCACTGGACTGTTCTAGCGCTATTATTCCACTTGCGACATCGTCCATTTCCGCACTACACTGTTAAAGTGCTGCTATTCCTCTATCAACCTCCTATGGAATTCTGGGGTTTGTAGTTTAGGGAAGGGCACTTCGAATTCTCAGCCAGAGAGCTCTTTGGTCTCAATAAACTACAAACCCCAGAATTCCGCAGGGCGTTGAAAGTGGAATAGCAGCAGTTTAACACTGTAGTGGGGAAATGGCCATCCTATGGAATCCTGGGGTTTGCAGTTTCGGGAGGGGCCGCTGGTCGGTGGTTCTCATGACGCTGAGGGCCTTTCCGCACTACTCTGTTACCGCGCTATTATTCTACTTTCTAACATCCTGTAGAATTCTGGGGTTTGTAGTTTACTGAGGCTGAAGAGCTCTCTCCCTAAACTGCAAACCCCAGGATTCCATAGGATCTTGAAAGTGGAATAATAGCATTATAACAGTGTAGTGCGGAAAGGAGATTAGACAGCGACGAGGGGACTTGTAGTTTGACGGGGGCCACACGTTACCCATCCCTGTCCTAGGCCATTTCCGCACTAGCCTGTTATAGCGCAATGATTCCACTTTCAACATCCTCTGGAATCCTGGGGTTTGCAATTTCCAGCTGGCCCCTCCCAGAGGATGTTGAAAGTGGAATCATCACGCTGTAACAGGCTAGTGCGGAAATGGCCCCAGTAAACGGGGGCATGTTACAGCAGCGTTTACCCGAGCCTATTCGTGAATTGCAGTATACACGTGTAATTAAACCCCTTGTGCAGGGCTGGGGAACTGTGTGACTGCAGTCGCATGGACAAAATAAGGACGGGCATGTTTTCAGTGGCGCTGCTCAAAACTGAGGTTTGAATACTTTGCCCTGGGCCAACCAAGACTAGACGCTGTCAGGAAGACCCTTCAGTTGCCCAGCATTTTTATTTTACTTGCTGAGCCTCTTTATCTCAACATTTATCTATGAAGGGAAAGGCTGCATGCATGATTTTACACTACGATGCATTTTTTCAGTACATCAATCTTGGGAGGTAGGAAAGAACTTGAAGTTTAAATACATCCAAACGTGGAAGTTCTGAAAGTAATGATGCCCCAGCACCATGCACGAAATGAAGGTGTGCCCCTTCCCACTACCATCCCTAGGCCTAGGTCAGTGTAACAAGCAACATTTATGGGCAGTTTCCCAAGGCCATCTGTGTGTGTGTGCATGCATGCGTGCATGCGTCTTAAAGTCCACTGTCCACTTATGACAACCCCATGAATTTCATAGGGTTTTCTTAGGAAGGGAATATTCAGAGGTGGATTTGCTACTTTCTTCCCCTGAAATGTAGCCTACAGCACCTGGTGTTCCTTGTGGGTCTCCTATCCAGGTACTAACCAGGTATTTGACCCCGCTTAGCTTCCAAAATCAGACAGGATCTGGTGTCTCTGGGATATTTAGGCCCTCTTGGGCCTGGATGTTCTGGAGTGATAGTTAGCTGTGAACTTCACCCCATACATATGTTTTATATACTTGAGAGATGTGTAACATAATAACTGGACATTTATTAAAGAAAGACATAATTAAAGAAGGCTGTAGTAAATAATGCAGCCTTTGCTAGCTGCTTTGTCTTTAGCAGAGTATACAAGGTCATCTCATAATGCAGGGATAGTTGATGTTTCCATCTTAGAATGCCTGGGAAACTTTCTTTGTTTAGAATGCAGTGATCTTCTCCTACTTTGCCTGGGAAAGTGTCAGCACATTACAGAATGAGGAGAAAGGATGTTTAAAGATCAGGAAAAATCAGATTATTTGGCCCCATAGTGTGCATGTGTGTGAATCTGACTATACTCCACTTCAGGAAACTGATGTGTTGGGGTGGCATCTAGTTCATTGTGGGAACTCCAGTAAGAGGAGCTGTAAGAAAGAACTGCTTTGATCACTTAACGGACATGGACTAACTTTGCCTTTCCTTGGATTTCATTGTTGCGTCGTACTTAATATCTTCATGCAGTCATGTAGGGATGGGGGAGCGATGGGGTCGTTTGCCCCCATCAGCAATGTTCTTGGGGCATCCCAGCTCATAGCTATGCTCCTGCACACCACGGCCACGCTTCATGCACCATGCTCCATGGTCATGCCCCTGGACACCGTGGTCACGCCCCCGCACTGTAGCCTCTCTGTCCCACCCCCCTATGCACTCCAAGCTCTGCTGCTGTCTTTGTGTAATCGATAAATCATTGTTTTGGCACTTCTGTGACTTGGTTTCATTTTGACAGATCCTCAAGCCTTAACTGGCTGGGGGCAGAGCAGATCAGAGCCTTGAAATTGTTAACAGCCTTAGTGATATCTGAAGGCTCCCCCCTTCCTTTTCAAGGGTATTTACAGCAGATCCTAAAGAGGGCTATTGAGAGCTGTCAATGGGGCAGGGACACGATGCTTGATTGGGCCCCCTCCTTCAGTTAAGCAACATACACTATAGCTACTCTTTGCACTGCTGAGAAACCAGAGTTTATCTTGTAAAGTACTGCTATTTCAGCTTTCCAGAAGTCAGAGGCCTCAGAAGTATCAGCCCTTGGAGAGAATTTGCCTCCTGAACCTACCTGACAAAACCTACTTTTTAAGCTGCACAGACCCTGCCCTCCAACACAGCCATTTCTGAGTTGCTGGAGAGCGGGAAGTGAGCAATGATTTGTCCAGTCCTCTTTCTGTAGCAGAGCACACTGCAACACCAGCTCTGCAGCTTTGTCTTGCAACATGCCCAGTTACAGAAGAGGGTTGGACATGTCATCTCTCAATCCCCAACTCTCTGGCATCTCAAAAATGTCTATACTGAAAGGAACTGTGTAACTTAAAAAGTAAGTGTTAGAGGGACTTTTCTCATTGTGATGGCACAACAACTGTAGAAGTGGATTACAGTGTTGTGAATTACACGCATGCCATTGTAACTGCTGAACAGGATGCCAGCCACTGGTTCTGTTACAAGTCTGAGCAGAATGTCTCATATCCCTAGGTTCCATTGCATGTCCTAATTATAGTATCCACAGACTGAATGAAGTTACAAAGATTAAGTACTTGGACTGGATTCTGTGAGCATTTCCCAATATTTCTCACAATTAGGATAGTTAGAATACAAAAAGAAAAGAAATTCAGGATTCCTTAGAGGTTAGAGTGTCTGTTTCACATTGAGATGGCATAGAGACAGGGACAATGGGAGCAGTGTGCCCCCAGCGACAATTGTTTGGGGACACTGCAGCTCCTTGCTTGCCCTCCCCCATATGCCATAGCCCCACCCTTGTGTGCCATAGCCACGCGCTGTGTACTGTAGCCATGCCCCCACTGCTGTAGCCATGCCTCTGCCCCTCTGCCCACCCACCTCCCAAGCATGCCAAGCTTCACCACTGAGAATGCATAGCAATCATGTACTGTTTTTCTATGGCTATTTATGGACATCTGTCTCCTGTTGGAAGGCAGAGGTGGGCAACTTTGGTGGGTCTGGGGTCACTTTTCTTACCCAGTGCGTGAGGTGGGATATACATTTATAAACAAGTCCTGTAGTGACAGGGTTTCTGCTATCAGAAAACTGTAAGGCTTGTTGCCCATACATGATATAGTGGTCCAATTCAATTGTTAGTCCTAATTAGGTTAGAGGAGTTCCACTGTTTCAGTGGAGCTACTATGTTTGGGATTAAAATCATATCTAAGCTAAAATAAAAATAAAAAAGTATTGAGTATTTCTTGCCTTACCTAAACAGTCCATGATTTTCTAAGAGGCACCATCACTTGCTAGTAGTTGATGATATTAGAGAAACTAACTAATGAATCCTTTCTTCCGCTTTTCTGTTTAATTTTTTTCCAGCCCTCATCCCATTGTGATTCTTTATTTGCAAATTTTAATTATTTCTAGAGCCCCAATCTTCCCAACCTAATCAACTCCAATTCATTTACCTAATGTAACAAGCTTTTTTTTTAAAATCAGCAAAGCCACATACTATAATGGTTGTGTGATCTGTGTATGCATAACACAATGGTTTTGTGACTGACACGAACACATAATAATGTGGTAGGCATGGGAGCAGCACACAGACATTGCAAATATTGCATAATATTTTTAAAACTTGACTAATAATCAGCTGATTATGGTATCTTCAGTTTACCAACAAAACAGATAGATTTGTTAATTTGTTAATGTATTTGTTAATTTATTTGTAATGCCTGTATGCCTCTCTTCAAGATAAAATGTTCCCAGGGTGGCTCACAAGTATAAAACTAAAATACATGACAAATTTATCTACAGGATGAATAATAAAAACTGAACCACAAATAAAAGTAGTGTAAAACAAACAAGCAAGCAAAAATCATTCATTATAATTATCTACAGAGGCCCAGCTGGCTGTTTGTGTTATGAAACTTGAAATAGCTTTTAACAGTTTGAAAAAAACATCTTTGGGTAAGAGGTATCTATGATCATCATGTTAACTGAATGGGAAGGAAGAGCTCATACTTTCTTTTACCTTTATACCAGTGTCACCTGTTAGTTTTCATAAAATACAAAAGGACTGTGTATGCAGATAAGCCTTTTTAAAAAGTCTGTCGTCCTTAAATGGCTTTCCTGGGAGAAAGTACCACTGAATTCAGTGGAACTTGCTTCTAGTTGAATGTATTGTTGTCGTTATTGTTATTGGTTGTGTGCACCTTCATTTCATTTCTGATTTATAGCAACACTAAGGTGAACCTATCACTGGCTTTTCTTAGCAAGATTTGTATAGAGGGAGTTTGCCTTTGCCTTCTTCTGTCTGAGAGTGTGTGACTTGACTAAGGTTACCCACTGGGTTTTCATGACGGAGCAGGTATTTGAACCTGGTCTTCAGAATCCTAGTCCAACACCCGAATCACTATACCACACTGGCTCTCTAAATAAAGCTAGGTTTTTGCTCAAGAGAACCTGTACAAGATAGCATAAAGCAGGTGTAAGCAAAGAATATTTGTCCAGATGTTGGACTGCACCTCTCATTAGCACTAGCAAGCATAATGAATGCTGAGAAATGCCAGGAGTTGCAGCCCAGCAACATCTGAAGGGCTGAATTTTGTCCCCATCTCTTGTAAAGAAAGCCAGAAATATTGTTGAAAACTCTCTCAAAAGTCAGTGGCAAAATTGCAATCTTTTGTTAAGGAAAATAGTACAGGGAAATGGCCTAAGAAAGCTGGTGCGTGGTTAATGAAGATGACTCATTCTTATCCCTTTACTCCACCCAGCCATTCACTAGCTGTTAATGGGAAAAAAAAGTAGTAGCACTTTTCTGGGAGTAAGATCAAAGAAACAGAGAAGTAAATATTTGGAGATTGTATAACAGGGGCTTCTCTCTGAACATTTGATATGCGGCAATGGATTTGTCTGCTGTTGGAAGTGTTAAATTATGCCTCCACTAATACTCAACTTGATGCTAAATCTGTGAATAAACTGAAGTACCACAACCCCACATATGCTTTTAGTGACCTTCTTCAAGAAAGGGAACCAAAATTTGGTAAATATTGCATACTTGGATTATTTTTTTCTGCTCAGAGAAGTAGAAGGAATCATGTGAGTGAAAAATTCTTTAAGTTACCCTTTGCACAAATGGGCACATTGCATTTTGTACTTGTACAAACCTTGTTCTTCAGGATCATTCATGTGGCTTCATTTCTTCATCCCTGCTCAATATTTTTAGTGACCATGAGTATAAAATACAGATGACAGTAATCTTTTACTTCATGACAGCTTCTGAGCTAGTTTGAAGAAAGGGTCTCTCCAGATTTATGGGGAAGGTCTAGCTTACCCCATCATGCTGTTCCTATGGATGCCTGTTTTTATATTTTCTCTTGTAAATTGGTACAAAGTCAAGTTGAAGTCTTAAGGAACAACTCTACACAAATGTGATCTGTGACAAACTGGGGTATAGATAGGAATATATAGCTGGAGTGCTGTTATTATGTACAAGCTAAGTAAACTACTGTTAGGGTTTCAGATTATGAGGGGCCTGTAAATAGAATTTTTTATCATTATATTTCAAGTTACAGATGACTGGTTAAGTAAAGAGGAAAAACAGTTTCTAAAATGAACACAATCATTCTGACATTTCAAAATATACTTCATGGTTCCACAATTCCTTGAATTCTCACTTGGAAGACCAGATGGGAGCAATATAATAGAGGCATATTCTTGAATACCTTATTGTAGTTGTATGCACAAGATCAGAATGTAGATTCGTTTTTAGGGAATTTGCCTTATCGCATATCAGGCAGTTTCTTGGCTTGATAGAACTCATTGGCCATTTCTGTACTAGACTATTATAAGCACTATTATTCCACTTTCAACATCCTATGGAATCCTGGGCTTTGCAGGATTCTTTGAGGACCCTCCCTAAACTGCAAACTCCAGGATTCCACAGGATGTTAAAAGTAGAATAATAGTGCTATAACAGTGCGGAAATTCTGTTGAACATGGAGGAAGCTTTGGGTCTCTGAAACTTCATATTTGTCTGAACCAATACATGACAAACTCTTGATTACAGCTATCAGAGAAAAAGGATCAATTTTTGAAAACTTGAGACAAGCGAATTATTTTAATTTGTTGACTCTATACCTGATGTGTCATATGTTGATCAACTAAATATTGTTCTAAAATGTGTGTCTCATTGTGATGGTTCTCCTCCCAACTGCTTTCTTATTTTCCTGGCATTAGTAAAGCACAGTATTGAAAATATGACCAATATGATGCTATATTGTATAGAAAATTACTGCAGAATTGACTAATAAGTACAAATGATAGTCATAAGATAATGCAGCCAACATGAGGGGAAAGTATAATAACATGCAGCAAAATTTTGAAACGGAAAAATAAATACTCTTATTATATTCTGTATAGTGGACATTCACTGAATCTTCTTGGACATGTTGTAGCTGATTGCTGTCTCAGTGCAACAAATATTTTTCTCCCAGGCAACAAACATTTTTTCCCCTCTGTTCCTGCTCATTTTTGGTGCCTGATTTCACAGTCCTAATATATCTCTGACCCTAGCTGGGAAGTAGTGCATAGGCTGTGTCAGCCATATCTGAGATCTTTGATTCAGTTATTGATTAAAAAAGTGATACAAGGAGAGAAGCTGCTAATACTTAGGGGAATGGAGGAATTAGATTTTACGTTATTGCTAGAACTTTGGAATAATTTGTTACAGAAATTCCACAAAACCAGCATGACCCAGCAGCAAAGGTGTACAACGTATGTCCTCTTGAGTCTAGAGTTGCCAGACCTCAGGGTCTGGACATAGGTCTTCAGTTTTCATAATTTCTAGGCAGGAGATGAGGGTGCAGATCCTTCAGTTCTGATGGGCTTAGCTCTGAACAAGAAAAAAGGGCTGTGTGCAAATCTCCAGCTCAGTTATCACAGCGACAGCATGCTACAATTTGCAAGATTTACATGCTGCAACTTGCAAACACTCTCCTGGTAACATTGATGGGGCAGGAGGGTCTATGTAGAGTTCTCCCTTTACATTCATGGGTTTGACTTGCATGAATTTGATTATTTGTGAGGCATGTGCTTGCCTCACCCCTTCATTCTCCTCCTTCCATTCTCTTTAATTCTTCACCCCAGGTTTGTGAGGCTTGTTTTTAAATGGACTTTTCCCCCTTTTGGGTGAGCAAATTCCCCCTTACTGCTGGAGGTGTGTCCTCTCTGTCACATGGCTGCAATTCTTTCTTGTGCTCTCTTGTTCTTACCCCTCCCCTCTGTGAAGAATTTCCTTCCTCAAGAGAGGAATAGAAGTAGGTAGAACACCAGAACTCAGCATGCTGCTCTTCTCTGTTTATGGAGAAAGTGCTGGTAAGCCCTTTATCTTGTCTTTTCCCTCCTTGCTCAGGGCCAGAGGAAAGGGAATGGGAGGGGGATCATGGGGGAGTTATTTGCAGTTTTTCCAATTTCACCAGGGTTTTGCACCTTGAACCCTAATGAATGTGGAGGGACCACTGTATTTACTTAGCTTCCTGCTTCCGTCCCAGTCATTGTGGTGGCAGAACTCATACTTCACTAGATTAAATGTTTCTTATCCCGTTTCTGTAAATGAGAAGGAATAATCTATTCATTTTACCTTGATCTGGGGGAAAAACCCTTTAACTGAGATTTCTCTCCTAATTACCAAACAGGAAATTATTTTCTCTTTGTGTGTGTTTGCATTTGAATGACAAGCTGTGAGCAACTGTGGTTGCTGCTTAATGAATACGTAACGCTTAATAGCATCACCAGCAGCTGCCTCTGTGAAGATCCTGAACTGGCAAGTCTAAACAGGGTCATTTTTAAGTCCCTCCCCCTGAATGTGGATGACAAAATAAGGGTTTTCTTTAAAACAAACAGGATTTCAAGAGTTTTTTTTTTAATTGTTTGCCACTCAAATGTAAAGAGAAACTACAACATCCCCTTCAAGATTAGTATACTGTTTAAAAAGCAGTATTTCCATTTTTTTCACTGACCTTTGGCAGTACAGTTTGCCACAGCTTTTTCATGGCACAGCAGGAGGGATGTGGTCTGTAGTGTGTTCCAGAAAATTTGCCCTGGAGACTACCAAAGTTGCCCATCCTTTTCCTCACAGGATCCATAAGTAATCTTCAGTGCATGTAGAAACTTTTCCTCACACTCGCACCACTCTCACTTTTTCAAAGAACTCCAAGCAAGTTTTAAGGAAATTGAACTCAAAGCAAAATAGTACCTTCCTGATGTAAACCATAAATGTGTGAATAAAACAAAAAAGAGCAAGGTGAAAAACAGGACGTCAATAATGGTGATGCACTTGATACTGATGAAAGTCTTTCTCCAAAAGACATTTTTTGACTGAAATTCTTTTTTCTTACGATAGATTTCACTTGAAACCCATTTGGGATTGCTATAAGAAATATTTCAGTTAGATCACTGTTATTTTGATGTACTGGTGTGTATGAAAACATAAAACTTTATTTTTATTTCACTGTTCTGTTACAAGAACATACTTTTTGGAGAATTCTACTAGACCTCTAAATCTTATGTACCTTAGGGCCTGTCTTAATTAGGCCTAAACAAGTCCAGTAAGACTAAGTCCCATCACATTCAATGGTGTTTACTCCCAAGTCAGTGGCTATATGGTTGTAGCCTTAGTCTTTCAAGCATTTCATTAGTAGATATCATTCTATGTAGTTGGCATCCTGACCCTGTTTGGGTAGCCTGAGATGCTGTAAAGGAAGTAGAAATCTACCCCAGTGAAGGAAAAGTAGAGATCAGTGTTGAGCAAGTTGACACTGTATTGTGTCTGAAAACTCATGTGCTAGTGGCTGATGCAATACTGTGTAGATCTCTATGGGTTGTAAGAGTTTGAAAGAACCATCACATATAATCCTTATATTTCCTACTCATGGACCACTGTAGTGTTATGTTTCTTTACAACATAGGCCCTTTCCGCACCCCACCTTTTCGCAGAGTCCTCTGGTGGAGATTCTGGCTTTTTCTCTATTTCCCTCTGCATTGGCTGGCTCTTTAGTGAATGAAGCACAATGGCTATGTCTCTTCCTTCTGCAGCACAGCTGAGTGGCTGCACTGGGGCGGGAAGTGCAGCCATTGTACTTCCTGGGCTTCTACAGGACAAATCAGTCCACAATGGCGGTGCAATCACAGGTCAGTGATGGGGAAAATCCATCAATGATTTAAACCTGGGGACGGGAAAGGACAGGACCATAACAACATCGTGCAGAAGCGTCATCATGGTCCTGATCTTTTCCCATCCCCATGGCAGGTTAGGAGGGTGGTGCAGGAAAGGCCATAGTTTTGTGGAGCTGGAATACAGATGAAGCAGGGCATCAAAAGAACATGTTACATCTTGGCCCAATTGTTGTACCAGCAGGGACAGAAATAAATGTCCACTGTTAGTACTAGAAACTGAATTCAGGATGCTATGGGATATTTCTGAAAGTAGTTTAATTAGCAATTTGGGGTGGGGGGATTGAAGAGCACAAGATATACACAAAACATACTGCATGACTCCAGCTTTGGTTAATTTGTACAGAAACTCTTAACTTTGAAATGACTTTAAAAACATCAAACTCCTGTGCATTTATCTTACAGTATTTGCTCCCTCGCTCCTGAGCTGTCACTGAGAAATATAAGCTTACTGAGATGTTTAAAAGACCTTTGGAGATGTTGTAATGTGTGGTTATATTGGAATATTTCTTACAGTCTCTGCTAACTTTATAACATATAAAATTTTATTACAACTTTTAATTGAAAGACATAGGAAGGTAGTTACCCATGATCCTTCAATATGACCTCTGCAGATGTCCATCCACATTGCTTTGGGGTGAAGTAATGACCACAGTTCTGGGATATATCAGTCATGAAGCAATGATGTGTGGTTTGAAATGTTAATTCTCCAGTCCCATAAAGCAGATTGATAGATGAGGCATAAAATGGTTCCAGATGCTGTGTTTTCCTAACTGTTCAGCTGTGCTCGCTTTCCATATCTCTATAACCTGGAGCTATGTTACTGTAAGTAGGCTACCTGCAACTCCTGATTTACCTGCAAGTGAAAGAATGCCCTTGAATGTATTTGTGAATTAGTTATGTTGCTATTTCACTTTCTTTCTGGATGGCTGAAAAACTGTTGCAAACTAAGCAGATAATCTAACTTGATCAGAACTACTTAAAATAACAGTAACAAGGTGGTTTATTTTTGTTTATTTGTTAAATAGTATATTCTGATAGCAAGGTCGTTTGCCAAATGTTGATCCTTATGTAGCCAAAACAGTGCAATGCATATATCTGAACACAGTATTGCCAGATTTTCTGAAGTACCAATATCAATATAAAACAAACAAAACTCCCCGAAAACAAATGCCACACTTGAAGAATTTCCTAATAACCTCTCCCTCACCTCAAAGGCAGCATAACTAAGACTAAGCATGCTCAGTGCCCAGGGAATGCTGATGGTCTCTCTTTGTCAGAAGAATTTGAAAACATGGAAGGGTTTAAGTTTTCTGGGGAAAGGCATAGGTGACTGGAACCTAGAGCCACAACACAAAGGACTATGAATAACAGACAATGCCCTGAATAGACTAGTCACTAGGGGCTCCTCCAAACAGGAATTTTGTGAGAGTTCTAGCTGTCATTGTTTTTCCCCCTAACACCCATAAAATAGTTTTCCTTTCCTATTATTTTTTCTTTTGAATTTATGGTGTTAGCTGTCTTTTAAAAATCATTCTAGATTGTGGACTGTTTTCTAGGAGTTTCTGATACTGTCTGGGGTAAATGTTACACATTTGTATCCACAGTCTTGCTATGCTTTTGGGTACTTTCCCTGACAATGTTTGGAATGGGAGTATGACCTTTGCCATTGAGGTTTTCTGTTTACCTTCATTTCCTCTTTACAGTTCTGGTTACTAGATTTAACTTTTCTTCCCCTTCCTCTTTCTTTTTTACAGTTATAGTGCTAAAGGGGCAATTTTTATTTATTTAATTCATTGATGGTGGCAAGGGAAGGAGACCACTCCCACACCACAGGCTTAACTGCACCTCAAGCAGAAGAAAGAACCGTTGAAAAGAAACATACGGATCAGTGTAGCACTAAACTCTGCTACAAGCAGCAAAAACTCAGGGCCAAAAACTTAGAATATTTATGGCATGACTGCAGCAGCAGAAACAACTATTACAAGGCATGAGATCCTGAAACAGAAAGTCCTAACATTTACTAGAACAGTCTGGAAGAATCCCTGTAAGTCAGAATAAGTGAGTCATACATGTTAAAAACATAGGCATGTATATATCCAGTCGTACCAAAATGTAACTGCAAAACCCATGTCAGTAAGCAGCAATACAAATATGAGACAAATAATGTTATTGAATTATAAACAATTATAAACATTATAAAGATTATTATAAACTATAGCATTCTAAACTGCAAGATTTTGTTGCCACTCCACTTATTAAAACTACATACACATAGGTCACAATTAACAGCAGGGTTGCATTCCTGGACTTTCAGTGTAAATTGAGACTGATGTAAATGGGGTAGGCCAGTTTCCCAGGGAATCACTGAAGAAGGATCCCTTCTGACAGAGCTGAAGTAGCCACAGAGTTAGCAGTTTTACTCTGTCCACTACTCATTTTAAAAACTTTTAAAACATAGAACATCAGAGCTCAGTTTTGATATTGCTGATGCTCTCTAGAGAAACAAGAAAAGGCAGCAACAGCTGGTCCCAACGGGGCTTGGCTGGGCTGAGCTGGCTTGATATTAGATAATACTTCTTCTTCAGAGGAGCACATGGATAGACAGCAACTGGTAAGAACTGTGTTCTTCTGCTGTACTGTTACCCTGATTTCTGGGGTCCCATGAGGGACACCTCAATGTGCTCAAAATAATGGGGAATGGGAATTAGCAAGAGCACAAGCTATAGCAATGCAAGAGGCAGGGCAACCTAGCGCGATCTTGAACCGAATGTCTACGGGGTCAGGCCGAGTCAACAAGCAAACAGAAGTAAATAATAATTGTTTTTCTTTATTTTGAAATACGGTCAATAAGTATGTATGCAATCATTCACACAGACCTAGCGAAAGAAAGGTAGGAGTTTGATAGAGGATTTTAAGAGGGATTTTTCAGGGGAAATACTACATCTGATCCTGAAGCCCGGGTAGCCAAAAGAAAAGTCAGTTGGAGCGAAGATTCTCAGCACGTGGAAGCTGAGGGGAAGGCTCGGCGAACGGAGCGGCAGCAAGGCAGGATGGAAGCCAAGAGTGATCTGAAGAAGCGCTCAAAATCAGGGGTTCTTATAGGGGAAAATGTGCCTGTAGGCTAGTCCATTCCCAGGGAAAACAATGGGTTTCAGGCTGGAGACAAAGCCTCCGAAAGGTCAGTATTTAGCATGATTGAATTATGACAGAGTTGTCAGTAGCGCAGACAGTATGCAAACGAGGAATGCTTGACAGCTGGGTATTCAGCTCGTCAAGCTGCCTGCTCGGGGCAGGGAGTCTTTTGTATGCTGTGTGCATACATAATGTGGTTTTAAAGTGTACTTGCCTGGAGGTCTCCTGAAGCTGCGTTCTGGCAATTACTGGCCTGCCTGGATTTATTTTGTATTTTTCAGCTATTTTCGGCCGTGCTCATGTGCATGCTTGTCCAGGGGCCTCGCAAGCATGTGGAGAGGAAAGGTTTGGGATGACCAATTTCTTGATATCAAATAATATCTAATAGACCACAGGCCCGGACTAGAAACTACAGTAACAGTACCTTGTCCTGTAGCCTTCCCAGATGGCGAAAGCACATCAGGAGAGGGAGGGGCAGAGAGAGAGAGAGATTGTGAGAGAGAGATTGTGTGTGTGTGTGCGTGCGAGAGAGGGAGAGAGAGATGCAGCATATATCTTGGTGTGTCTTCTGTGCCTGGTGCAGAAGACAGAACAGGAAGACAAGCAGCATATCTCTCATACAGTAATCAGCTGCACTTTTAAAAAAAGCAAAACATCTTTCACAAAACCTCACACTGATTTCTCTTTTCCTACATAGTCCTTGGTGATGAGTAGCCTTTAAAATGCCACAAGGCTCTTTGTTATTTTTTTACTGCCAAATTACCAATTTTAACATTGTTAGTGTTACTTGTTTGTTCTCTCATGATTCCACTTCACTTAACCAGATAGAGGAAACCCTTCCTTCCAGCCACATCCAAAAATCCATGATTCCAGTTTCTTCCTGTTTCTCACACCTTTGCTTCTAAGCAGACAAAGGAAACTTCTTTTGGGCAATCCAAAACTGCAATTGCTTTTCACCACTCTTCAAACCTATGCAGGTAAAATAAATCCAGTCCAGTCACTTTTGCTTACACCCAGACTCCAACTCACCTCTTCCTCCTCACTTTCTTACCTCTTGCCTGCCCCACCTTAACTGCTCCTTTGCATTGGGGGAGGTATGCATTGTGTGTGACACTTCATTTGTGTATGTCTGAAGAAATATGTTAAATCTAAAATACTTTGAATGAGTGTGATGTAAATTGAGACTTGCCTGTATTTCGTTATGACACTTACATAACAAGTTACAGTAAATACTCCCATTCACTTAAATTGGTTAAGCATATTGTTAACTCTGCTTCTTTAGTTATGTTTCCTCTAATTCTTTAATTTTGACCAGATCATACCTGGATAATCAGAAGAACAGAGTCTTAGTTTACTTGCGACACTGCAGTAACACACAGAGTTTTCAACGGAGATCATAGAAGTTAACTTAGATAAATAAGAGTATATCCAGTTTTGCTAATGACAGGGTTAGGGGCCCTTCCACACTACACTGCTATAGTGCTATTATCCCACTTTCAACCTCCTATGGAATCCTGGGGTTTGCAGTTTAGGGAGGAGCCTTTAGAATTCTCAGCCAGAGAGCTCTTGGGCTTCAGTAAACTACAACCCCCAGAATTCCATGGGAGATTGAAGGTGGAATAATACCACTATAACAGTGTAGTGTGGAAAGGCCCCAGGAGTGGAAAGTGAATGTAGACAACTTTTTCTTACATTAAATCCTCCTTACTTCTTTCCTAAGCCACTTGTGCTATCTGTGTTTGACGTATTGAAATGATTTATTAATGTTTTAGGCTACAATCCTATATGCATTTTCTTGGCAGAAAGTTCCACTGTATTCACTAGGATTTTCTTCTGAGCAGGTAAGTTATTCATACACCTTCAGAATGTACAATTATGTGTCTTGTTAACCTCCAAAATATACTATCGTTATGTTCTTTATATGGAGCTGTCCTTGGAAAACCATGTGGAAAACTCAGTTGGTCCAAAATGTTCCTGCTAGAGTTGTCATCTGTGACTGAGCAGATAGGACACAGTACCTTCTATCTTTCTTGGCTGATTGTTTTTGGGCCTTTTTCACATGGGGTTTTTAAAGCTTCCCAGTTCGTCCTTGGTCGGGTGCCTTTTACACGTTAGAGAGCATTAAACTTTTTGCATTCTCACACCAATCTGAGCGGGGGCGCCACCAATCTGCATTTCCGCGCACTTTTCAAAGACCGGATAAAATGTGGTCTTTTCCTCCAATCCGCGCTCGACGTTTCCATGAGAAAGCAGCGGTGCGTCCTGATTCGTGCAGGCGATCAAGAGAGGGAGGGATCAAGGCGTGGTCAGCAGAAGCCACAGGACGAGCGGGCGGCGCCATTTTCCAAACCCGCTGAGGCGCCTGCAAGGAGGAGGCAAACGGACGAGGAACGGAAAAAAAGGAAGGTTTCAGCGGCTGCAAGGAGGAAGCAAAGGGACGAGGAACGGAAAAAAAGGAAGGTAGGTTTTCCCCTTAGCTATCCTTTGTCCGTGCGGCGTCGTGAATTGCGGGTTTCCGGGGGTTGTGTCTCCCGAAGGTGCCCTGATTTTAAATATGGGGTCGAGGGGGAGGTGGTGGCTGGCGAGTGGATACACTCGCCGAGGATGGCATGGCAGGATGCTTTTAAAGGTTAGGGAAAATTGGGAAAGCTGTGGAGGGGGGCAGGTAGGAAGGGAGGGAACGTCCAAAGCAGCCACCGCGCCAAACCCGTTCTCCAGGTTACTTTGGAAGCGGGATCATGGCGCAATGACAGGATGCTGTGTAAATTTGGGGATGGCTGCTGTGCTGCTCCGGCACGAGGTCCCCGTGCAAACTTTTACTGGGAAACGTATTATTTTTCTCTGGGGACTGTTTGGCGCCCCCAGAGAAAAATGGCCCTTGGTAATCATCCGTTTTAAACCAGATTCTCGGGCTGGGGGTGTGGGGGGTAGTGGCTTTTGTTTGACCCCTGGCAGTAGTTATTTTTCGAGCGGCCGCCATTAATACAGTCACGCCCCATAAGGGCCTGCTGTGTTGTTTGTCTGAACCCCCCCCCGCCACATGCAGAGGGGGATGATCTTCCTGCCAGGGCAGGAGACTCAGTGGTGTTCCATGCTTCTTTAGCTGTCTTGGACATGGCAGAGATCCATAGGGCAATGGAACACACATCATTGTTTGGGGGAGGCAAGCATTTCATCTTTATCAGTCCATGTGGCTCTGGGAGGGAGGATCCCATGGGCAGAGAACCAGTTCCTGGGACTATTGTATAGGCACACAATTTACCACATCGTTTTCACTCTAGCTTGTGCCAAAATTTAAGTTGTTGTACATTAGCTTGAAGCTGTTGATATCACAAAAGCTGAAAGGTTATCTCCCCTGCTGTGAATATCTGCCCTCTGAAGTTATAAAACAAGGCAGTTCCCTTTGTCAGTTCGTACTGTTTGCTTTGTTTATAAATACTAACGCCCCTCCTTGTCTCCACAGGATCGGAAATCCACGGGGAGTGCGCATTCCCAGTGCAAATCTTCCCGCGGAGTGTTGATCCAAGCTGAAAAGTCCACGCTGACACTACCGCCCTTTCCACCACTTCGCCAAACATGCAAAACAGTTGTCTGGCTGGCGAATTGCACAGCGGTCCGTGACTGAAACAGTGGCATGCCACAGACGCCACGCTGACCTAACAGCTTTGCAGGGGAGGGCTACATGCAAGGAGCCACACACCAACTTGAAAGAATAAATTTTTTAATAAATAAATGTTTCCTTTTTTCAAAAAAATATATTTTCCTAACTACATATTTACATAAATAAATAAAAAAGTGCTGTACAGGGTGGGTGTGCGTTTGGGAAAGGGCTGGGGGTTTCAACATTGGCCCTGGAACGGTCTACTCCTGGGCACAGGGGTGTTCCTCCTCCGGCTCCTCCACATCCGTCCCTGGCCGCTCCGGTTGAGGGATGTTCTCTTGGTCTGCTGGCCAAAACACAGGTGAAATTCGATTAGGCATGTGCGCGTCCACAGCAGCCTTTTTGAAGGAGGAAACTTTATTGTGTCGTTTATTTATTGCTTGGGCGTTAGGGTGGAAATCAAAAATGCGGTCAAGGGCCACTTTAAATAAAGGTTTCCCTACCTTCCGTCTGTGCCGGGCCCTGCGTGTCCACGGAGGCTTGATGGCCAGGCGCATGGCGTCTTCTGCCTATGGAATTGAAACAGTAAAGTAGCGTGGGCTCTCATCGGGCAGGGTGCATCCCCCTTTCTGGGGGATGCATCGAGAACCATTCTCCTGGGGTTCCCATAGCCACACAGCCGCTGTGTGTGGGGGTTACTCACGTCTGCCACCGGCTGTCCAGCTGGGGCTCCCCGCCGCCCTCCACAGGCTTCGCATGACCTCGAAAAAGGGAGGCCTTGCGTGGGGGGGCGGGTGGCCATTGTAGGTGCGCAGGGAGGAGTAGAACTGCGCGTGCAAGTCGCGGAACCGGGTCTGGACCTCCTCCACGCTCCTCTCGTGGCCATGTCTTGTAAGGCAGTGGGCAATGGTGTGGAGGTGCTCATCATAGTCCCCCCGCCTACTCGCACCATCTTCGGGCCAGCAATATTCAAGCGCTCCTAACAAGGCTGCAATTGCTGTCATAAACGGGGCAAGGAGCCCAGTTATTTCCCTCAACTGCTCGTTCGCCATACTCAAAACAGCAAAAAGCGAGCAGGCAGGAAAAGTTTTTGTCAAAAGTTTCCGCGGCGCTTCAGCAGGCGCGGGGGAGGGGGTGGATCCCGGGAGGGTGCGAGGGGACGCACGTGCGTTTTGGCGTCATCGATGACGCCCAAACTTTTACTTTTTGAAAAAAGGGCACCGCCAATCAAACACTAGGTAGGGCGGGGAAAGGACAATGTTGGGAGGGGCTATGGCCGCGCTGTGTGAATGCGATAATGCTCGCCTAGCCTCTTGCCGATAGAGCCATGAGAAATGACAAAAGTTCGGCACGTTTTAGCGGGGATTGGGAAAAAGCCTGCCTGGATCGCGGTGGGAAGATTTCAGAGCCCCGTGTGAAAAGGGCCTTGGACTTAATATAGGATGTTGTTTCTTACCTGTCTGCATTAATATTTGCTTCATTATTTCATACTTCTGCAGGTGAAGTTCTGCAAGCATTGGCCATTTCCGCACCACAGTGTTAAAGTGCTGCTATTCCACTATCAACCTCCTATTGAATTCTGGGGTTTGTAGTTTAGGGAAGGGCACTTCAAATTCTCAGCCAAAGAGCTCTTTGGTCTCAGTAAACTACAAACCCCAGAATTCCACAGGGCATTGAAAGTGGAATAGCAGTGGTTTAACACTGTAGTGCGGAAATGGCCATTGAGTCACCTGTAAAGCCCTCAAGCATTGTGACTTGATGCCTTAAAGATTGTTTCCACCCAGAGGTTTCTTTTTCTGTGTGTATTCTAGGGGTAAAGAGTCTCAAAGATGCGTCTCAAAGGGGGTATACTGAATGTCTTGTTTATTTTTACTCCAGGGTCTTGTTAAGATGTAGTTTTTAGGCAAATTTCTGTGATTTTGGTGCTGCTGTACCAAAGATTACTATTATCATAAAATGTTTGTGATTTTGCTGATGCTCTGATTCTTATTTTTTTATATTAAAAACTCCTGCTAACCACATTTGATTTTTTAGAAAGAAAATTTAATTTCCCAGAAAAAGGACGAATACACAGTAAGTAAATAATTCTGTCTTACCCTACAAATAGCATAAACAAATTGTGTTATTGAAATATATTTGAGATATATTTTTAAAATCTTTGATGTAAACCTGTAAAGGGTTGGTCATGCAGGCTGCAAATGGTCAACTAATTTCCATTTCATTTGCTTTATTATGTGATTTCACACACTTTTTAATCTTTTGTTGACATTCCCTAAAAGGGAGTTATGTGATTCATCTTGTTGTGTTCTTTAAAAGTGGGTGAGGGAAATGGAGGGAGAGCTGTTACCAAACCAAACAAAAAACAGGCTTTGAGGAATCTATTTCATTCCACTTGAGAGGCAAACAGTTCATTATAAAGCTCATATATCTTTATTATTCCTGGACATTCTGCTTTTACAGGACTTTAAATTTACACTGTGCTTTGCAAACACAGATTAAGATGTGTTCTTTACCTTGAAGAACTTGCTATATAAATAGCCACTGTTAAAGGTGACCCATAAGAAAAAAGCCTGAGTTGATACCATTTTGCCCCTAGCAAAACTCATGTACAAAAAAAAAAAGAACTGTTTCTAGTAAGTTGTTCTGCTGTATGTCTGATTTAATATTTGCTCCATTATTTCATGTTTCTGCAGATAAGATTCAGCAAAAATTGAGTCATTGGATGACTCTGTACTTGAACTGGGACAAAGAAGGCCTAGAAAATAAGAGAGGTAGCTTGCTTTTGGTCATGTGAGACATTCTCCAAATGATAAGCAGTATGAGAAACTACATATGCCACTATTGGTCTCTGGAATACTTGTTTTTATTATCCCTGCCTCTTTTTTTCTCAACTATCAGTTACAGCCCTTTACTGGAACTCAGGGACATCCAATAAGGGACATCTTGAAGCCTGGGCCAAGCTCCAATGGCTTGTTTTATTGAAGGAACTGCTTCTATCAATGAGATCCAGAGGGAGGCAATTCCCCCTTCCAGATCCCTCACGCTCCTAAGGGCTAGGAAACCTTCCTTAGCAGATTTTCAGGTGGTATTGGGAAAGTACGCCTGTCTCGTCTTGCAAGTTAGCAGGGCACTTTCGCTCCTGGGTTTGGCACATAGACTGGGTTGTAGTATCAGTCCATCATTTTTGTTTATGTATTTCTTTAATGGGAGAAAGTAGGTAACAAAGGCAGAAAAGGCAAACAGAGAGACAGACATACAAGGGAAAAATTAATGTGGATACTCTGTTGTAGGTTGGGATTAAGCATGGCATCAAAAAGACTGAAGGAAGATCTGTAAATGGGGGCTTCATTATACAGTTGGCTCTCCATACCCACAGATTCTATATCCATGGGCTCAACCAACTATGGCAATTATTTAAAAAAAAATACAAAAAGCAAATTTTGATATCCCCAGGAGATACTGGAACCAAACCCTAGTGGATATTGAGGGCCCACTGTAGGTCCTTGCTTAATATGCTGCATTTGGCAAAAGTAGAACAAAACAAAACAAAGCTCAGAACTACTAAATCAGCAGGGAAAGGGCAATATGCCAAGCACCTGTTCTTAATCTTCAGAAAAATCCAGCTTCCTCCTATTGTAACCATTGCATGCAATCATTAGAAAAGCACTAATGTAGTTTCCCCCCTAAACATTGAATCCATCTTCCTCTGAAACCAACTGGTTTAACATGATTGGACTGCATTCTTCTTGGTAGGCTGATGTGCTCTGGATATGTGGCTGATGTCTCAGACCAGGCTGTCTACACTGTAATGACAACATACAGTGTTGCTGCAAAGAAAACTCCATGGTCCTAAATAAGGGTTTCCCCCTTTCTGAAATGTCTGCAGACAGAAACCTACATACAGCAGCAACTCTGGCCTTTAGACAGAACTCGTCATTTTAAATGTTTTCATCACTTCATCACTTCACTCCATCTGTTGTTTCTGGCTTTATATATGTATTTATGTAACTTCTATCCTGCATCTTCAAAATAAATGTGTATTCTCAAGGCAGCTAACAAAGTAGTAAGAAACAATAATGGTTAACAAAGTAAAGCATTTCTCTTTCAATACTCTTCTCTCTTGCACAGTCTAAGGCGTTCACTAGATGTGTCCCTGGAGTCTCCTAGATAGGAAATAACCTTGAAAATGCAAAAGCATTTTTAATTAAAAGCAGGTACAAATGAGTTCAATGAATACACAATTGCATAATGCTCACAAGAAACTTTGGGAGGTAGAGGATATAGGAGAACAATTGAAACTAAACCACACCAAAAAATCCCTGAGGGCAGCCATGTTGCCTTACAACAAACAAAGATATGTGGGCATAAAAACTGCTTTTAAAAACGTAGACTTCCCCATCCATCACTTTTTGTATGTGTCATAAATATCACATGATCTGCTCACCCCTCTCTCCTGACGTATCTTCTCTTTGTTTTTAATCTATTATTTGTATATGTTATGTATTATCAAGGGCCTAAAGTCTTTGGGCGCTCCCCTGGAAAAGTACAGCTTCTGTTTTTGTGTGGAGAAATGTATGCCTTTCTTTTCCATGACTGATTTCAGCACCACCTTCAGCATCTTGCCATACATGAATTAGCCCTAGGAAAATGCTCCCATTGGAAATAATTGCTCCCTCTATGTATGTGCCTTCAAGCTGCTTGTCACCCCATGAATTTTGCAGGATTTCTTAAGCAAAGAATACACAGAGATAGTTTGCCATTGCCTAATTTCAAAATATGCCTACAGTATCTGGTATTCCCTCGAGGTGTCCCTTCCAAGTACCAGCTTCCAGAATTAAATGGGATCTAGACCCTTCAGGATATGTAGGGTTTCATACCCCTACTTTTGTACTCGTTAGAAATTAAAAACAAACAGCCATGGTTGTTAACCACACATTAAACTATGGTTTGGCCCATCAGGCAACACAGTAACATAACACAGCAAGAACATTTTGCTAGTTTCATTTTGGGGCTCTGTGCATATGAGGTTTTCTTAGCAGGATTTACTCAGTGCAGGGTTGCCTTTGCCTTCCTTTGAGGCTCAGAAATTGTGACTTGCCCAAGGTCACTCAGTGGGTTTCCATGGCTGAGCAGGGATTCAAACCTTCCTCTCCAGAACTATAGTCCAACGCTCAAACCACTACACTATGCTGGCTCACAGTACCACTCCCATATTCCACTGAAGTTTCACATATTTCACAGGGTTGTTAGCTTAAACCAGAGGTGATCTAGCTAGCAGCAGGCTACCTGTTAGAAACTGGCAAACCATGATAACAACCTAAGTTTATTCCATTTATCTTCTGAAGAAAAAAGAAAACTGCAGAATTGTTATTCTAATTTGACTAGTGAGGAGTAAGCCAAGTTGGGATATACTGGTAATCAAAAGATTATTTCCCAGCCTGGTGTCCAGCATATATTCATAACTCCCTAAACACAGACCATACTGGGTCAGAACATCTACAGGGTACCAGACTAGGGAAATCTGAATTAGAAATTTTTTTAAAAAAGCATGTTCTCTGTAATTTTTGTTGTGTTTCTCTTTTCATTTGTTCTTTTTCAATAAAACTGAGAAAAATTGTGGAAGTTGGAGATTTTTTGGTAAGGAAGCTGCTGGAACCACATGTATAGCATAAAACATGAATGATGAAAATGAAATCCATACATGATGATGCTGTAAAGCAGTGGTTCTCAACCTTCCTAATGCCGCGACCCTTTAATACAGTTCCTCATGTTGTGGTGACCCCCAACCATAAAATTATTTATTTATTATTTAGAATGCCCCTCCCCCTCGGCAAAGGCCGCCTCGCCGGCCAGGAACAGGGGGTGGGTGGGCAGGGAGGGAAAGAGGAGCCACGTGTCTCCCCCGGGAAAAAACTCTGAGAACACCCCCCCAGGCTCTGCTTCGCTCTTGTTTCCGCTGGCGGGGGCAGTGTGGGAAGTTTCCAGAGTGTCGACCCTGCCTGGAGGGGGAAGAAATCCTAGCGCCTATGTCTTTTGCGCTGGGTGCATCTCGCCCCCACAGAAAAGCACCGCCTTGCGGCCCCCTGGCCCTTCTGCAGTGCCCGCCTCCGTGGCGAGTGGAGCAGGGGCCATGGTGAGGAGGGACCCTGCCCCGCGTGCTGCCACCGCCCCCCCCAAGCTGGCCCATCAGATGGGAGGTTCTCCTGGTAGCGGAGAAGGGGAGTGATTTCAGTCCCTTCTGAACAGGGGGCAGGAGGACGCGAGCGTGTGGCTCGCTCTTGCACACCACCAATCCTGCTGTGGTGACGCTGTGGTCGCACGCACTCCCGCCAAAGGGGGCAGGAGGACACGAGCACAGGGCTCGTGTTTGCGCACCACCACCAAGGAGGGAATGGAGCCTAAGACCATCAGAAATACGTATTTTCTGATGGTCTTAGGCGACCCCTGTGAAAGGGTCGTTTGACCCCCAAAGGGGTTGGGTGACCCACAGGTTGAGAACCGCTGCTGTAAAGAGAAGTTAGTAACAGTTCACTTAAGGGAGGAAAACTGCCAAAGAACTAGTTCAGGCCAGCAAGCACAGAAGCATGAAGCAACCACCAAAGGCAGGAACACTGCAAGAAAAACTAATGAATTCTTTCCTTCTATCTTCACTAAAAGAGATGGCAAAGGGCCATCAAGTGAAAATATTTTATAATGTAAAAGTGTGTGTGTGTGTGTGCGGGGAAATGATGTCAGCTCACACACAGTGCCCTAAGTCATCTCATGCTTCTGTTAAGACACAACAGGCCAATCGGTTTTCAAAATTGTCCGCTAGCAATGCCAATTGCGTGGACAGCGCAGGAGAAAGGCCATTTCCGCACTAGGCTGTTATAGCGCGATGATTCCACTTTCACACCTCTGGAATCCTGGGGTTTGCAGTTTCGGGAGGGGCCGGCCGGCCCTCCCGAAACTGCAAACCCCAGGATTCCAGAGGATGTTGAAAGTGGAATCATCGCGCTATAACAGCCTAGTGCGGAAATGGCTAAAGTCGGAAAAGAACCGAAAAGATCTAGATTTCCGTTAGATTTTGGAACTTAGCCTCGTAGTGGCCACTACTTTTGCAAAACTGGGAAAGCAGACAGTGCTGACTGCAGCCCTGGCTTGTTTCTTTCCTTGCACTGCAGGGCCCCGCAAGGGCTGGTAACCAGGCGCCGGGCGGGGCTCAGGGGGCTCGTGGCCCCCGGAGATGTGAGGCGTGGGCTCTCCAGGGTCTGCGTCTGCACGGTGGCACCCGCGGCTTCCTCTTCCGAGGCAATAGGTGGCGCCGCAGCCTCGCCGTGCGCTCCTCGCCCGTCTTGCAGGGAAATCCTGAGCTCGGCTGGAGAGCGAGGGGCGGCTGGCTGGAGGGCGGGCTGCTTACCGCTTGCAGGGCCAGGCGGCCACCTGGGGGCTATTCGTTGCCCGGCACAACTTGCCACCCTTCTCCGTCTGCCTTGCCAAGCCTCCGCTGAGCTTGTAGCCCATCGCTGGCCGGTAGGGTGGGTGGGTGGGGGGCGAGATTTTGCTGCCCGTTCGTGAAGAGTGACATCAGCCGCTCGGCACACAAAAGCCACACGAGAAGGCAGCCCTTCGCTTTTCGCTTACAGGTGTCGACGCCGGGGAGGGAGAAAAAGGGGGGAAAGGGAACCCGTTTTCCAAACAATACTTCCACCCTGGACGCCAGGGGTGGCTCAGTTTTCCTGCCAGGCGCCCCCAGTGCAGGGATCCCACACCAGCCTTGCAAGGAGCTTAATAGGGCCTCTCCTGTTCTTTTTCAAAAAGAAATGCAACCGAGGCCGCTCAGCTTTGCACCCGCTCGTTTCCCCTCTCCGCAAGAGCCCGATCATTTTCCCTCCGTCAACCAAGGCCATTTCCGCACTAGCCTGTTATAGCGCGATGATTCCACTTTCAACCTCCTCTGGCATCCTGGGGCTTGCAGTTTCGGGAGGGGCCGTCCGGCCCCTCCCGAAACTGCAAGCCCAGGATGCCAGAGGAGGTTGAAAGTGGAATCATCGCGCTATAACAGGCTAGTGCGGAAATGGCCCAAGGCTGCAAGGAATTAGACCGCCCCCCCCGCTCCAACAAAGCCAATCTGAAACGATGGCTTCCAGGCGCGGAAGGGGGGCTGATCCCCGGCCCATTACAAGGTCGATTTCTTGGTACCAAAACCGAGCTCCTGCTGCTCAAAGGGCAAGGGAGGCCATTTCCGCACTGGACTGTTGTGGCGCTATTATCCCACTTCCAACATCCTATGGAATCCCGGGGTTTGCCTCTGAGGCCCCTCCCTAAACTGGAAACCCCAGGACCCCATCCGAGGTTGAAAGCGGGTTAATAGAGCTATAACGGTGCAGTGCGGAAGCGGCCCAGGCCTCTTCGCCGTGCCCTCAGCGGGCACCTATTCTTGCCAAGGGCCCTCACCAGCTCCAAGTCACGGCGAAAGAGGCAAGAGCCACTTTCTGCGCCTCGCGAGGCCTTCCACAAACGGTCAAAAGAAGAAGCCTAACCGCCCCCTCCCCGGCCTTCCCCTTGGAAGAAGGGGGCGGCAGCGACGGCGGCCGCGGTTAGGAAGACGGAGGAGCGGGAAGTGGCCCCCCCTTCGCCGAAGAGCCGTCACGTGACTCCGTAGGGAATTAGCCCGTCACTGCGATGAGGCAATCGCCTGTGGTATCCTTCCGCCACTCGGAACGTGTGTATGCGCGCGCCCTCTCTTTCCTTTTTTTTTTGGATAGTCTTAGTTGGCACCTTTTATGAGGAAAGAGACAGCAAGCGCTTTGGGCCATAGAGAGAAAGGGCCGGGAAGGGAAGCGGCGAGGGCGGGCGGCTCAGTTGGAGAAAAGCTGCCGGGTAGGCGCGCAGCAAGTCGCTGTCAGTGCTTCGACTGAGGAGGCGGTGATGTGGCGGCGGACTCATTTTTTCGTCAGCGGCGGCGGCGGAGGGAGCTAGCGAGGAGTGGTGCTCAAGCTGACTCCCCCCCCGCTCCTCTCCCTCTTTCGGCGCTATTCCTTTTTCTCCCTTCCTCCCCCCCCCTCCGCTTCCCTGCCCTCGTTCTCTCGGAAGCTGCAGCCATGATGGTCGCTGGAAGCTGAGGCGGTTGGCGCTGGGGCTCGGAGCCACAGCCCAACTGAGGCGGCGGCGGCGGCGGCGGCGGAGGAGGAGCGGGGGGGGGTCAACGATCGAAGGAATTGCCTCTCGAAGAGGAAAAGGGTGTTGGGCGCGCGCGTGCATATGCGCGCTGGCGCGGAGGAGACGGGGGAGCGCGCCGCTGCTGCTGCTGCTGCGCCGGATTGACTGCGCGCGCGGGGAGGTGGCGGGGGGGGGAGGGAAAGCAACGGACGACGCGCAGAGGAATGACACGGGGCCGCCTTCCGCGCCGCGCGCCTCTCAGGACCTGAGGGCTCTGCTTCCCTCCTCCTCCGCCGCCGCCTCCTCCTCGTTCCTCGTTCTCAGGCCCGGCCGCCCATCCGCCTCCCTTCCTCCTCCCTGAGAGGAGGAGGAGGAGGAGGAAGCCACAGCGTCGAGCTGCCGAGTCCTTAAACTTCTGAGTCGGCCGCCTCTCGCCGAGCCGAAGCCTGTCCGTCCGCCCGCCCGGCTCCCCCCGGGGCGCGGAGCGGGGCGGGGGGAGCCCCGCCGCGGCCGCGGAGCTGCTGTCACCGGCCCTCCTGGAGCGCCGCCGCTCGACCCAGCGGGAAGGAGAGAGCCTCGAAGGCGGCGGCGGCGGCGGCGGCGGCGGCGGTTCCTCTTTCTCCTCACCCAGCAGCGCCGCGAAGGGCCCGGTTGCTTCACGACTGCCGCCGCCGCCGCCGCCTTCGGGGTATTCCCTTCAGGAACCGAGGGGAGCCGCGCTAGTGGCGGGAGCTGCAGGAGGACCTACGTTGCCGCCGCCGCCGCCTTCTGGCCAGGCCCCCTGTGCCGCGTCGGGGCCTTCGCCTGAACTGCCGCCGCTGCAGCGAGCGGGAGCAGGAGGAGCTGCAGGCCCTGTCCACGGTGCCGTCCGCCCAGCGGCCGAAGAAGGCGCAGGAGCAGCGGCGGCGGCGGCGTCCCTTTCGAGCAGCAGCAGCAGCCGCTTCGTGAGTAGCCGCCGCCGTCGCCCTCCTCATCGGTGGCGGGCGGAGGTGGGGGGGCAGCCTCCTCCGCCGAGGCTTCGAGCCATCTGCGCCCTGCAGCCGCCGCCGTGCTTGTCCGCGCTGTTCCTGAGCGGCTCCCGGCTCCCAGACATGACCGCCATCATCAAAGAGATCGTCAGCAGGAACAAAAGGCGATACCAGGAGGATGGCTTCGATTTAGACCTGACCTGTATCCCCGATCTTGTGCAGGCCTGGCTGGGCCGATCCGGGAGCCTCTTCCTTTTTCCTTTATTATTTTTCTTTTCTTTTCTTCCGTGGGGGAGGTGGAACCCTTCTGCGGCCTAGCTTTTCCCTCCCGTTGCCCATCCCCGCTCGGAGGGGAATCTGGATGTCGGTGCTCTGCTGATTCCCTTTCCCGCCCCCACCCGGTACCATGTTCTGGCAGAAAAGCTGCCGTGATTTTCCTCTCGGATTTGCAGAAGCCAGAATCTGCCAGGCTCGGGCCTAGGCCTGGCACGGAAAGGTAGAAGTGAAATTCAAGTGGAAATCAGTTGTGCACGTACAGCTGTTGCATCAGAATCCTGCAGCTATTATCTAATATGGTTCTTCCAGTAACTCTTGGATAATCTGCTGTGGTGGTATTTTATGATAGCAATTGTATATGTTAAGATTTTGTCAGTTGCGGTGACAAAAGATCTGGGTGCACCACAGTGCCTTTGTCTTCTGGAAGATGTTTCTCATTGTGGTATAGAAAATGCACACCATGGGTCAGTTTAGGTAGTGCTCACTTCCTGACTCTAGAAGGGGGAGGGGAAATGAGCATAGGTATTTAATAAGGTTTTGTGTCATCTAATACCTCAGTAATTAATTGAGGCTGAATAAAGTCATATAGATCAGGATATATTTTTATGTAGAGCAGGTGATTGTGAAGATGTAACTGCTGACTTGGGATTAGGCAATTATGTGCAGTCTTTGCCATGCTTCTTTCGTGGCTGTTAATGTCTTTCTGAAGAGATCTAACTATTGAGGTTCAGATAAGATTCATTTTTTTTAATATCCATAACTTTTTCCTGTTAAGTGATGGAATTCTGGAAAGATAATCTGGTTTGAATACAGAACATATTAAACCAAAGATCAAGTAAAATCTTGCATCAGTGTGAATTGAAAGTTTTGATTTTCTGAATTTGATAGTATGTTTTGGTAATTTGGCAAGAATTTATGTTAGTTCATTGTTATAACTTGAGTGATGAAAGTGTGGCCTCTACACACAACTTAAGTTCTTTGTATTAGCTAATGGGGGAATTAATTAAAAAGATTGTTTATTTAAATATCCATGTATCATTTGATTATCAGTTGATAATACATCCCCAGCAACTTGAACAGAAAACCTCTGTAACTTTTTAAAATAATGTGTGTTGTAGGTATAATATTAATATTTCTTAGAAAAGTTTAGAGCAGAGGGTTGGCTCTGTTGAATTATTTCACCTCTCCAGCAGAAATAGGTTTAGCACAGTGTAGTATAGCGATGCTGCTGTCTTAAATGATACTTTGGACATTTAGAAAGTATTAACTAAAAGCAATGGATTTATCAGTTGACAGCTGTAGAGATAGAATATTAATGAAATATATGATTCATAGTTATATTCAGAAAATGCTAACAGTCTGTGTATGGAGTTTGGGGAGAAGACCCTTTTGTTCTAGATTTCACCAGTGGGAGATTCACCTGATCTTAACTGCGTGCAAAATAGGCCTATACCATTTGATGGCTTCTTTATCTTTGACTGTTAGGTACACCAACTGTGTTGTTTCCTGATTATTTTTTAATAGTTACGTATTACACATGCTGTTTTTTCCTAATTATTTTTTGTTAATAACTACATATTCATACTTTAAAAAATTAGAAGTTAACTTGATAAAAATATTGAACGTGATTTACCTATTTGCCTCCCATACTTGAAGTACATCCTGTTCACACTTTTAACTTTGGAGTTGGTTCATCTGTACTAATACTTGGATGTACATAACACTTGGATGTTAGAATCTGAGTGTGAGCTTCATCAGTGAATAAGAATGATAAAACTGTTTCCCTGATAATATTGATGTTATGTATGATAGGATTTTTGATCCTTGGAACAAGAAGATTCAAGATGCCTGCCTTTCCATTTTAAAAATTAAAATGAAAACTATTTTGTTTCTGTAGAAATTTGCAATATTCTGCTGTATGGGACATGAATTTGGGTGGACTTGTATCTGAGTAAACGTAGCTAGGATTGTGTGACTGGATTAGGAAAACTAGTCCAAATGAGTTATTCAGCAGTAGTCCTTTGGACATGAAATTTACATTAAATTATATACAGACATAACCTTTTAATTGCCAGTGAATGCAAAAAAGGAATTACTTAAGAAATGCAAAAAAAAATACTTAAACATTTTAT
Organism: Ctenosaura bakeri; assembly: GCA_948474755.1. Classification (NCBI taxonomy): domain Eukaryota; kingdom Metazoa; phylum Chordata; class Lepidosauria; order Squamata; family Iguanidae; genus Ctenosaura; species Ctenosaura bakeri. Next base: position 349,900 of record CAOLHI010001070.1, read on the forward strand.
TCATTGCTCTGAGTGAACAGGCCTATTTCAGAATTATATTTCTGGAATTAATTGCCTGGAGATTCTAACTGCTCTGATGTGACTGTTTCCTCAGATGTTGCCTGGAAGTAGTTCATTATTTCTTTTTAGAGAAAAAAAAGATACTTGCTACTTAAATTTCATGGGACTGAGAGAACAAGAAATTATATGATGTACATGTGAATATAAAAGGCGAGTGGATGCTAAAATAGTTGTAGCTAATAGCTGTCCCATCCATATTTACTATTAAGTTAAATTTGGATAGTTTTATTCATTAAATTATAAATCCCATTTTGAATTATATATGAATTATAAATCCCATTTTGTTATTTTCAGTACAATTTAATACAAACCTGGATGTTATGTAATTTAATTTGCCACTTGTGTATTGAAGTTTTGTTTAAAATTAACAAAGTCTTAACTTCTTATATGTATTGTCCTACATTGTCTTGTGTGTGGTGCGGATAAATTTCGTTTTTAAAAAGAAGGCGGCTTCATAATAATAGTTAAAGTACAGTTCAAATACCAGATTAACAGAGTATATTTTCTTGGAAGTAACTCTCTGTGTGCAGTAACGTTTACTCAACAAGTAAGCATGTTTAGATATCTAGCGTAGTATAAGGAGAAATTTTAATTTGAAAGGTTTGCATGTTTTTTGTAACACAATTATTACTTTGTGAAAAAGTGTCTATGCAGTAATGTATACGTGATAATGGTGGTGTATATTTGTTCCAAATATAAGTAAAATAGCAAGTCCTTAAAATAGTAAGATTTTTAAGGCGGTTGACAAAAGGTGTTTTAAATTATGCAGTTTTATTAATTCAGGTGTTGCCAGAATTAATACCGATTAATCCCCTTCATGTGTGAGATCGTAGTTTGATATATGTGGCAAAGTGAGCCATTAAATATTAGATTTGTAGTAAAGATCATTTCCTTTAAATTTGTGAATTGTGGTCTCTCTAGTGCTGTGGAATAGTGTCTCTTCAAATTGGAATTAGTTGGCTTCTGTACTTGAAAGTTGCAGTTAAAATGTGTGGATTTGTAAGGTTGTGCAAACTAAACATAAAGTTAAAAATTAACAAGTGTTACTTGTGTACACATTTAAGTCACAACTCTTTCTCTTCTTTTGGTCCATAGTAGTTAACAGTACCAGCAGTAGTGAGATGGTCTGTGTTTAAGTAATTGTGACTAATCTGTAAATTAGCTAGAGTATAAAACAGAAACGAAGAAATAAATCAAGCTTTTCTGAGAATATTTATGTAATTGTGACTGTGTATGTTACAACTGTGTGAAGCTGTCTTAGATAGAGTCAGACTGTTGGTCCATCTAGGCTCCTGTTACTTGCTCTGCCTGATAGTGGGGCTCAAAGGCCTCAGTGGCAAATCTTTTTCAGCAGTGCCACTGGAGATCCTTTTAAATTGGACATGTTAACTTGGGACTTCACGGGTGCAGAGCATGTGCTGTAAGTTTATATGCCTATTTCATTGTAGTTTTTGGACTCTATTTGCTCCTTTACAGGAGTGGGGAGGCTGATAAGGCTTCCGAGTAAAAATAGAAAGGATTAATAAAATAAGGCTTTATTTTAGACTACGGTAGGAGTCATGTGGTCCTCCAGAAGTTGTTGGCCTTCAGGTCCCAGCAGCCTGTGCCAGTGATACTGAGAAGTCTTAAAATACCTGGAAGAATGTGTTATTCCCACCCGTTTTACATGTAGGATTTTTAATTCAAAAAGTCATATTTTAAATGCGGTTTTGAAATATTTCTGGATGCTAAATTTTGTTTTAGAAGCTACAGTCTTTTCCAGCCTAGGGTGCCAAATGTTGTTGGACTATAAGCCCCATCATGCCTGAATATTAGCCTAGTGGTTGCAGAATAGAAGGAATTGAATTTCTGGGGATCACTACAGGGAAAGCATAATACCTTGATATTAATACATAATGATTATATAGTCTATGGATCAGCTGAACTCAACAATAATAGTTCAACAAATTTTATTTCCCATGTATCATTGTGATGAGGGGCTGCATCTATTGTTCAAGTATATTTTGATGTCCATAGTTGGTTCATATCATTTACATTTGATACCTAATACTACATCCTGTGAATAAATTGATTAGGTTTCAGATAACTGCATAATAATTTAAGAGAAGCAATGTAAATGTCAAAACAGAATTCCTCATAGCACACAAATTACAAAGAATTTAGGAATAAAATGAATGAGATTTCAAAAATACAAATGATTATGTGAAGAAGCAGAAGCATGCTCCATTTGAATCGTTTCACTTGTTTACACAATTAAGTGTTGATTTATTATTCTCAGAAGCTGCTTTTGGGGGAGCAGTGTGGTACAACGGTTTAATTATTGGACTAGGACTCCAGGAGACCAGACTTCAAATTCTTATTCAGGTGGGGGGTCACACACTCTCAGCCATAGAAGAATGCAGTGGCAAACCTCTTCTGAATAAATCTTGGTAAGAAAGCTTTATGAGTAAGAAAACTCTATGGTAGGTTCACCATGAATCAGAGGCAACTTGAAGACACCCTAACCCCAAGCTGCCGTGGGAGAAAGATAGGAGATAATGAATGAATAGAAGATAAATTAAATAAATGAACTCCAGTGCTTCAGAACACAGTACTTATGTTGGAGAAAAGGGCACAGTGTTGAGTTTCTGATTCCAGTTTAACCTCCTGCTACTACCAAATGCTGATTCTAGTGGGTGGGAGATCTATAACATTGTGGGAAATGACATTTCAAGGAGTAATCAGGGAAGACCATTGTTTCATCTCTTCTTCCATCAGAAAGCCTCTTCGGATCTTGATGAATTGTGCTGATGAAAGGAGCCCGTCCATTTATAGATGTAGCTTGGGGGATTTACATTGGGTTGTATTTAATGGTTCTCATTGAGAAGTGGAAGGACATCGCTGGTGGAATAGATTACTCTTTCCTTTTTCAGCTCTGTCTGGGTGCCCAGGATTGAGGAAAGGCAGCATCAGGTAGATTTTGGTGACATGTAGGATAGTGAAGGTCCACTTGGACTAAATAAGGTGCATTGATCAGCTGCATTGTATAACAAAAAAACAAGAAAAGCTTCCAGTAGTAATCTGATTTCACCCAGAACAGGAGATTTTGGCCCTTTCCACATGAGGCCAGGAGTCGCTCCGTGCTGTTACTTACTGCGTCTTCTGGGCTCGAAACAACACAGACTTTCCCTTAAACCCTTCCACAAGGCTCCTCTGTTTGTTCCAGAGTGATTCGGAGCAGTGCGAGGTCTTTAGATCTGCACTGGTGAAGCTGACAAAATTATGGCTTCCTGTTGTTTGTGGGTCTGGACCAACCGCTAAAGCTGACCACGCCCACAGTCTGCCTTCTGCTGATCGCAGGCTCACATTGGTGTGAATCTGCGCATCTGCACAACTGAGCAGGAACGAATTGGTGCGCTCTGGAAAATTTAAAAACTTTTTTTCTGGTCTTCACATAGCGCGCTGGAGGACCACTTGGGGGCGTACAGAATTGAATTTAGGTGCAGAACTAAGGTAAATAGTCCGAACCTAGTCCGATCCAAGGTGCAGATGACCTCCGTGACAGGACGCATTGGCCTGTCTTAATTTCCTCGTGCGGAAAGGGGCATAGTTTTTAATGTTACGCAGTCTTTAATTGCGGTGATAATTGCTGATTTAGGAAGTTCATAAAATATTGCTGCAATTTTAGTTGTGTTCATAAAAGTCCACTGATAAGTAAGAGACATTGTACAGCTAAGTGTTGGCAGTCAGTAGTTCTTTAATATGAAAGAAGTGGTAATGACCTTTTTTCTGATGTTGCTGTATTAAGTGACCACCTTTGTTCTGGCTAGTATCTGTAACTTGGTCTGGCTAAAAGGCAGTGTTTGTGTGCATGCTCAACTATACTGAGAGGTCTTAAAATCTGTTTATATCAACTAGTCTGTCATTATGGCTGCAGGTTGCCTAGCTTCTATAATAATTTCTGCTTGATATTTTAATCACATTTTTATTCCTGCCTCTGAGAGTCTTTGTGATTGTATCAGCTCCATGGTATACCCTAGGCCAGTGGTTCTTAACTTGGGGTCTGGGGACCCTTTGGGGTGTACAGAGACCTCACAGGAGGTGCATGAAGCTCTGCTGCTGAACACCAGCAGCAGCTGCAGTGATGTGGGAGCAGGAGGAGGAATTGTGGGTGCTGAAACTACTCCTGGTTGCAAACAAGAGAGCAGTTGGTGTGCACACACACATACCCCTTCTGCTTGTTCCTGATGGAAGGAATATGATGGTTGGTGTGTGCATGCACCCAGATATGACTCTGGGGACCAGTTTTTGAATCCATTGGGTTTTCTCAGGCAAGTCATAATCTCTCAGCCTCGGAGAAAAGCAAAGGCAACAAATCTTGCCAGGAAAACCTTCCTGATAGGTTTGCCTTAGAGTTGCCATAAGTCAGTTTTCAAAGGACACAGACATGATGGCTAGAAAGGACCTCTCCTGTCAGTGGCACTTTATTGTTAAGTGACTTCAAGTCACTTCTGACATATGGTAACCCTATCACAGAAGTTTATTTATTTATTTTTTTGCAAGATTTGTTCAGGGGGGGTTGCTTTTGCCTTTCTCTGAGGCTGAGAGAATGTGACTTGCCCAAGGTCATCCAGTGCCTAAGTGGGGATTTGAATCCTAGACTCCAAAAGTGTCTAATAAATAAATATTAGAAAATTTACATAAAATTTGAATCCATAACTCTAAATTTAAATATTTGAATCTCGGGTTAAGTTTTGGGTGTCCCTGGCAAAAAATTACACTTGCAGGGGATCCCTGTTAAAGAAAAGGTTAAGAACCACTGGGCAAGGGAAGACAAGCCCAAGGTCATTCATGGAGCTTCATGAGTAGTCAGAAGCCACCTCTTTTTACCTGTATGTTAGATATTATACCTGTTAGCTACATCTAATGGCTTTTGTGGTTGTAATATTTCTCTTCTGATAGCTAGAGTAACTATTATTTGCCACAGTGGAAGAAAGGCACTTGGAATTGTAGCAAGGAAGACTTTCCTTTTCTTGGTGCTTTCACTCATATACGCTCCTGCAAGTTGCTAATACACAATTTGAGCAAAATACGATGATGCCATTTCAACTATACAAGAACTAATATTTAGAAAATTGTGTTTGGTGTGTGTGTGTGTGTGTATCCATTCACACATCTAGACCTTGTTTCTTGAACCAGTTTTCATCAAGTTATAGTGCAAGAAAAAAACTTAATTTGGCAAGTGGCTCAGTTCGTAATGGGTTGCTTTAGTTCTGTGATGCCAAAATAAATGGACTGTGTTTGAGAGTTATGGTTAACAAAATCTTCCCACTGCAGAGGTATGGTGGCTAAATTAAACCATAACCCTAATAGTGTTTCCAAGCAGTACTGTTCTCTGTTAAAAAGAATGCATCATTTGGCAGTGCCAAAATTTGGTAACATTTAGTTGCATCTGATTTCATTTGCAAAGAAACAAGAGAGAATCCTATTCTAAATCTGGCATTTATCTGAATTTACCAGAAGGTTGCTGAATGGTTTTCTTTCAGGCTTCATGCCTGTCATTACTGATCAGTAAATAGAAGAGCATTTCTTTGATGCTTAATGGTTTGGCCCCTACCAATTTTATTTATTTATGTCTTACATTTCTTCTGATATGGGACTCAAAGTCAGCTTACAACAAAATGAAAACAAGGTACAACTGAAAATCTGATACAGCAAGCCCCCACCTTTAGACGCCCCGTTATCTGATGACTTGTTGTTTTGAGCCTTCCAAATTAAGGGTAAGTTCTATTAAGTTGACATGTGTCCACTCTTTTGTCGGTTCTTTTTGCCTACAGAGGCTTGCTTGGGATTGCTGACACATGTGCATGGTCCCATGTCTTTCCTATGGAAACAGTGGATCCCCAGGTTGAATTATTGGAACTTCTCTGTTTTGCCAGCATTGAAACAGCAGGCTTCCACCAGTTCATTGCTGAAGAGACTCTCTTGGGAATGTGCATGCACTGCTTGCAGAGTGAGTTCGGCGGGCAGGGGAGAGGCACCAAACCAAATGAGAGACTTTAAAAGCAGCACACATGAGTGGTTGGTCCCAAGCACATGTCAGTAAGCCCTTCCTGTTCCCTGCAGTAGATAAGTTCCACTTTTTGACAGTTTCTGCCTTTTGACAGTGCTCTGGTCCTTAACTAGATAACCAGGGAAGGCTGTCATAAAAAAAAGTTTAAAATCAATTAATATGATTATAAATATTTAATATAAAAATACAAATGATGTGAAACAGTATAAAATCATTTTAAAAAATAATAATGTAAGGATAAAAATGTAGTCCACACACCCTCTTAAGAGGTTCTGCGCAACAAAGTTATCGCCAAATACTTGTTTTACTGAAAAGCTCCTTGCCTGCCAGGACAACAGAGAGGAGGTCAAGAATTCCACAGCCTGGGAACATCCACTGAAAGTGGTTCCTGTAGTGGATCTCAATGCATGTAGTTAGAATGCTGTGGTTGTGCTTATAATGTACATGTTCCTTGCTGTCTTCTGTTGCATTTTGCTAGCAGTAAATTCCGAGTTATACGTTTAGAAACCAGATATTTTAATACCATTTGACTGAGAATTATTCAGGGTGCAACCCAATACCAAGTAGGCAGTTCTAGGTAATGCATGATTTTCGTGTTTGTTTCACAGAAAAACTGTGTAGTTTTTCATGTGTAAATACAATGTATGGTGGTTCTTCTATGAAACCTGCTTCTTGTTTAAGTTGGCTAATGACACCCTGAAAAGCATATATGTTAATGTCAGGAGAGCTTTGAATTAAAAAAAAAACATTAAAAAGTAAGTTTTGTAGCTCGATGCTATATATGGGGTGACTGAATATTTTTAAATTGAAATATGTACAGTCATGTGGTACATTTCTGCAAAACATTTATAGCCAAAAAATCTTTTAATGTAGGATGGTATCCTGTTAATATCTTTCCTTATTTTTTTTTCTTGGAAAGTAATGATTCTGAAAAAAGTTATATAAAATGAATAATGAATTAAAATAGTTCTTGGTTGGCTTAGGAGATATAATTTTTTGTGTGTCTTCTTCTATCTTAAAAGGAGGTTGTTGTTGATGGTAAATTAATAATAATGCTCTACTACTGCTTTGGTAAATGTTCTAGTAATGGTTCAGTAGCTTTAAGAAGATGGTGGATAATTCAGATAAATGCCTACACTGAGATTTTCATCTTTCTTTGATCCTGGTTTTAAAAATCCTTGATATGTTTTTTAATTCCATGGAAATGATGAGTCCTTTATATTTTTTGCAACATGGTGCTGCAGCAAATTTGAAATCCTTAATCATCTAAATTGATTGGTAAAGCTGCTGGATGTAGTTGAAATGGACAAATTGTTGATACTGATGAAAGAAAAATCAGTGGTGACTTTCAAGAAGGGTTAGGAAGTCTTAATATGCTTTTTGCAAGAAAAGAATATTTTAAAATTAAGGTAGGATTTGACAGTATATTTGGAGAAGTAGAAGTTGAAGCCTTTAAATGGTGTTAGTAGCTGGAGAAGTTGTTTTTATAGAAAATTATCAATGGTCTGCATTAGGAAAGCTGGAAACTACCTTTTAGAAAATATTTTTAGTATTTAGGATTTGTTTGTTGTATTTTTTCTTTTGTCTGCTCTCTACTGTTGGTTATAATTTGTTGCCTTTTCTTTGTATCTGTTTTATGGTTTTAATACAATTTAGTATAAGTAAAAAAAACCCTGATCATCTAAAGAGGTATAACAGAAATATTAAGGAATCTGCAGGGTTGTGATTCTATAACTGAGTGATTTCAAGATGTAAAATGATGCTCCGCCTAATTAATTAAAATGCAAGAGATGCCTGCGTTTCTTTCTATATGGAGTAAGTTAAAATGCATCTTCACACACTGAGCTGTGAAGCTCAGTGAATTTGGAAGTTCCTTTTAAGAAACTCAAAGTAAGCCTACATTAGGTTGCAATCCCATACCCATCTAGAAGTAAGGTCCATTGTTTTCACTTGGGCTTATTTCTGAGGAAGCCGGTATATTGGTTTAGGTAAAGCAGAAGTTTCAATCTATTTCTGCCATTTTAACATTTGAGTATAATACTGGCCATTTTTCCCTATGTGCTCTTGCTGCATTACTTTGATTGTTGGATAATTGAATTATAATATTTGGCATAAGATTTTCATTTGTTTTCTTATATATACACATCCAGATTGAAAAGCGGAAGCTTGTTGAAGTCATGCTTGATGATTTCTTCATGCACAGCTTTATTGTATGCAGATCATTTTTTGTTCCGGACAAAAACATGTCAAAGGTATGAGGAAACATAGGTGAATTTTTCATCCAAATCATTATGGAGTGATTATGATATTTCTGCATGGCAGCAAGTTCTATGAGTGTTTATTCTGTCACAAACTGCACGTAGTCATGACTTGCCTTCCTTGTATTTCGTTTTCCAGGGGGCAGTTGTCTGCTGCTTGCGTATGAGGAGTTGGAACATTCACATAAGTTAATGGTTTTTCTTCTGTCCAAACTGCTTGACTCTAATTTTTCTTCAGCATTATGCATAATGAATGTTCAGGCAGACTTCTTAAAATATTTGTGCCACTATCTGGAAAAGAATCCATGGATTTCCTCTTCTTGGGGCCTCCAGAGCAGTGTTTGGGCCCTTGCCACCTTGCCCTTAAATTGGTATAGGAAGCAAAGCACTGGTCCTCAGCAGCCTCATGGCTCATACACTTGGAGGCTGTGGGAAGCTAGGTGAAGAGGCTAAGAAAAACAAGTTGGTCCTTCCGTCTGTACCTTTTGAGCGTGTGGGTATACTTGTGGGGCTTTTTCTGTGTGCCTTATTTTTGTGGTGTGTGTACAGTTCCTTTTGAAAGTGGGAGTGTTGTGCCTGTTTGTAGTTTTTGCTTTTTGTGATGTGCGGGGTTTGGGGGCAGTATATGGAGAGGGCTTAGGGGGGTTTCATCATGTTTTTGCATGGGTACTATAAAAACAAAGAGAAACAAGCCTCCATATTAGATACAATTAGACAAGGTATTGAAATAAACTGCCCTTGTACAAATCCATGTCGCAGTTACATCTGTAGTACATAAAGTTCTGTTGACTGCAGCAAACAAGAACACTGTAAAGGTGGAAAAAGGAGCAGCTAGGAGTGGTGCAACTCTGTTGTGACAAAATATTGCGACGTTTGCATGTAGGAGTAAGGGTAGACGTGATAGAAAGGTCTAATTGCATAATATGAAGAAAGTGGAGAAGGAGAAGCTTTTCTCTTTTTCTCAGAAAAAGTATAACCTGGCATCATCCATGGTAATGGAATGGTGAGAGAACCAAGACAGATATAAGGAAGTATAATACTAATTCACACATAAGTTGACTGTGGAATAGATTGCTATTGAAGGCTGTAAATGTAAGCATTTTCAAAAGGGGATTAGAGAAAATTTATAGAGGATAGGACAGTAGTGATAACTAGTCAGGATAGTTGTATGTCAGTTTTAGAATCAGAAGCAGAATGCCTCCACGTATCATTTCCTAAAGAACATGAGGAGGTTGCAGTTGTGCTGTGCAGTTTGCTGTTCCTTAAAGTATTTGTTCTGTTGGAGCAAAAACTGATCCTATATTTTGTGAAATCAGTATGGTGTGATAGTAAAATTACTGTTCAGTTACATCCTTTACAGTCGCTGTTTTGTTGTGTAGCTCCTGATGCACACTTAACTTCAGATATACCCTTGGAACACAAAAATCTGAACTGTCCTAAAACAAACCCTGAATGCAACTTGACATCTCCTGTTATGCTTGCCACAAAAACCTCCAAGGAAATTCTACAGTATCTTCAATTGCAGTGTTTTATAGTTGGCAGGTTTTCAAATATTTTTTTAAAAAAGTCAACTTTCCTCTATTTTAAGTATTCCTTCTAATTGTTAGCATATCTCCATCTTTTTTGAACAGAATCAGTTCATAATTTTTTTTAGTAATGATAGAAATTCGTTACGTTTTAAATCTTAATTTTCCCCATGTTGAGTTTAGACAGAATGATTAAAGATAAATTTGTCACCATTTGTTTTTTTCCTTAAAGCTATGATGGTGAAACAGAAGTAGTGGGAATGTTAATATGAGGGATTATTAAAAACCAGGAATGTATTTTCTTAGCACAAGGAAGGCACACAAGTTTCTTGAAGCATATGTCTGCCCAGTGCTAGGAAGAACAAGTTGGACTAGATGGGCCTTTGGATTGCTCTTACTGTGTAACAAATCATTTGTTGTTAATCTGCATTGCCCTTGAGTTCTGAAGGCCAGAAGTGAACACAAATCAGACCTTCATTACAGGTTGGTTAGAATGGTGTGATTGTTTCCAATCTTTAGACACTATTACTCTTAGGCCATTTCCATCCTACACTTGTTATAGTGCTGTTATTCCACTTTCAACATCCTACGGAATTCTAGGGTTTGTAGTTTACTGAGACCCAAGAGCTCTCTGGCTAAGAATTCTAAATACCCCTCTCTAAACTGCAAACCCTAGGATTCCATGGGATGTTGAAAGTGGAATAATAGCACTAGAACAGTCTGGTGTGGAAATGGCTTAAATGTAGTATATAGTGGAGTAGGACTATTTTTTGTGCTACTGTATCATTTTACTCATACTTGGTTGATCTCCTGTTACTTCTTAAATTTCCCTGAGAAATAGTAGCTATTTAGCCATTTACACTTTCTTGTTCTTTCATCTTCCTTCCATTGTGTATTTGCACATCCCCTCTCCATAAATGCCTTTCATTTTAAAAGTACAACATCTGTGCCCCTTTTTCTCGTCAAAATGTTACATATCTAATCCTCTCTAGAAACTTACTTTAGTTTATTTTTTGTGGTGTGTTTGCGACACCTCTGATTTGGATTGCTTATGATTTGATTAGTGTATTGTCAACCCTCTCAGCTCAGCTATTGATAAAGTATAGAAAGGAACTCCATAGTGCACTGCTGGGTGCATCTTTCCAAATTGATATTAGTCTATTTTGCCAGATTCTTTGTGTTACTTTTCAAATAATTTTTATTTTTCTTGCAATATGTTAGTTCTTTTTCAACATTTCTTGTGATGTTTCCATGGAGACAGTGGTCAGAAGACCTGGTAAAGATTTTTCAAAGGGTTATTCTCCTAATCAAACATATTTTTTAAAAAAAGGAAATGGGTTTGGATTGGTGCAACATTGCTGATGGCTATGTGTTCATTTGCTTGGGTGTTGCTTTCTTCCACAGTATGGAAGCCAATCTGTAATTTCCTTCTGTTAACTTTTTTTCCCCAAAATATCTACATTACTTTTTTTGTTCTTCACTTTTTTTTTGAGGCTATGCTGGTTTTCCACAAGTTCACAAACACACACACACAATTGGTAATGGTTTTGAGAGACCAACTAACTCCCGTGAGTGAATGTCATCAAGCTCGTCTGACTTGAACACATTTATGTTATCTAAGATTTCTTGGCTTGATCCTTGTGACTTTCCCTACTCTGTTTCTTTTGCGTATATTTAAATATTCTGTGGATTCTTCTTGTTTCAATAGCTGCATGTAAAATAACTTTATATTTTCCTTCTTGCTTTTTGTTTCATTCATGCAAATTTCCCCTGGCAATTCCTTTTTTAATAATTTATTTTAAAATATTTCTGCATTTCTACCAAAAAATTCATTGTAGAAAATTTTCTTTTGGACATTACATTCTACTAGAGAAGGCAGCAAATGGGAACTTAAGTGTTCTATACCCTAATAATGACAGATCTTCAATTATGTGTTTTGCCAGGTCTTCTTTAGTTATTTGTTCTTTTTGGTTCGTTTGTTGTGTTTTTTAATTTCACAGGATATGTTGAAAGGAAAAAGCTATCCTTGGACCTGCTTCCAGATCAATACTCCTGTGACTTTTCTAAATCTCTGGTGCAGTGCTGACTTTAACATGTGGATAATGAATAATGAATAAATTGTGTGACATATTTTCTCTTAATTAAGTCCCACTGAATTCAGTTACTTGCTACGAAGAAACTGTGCACAGGATTGTAATGTAAGACTGTATTTTTTACAAGCCTATGTTGTATTGTGTAACGTAAGAAAAGTCATGTTCTGGTGCCTGCTGTTTGGAATAGCACCAGCTAGAACATAGCTATATCATGCTGTTAAAGGCAGAGAGAGATAAGGCCTTTCCTCTTTTAAAATGCCTAGTACACTTGCAACCAAAAGTAAACAGTGGTTCTTGCCACTTTCAAAGAGTTAATTGCAGAATTGATAAGTAATGGAATAAAAACTCAAGTGATTAAAGGTTTGTGCACACCACATTTTCCTGGAGACAAGTTCTTTTGGATTTAAATGTTCTGTTTTCTGATGCCGTGTTCTTATCTTGATCTTTTCATTGCTATTCTATGCCATTGTTCTGCCCGAACCTACAGATAAAGGTGTAATATAACTAAACTTGCTGCCAGTATTGAGTCAGTGATGAGGGAGATAGGCAAGTCTCCGGTACAGTTGTTGTCACTTACTAAAAGCAGGGGTGAGGGGAATGCATTTAACTTGCTCATGTACATAGCTGTGGTGGTGGAACATATCTAAAAATACTGATACCAAGTGACACCAAATTTATCTCATTTTTTTCCAGGCATGTCAGTAATTTTTTTTCCATCAGAATCTTTTAAATTGATAGTCATTTATTCACAATTTACAGATAAATTCCCATATGCAAGATATTTAAGTGTCTGTGTGTATGTTTGTGAGTATGTGCCTTCAAAGTCACCTGTTGACTTCTGGTGACTCCATGAATTCATAGGGTCTGGTTAGACAAGGAAAACTCAGAGGTGATTTTGCCAGTTCCCTTCTTCTGAAATACAGCCTACAACACCTGGTATTCATTGATGATTTCCCATCCAAGTACTCACTAGGACAGACTGTGCTTAGCTTCCAAGATCAGACAGGATCTAGTGCCTTTAGGGTATATCATTTGGCAGTTTTTTAGTGTAGACCAATGCTTATCGCAAAGATCAGTTTCTGCTGTGAAAAATACAACCTAAGGATACACAGATTTGGAAGCTTTCTTACCAAACCTTGTTTTTACAGTTTTTGCAGCATAGCAGAAAAAGTAGTGATAGTTGGAAATAATTATCAATGTATCTTTCTTGCCCTATTTTCATTTTGTACTATTGTATAATGAATTTACTTACCATTTTTTTTACTAGAAAAAAATAGTAAAGCCACTGCTTAAAATTCCAAGGTACAATAAGACAGGGGCCTTTCCTGATTCCCTACGAAGTTGGAGGGAAGAGAACACAGCAACATAGCATGGTGTATGTTTGAATAATATGGCTTGTCTCACATACTTCTGGAGCCCCATCAACCATGGGGAAAACAGCTGAGAAATCCTAGTAAGTGGAAAAGCTTGATAGCAGAGAGAGTCTAATTATGTAGGCTTACATTCCTGTGTGTTTCATGCCAGTTTTTGTGTTTGCCCATCTCAACTTCGTGTTGTTATTCCTTCATTCTTCCCTATCCTGCCTGCTATTTTACTCTCAAGTGCACTGTTTTCTTGTTGCTGTGACATTTACCAGGATCTAACAGCCAGTTGTCAGGTGTTACGGAGTTAATTGCCAAACATCATTGCTATGGTAGCATGACTGGTATGTCTTTCTGATTTGTGGCCAGAAGAGATGTGTAAGGTAAAACTTAACAGGTACTGCAGAATTCTACTCTGCTTTCCCTGTCTATGAAAAACATGATAACATTTTTTTGCCGGGGGGGGCTCTCTGCATATAATTTCTAACCTCAGTTGGTCCTTTTGAGGCCAGAAGATACAGAAGGTGGTGAAGTTCAGCAATCCGCTGTGACACTTGGGTCCTAAAGTAGTGTTTCAGGAAAAGCACCACTACTGAGTGTTGAGTATGTGTATTAGAGAGAGAGAGAAAGGAAGAGATGCAGTTTGTTTTTACTTTGCTTAGCACTGGCAAGTAGCAGATTGTATGACAGAGAGTATTTTAAATATTCTTTCAGCAGCAGCCATTTATCGTTTCTCAGCAGTATTCCTATGCTGGCCAATTATAGTTGTCCGAGTGGCTTACAGTAATGTTAAACTTTATAAAAGATATGACATACTTAAAAATTCCAGCAGCAGACAATAAAATTGATATGGTAAAAATAACAGAGAAATGATACAGTGTAGATGTTAAAATGATAGAGTTGAAAAGGCTTGAGAAAATAAGCACCTGCCACTGGCACAGATTAGAGTAGGTACCACCTGAACGTCTTTGTGAGGGGACTCCATAGCCAGTAAGAAGACCCTTTCCTTAGTAGTCTCCCACCATATCTCACCTGGGGAGCACAGTTGGGTTGCACTCTGAAGACCATGTGTTTGCATATGTATTTTTTGTTGTTGTGTTCTTCAAGTCATTTCTTAATTACGGTAGCCCTAAGGTGAACATAACACAGCATTTTGTTGGCAAGGTTTGTTCAGAGGGGGTTTGCCCTTGCCTTCCTCCAAGGCTGAGACAGAATTCTGACTTGCCCAAGGTCTCAGCTGTGATAAGAGGCAATCCTTCAGATAACCTGATTCCAGGGTATTCATGTATTTGCATACCTGTACTAATATCGATTAATTCAATTAATATAGATTAATTCAAATTTTAAGGAAAACTGTCATATTTCTCCAGGTACCTAAACAATATTTCTCCTCGTGCCTTGTACCTGCCAAACTGACAGAACTACACTTTGGATTTGTGTGTTAAAAACCTACTTCTGTATTCCAGCTTGCAGAATCATAGGAATGCCTTTTGCCAATATAATGCTGATGCTGTTGTTTTGTTGTGTGCCTTCAAGTCATTCCTGACTTAACAGTGACCTTACGGCAAACGTATCTTAGATTTGCCTTTGCCTACCTGTTGGGGCTGAGAGTTTGTGACACACCTGTGGTCACCTGTTGGGTGTCATTGGTTGAGCAGGGAATTGAACCTTGGTCTCCAGGGTTATAGTCCAGTGCTGAAACCACTACCTCATACTGGCTTTTAGTGCTATAGTAGTACAGTGTATTCTGAGAGAGATACACCATAGGGGGATACTCTACATTACCTAATAGTGCATGTAGCTACCTAGTTCCTAAGCACTGAGAGCTTCTGCAGCCAGCCAGATTGCACAGGCTGCTGTTCACACTGTATATCTTGTCTGATTAAACAAAGGATTTTCTGTGCAACTTCAGTCATTGGCACTTAACAAGGCTTGACGTGGAAGCTAGGAAAGAAGAGGAAGCTGACTAGTCACATTCAGTGGTCAATTGCACAAAAATCACTGGAACCATGATGACAGTCACAATGATGGGGGCTGTTGAGTAGTTACGAACCTGTTTACTTTCAAGTTCAATGGAATAGAATTTTGAGCAGTGTGTTGCAGTGCTACTATTTACTCTTAAAAATAGCTTTCAAAGATATGTATGAAGGGGCAGATGTAGCTTCTTTTTTGTCAGGCAGTTCTTCAGATTCATGTATGTTTTAAAGGCAGATACTTTTGCAATTTTGTTTTATTTTAAGTCACTAATCATTAAGATTTTCATTTTGTGTCTGTTTCTGCTGGATGCTTAAAGGAATAATCTGAGAGCGAGCATGTAGTTGATCCCCCCATGTGCAGTTACAGTCTCTAGATTTTATTACTTTTTTTCTGATGCCTGTGTGACACAGTATTGTGGCATAATATGACAGTGTGAGAACTATAATGTTAATTTACAATGTAACTTGTTTAAAAGTTGCAGTTATTTAGAATTACATTGTAGTTTCTGTATCTGGCTATAGGGACAAGAGGCATAATATGACAGTGTGAGAACTATAATGTTAATTTACAATGTAACTTGTTTAAAAGTTGCAGTTATTTAGAATTACATTGTAGTTTCTGTATCTGGCTATAGGGACAAGAGGCTGGTGTGATGGAGACAATGTTGGAAGGGAAGCCACCATTGTTACGTAGTGCAAGTTGTCTTAGTAATTGTATTATAGTAAATAACAATACTGATGTTAATTTATATAGTGCTAATTAGAACATAGGACAAACTGATTGATGATACAGTTGAACCTCCACATTCACTAGGTTTGTGGGCACAGGACCCTCCCAAAAATGGAAAAATTGCAAATATCAAAATGTGTGTGTCTGTCAGAAGGGGGGTGAGGCATGATGGGGAGAATGAACTCCTAGGATCCAAACCAGGTCAGGGAAAGGAGAAGGAAAGAGGGTGGACACTTCCTCTCTCTTGCCGGTCTTCCTCCTTGAGCATGGGAGGAGGTATTGGGAGAGTGTTCATGGTGCTGAGAAATCTGGCTTTGAGTCATCCTTAGCTGGCCAGCAGGATGATGACCAGATGTGGGTTTTTAAAGGGCAGCATGGCCTGATGAGGGAGAGGTTCCTCAGAAAAGAAGACCCTGAGGTGGGTGGGCAGGGGCTGAAGAAACTCAAATAATCAGATCTGGAAAAGTCAAACCCGCAGATGTGAA
This sequence comes from Ctenosaura bakeri, assembly GCA_948474755.1. NCBI lineage: Eukaryota > Metazoa > Chordata > Lepidosauria > Squamata > Iguanidae > Ctenosaura > Ctenosaura bakeri. Next base: position 366,441 of record CAOLHI010001070.1, read on the forward strand.
GGGCTGATAGTACTCTGTTTTATTAATAAGTTTTCAAGTAAGGTTGGCAACTAATGTTGCCAAAAGACCACTTTTCAAAAGGAGCTAGAGTGAAGGGCTTGTACATCAGTGTCCTTTACTTCCTCTCTCTGGCCCTAAGTGAGTAGAAAAGGAAGACAGCTGTCCCCTAGAAATTTTAGCTTGCTGTTCCCTGCTTTATGGATTTCAGTGTGGTTGTGTTTGAAGATTGGTTCACAGATACATGAGTCCTGTTCTGTATTTGGATTTGATGAAATGCACTGGTTCTTCTTAGCTCATGCCCCTTTCAGATGGCTGAATTTATATGTGTACTGTCTCCAGATGTGGGGATTTGCTAAAGGAGGTTAACTTCAGTGCAGTCCTCACCTGCACTGCAGTTTGCAGCTAGGGAGGCATATTTTGTCAGTTCTGTAATTTAGATGAGAACTTGAGTCCTTGTTGATTATCTGACACTATTGTTGTACACTTCTTGCGTTTACTTCGTTTCAGGGCTTTGCCTTGCCGTTTCTGTAAAAATGACTAAGCGATTGCCTTCTAAATTCAGTTCATGTATCTAAGTACTTGAAATGGTTAATAGATAAATATAAATTAGTTGATTGTGCCATGTTAGTATTTGCCTTAACATGAACATTCAGATATTTATCCAAATATAATTGCAATGGGTTTTCCTGCGGAACGACTTGAAGGAGTATACAGAAACAATATTGATGACGTTGTAAGGTAAGAGTGTCTTGGTTAATCCTTTTCACTGTCTTAATATTTTTATAGTTTGTCAATCTGTTTAGCCTTTGGGTTCAGTTTTTGTTGCAAAGCCTTTGGGTTCAGATGATTGTGTTGCATAAATTTTGAAATGGCCCTCATCTGCAAAAACAAAACAAAACAACCCCCCTATACTTGGAAGTCATGAATTTCACCTCAGGTTAAATGTGTAAATATGAAGTATTAAATGTGTAAATACGAAGTTTCTTAAATATGAAATGGGAACAATTTCTGTACAGTCATGTTCTTGTCCACAAGGCACCCCATTGTGAAATTCTAGCTAATTTTATACAAATCATGATTTGTTATCTGGGGGTATTCTTTATTACCGTCTCTGAAACCAAACCAAGTTTTGAGATACTTTCCTGAGTAAAGACCATTACGAGTAGCATTTATTTGTCTCATGGAAACATATATGCATTTTATTGCATTGATTTCCCAGTGCCTTTTTTAGTGTGAGGTCAGTCCTGCTTCATTGGTGGGTTTGGCTTTCTCATTGGTGAATGTTAGGCTTGCTTGAATTTTATAAAAGTACCTTTAGGAAGATGACATATGGCAACTGGTGCTCCTAAAGAGAGTGCTAAGTATGGGAATCTAAAAACATATTTCAGTGTTGAAAACTGATTTTTTTCTGAAAAAATTAGCTACACGAGTTTCTTAAGTAGTATTTAATAGTTCCTCCGTATATCATCAGCTCCAACCTAGAGAACCAGAGTTGTTCAGGAATGAACTGTCACTAGCTTTATAAAACTGTTAACAAAGTTGTTGCATGAAGTTTGTAAATGTGGCTCTATATGTCAGCCTTTCAGGTGGCTTCCTAAGTATTTGGCAGTCTGATCTCTTTCTTTGGTTCTCATCTTTGGAGACCAGTGAATGGTACAGTGGTGTTTGTCTTGACCTTAAAGAGTTGTGACAAAGCATCTGTGATAGGGCTGCTGGACTTCTTACAGCCTAGACGAAGGAAATATATTGCAGGAGATAGAAAAGGTGATGAGATGTAGCCTTTGTCTTTGGGCTAACTGCTGTGTTGTTGTTAGGTGGGTAGAGTTTTTTTTATACATAATTGCATGTGAGCTTTTTACTGTAAATTTTGCTTATTGAATGTCAGTATCCGTTAAAACTTAATACAATAACATGAACACATCAAAAATTGGTCACAAGTATATTGTGAAACAGGATATCTTCTAAGGAGATCTAAATCTTTGTCTCCTATTCTTAGAAATCCTGTCAAATTATGTTTACTTTAAAAATGGAAGCATACATTTTATAGGAAGAGTTCTACTTACATGCATATAAATATAAAATTTATATAGAGGGCATATACAGATTTTAAGCATTTTAAAATATGCTGAGCACAGATTTTAAGTGGCTGTTGATTATGGTAGTGATTGTTCTTGGAAAATTCATCTTGATGCTGCAGCTATATCTGTGAAGTAGAAGTCTTCTCAAAACAAAAGTTAGTGGGTTAGAAAAAGTTCTGTTAAAGACAAAGCTGAAGAAAAATGTTGCACTTCCATAGAATATATGTTTACTGGGTATGAGTCAAATAGAAGGATGCTGAAACAATGATTCATGTATTGTTGTTACATCCATTATACCTATATTACCTACGTAGTTAGTTGCATTAATTTGCCAAAATATATAGAAAACAGAAATGGCTTGCCCTAGAGTATTGACAGTATAACAGTATAAGGCCTGAGAGCATGGTCATAGGGCTCTGAGGTAGATAATGATAAGAAAAAAAAATCAAGGTAATACTCACTGTTTGAAAATAGGTTTGTGAGAATGTTTTTGAGAGATAGGGGAGCTGCTTCAGACATAAGAAAGATAATTTTAGCCCAGGTAATGGAATGGAGAAATGAAGAAATAAAGAGCAAATGGAAAATTGGGCTACAGGTTGAGAACTTAAGTTTCTTTGCTTAATTTATGTACTTAATTTTGTGAACTCTGTATGGAGTTTGGTGAATAAAATTAATTAATTTTTTTAAACCTTCTTAAATCAGATTTTTAAAATATGTTTAATATGTAGATTGTCAGAAAAATAACCTGGTTTAAAATAAATATGCCAACTAAATGCAAAGATACCATCTTTGAAAATGGAACTTATGGCTCTTATAGAAAAAGATAGGTATTTGGAAAACATAATTGTTGTTATTATTGTTACTAGTCATTTGTATTTCACTATTTCCCAGTACTGGGTCTCAAGGCAGCCTTTAAAGTGTTAAAACCAATCCAGATTAAAAACATACAAAAATACACGCATGCACACGAATTATTTATTTAAAAACGATCTATAGAATTAAAGCCATTTAAAATTCCTTGAGAGACAGAATATAAAAAAATTAACAAAATACCACACCATTAAAAACCCATTGCATTCAGGTCGTAAAGCCTGGCAGATCTGTAAGGATTTCACTTGCTGGCAGAAGAGCAAGTAGGGAGCCCTCCTAGCTTCCCTAGGGAAGGAGTTCTGATACCTGAGAGCAGTCAATGAGAAGACCCTTTCCCTTGTTCCCACCAAACGTGCCTAGAAAGGTAGTGGGACAGGGAGAAGAACCTCTTCTGAGGATCTTAGAGTTCAAATAGGCTCGTACAGAGTGATACAGTCTTCAGTATAGGCTGGATCCAAGCAGTATAGAACATTTTAGGTCACAATCAGCACTTGGAGTTATGCCCCAAAACAGATGGGCAGCCATTGGAGCTGTTGCAACAAAGGAGTGGTTTGTACCCTTTAGCCAACTGCAGTTGACATTCTTGCTACAACTTTTAGGGTCAGCTGATGTTTCTGGGCTATCTACAAAGGCAGCCCTACATAGGGCTCACTACAGTAATCCAGATAGGAGGCAGTCAAGGCATATGTCATCATAGTTGGATCAAACATCTCTAGGAAGAGGCACAGGTGGTACACTAGCTTTAACTGTGCAAACTGTTTATTTTTTGTTGATTATTATATCAGCACCACAGTTCATGTACTGATACCATGGTTTGATACTGTGGACCAGGAAACAGCAAGTCATGGCAGGGTACTAGAATTTGGATAAAGCTGTTTCATATTTTTTCAGGGTTACTGACTGAGCCCATAAGGGTGATCCTGTGTTTCATGACCAAATACCTGAACTGTCTTCTATTCTAAAATTATTTATGGCTTTACTGAATCAGAAATTTGACTTGAGCTGAAATGTACTAGTTATTCACCTATATGTATACTTGAGGACATTGTTATAGTTAGAATATTTTTTCTGTGATGCTGTGGTGAGGGAGTTACTGGGAACTATGTGAGAAATAGTAAGTTACACCCTCTTAAAAGCAGGTTGACTTGGTCCCAATGTATAAATTCTAATTAATAAAATGCATGGAAGCTAGCCTGCATAAAGCGTCAAGCAATTCAAATATTGTTTGCACTTTTGCACAGCACGCTGTTAACTATTACACTTTTTTTTAATCAAAATTCTATTATTTGATAAATTTACTGTGAGCCAGTAAATTTAGTTGATGACACTATGAGAGAGCATACTTTACTTTATACTTGACTGAGCTTGCATGACATATTGGGGTTGATTCAGTCCCCTGTGTTTTTGTTGGTTAATTGGGGTTTGATATGATGGTTATATCTAATAGCTTCACATTGGAGTTTTACACTTATTTACACTTAGCAGTATGTACTTTTTAAAAAAGTTTGGCTTTGGATCCTACCACCTTTTGAATGGTATCAGCTTTTAAAGATTTTATAGCTAGGTGATCAGGAGAAGATGTTGGATAATTCCAACTTCTCTTAATTTGATGCTGAGACTTATTGCCAGAAAAATACAGGGTAAATTTAGTATTGCAGAAAAGACTTCTGGCATTCATTTCCAGAATAAATTGTGTGTGTGGTGTGGCTGTGCCTAGTCATTATTTCCCAAAAAATTCTTCATTGTGTCAAAGCCAACTTTAAACTGTGGCTTGGTGGCTTGATGTATTAATGTGGCCTTGATAAGATCTTATTTGGTCTTGTGAAGTACTGGTTTTGATTTTTTTTTCTTGATTTTTTGGTGTTTGGGGAGCATTGCTTCAAGAGATCAATTTTATCAAGGACACTTCTTTGACTGGCATTTATAATTTGTTGGACAGTTATTGCTCAATAAATGGAAGAGCTCTTTATATTACCATTAATTGTATAGCTTGGTGTTTAATGTTTGATCCTATCCTCGCTAAATCCTAGGTTTGCTTCCTCACTGTAGTCTTACCCCACTTAGTGAGATCAGAAAGCGTGCATAAGCAGTTTGATCTAGTAACTGTTCACATTGGATTTCTGCTTCAACTTTTCCAAGTTTATTGGGGAATAATCACCACTGAATTTAGGACAGATGTTTTGGTGAGTATGGGCAAGATTGGAATGATAATACAGTCCATGGTAACTAGTTCTGAATTGCTGGTTTCCCTTTCTTTTGATTTGAAATCAGTTCTATGAAATCCAAAATTAAATAGCACTTTTAAGAATTCCAGTTGGCTCTTCTTGATGTTAAAACAGAAGACACCCTTGGAACAACACCTGCCAAACAGTAATGCATGGTGTTACAAATTTAGTTCTGCGACTTGAATAACCAGAATGGTACTTAGATTAAACATGCAGTTATATTTTGTTACTTTGGTTCTTTCTAGTAGCTGTTAAAGAAGAGCAGTAGGATTAGGCCCTTCACACACATGAAATGAACTTCTGATTTAAAAATAGATATAAAAATCTAGGTGGCTATGTAATGTGTTATTGAGTAGTGTAAAACAATGCTTTCAAACATATTTGTCTTCCATGTTTTTCTTTAAGGTTTTTGGATTCAAAACATAAAAACCATTACAAGATATACAATCTGTAAGTATTTTTCTCATTTATACCTATTGTCATGTACTGACCTTAAACATGATTTGTAAATTAAATGAAATTCCTTTTAATACTAAGCCAGACTTCAGAGATACTCTGATGAGTTAAATATTCACAAATGATATGTGTAACAGTGGTTTAATCATTTGGCAAGGGTGATGTTATTGTGAAGGTGAATGTTTGTTGGTGACTTGACAGAAACCCCACATTGCAGCATGCAGTGTTGTGATAAAGTTAAAATATTTTCTGTTGATATCTTCATATTAATACAAAATCGTTGTGCATTGTTTCATTATAATCTGTTTTCTTGGAGTGTTTGCTATTCTTAGTCTACATTTGCGTGCCAGATTTTTTTTTCTGTTTGTGCTGTGTAGTTAAATTTCATGTAAGGAAGTCTAAAGTTTATATTTAGGTGGGGAAAGCGTGATCCATAGGCCATGTGTGTCCCTCAGTATCCACATCTGCAGTCTTGAAGACCTCTGGGACAGTTCCTCAAAGGCCCCTCCTTCCATTTTCTTTCTCTCTCTCTCTCTTTTTAATCACAGCAGTTTTCTGGCAATTTTCTCCTTAAAATTGATCAGAAATCCCCCTGGTTGCTTAATGGCCCTCCCTAACTTCACTCCAACTTCACCCTCAACACTTTTGGTTTCATCACAGTCCTTGCTAAAATGGCAACCACAAGTCATATAATGCTACTTCTGCTTGCCATTTTGAGAGGAGCTCTAAGGAAAATGAGGTACTGTGCCACACTTGTTTGGACAGATGTAGCCCATAGCCCTGATCCCTGTGCTGTTACTCACTCCCTAGTTTATAGTAAATTTGGAAGAAACTAATCAGCATTTTTAATACTTCTGAAAAGCAACATTATAGAAAAGAAGTAGTTCATAGGAAGCAAATACTTAATCCTAACATTTCAAATCTGATTTTCTTTTACTGTAATGTTGAAGTCATAAGTATGGTTTTGAATCCAGCTTGTAATTTCAGGTATTTTTATTAATTTATCACTGTGTTGAAGAAATTACACACTGTTCACAATTCTGAAGTTCTGATCTGAAACAATTGAGCTTTTTGAGGTACCAAAATGATCCTTGAAATGGTTTCTGTTGGTTTAGCAGAAGAAAAACAACAACATTGAGATACAGTCAAAGGATCCTTTTCTAAGATGGAATCCATTTTCCTTTGATGCACAAGAATGGGAATCTTAGGAAAGAAGCCATAAATTTCCCTGTCTCATTTTTCTTGGGGTTGGTAAATGAGTTATATATTAAAATGGTGCTATCTGCTGGTGAAATATCCAAAACACTTTACAGTAAAAGCTAGTACTAAAACAGTAACAGAAATTCAGAAAGATTTGTAGCATTTAAAACAACATTTCTAGTGTCAGGTAAGAATGAAACAAATAAAATATAGCAGCCACCAGTACATTAAAAATTTAGAAAATTGTTATAATATCATAATAAGATTCATAAAGAAGTTGGGCCCTCAAGTGTTGTATTTATTTATTTACTTTTTTTAAAAAAAATCCTTTCAGGTGCCGAACTGTCCAGCACTTTTCAAGGTTAAAATCATTGATGATCATGAATTGGGATCCTATAAAGGTTTTTTATTGTCAGTGTTAACAATCCCACATGGTAACATATTACATTAAACTAATCTTGGTGAGTAAGAGTGTAGATTACTGTCATCAAGCCATCCCTGTCTAGGAGGAGCTATAGCTACAGTAGTTCTGTATTACCATTTTTTGGTCTTAGCTACTTCCCATGCCACTTTACTAATGTTAAAACAGTTGAGTATGCCTGGTGAATTAACCGTTTGTCTTTCACTTAGGAGTTTGTGCTTCAAACTATATAAACTATTAGATTAATATCCTCTGTTTTCCAGCCATTTTGATTATGCATATAAAGACCCACTTTCTTGGTACATTAATAAGGCTAAGAAATAGGATACTGAAAGTTTACACTCTTGAACTCTAAAGTGACAATTGAAAATTGTGTTTTTTGCTAAAAATAGCAGTGGCGGTATTATCTGTCTTCTGAGTGATCAGAATAACGTGTTACCAGCCCAGAATGTAACTCTAAAGTAGTAAGCAAGAATTAACTTCCAATACACACCTCTTCAGCTTCATGCTGTCCTACTGGTTAAGGATTATGCTTTTCATGCTGTATCTGGTAATTTCTTTGACAGTGAATAAACAGTGAATGAAAATAAATGATTTTAATTGAATTAAAAATGCTTCATTTCAAACAAGATAGTATTTTTTCAAAGAAATTGTATGCTCTACAGTAACATGGTTCCTGACAGCTACAGTATTAATTTAGGATATCCGTTGCACTGAATGTGTGCCTGAATTTGTGTAAGTAAATTGGCTGCAAACACATATAACCTGAAAGACTTTTTCTGTGATTTAGATAGCCTTATTTAATATAGAACAAGGAAATCCGAATATTAATTTCTTTTTAAGGTAGATGTGCAGAATGTTTGCGGAGTTAGACTCTACATGAGTTAGCAATCTAATGGATCATAATTGGGAGAAAATTGAAAGTCCTCATTATGTAGAATTAACAGTGCATAACTGTATTCTAAAATAAATAAAAATAGATTTTTGTAATACTTATGAAAAACTGCCTAACTGGTTCTCCCTCAGAATAGTAAATATTTCTGTTGTGGATGTCATGATTGGTTAACTCTGTACTGTGATAACAGACTTTTGGTAACCAAAATGACTGTTGTTGCTCTCGTTTTCTGATGGATCTGATACTTACTTACAAATAATGACTTGCATTGCTTGTTTTGAATTCAGTTCTGATGGTTGTATGCATATAGTCTGTCCATCACTCTTAAAACAATAAGTGTCAACTGCCTGGAAGAGTGAAACTGATTAAAAGATGAGCTGTAGCACCTCTGCATGGTTTCTTCCTCCCCTTTTTTCCTACCAATTTGCCTTCAAAATTGGAAGATACTAACACTGAATTTACTGTATTGCACCATTCACAGAAAGAGATACCCATTTCTGTGTTGTGATTTTTTTCTCTTTTTGCCCAGTTGTGTCCAGTTTTTGTTGTGTATGAGTATCCATGCACAAGGGAACATATACAACATTTTTAGTAATAGATTAGCAGTAGGAGTTAGTGATGTTCTCAACCTGTGAAAATTAGTGTTAGGACAGAGGGAATAGTTTAAGAATTGTGTTCTAAATACAGTGTACAGAGGAAAGCAGAAGGTTGTCTGGATCCATGTTGGAGACTCTTTTTTTTCCCTTGTTTTTTTCTTGTTTTTTTCCTGCTCTGTACCATCAAATTGTATAGTCATATCTAAAGCCAAGAAGATAGCTGTTTACTTATTAGTCAGTTACGAAATTCATTCATATAAATATTTCAACATTAAATCTATTGTAGAAAAAGAAACTATATTTATAAATATATTAATAATCTCTCTTTTTAGAAATAGAAATATTCAGGATTTGTCATGTTAATCAAAGACTTTTTATTGAAAGCTCAGGGTGGTATAGATAGAGGTTCCCTTTCTGTCCTCACAGCAGGATCAAATCATTAAGCTAAAGTTTGATGATTGGATAGACCTGTCAAGTGCATTTCATGGTTGACACAATATTAAATCTTCCTGTTCCAGATCTGATACTTTGTGTACTACCGCTCTTTATTATCCTGTTACTACTAGTAGACTTGACTGTACCATGTTTAATACTCTTAACTTATCTGGACAATTAAGAGGATTTAAACTAAGGGTGAAAATCATGCTTTCTTCTAGATTTTGTGGGACTGCAACTCTCAGAAGCTCTAGCTAGCATAACCTATGATGAGGAATGCTGGTAGTTGCAGCCCCACGACATCAGGAGGCCCACATGATTCTCACCCCTGATTTAAGTATTAAAAGCCAGAATCATATTGAGTACTATCATAGTGTAAGAACTGTGCAAGGTCTTCTTCAGAGGTTGTGTAAGTGAAGTCCCTACTGCAGCTAATCATTCTGCATGCATACACACAACTCCCCCTCTCACTTTCGTCCTTGGTGGTTGGCCAGCTAATCAACAATTGCACAGAGGGATAACTCTTGTCTTGTGGTGCCTGTAGCACAATCAAGTTATACCACTGTGGCATCTGCACATTAACACTGTGCTAAAAATGTATATGGATTTGTATTGGAATTTTACTCTCCGGAATGAGAGAGAAGCAACTGTGTGTATTAAAGTTTCCTTAAGAAAACCTCCAATTAATGTTTTAAAATTTGTTTTCAGATAAGGTGTGCGTGTGTCTTGGAGAATATCTGAAGCTTCTGCTTAGTCAAATACTCAGATTATCACATGCTTTTTTGTATATGCTGTTGTTAGAGTTGAGGTGTTAAGTTTTAGAAAGCATTTGGATATGGGAAATGTGGCTCCTTGGAAGATGTCAAATCTGTACTTAACATATTTCAATTTTCTTTCAGATGTGCTGAAAGACATTATGATACCGCCAAATTTAACTGCAGAGGTATGTTAGTTTGTATTGTGCTTCTCCTGAACTAAGTAATGAAATTGTTCATTGATAATGTTTACTGAGGAAGATTAGTGTTTTAACAAGCTGCAAGTTCCCTTTTAGTTTGATAGCTAATGCTTTCTCTGTGTGTCCTAGGTAGTTAATATTGAATAAGTAATTAATTCTTTATTTTTAATTGCTCTGTGTATGTATGTTCCATGTGCTTTCTCTGTTTGATGTAGCAGGTTTTCTGTATCTTGTGTAAGACTTCTGCATCTGCAAAGAGGGCTGTGTTTGAAAATAAGATAAAATAAGGAAAAAGTAATTTTTCTAAAACTTTAAAAAAAAATCCCAGTGGAAGAATTTCCAGCAAATACTTGAATGGAAATTTCTTTTGAGCAACACAAAAGTTATTTGTTAAAATATGTTAGCATAGTTTGGGCTTCAACCAAAACTTTGATTTACTGTTTTATGCACAAGATGCACAGCTATTTCTCTCCAACCCTGTTCAACATGGCTATCTGAAGGCAATTGGCAGCTTTGATTGAGTTTTCAATTAATCTTAGTATTCTGTTACAAGTGACCTTGAACCATTTCCAGTCTGACTGTAGACACAATTCTAAGTGCTGGTTATGACCTATATAATCCTAGGACTTAGTCTCCCGAGTGAGTTTGCCTGGCCTTTGAAATAAAGGGCAGAGGCCATTCTCTAAGTCTCATTAGTATCTTAGGTTTGCCTACTAGGTTAAAAGAAAGGACTTCTTTCTGGTCATTCCACATGTCTGACATCCCTACTAATGGAGACTAGGTTGGTCCCTTGCACTTACGTTTTTTTCTAGCAGGCAAGGACCTTTTTCATTTAGATAGGCTTTTGACAATTGGCTTGACTTGCAGCAGAAGGGGTTTCATTTGGGAGTATGCTGTATATCCTTTTTTTGTAGCTTTAAAATTCTTGTATTCTTGTATCCATTTAAGTTTTGACTGTATTTGTTGTATTTAATTTTATTTTAAGCCAGTTGGAGCCCATTCTTGATAAAAAGGGGTCTGTATAATTTTGAATATGTACATAAGAAATGAAGTGTGGTTGCTTATATATACAGAAATAAACCAACTCTACAAATTGTGGTTTGTAATTTTCTTCTTTAACTAAACCATACTCAAGATTAACCCTAGTTTGTCGGAGTAGCCCTACACTGTTACAGTGCTATTATTCCACTTTCAACCTCCTGTGGAATTCTGGGGGTTGTAGTTTACTGAGGCCAATGAGCTTCCTGGCTGAGAATTCTAAATGCCCCTCCCTAAACTGCAAACCCCAGGATTCCATAGGATGTTGAAAGTGGAATCATCGCGCTATAACAGGCTAGTGCAGAAAAGGCCTGGGTCACAACACTGTATTAATTAAAAAGAGAAATGAAAGATTCCAGTGCCTGTACTGCACTGCATGAGAGGGGATGGGAAGCGGATGAGCCTGAAGCTTCCTCACATGACACTAAACAGTATGGTATGTTTGAAACATAGCTGCTGTTTCTTGATATGTATGGTGCTTTGGACACCTTCCTTAGGCCTGTCAAATTCAATCCCCCTCAAAGCTTTCTTTCTGGTGGTTATTATTTAGTACTGGGAAGATGGCATGCTGCAAAGTGGATTCATCAGCCTCCAGCAGCATCTCAACATCTAATAATGTCTGATGCTGTTTTATTTGGATTTTTTAGGGGGAGGGTGTTATGTTGTATGTTTTGCCTGTGATTGTGTGTGTGTGTGTGTTTGTGTATCGGTTAAAGCTGTGAAAATCTGTTGGTTTCTGCATGGACGTCTTTGCATTTCTGCTAGGCCCTTTCGTTAGCATACTGTACACTTTCTTCATGCATTCTTTGGTTTGACTAAATAATGTTTGTGTCCACATCTATCTATCAATATAATTTGGTAAAAAAATCTGACACAAATAATAGGAAACAAATGTATCCAATTCATGGTCTTGCCATGAATTGTAAACATTTGTAAACAGATTTGTAAACAGATCTCATTTATAAACAGATCTCAATTAATGCAATTTACTTTTCCATTTGTAGTGTCTGTTTTAAGTGTTTCTTGGTTTTGGTGTGTATTGTGTATTGTTAACGTTTGTGCGCGCGTGCGTGTGTGCACATGTAGTATTTGTGTTTGTCCTCAAGGTTGTTGTTTTGTTTGTTTGTGTTTTTTAGTGAATATCTTACTGTATGTGTTTCTTAGAACACCATCACTTTGCTTTTTGTGACCTGAGTATTTTGTGGTTTTGTGGGGCAAATAGGTGATTTAATATTGACTCAGAGAAACTAAACTGCTTGCCTCAGATCTTCATCGGCTTGCCTCTCGGGAAATGGTTCTTTTGTGACTGTACCCATCACTGCTATTTTGTGGAAATGCATGCAACCTTATCAGAATTCCAAAAGTGATCCACATTACTTGAAATGTATGAATCCTGCTATGTACTAATAAAAAAAACTAAGCCATGTGAGAATTAGGCAGTATCTTTATTAGGATTATCTGAAAATGTGAAAGAAAAAGGGCTGTTAAGCCAATAGTGAAATCATTATAACTGCATAGTCAGAGTCTTAAGATGAAACAAAGAAGAAAACAAAAATGTAAATAGATTGTAATGTGCTGAGTGTTGCGTTGGTTTCAAGTTAAGCATAGAATCGCTGAGACAAAGTCATATTATGGCATTCTTGGGAAAATCCAGCATGTGTTTTAAAATGGGTGCAACACAACTTCATTTGTATATGTTTAATGAGAAAAATGTCAGTTTATACCCCCCACACACACATACATACAGATTCCCCGTGCAAGCATGCATGTGTGTGTTTTAATTTGTATACAGCTGTGACGCCCTATGTGATAGTAATGAATGACTCCTGCATAGTAGTATGGATGCTTGCCCTTCCGTTATTGTATATTTATAGGTTTCTGTTGAATATTACTGTTTTGTGTACTAAAATAGTGGTTACAAAATCCATACAGAGAAAAGTACAGTTGTGCAGAAGGGAGACGGACAATAAAATGGAGATTCAGTCTTTTATTGGTTGAAGTTGTGTTTCCTTGAAAAATAACAGATGGAGCTACTCCTGGATTTCGCTGATGCCCAGGCTGAGGCAGTGGTCAGAAGTATCATTGTGCAACTTGCATTGATGCAGCAACTGTTCCTCTTCCTGGGGCCAGATCATATAGTATGCTTTGGTAACGCATGTCTTAGTTGGACCTACATAGTTTAAGTGTGCTGTGGTATGTATGATTACCTTTGAAGAGTTTTTAAAATTTCATTTGGTCCAGAATGCTAATACCTCTGGGATTGTGTTACATGTACCCTGCAGTAGCTGGATGGATTTTCATTTTGTTTCTTCAATGTATTGGGAATCACCTGGAAAGTTAGAATCTCTTGGGTCCTGGTTACTTAATGTATTGGTTTCTCCTGTACCAACATCCATGCTGTGATTGTATGGAAGCGAGATTGGCTCTAACAGGAGGTAGGGCTGTTCTGTGGTCCTGTTGTGGAACAGCTGGTCTCATTAGGTCCAACTGGGTACTTCTTTTGCTTCTTCCTATTCAGTTGGTTTTTATTTTTCTTTTGTTTTACTAGACGTTTGCCTTGCTGAGCAGCAGATTTTTATCTATTATGTCTTCCTGCATTTTGTTGTGGCTTTAGCATGATATTGCATTCTTTTGATTTTGTTTACTGTAAACAGCTCTGAGTAATGAGGTCAGTGTAGAAATTTGTATAAAACGTGAAATGAAAATTAAAAAAGATGCTACTCCTTATATGTACAAGTATTGGATAACAGCAGATCTTTTGGATTATTTTTTTTTAGGCTGTACTCTGTAGCTGCTGCTCTTCTTCCATCCTTTTAGCCAGCTCCGTTTTCTCTTTTCTTCCATTACTCTTAAAAGTCATTAGAACATAGTCTTGACTTTTTGGATTTGAGGAACATATCTGTTGTGCTCTACACAGAGTTGTCTACTTCTGAATTGCCAATGCTGATGTAAAATTCTGAATTGTAAATTGCTTCATAATATTTCTAGACTAGATTTGCACAACTTGTGAAATAGCAGGCTGGATTCACATCATATGTGGACTACTTCTGGAAGCTAAAGAAGTGGGAGACTCCCAGTTCTTGACTGGCTGCATTTGTCATTGCAGGTCATAAATTGTGCAGTCCTGTTCTAGACTTAACATAATTTGTATAAAATCTGTAATCACTTTACATATTTAATAATAGCATGTTACACATAATAGTGATCTGACTCTCAATTAATCAATACAATCATTCTGTTTTATAGTTGCACAGTATCCTTTTGAAGACCATAACCCTCCACAGCTGGAGCTTATCAAACCTTTTTGTGAAGATCTTGACCGATGGCTTAGTGAAGATGGCAATCATGTTGCAGCAATCCACTGTAAAGCTGGAAAAGGACGAACTGGTGTAATGATTTGTGCATATTTGTTACATCGAGGAAGATTTCAAAAGGCACAAGAAGCTCTAGATTTCTATGGTGAAGTAAGGACCAGAGATAAAAAGGTGAGAACCTGCCTTGTCTACAGGAAACTTGTTACTGCATTTATAAGTTATGTAGAATGTCATGAAACTCAATGTTTTGGGGCCATTTTTGAATTGCGTTTGGATCCTAAACATACTGTATCTCTTAAAGGTAGTGGTATGGTTATTTGTCTGTTTTGCGTGTGAGATCACAAACAGCTGTCATTTCTTAGTTGCTTCCTTTTCCATAGATGTACAGAGTACCTAGGGTACACACTGTCCACAATGTCCTCTCCCCCAGTAGAGATGATTTAAAATATGACAAATTAACTTTCTAGCCCTTTGTAAAGAAACTGCCCACATATGCTACAGGAGGTGAGCAATTTTGCTGTCTTCGTGTGGCATATCCAGTTTCAGTTATTCAACAAACTTTTCTCATTTTTTAAAAAAAACTGATGTCTCTTGGAGAAGGAAGTTGACTACCTACAGAAAGACTCTGTGCCTTTAATAGCCTCTTGGAGGAACAATCAGTTTCACCCTCATTCATCAGCTCTTCAATTCCCCAGAGTTATGTTTTGGTGCAGGATCCACGTATTAGACACGTAGGTATTATGATGAAGATAAATGTTAAGTTTTCTGATTTTTGCTTGTTGCACAAGGGAAATGAGTCCTGAGATCTTCATGAAAATAATATTTCTTGTTGAATGTTTAAAGTGTTTGTATTTCTGTAAGGTAGCAAGCAATATTCAAATAGTCCTATTTTTCCTGACTTCACATATATACTTTAGTATGCATGAAGCATAACACCATTAAACTACAAGGAAAAATGTAGCACTATTAACAGAGTTTTCTACCTCTCAGTAATCGTGCGTATATAATGTAAAATAGTACTTGGTCTCTAGTCACGCTAATTGGTTGACGACCTTAATTTATAATCCTCGAGGTTACTACAAAACATTACATTTTAATTCTGATTAGCTTCTGATCAGTCTGGCTATATTTAATAGAAAATGTGACAGTAGTTAAATAAATAAAAATACTTAATTTAAAACACTGTGGTTCAAGGACTATAGTTTCAATTAGTTTTTTAAAATTAAGATGTTTTGAAACACTTTTTCTTCTATCAATTGTTACACATCAGTCCGTCTTTCTAAAATTAAAATTCTGTTCTAGATGCTTGGTTTGTACAGACTACATGTAGGAATTCTCCTGTATATATTGTTTGAAGGACCTGTAAAGTTCTGGAAGGCTAAGACCATTACTGTCCCTCTCCTATTTCAAGCCATGTACAGTAAGTTTCCAGATGTTAGCCAGTGAGCTCTCCCTCTTTTTTCCCTAACATAGTGGGAATAGATGCAGAGAGAAACATATCTTCAAAAGTTCTGTTGCTGGCAGAATCTTCATTTATTTAATATTTTCTAGCTTTCACCTTGCATTCTAGCCTTATTTAAGAGCAATCAGGCCTTAGTTAAGAAATGCTGCAAATACTGTTAAGTTCACGGAGATGTTTGCATAAGGTTTGCTTTTCTACTTTGGAGAAAATGTATTGTGGGCACAAGTAAAAATTTTATGCAGCCAATACTCTGAGGCCATCATGTGGATTATACTTTCTTAAGCTTCCACCTTGGATGCTTCTTTCATTCAAGACTTCTGGTCCTGTCTTCTGGGTTTTACTCATTCCCTGAGTTTGCTTATCAATGCCATGAACTTCTTCAGAGTCTTTCCATTGTGTCCTCTTTAAGTTGTCATCTTAATCTTCCAATTTAATATGTCTGGGTCTGAATATTTGGCAATGGGATCTCTTGCTCTTGTCTGTTTTGAGTTCTTAATTGTACTCCTGTACTTCACACATATTGGTCTGTGCCTCTGCAGAATAGCTGCTTGGATCTTCTAGAAAGCTGAGATTTTGACACGTGTATGAAATCTAATCTTCTCATTTGTACTTGGTCCACCACAGTGGTATCACCCGTAGTAGACATCGCCAAGATTTTTTAAAATCTAGTCGCTAATATTTTTCTGATTATTTTCCTGATGTTAGTTTATCTCTGATAAATGAAAACACTTTTCTACTTTTGTGGATTCTTTTTGCTTACTTCTCATATCCTCTTCAAGCAATGTATTTCACTGGCTGACAACCATAATAGATGTCTGTTGTCTTCAGGAGAAGATCATAACACTGGTACTTGTAATATATGTTTGTTTTTTATTGGAACAGTCTAGCAGAATAGGACTGCTTAGCTCAAATTACTTGTTCAGGACTATAGTATGAGGTTGTAAATGACCAGAACTGCTCAGTATTCTATTATTTGTACCAGTTTCCTCTCCAGTAGTGACAGAACACTTATGACAGGCTACCCTTAACAAGTCTTAGGAAGAAGTTTGCAGAGGTTATCATTCTCACAAAGATGACCGTCATCATCATGATCATCATTATCATAAAAAGAAAAAAATGCAAATGCAATCTTCATACCCCTTGGTTACCTTGTCTGAAGTTTTGAGTCATTGGTTCAGGCTCTGAAGACTATCAATCATTAAAGAGTCCCATCACTCTGAATCTATGCACAATATACCTACAGAACAGCTTGCTTTGCTTGGACAGTGGCTAAATAACTGATAATCTGACATAGCAAGATGCCACAATAGATCTCCTTCAGTAAAGACATACAGTTCACATTCTTCTCAGAATTAGAGATACCCACTTGAACAACAGTTATAGAAAAATAACTTGCTTTCCATATATTCAGAAATACTTTCTGTAATTTCTGATCCCAAGGCAGCTAAGTCTCTGTTGGCCATAAAATCAAAGTCACCTTCAAACTGATATGGTTTGGGAGATAGGATTCAGTTCTGTGCTAATTTAATTGAGAATTAACAAGAAGGCACTCTCACTTCTTGCCTGAGCTCTCACTGGGTGTCGAATTTGGAAAAAAATATTGAAAAGGTCACTCTCCATCTTCTCACTTCAACAGAACTTCAAATAATTTATTGTATCCATGAAGCACAATAACTTGCTACTATTGAATTGTGATTTTTCATATGTAATTCTGATTTAAAAAGTTAATGTAGAAAAGCTTTCTATAACTGAGGTTGCCACAGTATTCACTTGACAGGAAGCCAGATGCCTGTGATTTCATTTGTCTTACTCATAGACTTCCAGAGTGTCTAGATCTTATCCTTTCTGTTTGTTATTATCTTGGCTCTGTGCATGGTGTTCCACCTTCATGTGATTCTGCTGTCCCATCTAGTAAGTAGCATTCAAAGCGTGATGAGTTAGTTTCCTTTCCAGGTAAATATGACTGTAATCTGTTGAGATATGACAGTGGGGATTGTTTGCCTGCTACCCTATTCTTGTTGTAATTTTTGTGGGTTATACATATCTGCAGTATTCAGAATTTTCATCACAACCAACAGGTGACCCAGTTTTTTCTTATGAGAGGATCACACAGAGTAATTCTACCTGCCTGATACTCAAAAAACAAAAGAGCCATGTCCTCTCTTAGGACATGAATATTCCTCATGTTTGTGCTCCTCAATCCCAGATGCAGAATTACTAGAGTCATCCTCTGAGGTTATGGTCTGAGCCACTGTTAAAAGCATCTTAGAGCAATATCTCCTCTGTTTTCTGGAGAAAAATTTGTAGGTAAAGAGGACAGCTTTTATGGATGGTTAAGTGGCTTGCATTATATGTTAACAACTTTGTGAAATCCTAACAAATTATGTATTGGTATTGTAGACTTGGACATTTCCCAGGTAGTGGCCAAGCCTCTCCTGGCTGTCTGAATAGCTCAAACTATCTTCATTACCATCTGCATCTTGAAGATTGGAGAACATCCACAGAATCTCCTCTGTCAATGTCTACAACTTTATTCATTCGCCTCTTGATTGGTTTTATTATAGATACTGTTTATATTGAGAAAGTCTACTTGATATCTTTTGTTCTGTCTTGTTACATAGGTTTGTAAATTGGACATAATGAGCAGAAAGTCCTTTTTCCCCATAGTTGCTATCAGCTTGATAAACTATCTGATCTTATTGGTTACCCATCAGTTGTTGTTGGTTTTTTTAATGAGACATCAGGTGCACACCCTTCCTTCTGTTTTGGTTTTCCTGTCGAAGCTTCTGCCATCGTTTCTGCTATCTTTCTCGTCCTCTATGACCACCAAGAAAAGAAGAGCACCCACAAGAGCAAGCAGATAAGCAGGGATGGAGAATAAGGAAATGATATAGGAATGTGGCTGGAGTTTGTGTGGTGAGAACACAGATTACAGTGCGGATTTTTTTTTAAAAGGACACTGAGAGATACAGGGTGAGACATGCAAGTGGGGGTTGGGATTTTGCGCGTGGTCTGCAAGCCATGTGATTCCCATGATACAGGGTGAATGGAGAGTTGGTTGAATGGAATACGAGTTTTTAGAACCTGACTTTAACAAATGGAGGCTTCAAACTGATTCAGCTAACTATGGGAATGGTTGCACCAATTGTTTGTTCTAAATTGGGATGGAAATTGTGTGGTCCTGTATATGTTGTTGAATTGAAACTCTCAGCATCCTTAGCTAGTATGGCCAAGGATGAGGAATGCTATGAGCAGAAGTTCAGAAAAATCTGGAGGGCCACGCAATACTCTGGTTGAAATCCTATTGTTAGTCTCCAGCTAAAATGGATGTATTGAATTACTTTATGTAAGTTCCATTGATTCCATGAAGGTACTCTTACTTGGACTAAGAATAGGATTCAACTGTTTGCATACTCTTAGTCTTAAATGCCATGCTTGGCTGTATTCCTAAGTCCTGGAACCCAATAACTGCTAGTGTACTGAAGATGTCCTGTATGATGGATCAGGACCTAATTTAGATACTGTTCAATTGTGAAGATAAAACTATTAACTCTTGGAGCTCCGACGTGCCCTTTTAAATGTAGACTGTTCCATAAGTACAATGGTTATTCTTTTTGAGCTCAGCATCTTGCAGGCCATTATAGCGGGTCAAGCCCTGTCCAGATACAGCTTTCCTGAACCCGTGGCCAAGATTTAACTGAGCCTTTCATGTGGCTCAGCAGTTCTTTGGTTCATATTTCTGACTCCACACAAAATCTGCCATCTCTATCCCATGTTTCCAACAATGCCTTTACTTGAAGGAACTCTTTGGATGCAGATGATGTCCCATTATGCAGACCCCAGTTCTTCTGGTTCAGTAGACACTTGCTATAAAATGTCCCATTCATCCGTTTCTTTAGGCACAACTCTTCAACCTCAGTTATGTAGATTTTGTCTTTCTAGGATATCTGTTTATGTTTTGAAGAGGGATGCAGGCTATCCCAACAGCATATCAGAGGTACTGTAGTCAGTGTTTCACAGTATCAAGGGAAGATGCTTTTCAGGGATAGTTGTGTTGATCAAAAACAAAAATCCATCCTGTGGTTCAGCCTTAGTGGGCCAACAACAAGTAAGCCCTGCCCTTCTGCCATCGACATCAGCAAAGTGGGAACAAAACAAAACAGGCAATAAATGTGGGCTTTTCCAGTTGAAGTTATAGACACCCCCCACCCCACCCACACACTGTATTTACATCTGAGAATGTTATCTTCTGTTTTTTGACTATCCAAAAAAATACGTTACAGTCCAGAAATGTCACATGCTGATATGGGAAGCATCCTTACTTTTTTGAATACAGGAATGTAACTTCTATTCCTGGACTATAGAGAAGCACCCTTCATGTCCAGTTTGTGGACACCATTATCTACACATTCTAACTTCTTATATCCACCATTTATGCCTGTTGGAAAAGGTTGTTAAATCTCTACAGTTCTTTGTATTTTAAGTACAAGCTGTTGTTGGCTTAAATTTCTTCATGGTAACTTTTTGCAGTAGGCACCTTTTAGTATTTTATTTTTCTTTTATTTATTTAAAATTTTTAAACTACTCTTCGTGATTACAGTTACTAGTGTGGTGTATAAATGTAATGAAAACTTCCAAACAAGAAAAAGTGACAATATACGGTATAAAAGTTTTTGGTACATAACCCCACTCCTTGAAGAAGAATCATCATGGGCAAATTTTTGGAGCTGATAGCACAGATTGCAAACTGATGTTCTGTGTGATGTTTGCCTTGACAGGCTTTACTTTGATCACACATATCAATGAACTACCAGCTTTGCAAATCAGCCCTCCTTACCTGGGTTTTCTAAAGATAAAAATTGTGTTCTCATATTCTGTCTTGATTCACTTTTTGTTTGTTCTCATGTTTCTTAGCAATAGTGTACTTTTCAGTGTGTGTGTGTTCTTTTCAAAAACACTTCAGCCTTTCTTGTTAGGTCATAGATTCTCCCTTAAATTTTACCTTCTACTTGTTGCTTATTGCACTTCACAAAAAGTTGTTCTCATGACTGCCTAATTCTTTTACTGACTTCTGAAGGCTAGAGAGTTGAGATATACCGTTCTTGCAGTTTGTGGATGTGAACTCAAGGTAGTCTGTGCTTCTTTTTTTATCACCTTTGTGTCTCAAACACCCTACTGCTTGTATTCAAGCTGGTTGTTTTGAACTCAGTAAAAGCTTTCCCTGCATCTGGGTAGCCTCTGTATAGGCCTACCTACATCTGATCAGTATAGAGGTGACAGCAAGGATTCCAGCAAGCTGATATTACAGTCCTTTGATGCAGTTTTTATAGAACAGGATCTCCTTTGTATGAATTTCAGAATGTTTGGATCTCTTGTGAGTGAGATTAATGGCGGGATTAGTTTCCGTAACAGAGTAACTAGATGTGGACTGGCAAAGACATGGACTGCTGTTGTTGTTGTGTGCCTTCAGGTTGCTTCCGACTTTTGGTGACACTAAGGTGAATTTATCAAGGGGTTTTCTTGGCAAGATTTATTAAGGGGGTTGTCTCTGCCTTGAAGGAGTATGACTTGCTCAAGGTCACCCAGTAGGTTTCCATGGCTGAGCAGAGATTTGAACCCTGATCTCCAGAGTTGTAGTTCAACACTCAAACTTCTACAGCAGACGTGCTCACTCTATTCATCTTTGTTTCTTTCACTTGTGTATCTCTCTCTGCAGCATCATTTCAGTACATTTCTTTCTAGACTTGCTAATTAAAAAAAATCTGATAAAAAGTATTGTCGTTCGGTAGGGAAGGACCATAGGGAACTTATTAACAAATAGGAGTGTTTCTGTGATGCTTTTTTAGCCCTGAAGTTCTTTCGGAAGAATTGACTGAGCTAATTTTAAAGAAACTATAGGGTTTCAAAATAGTTGCACATTAACTGAGCCTCAAGATATGAGTACAATAAATATTACATAAAACTAAATACCTCTCTTTCTCTTTTCTCCTCCTCTTGATTTGATACACAGAATTTGGTGAATCTTGCTGAATTGGGATAATGTGTGCCTTCCCAGAAAGGGCTGTTTCAGTCAGTTCTCAGGATTGTGTCATTAGCCATGGGACACAGTTAATATTCTGGTCTCTAGGGATTTTCCACAGGTGGCATCAAGATGCTGCCTCTTTTTTTTTTTTAAATTGCTGTATTACTTTTTATGCTTATACTAAGTGAACCTTAGAAATTTGTAACTAGGAAAACTCCACAAGTTACATCTGAAGAAGCAGCTGAAAGGTGACAGTCTAGAAAAATGTCTTTTTCACCAAATGGTAATCTGAGGTGGATCTCAGGCATTCGTGGACTCCTTTTTGTTAAAAACTATAAAATGAAATTAGCATGATTCCTCCTTAATGTTTTCATTTTTTTTCCAGAAGTGGTTCTGAACAGAATGGGACGTTGTTGCTCTGTACTGATAAAAGTCAAAATTATTTTCTAAATTATTCCATGCTAATTTCAACAAACATCTTGTTTGTCTCTTGGATTTCATGGTAACAGCTTTGTTTTGAAGCTGCATATTAGAAATATATTATTATATTGGATAAGGATTGCATTTTATTTACTAGTAGAAAAGTGGAAAATACATTGAATAAATAACTAATTCTGGAAAACAACTCCTATTTTAAAAAGAACCACCCTTCAGAATTGTTGTTGTGTGCCTTCAGATTTTTTCTGACTTATGGTGACCCTATGGTGAACATACCACAGGGTTTTCTTGGCAAGAGTTGTTAAGAAGTGGCTTGCCCTTGCTTTCTCTGAGGCTGAGAGAATGTGGCTTGCCACTGGCTAAGTGGGAGACTGAGACCCAGGTCTCCATAGCTGTCCAGTGCTGAATGCACTATACGATACTGGCTCTTCCTTTCAGAATACTAGAATCAGAATTATTAGGTCAAGATCCAAAATATAGTTATTAATACAGATTAAGGTGCAGATATTTTAAAAATGGTTGTTGTATTTTGAAATTAGAAAAGAACACATCTGACAACAGAAATGGTGAACTGCAGCTGTACTAGTGAAAAGGCTTCTTTGCTAAAAAAAAAAGATTTTGTCACATGTTTACAGTTTAGTATTCAAATTCCAAAATTCAGATTTTTAGTAGTCTCATCAATCAAAAAGACCATGAATTGCTTGATATAAAAAATTAGAGTGAAGCTAAAGAAGAACACTAAACCACCTATTACACCAAAATAAAACCTGAAAAACATCCCTGTAGAATTTAAAGATAATGTATATACGGTATATAAAAAATAATGCACAGTTAAGCCCAATTAACTGGGAGCCAGAAGAACTCTGGACTGAAGCCAAGGACATTTTCAGGGAAAAATGCAGAATGATACCATATGCAGCCAGGAAGAAAGAGAAGCATCAGTGCATGACAGAGGAAACTCAAGCAGTTAAGGACAGATAAAAAGCAAAAGTTAAAGGTGCCAGAAATAGAATCTGAACCCTGAATGCAACTGTTCAGCAACTTGTTTGCAGGGACAAAGAGAACTGCTATAATCAATGCAGACAAAAAAGGGAGAAGAAGAGACCTCTTCCACAAGATCTGAGAAATCAAAGGGAAATTTAAACCAATACTGGGGAGGCTGTCTGATCATCAGGGGAACACATTACATGACTAAATACAGATAAATAGTTGATAGAAGTAATACATTGAAGAACTATGTAAAAGAGATGAAAGTATGACAGATTCATTCAACGAAGAACAAATTCATTCAAGGAAGAACAAGTATGGAAAACAAAAGAATGGCCCACAGATTGGAAAAGCTCTGATCCCCAAAAAACAATTCACTAGAGATTATAGTAGCTACAGGACTATTTCATTAATCTCCCATGCAAGAAAATTATGCTCAAAATTCTACAACAAAGACTTTTACCATATATGGAGCAAGAAATTTCAGATGTCCAAATGGAGTTCAGGAAAGAGAGAAGTACTAAGGATCATATTGTAAATATACATTGGATGATGGAACACGCACCAAAGAATTTCAGAAGAAAATCAGCCTGTGTGTTATAGATTATAACAAAACCTTTGATTGTGCACAGCATGAAAGCCTATAGAGTGTTTGTAAAGAAATGAGTGTGCCACAATATTTTCCCATCCAGACATGTTATCTGTACTTCGTACAAGAGGCTATCATCAGGACAGAATATGGAGAAATGGAATGGTTTTCAACTGGCAAGGTGGTCAGGCAAGCTTTCATTATCTTACCCTATCTACTTAACTTTTGTGATTACCATATTCGTAAAGTGACGTTAGAGGAAGGAGATGTGAAAATGGTGGAAGAAACATAGAATTTAAGATGTGCAGATGACACCATAGTAGTAGCAGAAAATAGCAAAGAATTGGAAGGATTACTGAAGAAAGTCAAACAAGAAAGTGCAAAGGCAGGTTTATAACTGAACATTAAGAAAACAAAAATGATGAATACAGATGATTTATATGACTTTAAAGGAGATGATGAAGAAGACATTGAAATAGTTCAAGATTTGCTATACTTTGGCTCACTTATTAATCAGAATAGAGACTGTAGTAAAGAAGTGAGAAGAGTAGGACTTGGAAGGGCAGCTGTGAACGAACTAGACAAAATCCTGGAGTGTAAAGATACATCATTGAATACTAAGGTTAGGATTTTTGTGCTGTTGTATTTCTGATTTCTATGCATGGTTGTGAAAGCTGGAAATTGAGGAAAGCATAGGGAGAAAATCAACTCCTTTGAAATGCTAGAGAAGAGTAGTATAGATACCATGCATTGCTAAAAAATCATTGGGTCCTAGAGCAAATCAAAGACTGAATTCTTCCTAGAAACCAAGAAGACTAAAGTGAGACTGTAATACTTTGGCCATATCACGAGAAGACATGACTCACTGGAAAAGACAATAATGTTTGGTAGCTTAGAAGAAAATAGAAAGAGAGGAAGGAGACCACATTACAGATGGATGAACTCAATCAAGGAAGCTATAGCCCTGAGTCTGCAAGACCTGAGCAGGTGACTTGGAGGTCTGCCGTTCATAGGGTCTCCATAAGTAGAAATTGACTTGAGGTCAATTAATAACAATACAGTTTAGGATATTGTAGCATGAATGGTGAACACACTGAGTTTAAGCAACCTTTGTCCAACATTCCATTCTGCCTTTATTACAACAACTGTCACTTACCTAAAGGAGGAAGATAATGACTTTGCTAGACTTCATTGATAGCCTAATTGACATTGTCATCTCAGATCTGTGGAAAGGATCCAAAGTGGCATCTGATTTTTTTCTGGATCATGCATTATATGCACCTGCCTGCTTATCCTCAGATGTACCATGGCAATAGAACTAAAATTCTGTCACCAGATTACCTTAAACAGGAAAACAAAAAGCAGCAGCTGACTGCAGAAATCATTGCACCTTTATCTGTTTAAGGGCAAGCCTTTATAGTTCCATACAGTCAGACTGGTAGTGGGAATGCCTTGTGTAATCTATTTTGAACAAGCTAGGGGATCCTAAATCTTAATCTGTCTTTTATATTAGTACTTTTGTACATTGTGAAAGTCAGTTTTCTTTCTCTTTACTGATTCTCTATTCTTTTCTCCTTGTAGTTTCTTGAAACGCTCTCCTTACGTATTAACAGCATCTGTGTTTGCTTTAATGGAAGACAGGACCCAAATAACCCTCAACCATCCATTATGTGTAGCTCATCCAGAATGCAACATCATATGTTGTAGAGAGGGAGGGAAGGAATAGAGAAGTTAACTTTAAAGAAGAAATACAGAGAATACTGAATTCACATGGAAAATCTTAATGGAAAAGCTTGGATGGACAATTTTGTGCTTAATGTTTCATTTATGCTTAATGTTTACTGCTTTTTAGTAACTATAGAGCAGACTAATTGCAACTCTGAACTATCCATGTTAAGAAATACAGGAATATGTTGGGTTGATCAGATTATGAGACCCATTTCATATCAGTTTCATAGGCAAAAATGAGAAACAACTCCATAGTCTTAACTTGTATGCAGTCCACATACGTGCAGAAGCCAATAACTGGATTTGAATATTCTGTGCTCTCAAATGGGATTCTCTTCTGATGGGATACAGAGTGAAGACGAGTTCTAAACCTTGTCTTTGAATTGCTTATCTGTGCTCATTTGGGTTACTTTTTCAATCTGTGAAGAGTCTGTAGAGATAGACAGATTTGGCTGTATGAAGCTACTATGACTCATTTTTAGAATGAAATTCACAAAAGTCAGTTCAGGTAACAAGTTGTAAAAATGTTACACATGATTAAATATTTTTGCTGTTCTTTCCTTCTTCAATTTAGGGAGTAACTATTCCCAGTCAAAGGCGCTATGTATATTACTATAGCTACCTGTTAAAGAATCATCTGGACTACAGACCAGTGGCACTGCTCTTTCACAAAATGATGTTTGAAACAATTCCAATGTTCAGTGGTGGCACTTGCAGTAAGTTCCTTTTTAATCACTTCTGCTATATGAGATAGCATTTCTGTTTGTTTCCAGACCGTTGTATTTGCTCTTTGAAACTAAGACATATAAACTATCTTAAAACTGTACTGCCTTGAGAAGCAGAATGTTGAAGATCTATCAGTTTTGACAATTTATCCCTATATTCGTTCATACAAATTAAGATTTGACTTTCAAAATGATATTGATTGCCATTGTTATCTGAGGAGCTGGATAGGAATATAGTAAGTGAACAAAGTGCCTGTTTGCTTGGAAGAAGGTCCCAGATTACTTATTCTCTTTAGTGAAAGGTATCTCAGATAATACATGATGGAAAAGATCTCTGCCAAATTGTCTTGGAAAGCATTGCCTCAGTAGATTATGTTGGTTTGGATGAACATTATATAGTAGGTTCAAAAAAAGCAGATTGGACAGGGAGATCTGGGTTCAACTCCTGACTCAACTAATGATCATTTTGTGACCATGGGCGAATCTTTATTTCATGCTTAACTACTCCACATAATTCTGTCTTTGGAGTATGAGGGACACAGGTAGATAATGAATCTGCCATTCATGAAGCTTGGAATGGGAATGTGATAGGTACATGTTCTCTAATTCTTCCTCAAGAACGTTAGTTACAGTAATGTTTCAGGTCCTTTTAGAATTTCTTTTGTTACCTGATGTACGATAATTATAGAGGCTTGATTCTTAGCATTTGCCCTAGTACTTTTCCATTGTCCCTTAAAACATGGCACAGTTTTGTCTGTTGCACAGATATGGTGTTCACACTGTAACAGTTTGCTTTCATATTTGAATACAGGGCTAATAGGAGACATTGCTGGATGGCTTTAGTTACGCATAATGATTGATAGGAATTAGCTATACTTTTCCAGATTTGATGGAAGGCAGTTTGTTCTGCACAGATTCACCTACAGATTTCAGTTAATGGAAATTGTTTAAGTTTCTGAGAAAGTTTCATGCAGAGAAATATTAGATCAGTTTACTGTCATGCATGTGGCCCACTCTTACTGTCTTCTTGAGTTTATGTAACAAGGTGTGTGTCATATCCTGCTACAGTTGTTGATTGTCGAAATTGTTAGAACTTTTTTATGTATGTGTACAGTGGAGAAAGTAGGATATTTTGCTTTTATGTGTTGTGTTGGAAGGGTCTTTGGAAGTCATTTAAATTGCTCTGTTCCATGGCTCCCTAGTGTGGGAAGTTAGTATTGTCCATAAACTTCACATTTATAGAAGCCTGACTTCCATCTTCCTTCTCATTACTCATGTCTTGAACATAATATGATAGATAGTGCACTTAACTGGTTAATAGGTGTAAAGATGACAGTATACAAAAAAGTTATACTTGGGGGCATCCATAAAACTTACATATTACCATGTTACATATTACATAACAATGTTCATTATGTCAAGTTTGAATTAAATTTCTGTCATAATTAGTTTGAAAATATTCTCACCAGTATCACTAATTCAAATGTTGCAGATTCCTGTGCTCAGTTTTATGCAAATATTTTTCTTAGGAAAAAAGCTTGTAATAGTCCAGTACTATTGATGACTGATGAATAATTTTAACTTGGAAGGTGGTGGGTTTGTTAGCATACCTAAATTACATAGCATAACTTAATTCCTATTGGGTATTCATGACAAAAGGCTTTAAAGTTCGCGTTCTTTTTGAAATCAGTTCCTTTTTCTTACTGTTGTGGAATGTCTGTTTTTATCATGCAGATCCTCAGTTTGTGGTCTACCAGCTCAAGGTAAAGATATTCACCTCCTCTTCAGGACCCACAAGACGTGAAGACAAATACATGTACTTTGAATTCCCTCAGCCATTGCCAGTGTGTGGTGATATCAAGGTGGAATTCTTTCATAAGCAAAACAAGATGTTGAAAAAGGTTTGTATTTTTTTTAAATCTGAGAAGTGTTTGGTTTTTATTCTTTGCTAGTTCTGCATACTTCTGCCTTCAGTCTTCTTCCTGCTACAGGAGGCTTCAGATATTCTACCAAAGCAAACTTAAATGGTGAATCACATGATTCCATAGTTAACCACTTCTGCATTTTATGTGGCACAGTGAAGTATGTAAGCGCCACCTACTTATTTTGTATTGTGTCTAAAAATCTGTAGGAATTCATTGCAGATGTGTCAAGTCTGCTTTGTTCCCATAGCATTTCACTTTCACAGAGGCACACCACTATATTTTGTATTGTTAACTGCCTTGTGCTCCAGTATCTGAAACAGACTGGGAAATAGTATAATTAAATAAATAAATATTGTGTTATCTGAAGTTCCCAAACCATCTTTAATGGTGAGCAACGAGTTGCATTAGATTTTTTAGCTTATACACATGAAATTATTACAAGCAAATCAGAATGAGTTGATAAAAAGTATTGCTTGCTGGTGGTGGTGGTGGTGGTGGTATGCTGCTTTTGGAAGCTAAGCAGGATTAGGCCTGGTTGTTAGTTTGATCAGAGACCACTGGCAATATCAGGGATCTTTCAGTAGGGTCAGGAAGAAAATGTACTACAGTCCTGAAGATTTACTGTCAGTTGGCAGTGCTGGGATCGATGGACCAAAGGCCTGACTTGATATAAGGCAGATTCCTGTTTTCCAGTGTTCTGCAATTCCAGAGGCTGGTGTACTGTTTTCCCAAGGCTTTCAGGATTGAGGACCAAGCTAGATAAGGCAGTAGCCTTGTATTTTTCTCATCAGCTTGTCCTGTATTTGCATAAAGGGCTTAATGGGACAGATATAAGGTAAAGATGGACAGAGTGCAGCCTTCCAGGATTTTTTTTTTTGAGGGCTCTCAGATCCCCACTTAAGTAAAAAATGAAACATCTTAGGGGCATGACACAATTTTGCTTGCCTCCAATTTAAGCCCAAGAGAAGCTGCCTTAAGATTAGGATGTAAAGCAGAAATGGGCTTATTGAGGTTAAGGTTATGGACAGTCATCGCTCAAGATTTCTTGCTAGAAATGAGTAAAATCACTTAAAGTTTTTGCATAGGACAAGGTTTTGTTTCAAGTATGCCCAGAGACAGCATTGTGAAGTGGTTTGAGTGTTGGACTATGACCCCAGAGACCAAGGTTTGATTCTCCACTCAGTCATGAAAACTCGCTGGGTGACATTGGGCATGTCACAGGCTCTCAGCCCCAGAAAACTTCATGATATGTTCACCTTTGAGTTATCATAAAGTTGGAAATGACTTGAAGGCACACAACAACAACAAATGCCCAGATTTCTAGTCTGCAATTATTGGGCTTCTTTAAGCACAGACTGCAGGTGCATTTCAGTAAACAGAATTTCATCTGTTGCATTAGATGGAAGCAGTGAAGATCTGCTAGGTCGCCTGGAATATTTATGTGCTGTTCTTTCCCATTGCCTTAATGAGTGGAAAGTAGAATTTGCTACCATCTACTTTGTGACAGTTTTTTTTTTTAAATTAGAGCTGCATTCAGTCAACTTCTGTGCAGAGTGATACTTGCATTCTAGTATATTGCATTCCAGTTTTTAGTAATCCTGTATTCTAGAGCACTGTGTGGCACTGTAATGGTCAGGTAGTAGATGTGGTTAATGTCCTGCTTTCTCTATAGCAAAAGTATTCTAACTCAGTAGCTCCCAGAGAACTTTCAGGTCTACTTAGGTCAGTCTACCACTGGAGATAAGTAAAATTGCCTGGCTGTCTGCCTTGATAGCGTTGAAGGGTAGGAGTATGAGTCTTTGTAATACAATGGACAGCCCAGCCACTTTGAAGGTCAGGTTTCTCCCCAGTTTTCTACTAGGCCATACTATGCCACACCACTTACAATCAGAAGTAACTTCCGTTTATGACTTCTGTTTCCTTGGCCAGTTTTGTGCGGGTTAGGGGTATAAATTAGGTGTCCTGTTCCCGGAGTCCTTGTGATTGTCATAGAGGCTGGGAACTGGCTTCAGTGTACATAATTGAATTTAATAAGGTGTGTTATCTTCCACATCATATCCAAGATTCAAGGTATATTTGTAATATAGACAGAGGATTAAAACGTCTTGTAGAAATGGACTTCAGAATTGAGTTGTTCCCAAATACACTGTTTCAACTACTACTTCATCACAACATGCTGTAAAACAGTGTTCAGAGTTTGGGGAATTTATTAAATGCAGAGGTGTTTGCAAGTAGTTAAAGTAAGGAAATATGTATGTTGTGTCCTCTTGAGGGTTTTTCCCCATATTTGAGTTTTCTGTTTTTTTCCCCGGAAGGAAAAGTGGATAGACATATATATATACAATCTAAGCTACATTAAAATTGTTTTCTTGGTTGGTGTTTATGGATTATTCTTCATTCACATCTGAACACACTTTTAAAATAGCTTCTCTTTGGCGTGGATGGCTTGTGTTAGAATCAGAAGGAAATAGAAACTGTAAGGATCTTGTTGGAATAGAACCTGCCATCTTCATTGCTTTTCCTTTTTAAAGTGAATTTGTTTTTCTTTATCAAAAGAAGTGGGATGATTAGTCAATTGAATACAGTAGATCTATTCTCTTTCAAGATCAACCTTCATTTTATGAGAGGTTGGTTTAGAAATGGTTAAATATTGGTTTTATGAGAAAGTATTAATATATTAAAACCTTATTTTATATAATACAATTGCTGCATTTGTGTGTGTTAAAACAAATCTTTTTTATGAGATCTTCAGTGAAGTTCTCAGATTAGAGAACTACAGCAAAGGCTTCCAGTGATGGTTACATGTTTGTATAACATAGTAATGTGTTTTGTTCAACAGTATTCTTCCTGTGATACAAAATACTTAATCAGTAAGGCAAAGTAGAAGTTAGAGAGACATAATCTCAGATATAAACAGGTATGAAAGTATAACTATAGTATAAAATCTGAATTTTATGTATGAGTTGGCAGGGCTTGTAGAAGAAAATGGGAGACTTGGTAATCTTTAAAAAATTGGTTGCCACCCAGATATTCTTGAGAGTTCATAAAAGTTGCAGCTTAATTAATAACTGACAATAAAAAAATACACAATAGAAGTTTAGAAACTAGAATCAAAATGGTGTGTATACCAGTTAAAGTCATATAATCTAATCTCAGAGAACTAATATAATTTAAAAGGACAAGCATCCGCTGCCCAGAAAGTGAAAATTAAAATACTAATATCAGTATTAAAAATAAAAGTTGAAAATAGTAATGCTTCCTTGGTCTGAAAAGAGGTGTGCACATTCAGAGAAGTATATATAGGAAGAAACAGTCCTTCAGTTAGTTAAGTCCTTTAAGAAATACTTACTCATTTTTTATTTGCTTGTTCATTTGTCAAATAATGCATTACTCATTACCCCATTACTAGTTGCTTGCAGGTAATGAGCACTACCCAACATGTCACTATCAACTTTTAACAAGAACAAATTAAAAATAAAAAATGCCCCAGATTTCCCCAAACTCACACTTAAAGTAGCAAGCAAACATTAATTACTATGCAAAAAATGTGTAGTAGAGAACATTGCTGTGGTTAAAATATTAGAAAGTAGTGACGTTAGCCTTTGTTACTAAGAAAAAAATGTTACCCGTAATATTACTTATGGTCTTGTATTATTTCTGGTCATGGTGAACCCATGGTTTTCATGGTGCCATGCCTTATTGGGTGATACTGTACTTATGTCAGAGGTTCAGACTTTTGATGAGATCTTCTGACTGAGCATTTTTCCTCTGAGAAAGAAGCCATGTATATTATTTTTTGTACAATTGGACATCAACAGCTTGTAAATAAAATGTTCTAATGAAAGTTGTAGAAGCTGTTTATGGGAAGATGATATTCTAGGGCTGTGAAACCAACTCACCTAAATCTGGAATAACAAAGTGAACTGGGCTGTTTTGGACTAAGTGGTACCAGCCCTGGATCTGATTAGAGTTGCTCAGTTAGGTTCTTAAACAGAATGACACAGTACAAAGTGCTTCAGAATAACGTGAACATTAAAAATAAGCAGGAATAAGCAGGGATGTCATTCTTCACTAATTTTCTTCTTGAAGATAGCAGTGAGTAATTTCAGAAATTTTCTTCCTGCTACAAGAAATTACACAGGTTTTGGAGGCAAATCACAGTTCACGATTTATTCTGTGCAGATTTTATACATGGAAATTTTGGACAGAAAACAACATTTTCTGTGCAGAAAGTATTTCAGTACAGAAATATTAGTTCTTGCACAGCAAATGCTGTTTGCTGCACAGAAAATTCTGTTTTCTAGGCAAATCAGCCATGTATGGGTTTTATACAGAATAAATCCTTAATTACAGTATTTTCTGTGCAGGAAATGCTGATTTCTGCACCAAAAAAACCTCTTTTCTGCCAGAAAATGCTGTAATTGGCATTGACTGGCATTGATATTGGGACTGAATAATGATATTGAAGGAGATTGAAGAGAATCAGCAGATTTGTACTGTCCACATTTTTATCCCAATAAAGATCATCCCACGGCATAGCTAAGTCAGTTTCAGTAAACTGTACAGCCTGTGAAAGCAATTTTAAAAATTCAAGAAAAGAGCAACATGTTGGGACACAAGTAGTTAATCTGCCTTGCCAAGTCTTAAATTACTAGTTGAGCTTTAGAAACATTTTCAGGTTCCAATTTCATCATTTGTTCTTCATTGTTGAAATTCACTTCAGTACACTAATGACCAAGTAGCCCCCTACTGGCTACAACATTCCTTCTAATAAACAAAAATAACATCTCTTCGAAACACACTAGTCTGTTGGTCAGTGAAAAAACCAGACTTTTGATTCAGAGGTACTTGATAGTTTTTAAAGATGTTGCCAGAGTCATTTTGTGTTTTCCAAATAGAAAAGCTAACAGTATTTACCAGACTGTTCTAAAGTCATATAAATAAAGGTGCAACAGTGTTAGTTTTTCCAGGTGCTCTTTCTACCAATCTTGGCATAATATACCCAGATCAGGAAAGTTACAGAATTTCTCTGTAATCCCTTCAGAATAGGACTGGGAAATACCTGGCTGCTACAATGAGCATTTCATCTTTTTAGAAAGGAAATAAATAAGCTTCCTCTGTCATATATGAGAGGATAGTCCTCCAGGCTTCCAGAAACCTTTTGCATCCTCACATTTTTATCTACATAACTTTTGTAACTGCAGTTGAGAGTGATTTTTAAGCTACCTCACCAGTGTCTCTTTACTATGGTAACCTTTTATACTTACTGAAAAGTGGTTAAAAGGAGATCCTTGCCCTAGGTAGGCTATAACTGCACAGAAAAATAGTCAATCTAAAATTGAAAATATTTCTTGATGTAACACTATCTTGTAACACTGGAGAATTTGTATATGTCTTCATAAAAATAAATAAATAAGTAACAATAAATAAATTTTAGCTAAAACTAGTGGAAACTGATTTTTTTAACCAATTGTTAATATCAGTAGGACAGCCTATTGCTTAGTCTGGCCAAACAAAGTGTTACTCTAGACTAGAAGTGTGAAGGTTTTGGAGAAAACTGGAAAAAATCCCAGAGAAAACATTTTTGCTTTCTTTAAGGAAAAAAAGGGAAAATTTTGAGAATGTACAATAAAAAACCCCTCTAATGAAATGTACTTTGGAATGAGTGAAATCCTTTTAAAGACCATCCTTACTCATTTGAAGTTACGGGGACTTTAGATGCAAGGCATTCTACAGGAATAGAGAACAGTAAATCCTGACATACACTCACTCAGATCCAAGATGCATTTCTGCTCCTAATGGTTACTGTTATTTTCTGAGTAGTAAGTACAGTACAGCGATACATATCATATGGGTTATTTTCCCTCATGCCAGCTAAAAAGGCAGGAGTCTTGAAAAAAGTTTTCTGAAGTCCATAGATAAAGAGGAAGACTCATTCAAAGTCAATCTTTCAGAAACTGATTCTTAACACAGATGTATGATGCTAATATTTTCAAAGATATGTTTGTGGTTATTTGATAAACTAGTTCACAAATGAATGTGTATAATGATGATGTACTACTGGAGAGTTTAGTGTTTTCAGTGTGGGATTAAACTTTATATCCAAATATATTGTTAGAATAGTCCTTAACATCATGACAATATGAAATATTTAGTTACATTTTATGTTGCCAAAGTAGTAAAATAAGTTTGCATTTGATCTGAAAATAAGTATTACATGTATTTAATTTTCCCCAAATATTTTTGTTTCCTCCCCAAAAGTTCTGTCCCCTTCTCCCCCACCATACCTTCCAAATTTGTGGAAATCTTACACTTCTACTCTAGACCTAGAGGTCAAATAATGCATGAAGAAAGTATGGCTTTTCTTTTTTCTTCCCTGTACCTGGCCTATTTTAATGGGGCTTGTACAAATTGGTTAAAGTGCACTGTGAGGCAAGGTCAGGGAAAGATGGGTGATGGTGATTAATATGTACGTGGTTTTTTGTGGGGAGGCTGTTACTGCAAAAGAAGTATTGTGGTAATTGGAATAGCAGTGCATCAGAACAGGCTTGCAACATAATGATGCACACATTCCATATTATGCTATTTTGAACATGTTTGTTGGCTGATGGTTAATAGTTCATCTTGGAGGAGCTGATTGGCTTACGGATTCAAATAAACTGATACCTGCTTAAGTTGATTTGAACCTGTGAACCTTTTGGATAGACTGGACAGATTGTGGCTGGCCAGACTTTCAGTAGTCACCATTATTCTGGCCAGCTGTCCTTTTTATATTTAAAAAAACAACAGCAACATTGGTTTAGACTTTGGACTATATGAGTAGACCAATATTAATTGATTTACTTATACTTTTATTTATTTATTTATTTTAACCTTTATGTCCTGCCAAATGTCATAAGATATCAGGGCAACACAGAGACCCAAAACCATTTAAAACAGTAAAATGTAGTTTGAAGCAATTTAATATAAGTACATAAAACAGTTTAAGCAATATGAGCGATTCAAAACCATGTACTTACGGAGATTCAGTTCAGGATCATTAGACTGAAGAACATAAGAAAAGCTAGACCAGAGATTTGTCTGCTCTAAAATTCCCTTCACACAATGGCAAATCAATTGCCCATTAGTTGTACCCTTCATTTCAAACTTCTCCACAACAGATAAACAGAGATATACTGCCTCTGCTGCTGGAGGTGACATAGTAGCCATCTTGACCAGTTGCCATTGATGATGCTGTCCTCTATGAATTTATCAAATATTCTTTTAAAGCGAGCTGTGTTGATAGCCATTACTCCATCCAGTGCCAGTTTTTTTCCAGAGATAAATTGTGGATTTTGTATATTTCCTTTTATCTATTCTAAGTCACCCACTGGATAACCGTGGGTCCTCTTATTATGAAGGTGACAGAAAAGTTACTCCTGTCTACTTTCTCCACATTATACTAAATTGTATGCACATGCATCATATCTCCCAATACTCTATTTTTTGAAAAGCAAAATATTCCTAAACACTACAACATTTATTTATAGGGCAGTTGCCCCAATTCTTTGATCATTTTGTTTGCTTTTTTCTGTACCTTTCCAAATCTAGAATATCCTTTTAGGAACTAGGAACTATACAAAGTATTCCAGATAGAGTGGCACCACATATAAGGGCAATACGATAATTGACAGTTTTATTTTCAGTTTCCATTCTGATTATTCCCAGTATGCCATTTGTCTTTTTTACAGTTGACATTCACTGGATAAGATTTTTACCGGTAATCTGAGCTGTCTACCACAATGTCCAGATCCCTCTTTTGATCAGTTGCTTCAAACTCAGATCCCAACAGTGTATGTGTGAAGTTAGAATTTCTTGTCCTGATATGTGCTTAATATTAATCACTTTGCCATTTTACTGCCCATTCACTGAGTCTTGGAAATTCTTTTGGAGCTCTTCAAAATTGTTTTCTGTTCATGCTACCCTAAATAGTTTTGTACTGTCGGAAAACTCAGCCGTGTAAATACTCCACACTAGCTCCAGATAATTTATGAATAAACTTTAAAAGCAGCGGTACAAATACAGATCCCTAAGAGACCCAACTACTCATTTTCTTCCATTTCAGATGCTGACCATTTATTTCTACTCTATATTTTCTGTTCCTTAGCAAGTTTTCAACTCATAAGAGGACTGGTAACTTTTCTGAGGAATCTTTGTTGTGAGACAAAAACTTTTCAAATCCAGAGTAGATAATGTGAGCCAGATCACTCTTGTCCGCAGGTTTATTGACAGTTTCAAAGACCTCTAAAAATTTAGTGAGACAATACTTAGCTTTGCAGAAACCATGTGCTTGAGAATCCTTGATAACATTTCCCATCAGTTCACTTGGAATAGAAATTAAGCTAATTGGTTGTAGTTTCCTGGATCTTTCCTAGATCCCTTTTTGAAAATAGATATTGTGTTGGCTATTCTCCATTGCCATATTACAAGGCTGGCCTTGGGGGTATGTACTACATATTTTAGTAAAGAAGATCAGTAGTTTCAGTTTTGAGTTCTTAAGAAACATTTGGACCTGGTGATTAGTTTTGTTTGTAATTTGTCAGTGAAATCTTGAAATTCCTCTCTTGTCTCTACTTAAAAGCTTGTAACTTTTGAGCTCAGAGCCAAAGTGGTCTGTGTCAGCACCAAAGAGTTATCTTAGTGGATAGTATTCAAGAATGGGTGCTACAGTATGTCATCACCAACATCTTAAAGTCAGACTGGAAGCCATTTTAAAATACTGATTTTAGGGCTTGTTTGTTCTTATAAAACGAGTTCAGACAGTTTTATATGCAGTTTATACTAAAGACTTCTCTGGTTCTTCAAAAAGAATTTGCAGTATTTCTGTCCTGGAACACTTTACATTAAGAGAGGAAGAACAGCACCAAAGGACTATCAAATCAGTTTTCCAAGATGTTCCAGAAAGCACCAATATTTAATTAATTCTGTGTCCTATCCAGATTTGTTTCTTGTAGTTCATTACATAGGGCTCCTAACTTGAACATGATGGAAGCCTTTTATGCTCGTATATAATGGACTTCCGATCTTGTTCTAGGATGTGACTAGTCCAAGTCTCTACCTTGAAAGCTCTTATAAAGTCAGTAATAAAATCCATGTTTTACAGTGGTTCTGGATGAAAGGAATAGGTGAAAACAGGAGTATTATTGCCTCATTCTATTACCAAAGAAATGATTCAGGGTGGCACTCAGAGTCCTCCTGGCTCATTCTGGGGTTGAGTAAGAGCATTCACTCATGGTAAGAGAAGAGTTTTAGTGAGCTGCATGTGACTTGTAAATTTCCTGCTGAAACAGAACATTTCTGCTAGTACTATACTAAATATACATTATCCTTGTTTATAGAATATGTACAGTAACTGGAAACTTTCTACAACCCCTTAACAATTCAGGCAGTGCACACTTCCAAATGTTTGGGCCATGCTTTTGAAGAGAATGAATGACAGGAAATGATGTTTTTGTCTCCAGTTAGCATCAGAGCTGAATGGAAGTAATATAGCATTTTGAGAATCCTGGAGAAAAAATATTCTTAAGGCAGATGCAAAACAAAAAGAGAACTGTAGAAATGATACTTTTTCACCTCTCTGTAATCATTGCTTAGATACATGTATTCTAGTTTCTAACATGATTTTTATTATTGCAATTTTGAACCTGTAAGTTTCTCAATGTGACTTCAGTTAAACTCTCTTTGAAAATGAATATTAAAAGAGATCAAAGGTTTTGCATATTTTTTAGTCTGTTTTTAGAACTAGAACAAAAGTATCACTTGTCATTCTTTGGAGCAGGGGTTGGATAACATCAGCAAATACCTGGGCCACTTTTCTGTCCATGGAGGCCACAAAGACTGCGAAAAATGTCAACAGACAAACCTGAAGTGGTCCGATTTCAACAGTTTTGTTTTATTTTACTTATCCAGAAAAGGGGCAGCATGAGAGAGGCAAGGAAGCTAGGGACTGCAGAAATAGTCACACTATATCCACTCCTGGGTTTGACATTGTCTTGACGTTTCCATCTTTTTTTTTTTTTTAATTCTTAGTGTAGTTTTGAAACAGATGTTCTTTGGTTAACAGTTTATATTGAATGCAGCTCATATTGAAACTTCTATCTTGTCCAGAAAAAAAGGAAGCATTTTACTGCGTGTGTACTTTAAACCAAAGGTTCTTAACTTTTTCTTTACCACAGGCCCCCTTTAGATATCTTTTATTGCCACAGGCCACCAAGACTATATTCAAAGTTTAAATCTCTATAGCGTATCAACATATGTATTTAAAATTGTTCATCAAGGGTCTTCAGATTTGGAGAGAAGGGGGAAATACCATATTTGCCGGCATATTAGACACGCTGGTGTATAAGACGCACTCCATTTTCAGACCTTATTTTTTAGGAAGAAAATTTTTAGTACCAGGCTGAGGCAAAATGGATAGGAAGGGGAGGGGATTGAAAGGAGATGTGACATGAGGATTCCCCCTTTCCCTGTTTTCATTTGAGGATTCTCCCTGGGCATATCCCATTGTCTCAGCCTCAGAGGCAAGCCATGACACCCCCACCCCTAAACACCCCTGAGTTTTCTTGCCAGGAAAACTCCTCTGTAAACTGGAGCTGAGTGGCAGGCACTTAAGAAAAGCAACTGGGAAGGGGGAATGAAGACAGGAGCCACTGAACCCTGTGCAGAAAAGGAGTAGGGAGGCAGCAAAAAGAGGAGGCTCAAAGCATCTGGAGGCTGCTCCTCTTCTTTATAGGCCCGCCTCTTTTTGACTTATTTTCTTCCTCCACCTCCTCCACCTGGTGGAGGCTGGGGTAGAAAACAGGAACAAGCAGCTCCTCCAGAAGAAACCAAACCTCCTGCTCAGGCTGGGAGGGAAGAAAGTGCACCTCCGTCCTACTCCTTTCCCCCCACTCCAGCAACAGAAACCAACAGGGTTTTGCAGGTTGTGGTGAGCAGGAGCCAACCAACAGTAGGAGGGGGGAAACTGGGAAAATGCCCTGTGCCACAGTATGGGCAATTCCTTACTCCCCCTGGTTCCACAGCTGGTTGGCTCCAGGAAAAAGACCTGACTTGGAGGGGTGAATGCGAGGAAGGAGAGAGGGGCTGCAGCAAGGTGAGCTCTTCTTCTCTTAAAGGGGCTGCTGATGTTTTCCCACTTCCCTTGTTTTTTTCTTAAACCCAGAGAACTTTATTCCCTACAAATCAATAGTCTACGGAAGGATTAAACACAAGAGGTAAGACTGTACAAAGTACAAGCCCGACTCTAAGTCAATTGTTTGCGGTAGTTTTCAAAGTACCGTATTTACTGGTGTATAAGATGCACCCCATTTTCAGAAGGCATTTTTTTCAGGGGAAAAGAGTGTGTTTTATACGCCAGCAAATATGGTAAGTAACACACTCTTGTAATATTTTTGAATAATTCAAGGCAAATTTGTCTTCCTTCCTCCCTCTCTCCCTTCTTGCCATTCATTCATTCATTCATTCATTCATTCAATTTTAGCTGTAAAAGCTCTCAATATTTCTTCAAGCCTTTGCAGACACCCTGTGAGAACATTGTGGCCATCTTAGTGTCCACAGACCTCAGGTTAAGAACCACTGGTTTGAACTATTTAATAAGACCTTTATTTAATGTATGGTTTTTTTTTAAAAAAAATAGTCATGTTACTTTTGAATAATAAGTCATGGAAATTGATGAAAATTAGACATGCAGTGTTAGAGAAATGGAAATAAAATTTGAGTGTCAACCTTGACTTAGTTTATCATATTCTTAATGGTTGAAACTGACTCCAGAGATTCTGCTAACTTGAAACAGCCAGGCCTGAATTATGAACTCAGGCTCATACTGCTACCCT
Organism: Ctenosaura bakeri; assembly: GCA_948474755.1. Classification (NCBI taxonomy): domain Eukaryota; kingdom Metazoa; phylum Chordata; class Lepidosauria; order Squamata; family Iguanidae; genus Ctenosaura; species Ctenosaura bakeri. Next base: position 406,670 of record CAOLHI010001070.1, read on the forward strand.
GGCTTAAATGAACCATTTTTACAGTTCCTGATTTCTTTTGTAGCTCAGATTTTAGTGTGAATGAAAGTAGAATTAGAATTTTGTGAATGTGTTTATATATATTTTAAAAAATGAATGGCAGTGGTCTGATTTATTTATTTATTTTAACGTTTACTACAAGGTTTTTAGCTGATCTTATTTTTTGCTCTGTTAGCTGTTCTGGGTCTTATATTGGGATAAAGGTGATATATAAATGGAATGAATGAATAAATAGGTAGGTTGGCAATCCTGCTGGGTAGAACATGTGGGAATTACAGTTCAACACTATCTAGAAGGCTATGCCTTGCTCACCTTTGCTATAAATATTAAATGCTGAAAAAAATATATAATTTGATAATTGTATTAACCATTGGGAAAACAAAATTGAAATTCATAGCTCCACCAGAAGCATGAAGAGGGATAACAATGAGATTCCATTTTCTGTGTTGGTACAGAAATGAACATGAGAAATAACGTAAGCCTTCCCTTCCAGAATACTTCTCATCTGCTGTTGCTTCTGTGTACATGTCTATAGATTCAAACTTTCAGTAGATTACCTGTCATGTATATCAATTGTCTTTTCTTATGCTAAAGCAAGTTCTCTTTTGTTTTTAGGAGAAAATGTTTCATTTCTGGGTAAATACATTCTTCATACCAGGACTGGAAGAAAATTCTGACAAAGTAGAAAATGGAAGTCTTCTTGGGGATCAGGAACTTGATGGAATTTTCAGTACAGAGCGTTCAGATAATGACAAGGAATATCTAATACTTACACTAACAAAAAATGATTTGGACAAGGCAAATAAAGACAAGGCCAATCGTTACTTTTCTCCAAATTTTAAGGTGAGTGTAATTTGAAGCATCGACTAATAACATGTGAAGGATGTGCAATGATTTGAAAATATACTTTGAATTGAAAATTAGAAGTCCCTTATTTTATATCTCATGGCTAAATGCTTGACAAACCAGTAAAGAATATCTGTAGCTGTAAATAATGAAAAGATAGATTAAGAAACCTGTGTGTCCAGTATTCAGTTGACCTTAATTGCTTTTATTTACTCTATTGGTTCTTCCACGTCTCTTTTTCTCTTTCTGTCTGCTTAAAAATTCATTCTGAAATGGACAAGATGCAAACCTGCAATCTTTTGACTCAAGGAGCACACAACTCCATTTCCCCTAGTGATGTTCGTACCTTTTTTGCCTGATGAAGAAACTATATATTTATACTTTCAAGTTGGCCTAATTGTCACCGATATAAGTGGGGTTTTATTTAATGGTTAACACAACTATTCCTGCATTTTTGGCCAATATTTCGCTGTTTTTTGTACATTGAACCTCTTGAAAAAGTGATTGTGCTTCCCCATTCTTTGATTGCTATTTGCATACAAATAAAATAACAGGATCAAAGCTGGAAGAAGTACCAAACTGATTTTGACAGAACCTATCCTAAGCTGAATTCTGTCAAGTGAAGTTTGGAATATTGTGGGGAAGATATGAAATTTTAACCCCCTCCTTATTATGTCATTTCATAAGTACACATTCTGTTTTGGAAGTGCAAATGGTTTCCTCTAACCATTTTGGAGGAGAAATCTCGAAGTTGCTAAATCTTTGAGAAGGGGAGAGTAAGGTAGATAAGAGACAGAGTATCAGTTAGGAGATGGAAGAACCACTTTAAATTACAATGTGGAGAAGCCCTATGTATGTAACATTGCAGTTCAGATGTAAAATATTTGATCAGTCACTTTTAGAATAGTGCTACTCAAAGTGGTGGTCTGTGGACCGTGCCTGTCCTTGAAACATGAGATGCCAGTTCACAGAGCATCCCCCCCCCCAAAAAAAAGAAACAGCTGTAGCCACTAAGGTTAGATATGATACCAGTTCCTGGTACACTGGGAGGAAGAACTTGCTGGTTCCTCACATTAGATAGCCTGAGAAGCATTGTTTTAGATTAAATGGGAAACTTCAAATCTATAGTAAGGCTTTTAGTGTGCTGGCGGGCTAGAAGGCTTTCATTTCATTTCATAAGATATGTATTCTCTTTCTGGGTTTCTGTAATTTTAGACCATTTCCACATTAGGCTGTTATAGCGCTATGATTCCACTTTCAACATCCTATGGAATCCTGGGGTTTGCAGTTTAGGGAGGGGCCAGCCGGCCCCTCCCTAAACTGCAAACCCCAGAATTCCATAGGATGTTGAAAGTGGAATCATAGCGCTATAACAGCCTTGTGCAGAAATGGCTTTGCATTGTAATATTTGCAGTTGGCACTAGCTAAATAACTGAAAGAACATATCTGCCTTTCTCAACCTGCCTGTACCTTAAGATCATCAGGAGAAGGTGGGTTTTTTAAGTATGATGTGTGGCAGAAAGAAGAGCCTTCATTATTGTGTCACCCTGGGTTTAGACCATTCTCCCCATGTAGATACAGTGCTGATGTATTCTTTTCAGCACTAGGAGAACACCTATTTGCTTGTCCAGACATTTTAAATCAGTTTATGATACTGAAGGTATAGCTGGCTTATTTCATTTATCCCTTGTCTTTTTGTTGCTAATTGTTATGGAAATTTTAGTTATTTAATTTGTTTTGCAAAGCATCCTGCTACTGTAAGTTAAAAAGTGGTCCATAACTACTGTAAATAAACCAAATGATCTTTAAAGAGAAAGTGTAACCAGATTTTACTTGCACTTTTCCCAACATAAGAACACCAGGCAGTAGTTCATACTAGTCAGTAGTTCATATCAGCCATGTAAAACCCAGGATTTTCTCCTTGGAGCAGATACATATTGATTTCTGCTGTCCTCTTTTTTTTATCTTCTAGGTGAAGCTATTTTTCACAAAAACAGTAGAAGAGCCATCAAACCCAGAGGCTAGCAGCTCAACTTCAGTAACACCGGATGTTAGTGATAATGAACCTGATCATTATAGGTATTCTGATACCACTGACTCTGATCCAGAGAATGAACCTTTTGATGAAGATCAACATACACAGATTACAAAAGTCTGAATATTTTTTTTATTTGGGAAAAAAAACCACAAAGAAGAAAACTTGAATAAACTGATTATGGACCTTTTGAAATGGCAATAGGACATTGTGTCACAATTATCAGTTATAGGAACAGTTCTTTACCTGACCAATCTCAATTGCGCTCTGAAGCCGTTGGGCTTGACACTTGTTGTCCCGTTGAAAAAAAAGGTTACGTAGCTATGTTATGTATATACCTTTTTGTGTCAAGAGGACATTTAAATTTCAATTAGGAATACACAAGATGGCACTTTCCCATTTGATTCCAGTTTTATAAAAGTGGATACAGATCTGATGTGTATACGTAGGAATCTTCCTTTTGTGTTCTGTCACCAACTGAGGTTCCTGTAAAGCTCTTTCTAATTCACAGGTTCACATCCTGCCCCTTTCTTTGCACTTTTGTGGCAACAGATAAGTCTGAAGTTGACAGAGAAGTAACGGGTTTTATTACATTCAAATGTATGTAATATGGGTAGGAGAGTGGAACGAGAAGCTCAGAAAGGAATGTTTTTGCTGGACTCTGGACTGTGTACCATTTCCAGCTTACTTACATGCACCTCTTTAGCATGCAACAGTAATAAATCCTGGACATTTGAGGAATCGCCGCTGTCACTGCTTGTTTGTGCATTTTATTTTATTTTTAAGCATTATGGTGCTAGAAAAGGCAGCTAGAGGGAGTGATTCCATATTAGGGGAACAGGAATGAACCTTCCGCATCATCATTAAAAAATCTACAAATGAAGGGATTTGAAAAGGTGGTTATATGTGAGACAGTAACAATGACTTAACCATATAAATGTGGAGGCTATCTGTCAGAAATGGGCGTACACAGTTATTTGTGTGTTAAAATTGCCATTCCCTGAGCTGTGGATGATAAATGTCAGAGAAATATTTTTTTCTAAAAAAAAAAAATAGAAAAAAAGAAGAGGAAGAAAAAATCTAAAAATGTTGTCTTTTGAACATTTGGAATTGCTATTTTGAATTTTCATGGTGTAAAATCTCATTGGTTTATTGGCGTTGACTTGTTCATTATTGGTTATTCCACTTGAGTAAACTGATTTGGAATCCATTGTGCCCGGTGTCTATTAGCGTTAATAACAAGGGTATAAATGGTAACTAGTTGAGGCAGAACATAGGCTGAATACTGAACAAAGGGGCAGCCTGCTCCTCTAACATTCATTGGTGAATTTTTGCTCCCTTTCTAATCCTGTGTGTAGTTGCGTGCCTATAAATTCACATTGATTTTAGTAGGACTTGCATGTAGCTACACAGGATCATAGCTTTTACCCATTATGTAAATTTTCTCAAAGCTAATGGTAAGGCTTCCTAAGTTTGACCCAGTGCTATGAATCCATAGAAATAACTGATCGGCAAGAACCACCCTTTTAATTTTTTTCAGTGACTTACATTGAACTTGGTTTCTGTTGAACAGTTTGAAAGCCTCCTTAGCTGACTAAAAAGTTTGTGCTTTAAAACTTTTGGATGTTGACAGTGTTCAGTGTGTTGTACAGTTCTACTGCTTAACATGGGAGGGCCGGATTGGAGGTAGTTGAGTGGCCTTTTGCACTGTTGTTCTTCCTTTAGAATGTGAAGGTCTGAATGAGGGTTTGGATTTTGAATGTGTCAGTGGTTCCAAGAAGCCTTGCTTACGTTTTTATGGTATAGTCATTGGAAAAGGAAAATGGCATTATATATATATATATATATATATATATAATGCATACTCTTGTAATATTTTGTTTCAGCTACCATCCCCCTAGAACATGTCAAGAATTGCTATGACTGAAAGGTTTGAGTCCTAATTAAAACTTTATTTATGACAGTATTCATCATTAGCTTGAAAACACATTCTTCTAAAGTAATTTCTTGAGTTTCTGGACTTTGTGCTAAATTCTTGGATGTGCAGCAGCTTACATGTCTGAAATTACTTGAAGGCATCCCTTTGACAGGAGCTTACTCTTAGGCCCCGTGCCATCCCTAGTCATCTGTAGTCCCATTTAAAATAGCTTGTCCCAGTAGCTGAAAGGCAGTTGTATAAAATAGCACCAAGGTTCTTTGCTGTGGCACAAGTTGTAAACTGAAGGGAGGTTTACATGCAGCATCGATTGTTTTCAGCTTTAAAGGAAAAAAAGAGAGAGAGAAATAAAAGCATAGGGTGCTATTGTGCAGTTCCATGTTTAAATTCTAGCAAACGTGCAATATGTTAACGATGCCTGTGGTTGCCACAAAGTGCCTCGTTTACCTTTTAAAAATACTGTTAAAAATGTGTCATGCATGCAGATGGAAGGGGTGGAACTGTGCACTAAAAGGAGGCTTTAACTGCAGTGTTTGGTGGAGCTGCCTCTTTACTTCGCCAGTTCAAAATTCTCAGTCTGTTTTCATATAGAAAATATATATATATACATATATATATACTAAAAAGAAATCTGTCTGTTAAGCAGCCTTATTCTGATTCAGCCTCTTCAGATACTATTGTGCTGTGCAACAGTGGCTCTGTGTGTAATGCTATGCACTGAGGATGCACAAACAAGAACATGACATGTACAGGATAATGTCTCATACAAATCAGATGTCCGTTTGTTATTGTGTTTAACAGCCCTTTATCTTAGTGTTACAACTCCACTTAAATCTGATTAAAGTTTCATTCTTGTCACTGTGTTGGGTGTATTTTTATATGGAAATACATGGAATAAAATGGTTTAACTTTCTTTAAAGTAATGACAAGTGCAAGTGATTAGAGGAAAAACTCATATTTTTTTGCAAATTAGAAAATTTCAGTTTAAAAAACCAAATTGGTGGGATTTTGAAAATGTATGATTGGATTTTAAAAGTGGAACATTTCCTGTAGGGAACAAAGTATAATCCATATTCCCAAATGACCTGGTGTATGAATGTGATTGCATGTATTTCTCTTGTATTCTTGGCCCTATTCCTGTGTTATTGTTAGTGTGATTAATTGGTTCATTTCTGGTGCATGTAAGTGGAGGTAGCTCAGTCCAAGTTTCTATGTTAAAACCATTGCTTTTCCCTCAGTTAAAAAGAGCTCCAGTCACATGGCTTAAAAATTATCTGAGACCAAGGAGAGCTACAGAATGCAGGATTACTGTTAAATAGCCAACTGTTTTGATTTCATTGGTGATAGGGCAGCCTCTTTATATCTTCTCAGCTCTAGAACATTTTAACTGTGTCTGTTGTTTTTTTAAAAAAATCTACATCAAATACAGGTCCTTTGCTAGCAGGCTTTCTTCTTAATAAACTGCCAGTGTGAGTATGCCAGAGCTGGATTGCTGGGATGAGTTTTATTTTGCCACTCATATCTTTGTTACCGTCAGATTAACTGTTCCTACATAAGAATCAAATACTTTGATAAACTGAGGGCTGATTTTTGATGCTGAACTCCGTGTTTGTACATAGAGTGCTCAACAGGTTTGTCATTTCGATCAAGCCTAAAACAACAAAACTCTGCATGTTCATAAAATAAGGTTTTCTAACTTTTAAAATAAGGGACTCATTTAGTCCCTTAAATTGTAAAAGCCACATATTAGGCATACGTGGTTCCTACATGTCCTGGTCCTGAGTTCCTTTGTACTGAATTCTTAGTTTTGTATTACCACTGTATAATGCAAGTTGTGGCCCTAAACATCTTCCTATTGAAACCGTTCCAGATTAGCTTGAAGTGACCATTGAAAAGGGTGACACTGTGACATATTAACATTTCAGTCATTTCCTGCTTTGTGATAAAGTTTCCTGTGTCATACTAAGGTTATTGCTATCTGTTAGCTTAAGACTGTTAACCTTACAGATTCTCCATGCAAGTAGTCAGGTTTTTGGTACTAACATGAAATGGGTGGATGGGAATGGGGCATACACATTTCTTCATTAGAAATCTGATTTTTTTTTTACCATTATGCTTGAAAAATATATACTAAATTGTGATTTTTGAGGACTCAGGCTGTTGACATTTCATATCCCTTTCCGGTTAGGCTTTTCTGAAAGAGTAGAGTTTACTGTATCTCTGTTTAAGCAACAGTTTTACTGTATCTGTTCAGTACTAGTAGATGGCTGTATTCTAGCAGGTTTTGTTTGCTTCCAGTAAAACATATATGGCCGTCTTTGGTTGTCATGAGGTACCTCAAGGTTTTCAACATGGATGAATATTTCCAAGCACTTACATCAGTTTTAAGTGGAGCCTGATTCTCTCTGGATGTGCAGACTGTTATCGTAGAACCTTCTAAACCCACTGTAGTCCTTTGTGGTCTACTCATTTAGAAGTTAAAAGTGTATACTAGCACCTTTTTTGCTATTTAGAAGCAGAAACAGCTGACTAGCAGGCATAATCATGGTTATGCGGTAGTGTTTCTGTTAGCTAACTTTAAGTACAGCTAAGCATTAATATTCAGCTGCAAGTGTGTGGCTATAATGGCTTTGGTTTGGTTTGAGACACTTTATTTAAAAAGAGGAAATGTCAAAAATAAAAGAAATCCTCCAGGCCCATTTCATTTTGGCTCTTTTGTGTTATGTTCAGAATGCTTATGCAAAAATCTGTTTCATATACAATAGACATATCTCTATTTTTGGTATTTTAAGGCATTGCATCAGCTAGCATAAACTAGAAGTTCCACAAAACCTGGAAATACTGCAGAATACTAGGATATAACTAAAATACTCAAATACAGAAACAAGGAACCAAAGTAGTAAAAGTCAGGAATCATATAACATTACTGTTCTGCTGTCAACTCCACCAAGCCCGCTCTCTCTAACTGAAGCTACCCTGGCTTTTCTAAAGGAGTTTAGAGGAAAAGGAATCCAGGACTGGGTTTCTTTTTTGTCTTCCCTCCCATTGTTTTACTGATTATTTTATTGCATTCCTAATTTTGAGCCAGTGGTTAGAAAATATGCAAATATTTATCTGAAATCTAAAATGGCTCTTGGATATCAAGCAGGAACATAGTGAAAAGACACTGTTGTGCTTTAGTAATAATCTTCTCTGACGTTTGTTACCTGTACAGTGTGAGACTGCTGAAAATGTGGTTTCTTTCATTAACCACAGTTTTAACAGTTGCCTTAATCCTCTTTCCTCTGTTTTGAGTCAATCTGGTTATTTAGTGACGTTGAATGTTCCTTCAAAACTAATGAGTGATTTTTAGTTTGATAAGAGATAGTTAATGTTAGCACATATTTGTAGATAGCCTTAACCTGTGGTTAAAAAGCATGTTGCTTTTCCCATTAATACCATCATCTTAACAAACATTTGGTGCTTTAAGACAGAAAAGATACCTATCTCTTTCTGATGAATGGTAGCTGCATTGTGCACTCCTTTTGGAATATGTGGTGGCCTGAGTTTGTTACCTCAATCCCTGATGTAGGAGAATACTCCCCTTTATGCTGCTTAATTGTTATGTTATGTTCTTGATTTTATTTCTGGCCCTTTCTAAAGTAATCACAAATAAGGTAACTGTAGTAAATTACAGTAACTCCCTATAAGCCAGTCCAAAAAACAATCAATCAAAAAGCCCTATTTAGAAAATGACTGTGCTAGTTAGCATATAATATACTTAATGCCATTATCCTGAACAGTTGATAAGTGATGATTGGGTGATTGGTACTGCTTTAGTGTTATCAGTATTTTACACTTGTTTGTGCTAGGTATGCTACATCTGATGGTCTGGTAGCTTTTATTATTTTGGTGTTTTCACAATTTAGCTAATTTATTTTACCACATTAAGCAAGAACTGAGAACCCTGATTATGTTTAAAGGGAAAAAATAGTTGTATTTAGATTATATGCAGATGTGTTACCAAATTCTTTGGATGATCCCATCCAGCGTCCTTCAGTGGAGGAGAAGGGAGGCAATGAAGAGGAAATCCCACGGCAGACCAAATTTACTTTATGTATAATGTATAACGTTTGTGTGCTTCTGACTGCATAAAAAGTTCTGTGAGAGGTTTAAACCTGAGTATAAAAACAACTTGAATACAAAATAAAATATAAAGGCACAACATGAAGAGGATAGATGAAACAGAAAAAAAAATTAAGACAGCAAAACTAGACTTAATCCACCTATTTTAAAAGACAGGGGTTCATGAGTTATTTAAAAAGTCTGGTTGGCAGGGAGAAGATCTTCACCTGGCATTATGAAGATAACTCTAGGAGAGAACCTCTAACAAGGATGTTAGACCCCTGAAAGACCCCTGTCTAGTAACTCATTTCCATTAAGTTGGAGACAATCAGGGCATCTGAAGAAGTTCTTATGGTGTGAGTAGATACGTATGAGAGAAGATAATTGATCTCCTAATCTGGCCCCAAACTGTTCAGAGCTTCAGAGATAAAAACCAGCCCTTTAAACTGTCTATAAATGACCTGGGAATCAGTAGAAGTAATAAAAGTACAAGATGTAATATGTCATAGTAGCTGACGTCCACTTAATTATCTTGTAATCCTGTTCTGGATCAGCTGCAGTTTTTCACTCATGGTTGAAGGCAGCCCTAGCTGTAGTGTGTTGGCAATACTGATGCATCACCACCTGTTGGGAACTCACTACTTGGAACACACAACTAGAACAGTTCTCTCAATTTCCTTGCCAAGTCATCTTTTTCAACATTTTGGTGTCATTTGTTATGACTGGGCATTAGAAGACTAAATCTTAGGAGCTCTTGAATGTTGCCTCCATTAAAAAATACTACAAAAAGATCCTTGGGCATTTATTAATCAATATCAGAAATTTCAATTAAGTCTTGGGCTGTTTACTACTTCATTGTCAAAATTGATTATGGCATAGTCATAGCGTAAGAATTTGAATCTGGGGAAGAGGAAAACAGATTCCTACTGTCTTCCTTAGCAGACAGCCATATGCATGCTGTGTGGTTCGTTCCTTTTCTACTCATGCTTTTTTCTAATGACTTGTTTCTAAAACAGGTTTCATTCCAGAGGTCTTCTACCTGTTGATATCCATTGATGCATCTCTTTTAAGATGTGATGTTCATACCAGTGCATTGAGTCAGTAGTCACATTAAGTTTTCATTCTGTCCTGTCTCCCCACTCTTGAATGTGACTGTATTACTCATGTGCAATACTAGGGTAGAAGTTAAGGAATTACAAAAAGCTATTCTAAATAGACCTGAGACAGTCTCATGCACAGCAAGATTTTTAGAGGAAGCAGAACTAGGCTGGGGATATTGGAGACATTGCATGAGGTCAGAAATAGTTGTGGTTAAAAAAAAAAAAAAGACTGATATAGGAAAGCCCCAGAATGACTCCCACCATTTTCAGAGCCTTTACCAGATGCAGATAGCACCAACCTCAGCAACTACAAAGTAGCTTTTAAAACTAAAAAAATTTTTTGGGGAGGGGTGTAGAATGTAATAGAGATGCTGAATGAATATCATAATTCAACTGATTCTAATTGACCCAGGAGGTTACTCATCCTGATTGCAGTTTAGTTTTACACTGGTTTTGCTTTCTCTAAGGATCTCAAGGATCAGTTTCTTAGGCAGTCTCCTGTTGGGCAACTGGTAAGACCAAAGCCTGTTTAGCTTCAGAGTTTGGCACCAAAGAGCTTTATTAGTCAGCTGATTTTCCGTTAGTTGATTAAGAAACCAGTTAATCATGGCAGCCAACACAAGTTATCCTATCGTGCAAAAAATTTAACACTTAATATGTAACCCTTTACAAGCTCTTAAAAACTGTGTCAAATGCCTTCATTTCTAGTATGCTAGCTTTAAGATACTCTGCAGCTTTGTACTGGCATTTCCAGTTATTTTGTGCCTAACCTGTATGAACTGCAGGTATGCCATAGAACCATCCAGTGCTGAATGGCATGTATGTGTCGAGCAAACTGCCTCTCAAGGCAGTCTGTCTACTATGACTGAACTTGAAGGATTTCTTCTAAACTTCCAAAGAACTCCTGAGTTGAAGCTACCATGTACCTGGCCAAACAGTTTGTGCATCCAATCCAATGTTGTCTGCTCTGAATGTCTTGGGAAGCAGTCTTTCTCATTACCTCCTGGCTGGTCTTTTATCTGATGATGTTGGGATTTGAAGTCAGGCCCTTCTGCATACAAAGCATATGTGCTAACACTAACTTGTGACCCCTCTCCTCTAGAACACAGTCTGAAATCCACTGTTTCAGAGCGTTTGATCTATTTCTTAGTAATTGGCATTTTTAGCATAGAACACTGCATCACTCCCCCCAAAAACTGTTCTTCCAGATATGTCTGATCTTCCTGTATTTCAGGTTTATCCACCCCCATACTTATGAGGGGCTTCCTGTAGCAGTTTCTTGCTGACCGTGTATTTTTTTTAACAAGGATGTAGTGAAAATTATAATAAGATTATATTTTCTTCTTTGCTTGTTAGCCAAGTGTCAACAACTTACAGTGTCATTCCAGAGTAATACATTTGCAATGCTATGTTTTTACTGTTAAACATTCTGGTTTTGGTACTTGGGGCTGCATACTTCAAATGAGATCTGCAGCAGTTACTGGCAAATGTTTTCCAGTCCTTGGTGTTTTAAGGATTTGTTTAAATAGAGTAGACTAAAACGGGGGGTGGGGGGAGGCTACTTTTCAGAGGTGGTTGGACCCGCCTAGGTGATGATCATGAAGAACACAAACCAGATAATAGGGAAAGTAGCTCACATGCCATCTGACAAGATTTGTAGCAAGCTCTACTTCACCCTGTAGCCAAGGGCTTGTAAGGTCTTGACTGCAAGAATGAGCAGGTCTGTTTTGAGTTTGTTAAATGCTAATGTGTGGGTTCTTTTGTTCTACTTGACTAAATGGCGTGGAAGACTGAAGATAGTAAGGGGCTTAAGGCAGTCAGGGATGAATCTTCCTGATGGCAGTGTTCTGAGTGCAGGGATGCAGTGCCAGTGTGTGTACTAAGCATGCAATCTGAACAAGCATTATTTTATTTCCATATTCACGAAGCTTTTCATTTTGAACATTCTGAAACACTGTTTTCTATACATTGCAGGGAGGATTGTGATTTATTATGTATGTGCTCTCTTTATCAGTTAGTAACAAGAAGGCTATTAAAGTTTTATTTGTGGGATTTTTGACAGTGACTTAGAATATTTTAAAAAAATTAATGTTAAAACAGTAAAACCACAAATCAGTATAGTAACAACTAGCAAATATGAATGTAAAGCAGTGGATAAAAAGCATGAATTAGTATACGGTAACAAGAACAGCTGAGTTTAAACCTTGGTGCATTAAAAAAAAATCTAGCTATGGTCTTCACCTGACATCTGATCGTGAAGATGATACCAGCACCTCATGAATCTGGAGGAAGCTGCTTCAGAGGTGGGGTGCCACCACTTAAAAGGTCTTTTCCTTTGATGCCACTCACTTGATCTCTGAATGGTATTTGGGGAAGGTTCTCAGTGGATTACGTGTACTTCAAGCTGTGCTATTTCAGAAAGGTGATTTGAATCCCCCCTTGGACTGGAGGCTGTATATGCTGAAAGCAACCATGTTATAGAAGAGGTACATTATAACTCCTTCTGCGTAACTTACTAGGGCCCTTTCCGCACTGGCCTATTAAAACGGTGCAGAGCGACCTCCAACTGAGGTCTTCTGCACTGTGGAGTGGACTGGGGTGGACTACTTTTTGTAGTTCCGCACATCAGTCCGCTCTGGAGCAACCGGAACTGGCCGCACAGCGTGCTTTTTAAAAACGTATTTTAAGAGGTTTTTAAAAAGTATGGAGCGCGTGACCCCATGTCACTCCATCACCACGCTCCGGTGCAGATTTGCAGGCGCACACTAGTGTGTGCCTGCAGATCTGCCGGGGGCGGGCTTTAGGCTGGCGAGCCTCTCCGGTTGGTGGAGAGCCTCCACCAACTGGAAGCCACCATTTTGGACGCCGGAGCTGCGGTGCGACGAGCTCGCACAGCTCCTCGTCCCGACAGACTTGCCCGGACCCACCAAAAAGCTGGTGAGTAGCGGCAGGGAGTGTTTCTCTCGCCCAGTGTGGAAAGGGCCTAGGTTGTTAGATGTTAAGGAGCTTTGTTTATGCATGATGTAGCTTGTAGGAATATCTGAGGTATCAAATCTTAGGTCCTAGGTTTCCCCATATATGAATGATAAAGGGGGTGGATTTGCCCTCACCGGGCACTTTGAGATCTAAGAGAACTCAGTTTTGTTCCTATTTCACATTTCCCATGCTAGGAAGAGGAGGGGAAAGGAGTCAAGTCAGCTCCATTTCACTCCAAATACTAGTGGCACTGGTAGTATAGCGCTGCCCCAGCTTTTGCCTACAGGGAGCCAATAGGTTGGTGGTCCAGTCTGCCATCCTAAAGCATTTCCCCACTTCCCTTAGGAAACAGTACCTCTTGCTTAATCTCCGTACATATGTTGGACCATATCAGTGTTATCATCTCCCATTGCTTGTTCATCCCATCTGAAGTGTTGCTTGGACCAGCATTCTGTATCAGACATGTGAACAGTTCAGGTTAACTTCCATTTAGTTTGACTGTATACAGTTACATTGCTGGCAGGATTCTTATTTAAGGCAAGAGTCCATTTTCACTTACAGGAGGTCTCTTCCCATTCACCTTTCTATGATGTGATTGGGGAAGGGGACTACATAATCACTAATTTGAAAAAGGAGAAGTATGTAGTAATCTCTTTCCTTCTTTTCTTCCTCCTCCTCCCTCCCACCCACATTTATATCATGTCTCCCTCCCTAAAACTATGACTCGCTACTGTTTTCTGCCTCAAGACTGTCCTTTTATTCAAACGTGGACCACAGTTTTAGATACTTTTTCTGTCTTAGACGTGGAGTTCCCAGCCTTTATGGCCTCTCCTTCTGACTTGCTAGCCTCTTTTCCCTGTTCTCCCTCAGCCCCCTTGTCCTTGCTTATGAGTTTGCATGCTGAGTAGTACCACTCGATGTCTTCCTCCATGCCAGTCATTGGAGCAAATTTACGTCTCATCCTTGCATCACAGAATGCATCTGTTCTCAAAAGTTTTCCAGATGTGTAGTTTTCATTGTAATTTGCTTCTTGATTGCTTAGGACTGATAGCAATCTATTTCTCCAGCACTGAGAACTTACTGGTATAGCAAAAGTATTCAAGTATGGCAAGCTTTCTGAAGTTTTAAGTTTGTTGTTTTAAGTGGAGAGTGGTAACTTGAGAGGGCCCTCGTGAACATGTGCGGCTATTATAGACAAGATATTAGAGTTACAAGCTGTAAATTAGGTTGAGGCTGCGGAAGGGATGGGGGCCGGATGCAAACATCGTCTGGAATGAATGTTAGCAAGCAGGTTTTATTTGAGGCAAATTCGGGTATGTGGGAAAATGCCTTTTTGACCAGGAAAGATGAAAACAAATGAATAAACAAAGCAAATTCCTCAAAACCAAACAAAACATGGTAGATCAAAGGCACAGCTTTTTAGGCATGCAAGTGAGCCTTTAACCAATCTTAATGAAGAGAGAACTGCTGGCTTGACAAATATGAGCCTGGAATTATTTTTTTTCTCAGCTCTCTGCATAGAGTGAGGGTCAGCACTGGCAACAGATGTGGGGTTTCTTCCAAGGCCTGATTTTTCCCTGAAAAGCCACTCTGCTGTTCAAATATTGCTGGGCTGGCTCTACCATAAGACAGAGCAAGGACTGTTTCAGATGGTGGATTCAGGGGAACAACAATGGCGGTCTCATTTATGAAATCTACATTGCCCCTCTTGGCAGAGGAAAAATAAGCATTATGTCACACAATCTATCCTGAGCTTACGAGTTTAGGTGTGGTAAAAGATGCTGTTCCAGTGCTGATGTTAAGTAGGATTTAGTTACTAGTCCAGTCAGCTTTTAAATGTGGAGAGAGGTGTCTTGTTTTTGCTTTGTGCAGAGCATGTCTTAGGTTAGCTTTGCAGTATTAACAGATATGCCCCTAAAAGATAATACATACGGAGATACTTTTGATGAAATCCAACATAAACGTACATACATAAGACATACTGACCAATCATAGACACAAAGAAATTCAATTAGGAAGATTATATGTTAAAGGTTAATTAAATAAGAGGAGGTAAAGACTCTGAATAGACATCATGCAATTTGTTGTTCCAGCAATTTAGAGACCTAGTTTTGGAATGAATCTGCTTATACGTTATCTCACACACAAAGTAGATGTGTTGGCTATGCATATGCATGGAGGTGTGTGCATGCACAGAGAATGTGTATTAAGGGCAATACTGTTTTGTTCTCTTTGTAGGGCAACCTGAATGTCACAAAACATGTAAGTTTTTGACTTCTCCAGAAGTTTTGATCAGCCAGATGACAAAGCCAGGGTGGGCAGGGAAAAACTGCCTAGTGGTGAAGCCATGGGGTCTTCAGTATTAAAACAGAATATGACAACAACAAAACAGAATATGAAAAGAGACTTTACAAGGTTATGTAGATCCTATAATGGTTTCATGTTTCATGCAGGACTGTCCATGGGACTTTTAAGGACAAAGAAACCATTTACTGATGGTTTCCAATTTGTGGAAAAAAAACCCTTTTAACTGACTCTCTACTGTCTATTTCTGTTTTCTACATATCACAAGTGTGTTTTTTCTAAAGATGGAGAGATCCATGTAATAACTGTGGTAATGTGTGTGTGTGTGTAAATATTCATCGCATCAGTCTACTGAAGGGCTGATGGACTGGGAGACTCTAGAGGAAGCTGAGACTAGAGGACCTTTGCCAGTCCTGTAGTTAGATGGCGGTGCTGCTTTAGGTAAACAAATTGTCTCAACTGGTACAGGGTAGTTCCTCATGTATTCCTGTAATAGTAAGAGGAATGTCCAGCACCACTTTGCTACAGTGAAGATAAATGCTGCCCTCTACCCTGAGTCTCTTCAGGACTGTATGCTCCATAGCCAAGCTGTACTGCCAAAACATGCTAGTAACATGCATGCAAGAAGAATAACATACATCACGGATGACAAAACTTCTGGTCCTCTAAATATTTTAGACGCCAACTCCCAGAAGCCCTTGCCAGCACAGTCCGTAGCAAGGGTTGCTAGAGTTATAGTCCGAAATAGATTTGAGGGAACAAATGTTCTTCACCAATGATCCTTCTTCCCATGATGGTACTTTGTTTAGCAGGACAGTCATGATTCAATTTTGTTCTATACTCATGGTATCATGAAGATGTGATCAGCAGGTCTTTGTGGAAGAACTTTGAAAGAAACATTTCTTTGGCCTAAATGTAGAGGAAAAATGCTGTAAAACATCTGAAAAGAGATCAAATTTTCTTTGCTCTGGTTCTAAACGTGCATCATTGTTTTTCTTTGTGCTCTATGTAACTCACACTTGCGAGTTTTTAGCACCTGCAGAGATCGAGTTTGGAACCTTCTAAAGCCAAACAGTGGTTTGGGGCATGAACCTCACCCCTCTAATATCCTTGTCCTTAGCATGTCTCTTCTCTTCCCTCAGCTCCATTTTATCTATTGCAGTAGCATCAGTTTGGCAAAACTTCCTTAATCTTAGCTCTTGCCGTGAAGTGTGTGAATTTCTTCACCTATACCAGTGGGCTCTTAATCTTGGGTCTGCAGACTTCTAGTGGTCCTCAGGGCCTTCACAGGAGGTCCGGAAAGCACAGCTGCTGGACACTAACGGCAGCAGCCGCGACAGGGACATGGCAAGGAGGGGGTTGCGAGTGCTGAAATTGCACCCTCGTTTACAAACTATGACTCTGGGACCAAAATTTGAATCCCCTCTCAGCCATAGAAATCCACTGGGTTACCTCAGGCAAATCATAGTCTCTCAGCCTCAGAGAAAGGCAAAGGCAACAATTCTTGCCAAGAAAAACCTCATGATGGGTTTGCTTTAGTGTGCTATTAAGGCAGTTTTCAAATGGGAGAGAGATGATGGCTAGGGAGAACCACTCCCTGTCAGTGGCACTTTGTTGTTGTGTGCCTGTAAGTCACTTGAGAGTTATGACAACTGTAAGGTGAACCTATCATGGGGTTTTCCTGGCAAGATTTGTTGAGAAGGAGTTTGCCTTTGCCTTCCTCTGATACTGAGAGAAGGCAGCTTGGCCAAGGTCACCTAGTGTCTGAACAGGGGTTTGAATCCTAATCTCCAGAAGCCTTTTATAAATAAATTTGAATATTTAAATAAAGATCTGAATATTTAAATCTAAATTTAAATATTTAAATAGTGAGTAAATTCTTGGGGGTCCCCAGCAACCTATTGTATTTACAGGGGGTCCCTAGTAAAGAAAAGATTGAGAACCACTGACCTATATGATTATCAGGCTGGGTGTGTGGCATGTTCTTAGCACCCTCAAATTATTGCAGAGACAAGGGTACTTCAATCACATGCCAGTCAGCACAGCTGTTCCTGGTGTTGCAATACGTGCTTTCCACACTCGCACCTTCATCTGTTTTTATCATCTATACTTGTTCATCCATTGACCCTGGCACTTCCGGCTGGCTGTATTACAGTTGTTCTACTCTCAGTACCTGCATCTTCACTTTCAATAGTGTTGGCACCAATAGTTGCTTCTACAGAAGTCACAGCTGCATAGCAGGCTTTGGTGCTGACGTCAATTGTGCAATTTTGCAGTTCAGTAATGAATGTAAGTAGGTTGTACTTCCTAACTTTCACACTGCTCACAGGAACAAGGCAAGGCTGCCCAGGAATATAGCTATGACAGGGAAGCAACATGAGGGGGTGTTGTTTTCCCCAAAAGAATCTTTCGCTCCTCCCCCAATTTTTCTTCAGTTGCAAATTTCCAACGTTGAAGAGGGTGAGACATCCAAATTCATTCACACTTAGAATTCTTACGTTTGCTGTGTTTACATTCCCTTGGTAACTTTGCCTGTCCCTTTTCTTTGGATGCTTAAAATGCATTTCTAAATGTTCGACTGAAATTTTAAGTTACTGCAATTCTAGAAATTTAGGGAATGAAGGAACATTTCATTGTGGGGGCAGAATTCTTATGGGAGTCAGTGCCCTCCGTGTGCCCCCTTTGAGGTCCACTTCTTATCCAAACTCTTGCTCAAATGGCAGAGCTGTTAGCAACAGCAATAAGAAAGAATTCTGAAATAAAAAGGATAGGTATTTTTTTTTAAAAAAATTACTCTATTTGCAGATGATATTTCATTATTTAATTCAGACCCAGTTAGGAACATTGACCTTTTGGAAAGGATTCTAAACAATGTTCACATATTAATCAGATTTTACTTATGAAAAACTAAAAATGCTTAAGATAATTTAAAGTAAATAGACTCTTGACATTTATTATAGTGAACATATAGAAAAGATATACAAATATTTGGCTGTATTAGTGAACTTTTAGCGACTGGTGTATCTTTGTCTTAAAAGGTAGGCTAGCTGCACTCAAAGTTCACAGTTTGCCAAAACTTTAAATTATTTCAGTCTTATCCTATTCTCAACACATAAAGCAAAACTGAAGAATTGGGAGAAAACTGAAGAAATTCATACTGGGTGGTGGTGGTAATATTTTATTGATAATACTAAGCATAGTCCCATGTCACAAGTTGGTTTAAGCTATGCCTAATCTTGAGATATATTAATTCAGTTGATTCAAGTAGCTAAGTACATAAAAGTTCATGTTGTCATCTTGGATCCTAAGAGGGGAAAAAAGACAAAACTACATTACATAGATATATTTTTATACAATTCTTAAAAAGTCACCATAAGTCTTGACAGCAGTTAACAACAAGCCCCCAAACTTCAAACCTCTACAGAAGTCATTACTCAACAGAAAACTCAAAGCATAGTAATAAAAACATGGGTTTAGGTCACTGCAAGATTACATACAGAAGAAAGGATTACTTACTTGTGATTGTAGGTCATCCGTGAATTCACCCAGTCAGTTTGTTTATTGTGACAATAAAAGTTCATCATCCTTGCTACTACTCAGAAGCTGCCAGAACTTTTACTTGCATTTGTGGAGATGCATTTCTCTACACTTAGGAGGCACTGTTAGTACATAAATTTTCCTTATAATTTTTGCTTGCTATGCTCCCATTTGTGTGGGCCACAGAGATCATGAAGAAGAAAAATAGGTTGCTTAATTGGGATTCTTTCAGTGTTCATCTTAGAACTCTAAAACTCCTCCTTCCTTCACCTTACTGGATGCCACATACTGGTGTTACTATTGGTTATGAAGGAACATGATTAGAATGAAAGTGTTACTGAGCTCTAGAAGCTTCCAAACATTTTTTCTGGGCAGAAAAGAAGTCCCATTTTGGTGTGTGATAAATTTCTTCCTGGACTCCAACAAAGAATCTTTCAATTTCTTTCAGTTTCTTTTTCTTCTGCCTCTGCAGTTGGAGCATAAACTTGGATTATGGTTGTATTGATGGGTTTTCCTGGAAGTCTTGTTAATATGATTTGGCCAGACTTTGCACTGTATTATCTGACTGGTTTTGCCAAATCTCTCCTCACTATTAATACCACCCCATTTCTTCTTCGATTTTCATTTCCTTACTAAAACAGAGTATAATTATATGACTCAAAATGTCCCATTCCTGTCTACCTCAGCTCACGCACTCACAAGTTTTGCAATGTTTGTATACTTCTTTTCTTGTTTTGCTATGTCTAGCTTCCCTGATTCATCCTTCTCACACTTCACAGTTGTGTAATATGTGTTGTGCAGCTTTAGAATTTCCTTTCACCTCTGAGCTTGTTAACAACTGAATGTCCTTTCCGAACTGAGTCCTACTGTCCTAATTAGCCCCGGCGCAACCCATGGGTGCCCTCTGCTATACCCCATCCAACCTGGGAGTCTCATCTTCTGGCACTATCTCTTGGTTTATTTTGGATTGCTTCATCGTAGACATTCAAAAGGGGTTTACCAGACTTCCAGGCAGGATAGCAGACTGACACTGTCTTGCTGGCTCTCTGCAGTGAGAAGAGCTTTCATGGTGAAAGTGCTGGCCAAAAGGATTTCTGCCTGGCGAAACTTGACCTGGATTAAAGGAGAAGTGAGAGGGTTGCCCATGGGGGTCTGGAATCCTTGTTACTTGTGTTTATTCTTGATTAAACATGGAATCAATGAGGGAGGATGAGAGGAGGCAACATCTTCTCCTTTGCCATGAAATGCAGCTGCTCTACTCAGATTTGATGGGCACTAAGTTGGCACCTGCTTTCTTAAAATTATTAACTAACCTTGAGACCATACAAGTGAAGATTTCTTCTGATTAAGATGGTTGAACAGAGCCTTGTTAAGTCACCTTCTTTTTGCAACTAAGTGTGTTTACCCTACATGATCAGAATTTAAACAGAAGGACTGAAGGTTGATGTGCTTAACAGACTATAGTAGAGGATTTAAAAGTCTGTGTTTTTGCGGATGGATTGAACTTAATTAAATAGCAAATTTACTTAAGTACCTGAACTGATTTTTACTAAAAAGAAATTACATCATGGGAAAATGAAGACATTCTCTCTATGAAGGAGATAAAACTGTAAGTGGATGGTGGTGAGAAAACAGTCTGTTAATAGTTTGAATGCTGGGTTGAAGAGAGAACCTCAAGGTTTTTACAACAATTCTTGTTTGAGATCCATTATTTGAGAGATCAGGAACTTCCAATACGATGAAGGGACTGCTAGCAGATTTGACAGAATACTTGAGACCAGAGATTGCTGGATTTAAGAAGGAACTGTTGTGGAATGTAATGTGTGTGTGGGGGCGGGGGAGGTGGAGCTAACCTTGAAATGATGGGTAGTGAAAACTGTATGAATGAACAAATTCAAGTTGGCCTAATGGAGAGATTAGCCAGTAAAATGAAAGAAAAGGGCCCAAACAGTACTGGATTGTAAAATGAAGCAGTGCTGTGCAAGGGAGGAGAAGGAGGAGGCTAATCTGAAATTGATGTTTCAGGAAATTGATGGAAAAGCAAACTCATGAGAATTTAATGAAAGGACTAGCCTGTAAGGTTGAAGAAGAAGTAAGAATAAGATTAAAAGAAGAAGGTATTCTCAAGTTAATTCTTTTAAAGCAAAAAAAATGGAAGTAAATGGAAATAATAAGACATAAAGAAGAGAACCTGAGGTAACTGGGGGAAGGAAGGCCATGGCTATGACAGAGGAAGAAGAAAACAAGAATTAAATTTAAAATGAAATAGATGAAATAAAGTCTGGTTGAAATAGTTTATACTATTTGGTTACAGATATAAAACAATGAGAATTGGACGTGAGTTTAAATATAATAAGAATTCTGGAGTTATAAGGGAGTGGATTTAGAATGGATTTAGTGATGCCATATAATGTATAAGAGATTTATAGCTGTATTAATAAGACTTGATAGTTTGTAATTTGGCTAATAAGTTATTGTTGTGAAAAGTGAAAAAAATGGAATACTACTTATCACGATGTAATATGATGTAATGGTTTAGATGTTTGATAGGATTATAGAAAGACATGGATTGATATTTTAATGTTAGATAACTCAACATTGGAGAAGAAGAAAAATATTTTGGTTATCGAGAAATAATATAACGGGGCAGAAAGAAAAGAACTTTTGGGTTTTTATATAGAGAGGCTTGAAATAATTTGAGTGTTATATACAATTGAAGAATGGAAGTAATCTTTTTTTTCTTTACTCTCTAATCTTTTTCTTTCTCTCTCTCTCTCTTTGTGTATTTGTAATAGTTTAGTAAGCTTGAAAACTTGCAATATAAATATTATAAAAGGGGGAGGTGCTGTGCCTCCTTCTGTGCGGGTGAACCTATCACAGAGTTTTCTGAGTCTGAGAGTGTGTGATGCACCCAAAGTCACCCATGCCCAAGCAGAAAACTGAATCCTTGTGTCCAAGGTCATAGTCCAACAGTCAAACCACTAAACCACACTGGCTCATTCGTGGGTCCATCCAGCACAAAATAAAAGATCTGAGTCCCCCTGCCCTTAACATTATGAATATAGATTGCTTCTCCTACTCAGTTTAATGCAGAAAAAGAAAAATGACTATTGCTTGTTTCACAAGGACGGAAAGAGTTGTCCTTAAATTGTAGCCATCTTAGTTTAAATGAGGAACGTATGATCTAAACCTTTGGCCCATAAGAGATTGTGGATTTTGAATCTCAGAAACTCCAACTGACATGGGCAACAGTAAAAGGATTATGGAAGCTGTAGTCTAAAATGTATGAAGGACCAAAAGTGCTGCAACCCTGAGTTGGGCAGTAGAAGAAAGAGACCAGAAAGGAAGGTAATGTAAGGTTATGGACAGGCAGCCATAAGCAAGTAGGAAGAAGTGAAAAGGGGCAAAAGAAACAAAAGGGAACCTTTGCATATAGACAAATCCTTGTTCAGACAAATGCAGAGCTTGAAAAGTTGCTTTTTAAAAAGACTTGCTATTCTCATTCATTGCTTGATCCCCTTCACTCTTACTTGTTGTGTCACTTGTTACTTTTCCATTTTAAAAATAGGAGGAAAATGGCCTAAATTTTGGGGATGCCCCCAGGAAGTATTTCTCCTTCCACCAGGAATGGGGAAGTTAGTCTAGAAAAGGAGTGATGTTTTCAGCTCATTAGCCCCCTGCTAAGGTAACTGTTTTTGAGAGCCAGTGTAGTATAGTGGTTTGAATGTAGGACTAAGCCTCTGGAGACCTCTTGATTCTCTGCTTGGGCATGGAAACTCACTGGATGACCTTGGGCAAGTCACATTCTCTCAGCTTCTGAGGAAGACAAAGACAAACACCCTCTGAACAAATGTATCAAGAAAACCCACACCATGATAGGATTGTCTTAGGGTCACCATGAATTGGAAAGTACTTGAAGGTACACAACAACCAGGTAACAGTTGCAAGTAACTCTGTTACTTGTAAACCAGTCTTTCCAAGCTCTACACAACTGACATCACTCAAGCACAGCTATGGCCTCGTTGTACTCTTGCACCTCTTACTGAGGTGGTTTCTCACAAATCTTCTGGTTTATTATACCTGTCAGGTGAGAATAATACACAAAAATCTGCAGGATTTTCATGTTGACTATATTAAAGGGGCTGTTAAAATCAGCTCAAATACCCTGAAGGCACCAGATCCCACTTTATCTTAGAAGCCAAGTAGTGCAACTTGGGGCTCTTTACCAAACACAATTAGAGCACTATGGCCCTTTTCGCACCTTACCTTGATAGTGCGATGAACTAGAGCCCTCATGATGTTGCCAATATCGCAAGAGGCCCAGTAGAGAGCCCCTTGCAGTCTGCACACAGTAGGGAATTCGCGAGAGAGCACCAGTCTCCGCCCAGTGCCTTGTCCGCATGTCGGCGTCCTGGGCCACGCCCAGGTCCCACCCTGTCCCTGCCCCACCACCCCTGATTGGCCGGTGGTTTTTCTTTCTTTTTTTATTGTTTTGTCGACTAGCGTGCTAACGTTAACATGATAGAGCCTGCCAACAGGCTGTTTCATACTACGTTGGTAACATGCTAATGTGCTAACTATAGCACTGGGTTTTTTAAAAAAACAACCAAACAGAGTCGGCCGGACCCCGGGGGCTGCTGTCGTCTCGAGTGTGAGTGGCGATGCAGCCCTGGGGTGGCCTCTCGCAGCGACGTGTCCTGCAGTGTTCCCTGCTGTGATGGGGGCAGCAGCCGGCCTGCTGCTGGGTGGAGCGTCCCCTGGGAGTTGCTGTGTGAGGGACAGGCAGCAGGGACTGCCCACACCCTGCCCACTCCTGGGTCCTTCCTAGAAGCCGGATGACAGCTCCGCAGGCCCTCTGGTCGCGCGACCAATGTGTGAAAGGGAGGTTATTTTCACCTTTCAGGCAAAAATAAGAAAATGCGCTATCAGCACTATCTGTGGCCTTGATAGCACCTGGTTCACCAGAACGTCATGCAGTACCGCGGCTTGTGAAGAGGGGAGGGAGTGTGCCTAATACGCTTTAAAAATGCCATGCAAAAAGGGCCTATGATTCCAGTTCAACTGCCATGGCAACGTCCTATCGGATTCTGGGATCTCCAGTTTAGTGAGGGGTATTTTGAATGATCAGCCAGAAAGCTCTAGTGTCTCCCCAACCCAGAAATCCTGGGATTCTGTAAGATATTGTCATGGCATTGAAAGTGTTATAACTATGTAGTGTGAAAGGGCCCTTGGTTAGTACTTGGAAGAGAAATTGCCAAGGAATACCATGTGCTGCGTGCCATGTTTCATAGGAAGGTAATGGCAAACCATCTCAGAGTATTCCTTGCGTAAGACAATCCTATGAGATTCATGGGGTTGCTAAAATTCAAAAGGTGACTATTGCTAATACTGGACTGCAGCCAGAAGCACATTACTTGGATTTAAGGACTATAGTGGGAATCACTGCTATTGCAGTTAACTTACACAGAGGTGTGTGAAAATGTGCCTTCACATTGCCTGTTGACTTATGAGAACCCCATGAAGTTCATAGGGTTTTCTTAGGCAAGAAATACCCAGAGATGGTTTTGCCAGTTCATTCCTGTGAATTACAGACTATGGCACCTGGTATTCATTGCCAATTTCCCTTCCAAGTACTAACCAGGGCTGACTCTGCTTAGCTTCCAAGATCAGACACCACCTGGTGCCTTTAGGATATTGAGGTTAAAACTTACATAGGACTGGAGTGGAAAAAAGTGTCATGATGACTGCAACTTATTGTGTGTGTGTTTTTTAAATGCTGAGGGGCAGGGAATTGCCATTGGTGGATGAATGGTAAGGGGATTCCTCTACTAGATGTGTCAATCAAGTCAGCATGGTTGTGCTAGCTCCAACCAGGTTTGCAATAAGTCTTTCACTAGCATTAACATAGGGGATGGGAGTCCTCCCTTCTTTTTGGTCATCCTGTTTCATCATACCACATATCAAGCACTCACTCCATAGACTTCCACTCTCCCCTGCCTTTGTTTTTGCATTTATATTTAAAGAAAACAAGCTCCTCTGTTTTCTCCAAGCAGTTCTTGGCATGGAGCCCACTTAACTTTTGCAATGAGTTTCAAGCAACATCTGCTTTACCCATTAAAATGATCTCCCCTCCCTCCATGCACATACACTGGCCACAAGCCCATGGGTTTGCTGCAACTCATTAATGACAATTTCCTTCCCAAAGCAAAGAGTTCACCGAACTCTAAATTGGATTGTAGTCCCACACATCTATATCATACTCTGTGTAAGATCTGTAGTGTAAGCAGGCCTGGCTCTGTGTGTCTGGCTGATGGAAAATAAAGGGGGCCCACATAACATGGCTGGAGATTGCCCTTGGTGATTCAGGACCAGTGGCAGACAATGATGCAACATGGATCTCTTCTCCTCTGAGACAGCTGCCACAAATTATTTAGTGGAGGGGTTGCCAGCCAGTGTGCTGCATTTATCCTCTTTGATGCAGAGTTAAAGCTCCGCTTTCCTTTGGTTACAACTGAAGGATTTGGAGTGTCATCCAAAAAGGCTAGAATCATCTGATGGTGAGTGACTGATTATAGACTTTCAATGGCCTCTCTCATTCCTATTGGTTTAGCTTCTCTTATGTCACAGAGGGACTAAATAAATTAGAATGAGCTCCAGAAGTAATTTAGAATGGTGAGGATTTACTAGCAGACTCCCAAAGCCAATGAGCAAATTTTACTTTTACTTATTTATTTTAGTTCAGTGAATTTTTCAGTTTTCCTTTTCTACTGGCAATGATCAAAACATGTTGCAAACTGAATAGGGCAGTAAAAACATCATTGATAAAGAAGCACATTCTGACAACCCAGTTAAAAAATTCAAAACAAGAGTATCACACATACTCTACTTAACAGGGCTATGCTTGTTATAATAGTGGAATCTTAACTGCCATTTGAAAACACCCAACAGTGAACCAGGTTAAGTTATTTTACATTCCGAGTGCCATGGTGAAAAAGGTTCTATTTTTTTTTTTTTTAATCATCTACCAAAACAGATGCCTCAGCTGGGAATCCTGATTTCAAAAAGGCAAATTTGTATTGTAATTGTTGGTTTTTGGAGTACTTTGATTCCTGGACTGTCTTTAGCTTGTGCAAATGAGAAGTAACCCTAAATCGAGTCTGAAAATGAGTTGGTACCTCATGTAATCCAAACTTTAGGCTCCAGTTAATACTCTGGCAGCTGCACTTTACACTTCAAAATCCTCTTGCCAGCTTGGCATTGTTCTTCTAGATGACATTGTACACATGCCAAGGTGACAGTGAGCCAGCATTTTTTTCAGCGCCAGAAGTGGTAATTGTCAAAGAAGTAGCCATGTTAGTCTCTTGCAGCATAAAAAAGAGGAAGGGGGGGGGAAGAAAAGGAAATGTGACAGCACTTTTAAGACAAAAAAACAAAACAAAAACAAATGATAAATTGGTTCTTATTTTCACATGTGCCCACTTCTTCGGAAGCACTCTGTACTGCAAAACAAAAACAAAAAACAAAACAGGTTAACACTGAAGGCTATCTGAAATCAGGATGTGGGCTGAGGGTTCTCCATGCCCTACTCAAGTAAAAACATGGCTAGAACTTTTCAATAGCACCTTGTTGAATCAGTTGAATGCTTTGAATGCTGCCAACAGATCAATGAACCTACTAATGTATATTGGGTGTTAAAACTCATTCTGCTAAATCTGAATGTTCTTCTAAAAATAATAGCAGTAAAGATGTAGCTAATCTATGGTCATACATTTCACTATGTAATAATTAGTCTACATGCTAAATATTTGTGCCAGAATTGTATGGAATGTGTCAGAAATGTGTTTTATTGTAGCTTTCTTCTCTTGCTTCTCTCCCATCAAAGGCATGGATGAGATCAGTTTTTGAAGCATCTGAGAAGTTGAGACGATGTTTCTTAAGGAGGGTCAGAGAACATTCAGTGGTATCTTTGAGACCTAGGGATGACCCCTTAAAATGTCCTGCAGGCAAGCCCTGCTGATGTCTTTAATTATGAGACAAGGAGTATCCACCACAGTTATACCATTCAAATTAAACAGTAACAAATAGGAAATGCAGAAGTACATTTTTCAAAGTAGTGCTCTCATCGAGAGGTTTCCAGATGTAGGAACCCCATTCTGAATGCATCCTTTAATTTCTCTATAATATGTGAATTTTTAGCTGAGAACACCCATGAGAAAGAAAGAAAATATTATACTTGTGGATGTATAAAGGGGCAAAACAGGCCTTACACCCTCAACACTGGAAGCCCATACTAATTGGGATCTTGAATGGAGTGCAATCCGTACTTTATGAAGAATGCTTTGTTGTTGTGTGCCTTCAAGATACAGTAAATCCCGGAAAAAAACAAACAAACTTGCAATATGAGATTTCCTGCCACATGAATTTTGGCCTAATTACTACTGATTTGTCAGCATCCTATAACTTCCAGGTCTTAGCTTTATACCCCCTAAGGTAGCAAGATGGTGAAGTGTTAACTGCTCCCTTTGTGAAGGGTAACTCCATATAGTAGTTTGTTCCACTTTTGGGTCACTTTGACCCAAGGCTTTTAGAGTGGAATGGAAGTGAGTTTAGCACTGGCAATCAAGAGGCTTTTTGAGTGCTGCTGCTTTTCATTTTCCTCCTGGTGTAATCCTAGTATTTTTGTCATCACAAATGATCCATTTACGATCCAATATAGCCTTGGTCACTGTATTATTCGGAAGTGTTTCCCCCCCAGTGGCATCAAAGATCCCTACTTCAATTAGGGATCAGGTAGGTGTGTTTTGGTATCGTCAGTGTGGTTTCCCAAGTTTTCCCTGCCTTCCCCTCCTTCTCACTTTATTTCTGGTAGAAGCGGTGGAAGGAAGGACTATGTAGGCTGAGGACAAAGCCGTTCCTGAGGGTTGCCATGATGTCCCTGATTCTTCTTTAAAAAAAAAAAAAAAAGGTTTGTTCTGCCGCTATAGCGGTATAGCAGCAAGGGAGCCCAGTATGTTGAAGGAATGCCACACCAGTGCAATTTTGTTGTTAATTGCTGTCAAGCCAACTTCAGGGACATGTCTTCCTTCGTTGAGTCTATCCATCTATAATGCAGTCTTCCTCTTTCCTACTGCCTTCCACCTTCCCAGGTATTATTGTCTTTTCTAGTGAGGCATGTCTTCTCATGATACGGCCAGGAGGACTGCCGCAGTTTAGTCATCTTAGCTTCTAGGGAGAGTTTAGGCCAGATTTGCTCTAGAACCTGTTCATTTGTTAGCAGTCCAGGGTTTCCATAGAACTCTTCTCCAGCACTACGTTTCAAAGGAGTTGATTTTAGTCCTATCAGCCTTTGTCACTGTCCAGCTTTCACAACCATATGTAGGAATGGGCAGTGGTGGAGCTTGGATCGTGGGACAGAGCAGTGGGAGGAAGCTGAGGCTATGACACAAAGGGCATGGCCACTGTGCGTGGGGGCATGGCTGTGGTGCGTGGGGGCATGGCTGTGGTGCGTGGGGGCATGGCTGTGGTGCGTGGGGGCTTGGCTACGGGCCAGGACACCCCAAAAACATTGCCACCTGGGGTGAACCACCCTCCGTGCCCCCCTGTCCCTATGTAACTGGGAATGGGAAATACGGTGGTAGTGACAATCCTAACTTTAGTATTCAAACCAGTACAATTAGAGAATTTATTTTTTGGGGGGGAGGGCAAGACGTGTAAGGTGGGAAAAAATGAAGACAGCATCCTAGGAAGTACCAAAATAAGGATGAGGGGCAGAGAACGTGTGTGTGTGTGTGTGTGTGTGTGTGTGAGAATGCACTAGAAGGTAATTCAGAATTGCCATCAGTATGGGAAAGCTAATGTGAGACCAATTGCTATAAGCATGGGATTGAAACATGAAAGGCAGCCTTACAATCCCAGAAGCATAACAAAACAGTATAAATCGTGCTTCTTTACTGAAAGAAGAGGCTAGTGTGAAAAGGCTTTTGGGAGCAGGCGGAAATGACGCAGCCACTCACGCTGATGTGCTTCCTTCCTCTAACGAAACTGGAATGAGGCTGCTGGCTAAAGGCAGCTAGGTGGAAATCAGGTTTCTAATCCCAATCCCAATCACACTGCTCACTACATGGTGTTGTAGTTCACAGTCTGAAAATATTGGAAAAGGCAGGTGCATTCTCCATTCTACCTCAAGACTTTTCCCTCTGTCTATAAGAGGTTAGGCACACTGCAGCATCATGATTGTTTTGGGTGTGACCACTGGATGTGTCCACATGGTTCCTCTGACCCCTGAAAGCCAGTCATGTGGACTTAACCCTCCATCAGATTCTCTTCTGTGTCATCCCTCTTCTTCCCTTTCCAGAATCAGTTCCCAAGCTCTGGAATCAAGAGGTTTGTTCCCTGGAGAGTGTTTGATAGAGACAGATGTTTCTGTAATGGTCCAAATAAGTTTGAGTGCCAGGTCCAGATTTAGAGCTTGTTTCCATAGGCCATGTGTGCACTTGGTGTGTAGAAATGTCTAATATTGCATTTGCTCTAGTTTATAATTGGTGTCAGGAACCAGAGAGCAGAACAAAGAGGTTGATATTAATTACAGTAAGTTATATTTTTTTAAAAAAATCTTTCTTTTCACAAGGTTTTGTGAAACAATCTACTGTATAAAAGTCAAAGTTTATCTGCACATTTGTCTGTTTGTCTGCATCAGGCAGGCAAAGACCTCATATGATTGGCTGAGTGAAACAAGAAGACCTCATATAATTGGCTGGCTGTGAAGATTCCATGGAAACCTGGGGTTGGCAGTTTGGGGACGGGCCTTTAGAATTCTCAGCCGAGAGCTCTTGGGCCTCAGGCTGGTTGCTATGGAGATGAGGCCTACCATCAATAAGGATGCCTGAAAACATTTGGGAGGCATATGTGAGAAAAATTAAAGTGACATACACAACATAGTTACAAGGTCTTCTTGCCTCACACAGTAGATTTATATGGATTCCATATGTGAGGAATCTTAAAGTTGAAATTCCAAACAAAAAATGCTTCTAGAAAAACATAAAGCCATTGCACAGAAAGCAAAAAAATCAAAAGCCTACAGTACATCAACGTCACCAGAGAACACTGAACACAGATTGGATTGAGGACTATGGGGAAAAGTTACAGGTACTGGAATAGGTCGGTTGCTATGGAAATGATGCCTAGCAGCAAGGAGGAGAACTGTGTATTTTCTTAGGAACCCAACTCTGTATGTTAACAACTACAAATACAGATTGGATTGGGGAATATGGGGAAAAGTTACAGGTACTGGTATAGACCGGTTGCTATGAAGATGAGGCCTAGCAGCAAGGAGAACAGTGTATTTCCTGAGGAACCCAAACTGTGTATGTAAATAACTCTGAATACAGATTGCATTGGGAAATATGGGGAAAAGTTACAGGTACTGGAGAAGACAGTTGGGTGAGTTCTTAAAGAGGAAAATAAAATCCTGGGCAACACTAGGTAAATACGTTAAATTTAAACACCAGTTGGAGACTTAATAAAACTGTAATGAATACTGCTTTTTTAGTGTAAATGTAAGTTAATGCTTTTTTCCCCCTGAGTTTTTCAGTGTATATAGCTATCTTTTCCAGTAACTTTTCTATCTCTGGTAGGAGCTGCCTGGCAAGGGAGAAGGAAAGGAGAGAAGTGTGGCAGTATTACCAGGTGTCCATGTGAAGGACTGTCAGATACTCTTACAGAGCTTGGGAATGCTAGCATTAATACTAAAATGCTGTATTAAATTAACAAAGAATATATTAAGTTGACAGTGAACTGTTAAAGAATTATAAAAATAAAACTTATCTGTTAGTTAAATGTAAAGAATCATTTAAGATGATTAAAAATGTCTAGTAATGAGTTAAAACAATGAGAAATTGTAATTGTTACTTAGAACCAGTGTGCTTGACATTTAGCGATCAAACCAATACATTTCAAAATCATGACTGGGCCTTTTTAGAAAATGAATTAGGGGTTACAAATACATTTTAGGCAATTAGTTCCATGCTCTACATTTCAAAAAAGAAAATAGGAACACTACGTGTCCCAGCTGATTCTTTCAAACCCTCCCATCATGGAAGGATGGTGCTACAGAACAAGTTCTCTGCCAGTGGTCAAAGTATAACAAAACTTAACATTTTTGGTTTGTCTGTTTTTGCATTTTGTGCTGCTTGGAGGCCATCCAGCAGTTACTGAATGAACAACTACTATTCATTTATTTATTTATTGTATTTATACCCCAACATTCTCACGGGGTGGGATCCAAGGCAGCAATGAGTTTCTTTTAATAGCTTAGAATGCGCCCAAAGGTCTTTCATTCCTTTCTGTTCATCCAGTGTATCCCCCTGGATGGCTATTTTAAATAGAAACAATCACTTTCTACATCTCCTGAGCTGCTTGATGTTGGTGACACTGTGCCTTCATGTTGTTTCTGACTTATGGGACCTCTATCACAGGATTTTCTTGAAAACGTTTGCTCAGAGTGTATTTCCCATTGCCTTCCTCTAAGAATGAGAAGGTGTGATTTGCCTGAGGTCACCATGGACGAGTGAGGATTTGATCCTTAGCCTCCCAGAGTCCTAGTCCAGCACTCAGACCACTAAACCACACTGGCTTCACCACTGTGGGGTTTTCCAACCCTTATTCCACCAAATGCAAAGGTTTCTTTTCTGGAAATCCCTCCCTTGGCACCAATTGTGCAGGAAATCTCACCACTGTAGTCAAATGTGGGGTTTCTGCTTCTTAACCCACCAAATGTGAAGACCTCCATGATGCTTACTGTAATCATAGAATCATAGAATCACAGAAATGTAGAGTTGGAAGAGACCACATGGGCCATCCAGTCCAACCCCCTGCCATGGAGGAACACCCTCAAAGCACTCCTGACAGATGGCTATCTAGCCTCTGCTTAAAAACCTCCAAAGAAGGAGACTCCACTACACTCCGAGGCAGCATATTCCACTGCCAGACAGCCCTGACTGTCAGGAAGTTCTTCCTGAGGTTTAGGTGGAATCTCCTTTCCTGCAGCTTGAATCCATTGCTCCTTGTCCTGGTCTCTTGTGGTAAACAAGCCCTCTCCTTCCTCTACCCTTCAAATATTTAAACATGGCTATCATGTCCCCTCTTAACCTTCTCTTCTGCAGACTAAACATACCCTGCTCTCTAAGTCTATCCTCAAAGGACATGGCTTCCAGGCCCCTCACCATTTTGGTTGCCCTCCTCTGGACTTGCTCCAGCTTGACCATGTCCTTCTTGAATTGGGGTGCCCAGAACTGGACACAGTATTCAAGATGAGGTCTAACCAAAGCAGAGTAGAGTGGTACCAGTACCTTCCTCTATCTAGACACCATACTCCTATTGATGCAGCCAAGAATTGCATTGGCTTTCTTGTCTGCCACATCACACTGCTGGCTCATGTTCAGCTTGTGGTCTATTAAGACTCCTAGATCCCTTTCACACACACTGTTATCCAGCCACATGTCCCCCATCCTATATTTCTGTATTCCATTTTTTCTACCTAAGTGTAGGACCTTACACTTCTCTCTGTTGAAATTCATTTTGTTAGTTTTGGCCCAGTTCTCCAATCTATCCAGGTCATTTTGAATTTTGATCCTGTCCTCTGGCGTATTAGCAACCCCTCCCAATTTGGTGTCATCTGCAAATTTGATGAGCATGCCCTCTATTCCTTCATCCAAGTCACTGATAAAAATATTGAACAGCACTGGGCCCAGGACAGAACCCTGTGGCACCCCGCTAGTCACTTCTCTCCAGAATGAAAAGCAGCCATTGGTGATCACCCTTTGGGTTCGGTCGGTCAACCAATTACAAATCCAACTAACAGTAGCCCTGTCCAGCCTGCATTTTACTAGCTTCTTTGCAAGAATGTCATGGGGAACTTTGTCAAAGGCCTTACTGAAATCGAGATATGCTACATCCACAGCATTCCCTTCATCTGTCAAGCTAGTAACTCTGTCATAAAAAGAGATAAGATTAGTCTGGCATGACTTATTTTTGAGAAATCCATGTTGACTTCTCGTGATTACTGCATTGCTTTCTAAGTGATTAGAAACTGACTGCTTAATGATCTGCTCCCAGATCTCTCCGGGTACTGATGTCAGGCTGACTGGGCGATAATTTTTTGGGTCCTCTTTTTTCCCTTCTTGAAGATGGGGACAACATTTGCCCTCTTCCAGTCTGCTGGAACTTCTCCTGTCCTCCAAGATTTCTCAAAGATTATAGCAAGCGGTTCCGAAATGACCTCTGCCAGTTCTTTTAATATCCTAGGATGCAATTCATCTGGCTCTGGAGACTTGAATTCATCCAGTGTGGCCAGGTATTCCTGTACCACCTCTCTACCTATTATGTGCCTCATTTCCCCTGCTTCCTCACCTGCTCCCCAACCGCCAGGTTGAGTACTTGTATCCTTCTGGGGAAAAACTGATCAAGTTTGATCAAGAGTGATCAAGTAATGATCAAGAGTGGAGGATTTTCCTTGTTACCACACCATACATCTTCCCTCTATGGGAAGTGCTGTTTTCATAATTGGACATATTTTATAGCTGGAACATATGTTTGAAAGTACACTGGCTGTTCAGAATGATCTCAGACATGATCAAGTCATAAATTCAGAGAGGATTAGGCATGAAAGTCTAATTTTGATGGGCTTGGAATAATTCTTTCAAAAACTGTAGGTTGTGATCACTCCCCAAAACAATAGCAAGCGAAACTGCCCAGGTGAAGCAGTCAGGAACCCTACTGTGAGCATAGAACAGGTATACATAGTTGAAAAGATCCTGCTGTTATCATCTCACAGGATTTCTTTGAAGTGTAAATCACCAAATTCTAAGGAGATGCTGGTACTGCAGGTGGACCTTAAAGTCCCCCACCTTTTAGGGTAACACCCTGATTCCCCCCCCCCGCCACAATGTAAGGGCCTCCTCTTATCTCTTTTGTGTGAAACTAACTACGGAGACCATACAAATCCCCTCAAGGTTCATATGAAATTGTATACAACTTCTGTCCCCAAAGTACACTACCCTTCTATATTCAATGCTTCCACCACAGGCACCTTGTCTGAATCCAGCCTTTCATACAGATAGAGGCCAAGAGTGTATAAAATAAAAAAACAATTATTTACAGAAGTTGAATGTAACAAGGCAGAATAGTTATGTTTTACATTTAAAACACCACAGTCCTCTCTGGATAACTCAGACCTTTAAAAACCACTCTTTTATTGTTAAACCTGATTGACCCTTAATCATACATCTTCCATAGCCTCTCACACAGACCATCTATACCCCTCCCAACTGTCCAACTAAACTAAAACGCCAGCTGTCTAACTGCTAGTCACCAACTGTCATTCATCAGCCTTATGCAAATCTGCTCAAGCATTCCACCAATTAGCATTCATTCCAACATTCCATTTTCTCCCATCTTATAAACAAGGTGGCTCTTTACGTTATACTTGCTTTTACAAACAATATATTAAGCAATATTTCTTAACATAACTCTATGACATCACAGAAGCCTGGTCTCCCAGAGTCCTAGTCCAGCACACAAACCACCAAACCACATCTGCTCCACCACGACTATCTCCTGTGGTGACCACTTATAGGGTTATCTTGAGGCAACTGGGGCCGTAACCAGAGGCCGTCATTAACCAGAGGTTTTTACCACAATGTGTGTCAAATTTAACAAAACCCTCTCTGCTGTACTTATCAGCCACTGATTTTACAGCTAACCACGCATGCTTGTGGTTACTTTGCAAGCAGCAACCCTAGGAGAAACAATCATAATGAAGCTCTCCCATATTGTTTCACACCATTAGTTCATTTAGATCAGTTCTGTCTACT
This sequence comes from Ctenosaura bakeri, assembly GCA_948474755.1. Lineage (NCBI taxonomy): Eukaryota > Metazoa > Chordata > Lepidosauria > Squamata > Iguanidae > Ctenosaura > Ctenosaura bakeri. Next base: position 441,395 of record CAOLHI010001070.1, read on the forward strand.
TTGAGTTGAAGAAGCTCTCCAGAGTTTCAGAACATTTGAAGCAGAACATAAGGTTATTGACCATTGCTACTGCCGTGCTGTGGGTGACCTATGGGAGGGCTGGTCCAACAATTAGGTGCAATAATTTCAGGTAGCTGATTTGAAGTGTCTTGAAAAGATGTCACTGTTAAATATGTACTTCATTGTTACTGTGTTTTTACTACTGGTGCAGGGTAGGAGGTTCCTATGAAATTTTCTGTCTCATGAATTAAGCCCTCTGCTCCCCTCCTGCCCAATACATACACTGATTTTTAAAAAAGCTGTTGTCCAATTAAGGGGCAACTTTGTTCAACTTTTTGAGGGGCATCTTTTTAATCAAACTGAAATTTTAAGTGATTAAAATTACTAAAAGAATCTGCTGATATCTATGGCCCTTGGATGCAGTATTTGATACTGCAGGTAGTGTCCATCAAAATCTCTCAGGTCTTAGGTGAGCAGGAAAGTGTGAAGGAAGTATTTTATACATTTTCGCTTCAACATAAATAGAAGGCTTCACATGATTAGAAGTCTTCAAGTAGGGAAAAACTGTTCCTGCAGAATTTTTTTTTTTATATATATATATATTCAGATCTAATGTACATGCTGAAGATTTCTGTGAAAGGACCAGTCAAATGTGACCTTCCATATGGAATATGAAATGAGAAGGCCCTGCAGTCTGAAGTTCTTAAGAAAGCAAGATTAATCTATGCATGTATGGTCATAGTGTGAGTGATTTTATATATATGCATGTGTGCATGTTACATACACATGTACATACATACGCATATGGACATACACATTTATCTTTTTCTTCCCTTTGCTTGATACAGCTGTCAAGTAGGCCTCTGCTTAGGCAAAGCAAGCATATTTTATTTTGGTCTACTCATATTTCCTTGGGTATAGGGATGTTTTCTAACCTCATTATTATGCTGTAATGTTTGCAAACCTTCCAGTGCTGTAAGCTTTTGGCTTGGGTCCAATGACAAGAATAACTCTTTGTTAAAGAAACAGTGTTGGTCTAAACCTTTTGCCACAAGCTGGTCTCCAAACAGTCACATGCCTGCTTGACCATCTGCTGTTGGGAATCTTACATTAACTCTACAGTTTGTTCATCATCATAATTTTTCATCACACTGGGAAATGACCATTTTGGAAGCACAGAGAAACGTTCTGCAGACGTCTAACACAAGGACCATAAAGGTGAGGGGGAAGGGAGGGAACAGGTATTCAGAAGGACACAACGTTTGGGAATTCCGGTAAGTCTGCTGTGAAGGCCCCATAGGCAGTACTATAGCCGCCCCAGTCACCGGCTGTGGAGAGCCAAACAACAAACCTGGGGAGAAGCCAACCAGATGCTGTTCTCGGAAAAAGGCATGCCAAGATTTGACATCTGTTTGTGGTCTCAGTGGCTTGCTCTTATGCGAGAGCAGACCTGGCGAAGAAAAGCTAAGAGCAGAATGTTCGTCTCAACAGCTTATAGACACTGATAACTGTTTGGTTTGTGCTGTTAGGTTATAGGGATGTACTTGTATGGATTCTGATGCCATTTTGTGAAGGCAGCATTGTGCAGGATTAGAAGAATTCAACAGTTCTCTCTAGCTTCCTTACCTCTCTTTGTGGTATTGTTTTGCTTCATGGTTGGGATTTTCAGAAATGAGGATGAGGACAGGGAGAAGAAGATATACATGATATAAATCAGGGTGGTTTTAAAGAATCACAAATAAATACATAAGACTTTACAAATACTACATGCTGTCTCATTATTATGACTTGCTTTAAGGCAATTCTTCCCAGGACACCTTGCCTATGTCTCTGTGTCCTCAATACTGTTTTAAGTGGTGTCTACAAAACAGCTAATAGCGGACAGATTTTTAAGCTATCCAACAGGGACCATATAGTTATCTGCATGGGTTTCATTATCATGTCAAAGCCATGACCTAAGGGCAGGCAACTGCAGAAGGCTAAGGGGCTGCATTTTAGGCCCAGGAGAAGTCTTTTTTTTTAATAGTAGAAAGTGATTAGATGTCCCTTCCAGTTCATTTCCTGTTTCAAGAAAGGCCTGTTCTGGATCTAGATTGTCTAGAGTGAGAAACATGATGGCAATGTTTCCCACATGTGTACATATTTCTAGAGGGCATGTAAGGGGGTAAAACTTTTTTTAGTACCCATGGGGACTCACTGGGCCTCCAAACAGGGTGGAAGTGCCCTTCAGAGAGCATTTGAAGCAGTCTTTATGACCCTTGCGAGGGGGCCCTGTGGTCCACAGGGGCTGTATGCAGTCTCAGGTCCACATTTTGTCCACCCCTGAGCTAGCTGATAGAATTAAGAAAACTATGTGCAGCAGAAGATGAGGGATGTGCCCTGCTACCCCTAACCAGAGCTTATATAAGTTGCAATTTTTTATTTTTTTATTTTATTTTTTATTTTTTAACTATATCTCTCCAAGTCCCTCAACCAACATTGCCATTGGTTGCACTGACTGGGGGATTTTGGGATTTGTAATCTAACAAAGTCATTTTCCAAATCCTGGCTTATACAAACAACATTAAAATGTGATGTATTATAATGGACAAGATGATGCATGCACTCATAATTTTTGAGGGAGCAGAATTGCAGAAGTTTGATTTGTACATAGACATCCCTATATTCCACAGCTGTTTTTTATTTTGTTACTGTAATGTATTAAAATGAAATTATAATAACATTAGTCTCATTAAGTGAAAAACTCAAGAGTATAAGGTAATAAAGTCTAATAACTCAGATAGAAATATAGTCTTTTGTAAATTGTCCTGACTACCCGAAGCATCAAATCCTGTCTGGTCACAGAAGCTAGGTGGGGTCAGGCACAGTTAGTATTTGGAAGGGAGATTGCCAGGAAATGCCACTTACTGTGGGCTTTATTTCCAGAGGAAGGCAATGACAAAACAACTCTGAGTATTCCTTGCCTTTGAAAACCCTATGAAATTCTTGGGCCTTCAAGTTGAAGGGCAGCTGGAAGGTTGTGTATATTACTGTGTATATTAAAGCTGCAGCCAGAAAATATTATTTGGAGTAAAGGAATGCAATGGAAATCAGTTGGATTGCATTGCATTGGCTTGCCTAAGAAAACTTTCTGAAAATTATGGAGTCAGTATATGTCAACAGGGGACTTGAAGGCACATACATTACATTAGAGTTTAGTATCTCCAATATTGTCTTATAATCTCTACTTACTTTTTCCTTAGTTCAGTTCAGTATCTTGAACAGTAAATTGATGTAGATATAGAATTTTTTACCTAAATCTAGGTGGGTCCAGTTTACTCTTCATCTTCATAAAATAAAAGCAAGAACATTCAGCATCCTGAAAAGATTCTGCTTGCTTTTTATCATATTTTTACAATGGTATAGTTGCCTACTTCAGCCATATCAGCAACATAGTATGTTCTGTCTTACCCCTCTTGCAAGTCGTGGGTATTAGCATTTCCATACTTACTATCTACAGTTATCTTTGCAACAGCTAACACATTTCAGACCATTTAATGATTCTGAGAATACACAATTCTTTCTATTATAGTCCCAGTGAACAAACAGAAGGTTTAAACCAGTTTTACCCAGTCTAGTATCCCAGCATGGTCAATGATGGTTGGGAATGATGGGAATTCTAGTCTATTGCCTGCTGCACTTTTTCCATGTTTGAGGAAGTAAAGCTTGGGAAAGCTAGTGTCAATCACGAGGGATCAAACCAGACATGGCACAGAAATGCTGTGTTTGTTCACCTGATTCTGTCACATTTCTCAATAGACATTGCAATGGAGGGATTTGGATTGTGGCCATGGCATAGGAGACATCTAACTCTTGTGCTCACATTCTAGATCTTCACCAAATCCTCCTCACCCCAGTGTTGCTGTCAGTACTATCAGGGAAATTAAAGGCTAAAAAGCTTTGGGAGTCACCAGGGTTGAACTTCCCATGTTTCATGATGAGGAACAAACCAGCTATTCTCAGGTGCAGACCATTTCAAAGGAGACAGGTGCTAAAAGGATGAGCTTGGACACTGTTTGCACACTGGAAAACTTTCCCACAGTTATGCCCCAGCACATATGTGCATTTTCACCTGGGCATTCAGGTATACCTTAGTCAGCTCTGTTGTTATTCTAGCCCTATAGAGGAGCTGATATTATGAAAGACACTGTGATTCTCTTTAGGTGTTGGTTGCCAAGACACTAGTCACTTGGAACTGTATGCTTAATTATAATCAAGATCAAATGTAGTCCCTTTAAAGATACATTTACTTGCATAAAGTCATCTGGAGGACTTATTGGGTGTTAGATGTGCAGTATGTGTGCATTAAACATGTTGTTTGGAATAATAGATGCTGCATAGAGGCAATAGGCTAGGATTATGTTTCTACTGCAAGTATGTACTTAGGCGCTTAGTGTCTAAACTTATACTCCAGAACTGCAGCCTAAATAAGCAAGAGATGAGCTAATGTTCCTATTATGGAAATACTGCAAAATGAAGTGCTCATACTTCTGTAGATTTACAAAATGATTTCTTTATTCTGTACTGTAGACTAATAGTGTCTTGCAATGGATGTAAGAGGATAGTAGAAGATGGCAAACTGACAATGGCAAAGTAGTTATTCTGGATGAATCCTCCAGCTTTAGGATTAGTGGATACCCCATGTTGTTCAGCACTGATCCTAATGTGATGCTCAGCCACCAATTGCCTCATTACACTTGTCTGCAGTGCCTAAGGATTATTTCAGCTGTACCCTACTGCCTTACCTGCAGGGAATTCCTTCAAGCCAGAAGTATATGTACAACGCTCTGGATTGTAGTATTTAGAGGAACTACCTGTGTCAGGATCAGACTCACGCACAGATCAATAAAATTGCATAACAGATTTATTGAATACGAGCAGAGCAGTGAAACACAAACGTCAAAGGAGAGAAGTGCCCAAAAATTCACACAGTTGGTAATATTAAGCTGCACAGCTTCACAGGGGGAGATAAGGATTATATTCTTTCCCTGCCACAGGTCAAGATGACATAGCTGCTATCTCCTTCTCTAGAGAATGTTTTGAGAACCAGAGGATATGGAATGTGCACCTGGTACATACTTGCTAGATGCCCATTAGAGAAAAAACTAATATTAATACTGCCAAAAATCACTCACTATACCATCATCCCCTACATATGGAGCCCTGGTGGCGCAGTGGTTAAATGCCAGTACTGCAAGCCACAAGGTTGTGAGTTCGATCCTGCCGGGCTCCAAGGTTGACTCAGTCTTCCATTCTTCCGTAGGTCGGTAAAATGAATACCCAGCTTGTTGGGTGCATGTATAGAAATACATGCTATTTGTAAGTTGTTCGCCGCCTTGATCCATATGGAGAGACGGGATACAAATAAATAATTTTAAAAAATGGAGGGTAGCCCTGACAACCTGGCACTTCTTCAGATTGATTTTCTAATACAGCATAATCTTTTTCAAATGTTAAGGTGGATGGCCAGCAACAAACAGTACAAAGTGATTTGTGATGGATGAGAATTTTGTTTCAGTTTCTAAGAAGAATTTATCAATAATATTCAAATTTCTTCATATTCAGTTCGGAAAGAACAAAATGGCAACTGAACGTGGAAGAAACTGAAATGGACAAAGTAGTCCAGCAAAGCAAATTTTGGCAAATCCTGTGTTTTTGGTTCTGATTTGGGTTTGCTGTCTGTTTTCTTCCCTTTAGATCAACGGTTCTCAACCCTTTGGGGGTCAAACGACTCTTTCACAGAGATCGCTTAAGACCGTCGGAAAATAGTTTTTCCGATGGTCTTACGCTCCATTCCCTCCTCGGTGGTGGTGCGTAAGCGTGAGCCACGCGCTCGCGTCCTCCTGCCAAAGGGGGCAGGAGGACATGAGCGCGTGGCTCGCGCTTGCGCACCACCACTCCTGGGCCTTTTCCGCACATTACCTTATCGCAGTGGTGGGGGATTGCCATTCGTGCAAGCAGGTTCTTGCGCGAGGTGCTCTCTTCACTGCTCCTTCGTCCTGCAGCTGGCTTCCTGGTCGCGTGACCGCCCTGCCCCTTCCTTCTGCAGTGCAGCCTGGGAGCTGTAGGCTGCGCTGGGGGAGGAAGGGATGGGGCAGTTGCGTGACCACAAAGCCAACTCCGGCACAAAGGAGCAGCGAAGAGAGCGCCTCGCGCAAGAACCTGCTTGTGCGAATGGCACCACCACCTATGCGATAAGGTAACGTGCAGAAAAGGCCCAGGAGTGGTGGTGCGCAAGTGCAAGCCACGCGCTCACGTCCTCCTGCCCCCTGTTCAGAAGGGACTGAAATCGCTCCCCTTCTCCGCTACTGGGAGAACTTCCTGTCTGACGGGCCAGCTTGGGGGGGCAGCAGCAGCACAGGGCACGCCCCCTCCTCGCCACAGCCTGTGCCCCACTCACCATGGAGGGGGGCGCTGCAGAAGGGCTGGGGGACTGCAAGGTGGCGCATTTTCTGGGGGGGCAAGCTGTGCCCGGCGCAAAAGACAAAGGCGCTGGAATTCCTCCCCCCCCGGCCAGGGTCGACACTCTGGAAACTTTTCCCACACTTCCCCCTCCAGCGGAAATGAGAGTGAAGCAGAAGTAGAGCCCGGGGGGGTTCTTGGAATTTTTTTCTGGGGGAGACGTGCGGCTCCTCTTTCCCTCCCTGCCCACCCCCCCTGTTCCTGGCCGGTGAGGCGGCCTTTGCTGGGGGGGGGGGAGGCATTGTAAATAATAAATAAATAATTTTGTGGTTAGGGGTCACCACAACATGAGGAACTGTATTAAAGGATTGCGACATTGGGAAGATTGAGAACCACTGCCTTAGATGCAGGCAGGTACAAAAAGACAAAATGATCCAAAAAGAGCAAAAGCTACAAAAGAACTAAAAGAACTTAGGAAAGCACAGATAATTTTCATATGTTTTATTTATCTTAAGCCTAAAAATGTAACACATGAATCTGTAAATGCATCTTTGAAAAAAAAGATAGATATCATTGTGAGACTCCTTGTAGAATGTGTGCTTGGTGGCAAATCTTGACAAGAAAAGATGATGGATAAGACTATGATTGTTTCAGTTAAAACCTGATATGCTGCCGTATCCAACTGTTCAGCCTTTGGGCCAGTCCATATTAAAAATGTGGAAATATATGAGGAGAGCAGCAACAAATACGAGGGTTTTTCTTTTACATTTGAGGAGGGGAATACTAACATGAATACTACTAATATTAATACAAAAGTATTTTTCCCCCTGGAGATTTTTTATCACAGACCATTGCATTCTGACTGGGTAAGCCTGACCTTGGATACTCAATGGTTCATCTGTTATACCAGATCTGATTGTGTCAAATGCAATAAACTGAAATGGATTTAGTTGCTCCTTGGATTTTCTGGCTGCCTCAGTATTCATTGTTCCAGTGATCCTGTCTTCTGCATTTCTTCTCTGCATCTAGATGACTACCTTTATTTCTAGGGTTCCAGAACCTCCCTTTCCATGAGATTTCAGGGCCCAAAATTGACACTAGGTTTGGGGTCTTGTGATATCTCAAAGGATAGGCTTTGTGCAACAATTTCAAATTAATAATTGTACACATTGCATATTGTTGTATAAGTGTATACCATTTGTACATGTGTGAGATAGACAATATGCATTTCCTGCATGATCTTCTAAACAAATATGTAAAAGATAAAGATGGCCAGAAAGCTTAGTCTCATATCGGCCAATTCTTCTAACATTAATATATAAAATGTAAAGTTTCCATGCCCAGAGAACTGTGTGCCAGCTATATTTCCTAGAAATTGTCACGTGAAAATACTTACATATGACTTAGAAACTGTCTAATATAACTGGTATTTTATTTATTTGTTTGACAGAACAATAACTGACACCAGAAAGTGTGAATTCTATTTTTGTATTAAGAAGTTTGATTTTTGATATTCCATTACAAAAAATGGAGTTAAGAACATATACTTTGGACATCATTTCCCCACTAAAACAGAGATTTAACAACAAATGTTCCAGAGGAGTAATTCCATGGTTTTCATAAAAGGCCATCACAATTTTTACTTTTCAATGAATGTTTCGTATCAGTTAAAGGAAAATCTCCCCCAGCTTCTTTTGAAATGAAAATATCCCCTGTTACCCTGTTTACTGGGGATCCCTGGAGGGACACCTATATGCGCTCTCAATTAACTAAGTTTGGGGAAATTAGCTAAGAGCACAAGTTAGCAATGCAAGAGGCAGGGCAACGCAGCGGAATCTTTTACCCAATGTATATGGGGTCAAGCCAAGACAAGGAGCATGCCAAGTTATAAGAATAATTGAGATCTTTATTAAATACAGACAAACAGTGTATGCAACACACGAACTCAGATAACTATAGAAAATAAAGGTTGGAGTAGTATAGAGGGATTTTGAGAGGGATTGTTGAATTGGGTGATACGACACCTGTCCTGAAGCCCGGAGAGGTCACTGCGAGGGTCCGAAGTTGTGCAATCTCAGCTACTGGAACTGAGGGGAAGGCTCGCCAAGCAAAGCGGCAGCAAGGCGGGATGGAATTCAGGAGTGATCCGAGGAAGGTCTCGGAATCAGGGGTTTTTATAGGGAGAAATGTAACCATAGGCTATTCCGTACTTGGGGAAAACAATGAGTTTCAGGCGTGAGACAAAGCTTTGGAAAGGTCAAAATTTAGCATGATTGAGTTAAGTCCGAATTGACAAAGAGGCAGACAGTATGCAAATGCGCGATGCTTGACAGTTGAGTATTCAGCTTGCCAAGTTGCCTGCTCAGGGTAGGGAGTTCTTTGTAAGCAGTGTACATACATAATGAGGGTGTTTGCAGAGAGGTCTCCTAAAGCAGTGATCTGGCTATTTCTGGCCTGCCTGTATTGTGTTGGGATATTGCAGCGTTTAGTGGCCGAGCCTAGTTCTGTGCTTGTCCGGGAGCCTCACAAACATGTGAAGAGGGATGGTAGAAGAGAGCCAAATTATTGATATCAAAATGATATCTAGCATCCCCAAATCCGGGCTAGCAAATGCAGTAACACCTCCCCAGAAAACATGGCATACAAGAACACATGCCGACTGTGAGTTTTTACTCAGAAAGCTGCCAGCCCTATACAGCATCTTCCTGTAGCCTTAGTCCCCTGTCACTTTGAAAACCATGTTGGGCAGAATCAAAACTAGTTTACTATTCACAAGGAAATTTTTCAACACAGCCCAAGGAACTCTGTGTGTTTTAGAGGAGTATGAGAAATACATTACTTTACAATTGTGCACAGCACTGGCCAGGAAGCTTTATTGTTGTTCTGTGTGAACCACGCCATGTTCTTTTGTGTATGTTGCTGACTCAAACTAGTAATACTGGATATTGATCAGCTCATTGTTCAGAGAAGCTTGTCTGTCATTTTTGAACTTTTCCTAAATAAAGTTTGGTGGAATCCCAACTTTTTTTGCACACAGCTTACTCTTCAAGTTCATGGTTTGGACTAGTTAAAACCTAGAGTTATTGTTGGCCATAATCCCTCAAAAGTTTGTGTACATTCTGTGTCTTTCAAATGGCATACTGGAGGTTCCAGAGCTGCTTGTGAATGATACTTCCTTTGTGTTTGTTGACATTTGTGCCAGATTTAGGCTGTGGTATCATGCTATGTTCTTCTCAAATCCCCTCATGCTTATCTAGGTCAGCCAAAATAATATTGCGTCCAACACAAGATACGTTTTAATTTGTAAAACTGTTGCTTCTGCGGGTCATGCAAAGTTTGAAGAAAAATGAAATCAGAATTATTCAAAATGTATTTGCACTTAGGCTGTGCTTTTGAAGTACTGATTTGTTTTGACACTTGCCTTTCCCATGGAGCTTTATCTTACAGAAATACATTTGAAAACTGATGGGCAACTTTCTATGCTGCTGAACAAGGCTGCACATTCTAATTAGAAGGTTGCCTTCCTTTGGTGATATGATGGAGTTTTTCAGCCTTTTGTCCTAAAAATAAACTGTCCCACATCATCTTGTGTGCCTAAGAAACTCTGAATGTCTACACAGAATCTACACATTGTGGGAGAAGTTTATGTGTTACATGTTTTTTAGGGGGCAGAGTGAATCCAAGTCATATGCTGTCCAAGCCAAGCCATGTCATTATCACATGTACATTGAATGTGTACCCTTGAACATACTCAACAATAGGCATGGGCAACGCATTGTCAACAGGCATACAGGTGTACAAGGAGGGTAAAGGTGTGTGCGTCTGTGTGTGCGCGCGCACAACACTAAATTCATAAGTGACAATGAAACCCTTCCACCCCGCTTCTGGAATTTGCCCATCCCTGCTCAAAAATGTATCTGTACATATGTATTTACTTTTTTATTACTGAATTGGTAAACCACCTTTAAAGATGGATTATCCTTCCAAGAAAATATATAGTAATTTTTTCCTAGTATCAATCCTGTACTTTTTAAAATCTGGCATTTTTATTTTAGGGAGGAATATTAAGTCTAGATGTGACTGTCTCAAAGCTATTTATACACAAGATAGATTCTATGTTTTTCCCATTTCACATTACCTAAGTTTTTGACAGATTCTATCTGGCTCAAAAATGTTAGTCATCCAATAGGTCTGTGGTGAGAAGACTTTGGTCCTCCTCATGTTTTGGATTTCAGTTCCCAGAAACCCCAGGAATTAGTAAAAGGTGGTGGGAGTTGTAGTTCAAGAAATCTGGAAGGCCAAAGTTTCCATACTTCTAAGCTGAAGAACCTAAGATTTAGTCTGAGGTTATCATTCCTAGTGGATTACCATATGTGGGCCATGGGCTTTTTGTAAAAAATGTTTTATATTAAAGTATTGGTTTTGGTTTTATATAACAGAAGTAATCAGGTAAAGGGCTAATGAGAGGGGCTGACCAAATGGAAAGTTGAAAGTGAGCAGTTTTGTGGAATATGTGAAGGGATTTTGAATAAGGCTGGTTGACAATCTGGCAGTTGGGTTGTAGCTGGATATAGTGGTTTGGAGTGTGGGGTGCATGAGGGAGGTTTAGAGTTAAGAATCAGTCAGGTTTAAGAATTAGTGAGTGAGTTTTGTGAGTCTAAGGGCTTTTCTGCAGTACAGTGTTATAGTGCTATTATTCCACTTTCAACATCCTCTGGAATTCTGGGCTTTGTAGTTTACTGAGGCCAAAGAGCTCTCTGGCTGAGAATTCTAAAGGCCCCTCCCTAAACTCCCCAAACCCCAGGATTCCATAGGATGTTGAAAGTGGAATAGTGGCACTATAACAGTGTAGTGCAGAAAGGACCTAAGTTAGCTTAGAGAAGAGGGATAATGAAATATTTGCTTTAGATGCCTTAAATTATCAATCTGTTTTGTTATGTTCAGCTTCAGTTAATAAAGTATTGTTTTTGTATATCATACACTTTTGGCCTCCAGTATCTGTGGTGACAGCAGAGGATAAAGACAGCAAGTGTCCAGTGGGAAAAGAAATTGCATAATATTTTGCACGTGAACCTTGAAGGCATCTAATAGTTTCCCATAGTTGGTGGCCACAGCAGTGGAACAGAAGGAGGTCCTTACATTGGTGACAGAGGTATGGATAAGGGAAAGCCCTCACTTTTGGTGATAGCAGTGAGATTTATGGAAGTCTTCATATATGATGGAAGCAGTGATTCAGGCAGAACATTACACCTGGTGCAAAAAGTGGTGGAATAAGGAGAAGGAGCTTCACAACATGATCAACTCTTCTCTTCTTCTTCTTCTTCCTCTTCCTCCTCCTCCTCCTCCTCCTCCTCCTCCTCCTCCTCCTCCTCCTCCTCCTCTTCTTCTTCTTCTTCTTCAGACTAGTTGTCATGATCAAATGCGTGACAGGAAGGAGAAGAGGTCACATCATGACTCCTTCTCAGGGCAGAAAGGAAATAGTCCCTTTAAAGCACTTAAAAAGATCTGAGCATTTTTGCCTCTTCATAAACATGAACAACTGCATAAAGTCTTGAGAAATAGAAACAAACCACACACTGTATCTCTGGTCTCTCATGACAAGCCAACACCATCTCTTCTCTACTAACAAGTTTTATTTAAATTTTTAGTACTTTCCCTCCAAATAGTTGACAGTGGGGAGTCAATTACTTTGGTAGTCTGTTAGAATGTGTATCATGGTTTAATATAAGACTGATTTTAAAAACAACCTCTTTTCCTGTTTTAATTAGTGTTTTTATTTTTAAAACTTCTGTTTGAGGAACAGTTCTCACTGGTGGGAAACCTCCAGCCTTCTACATGTTGACTCCATATCTCACCATCCCCTTACATTGGATGTATTAGGAATCTACTTCTGGGGGAACTTTAAAGCTCACACTTGATACCTAAGACAGTCAAAGCTAGAAAATACTAATTTCAAATAGAAAGATTTAAGTTCATGCTTGGATCTCCTGTAAAAAATCAGTGGGAGCCAAACTTTACTGTTAAAACTTTAAGCACTGTTTTGTTCTAATAAAGATAATGTTTTACTGTACTGTACTGCTGAGCTATATGAGGAACTGAGGGTTCTGATCAACTGGACATTTTGCTTTTACAATGAGTTAAACAACATGACTGATTCCCATAGGATTACACTGGATTAAATTTAAGTATTTCAGATGAGTGTTTTGTTGACTGGGTTGGGTCACATTGCAGTGCTGGGTTATCTTGACCTCCTCTTATTTGCATCTCCTGTCTTTTTGCTTAATTGTAGACCAAAATAGCTAAAATGCGACTGGCGCCCTTGTCTTAAGCTACTTCATTAGTCTATCTGCTTGCAACTATGTTGTAATCAAGGAAAGCTTCCAAGAAAGGGATATCTCCATAAATTCCCAAATGGGTTTACTTATTCATAGGTCAAAAAGACAGTATGTATAAAGATTAATACGTTGCAGAGCCTCCTATATAAACATGCTATTTACTCTTGGCTAGGGGAAGAGGAACCCCTGCTGTCCATCTTTTTGTGTAGTTGATGGCACCAAAACACTACTTGGTCACTTGGCATGATTAGACCAAATGGAAACCAGTTGGCCAGTCTCCAAGGGTGAACTGAAGCATTTATCTGAACCCTGAGTGAGGCTATTTGGAAAACTTGAATGAGTTTCCAAAGTCCAGACATTGAATTCAATGAGTTTCAATGAGTTTCCAAAGTCCAGAGACAGAAAACAAGGTTTAATATATATAATATTTATTCAAGTCTTGAAGAAAGAAGATTGCTGCATATTTTTGCTGTATTCTCTCTATCACTCTGGTCATTAGAAGAGTAGGGGAATTAGATATCTGAAAAGGACTGGCTTAGATTAAATTATCTACCCCAGGAGTGACTTTCCAGATATTTTTGACCCTTCAATCCTACCAAAGAGAGTCAATAATGAGATATTGTGGCAGGTAGAGGCCTGCAGTATCTGGAAGGTTACCATTGCCCATTCTAATCTAGCCTAATTCAACCTCTGTTGGTGTCATATAAAATGGTAAGCGCTGAAGAGATACCAGAATGTGCCTGCTAGTATTGGCTGTTTTCTTCTGGCTATCTCCACACGTTGAACCAGAAGACTGGATGAGAAGCTATAATAATGATCAGATGAAAATAGTTGTAGTCCTCAACATGACTGGGAATGCTGCTTGCACAGAAGATCAGCAAAGGCGGTCACCTAAAAATGATTGAAGCTGAGTTATATTTGTTATGGGAATTTCCCTCCTGTTATGAGCAAAGTGATGGACAACAAACCTCGAGAGCAAAGGAGTTTATTTAAAGCAACAGTGCTGTTGAGTGCACCAAAGATAAGAAGATGGCGGACCCTGAGTAACAAACAAACTTTTATACTTTTAGGAACTTTATCTTTTCCACGTTTGATTGGATGAAAAATTCTTGCTTAGGCGGAGGATAACACGGCGAGGCAATTGCCTCACTATCTCAACCCCTTCTTGGTATTTTGTTGATTAAGCTCAAGGCAGTTGGTCAGTATGTGACTGCTTTATCAATGTTAGCCTCCTAAGCATGTTCCAAAAAACTCTAAGGCAGAGCACCAAGGCAGGGTACCACTGGCTCAATAGGTTTCTCATCTCAGTATTCAAGTATTCTTTTAAGTGTTGATGAATATGTGAGGAGAAGGAGCATGCTAGCTATGCCTCTTAATTCCATCACTCTCCTTATGGACAGAGTGACTAAACGGATGACACTCTTCTATCTGTGAAGGACCTCCATGTGGTCCAGAATGGCTGGGCCATGTGGCAGCAACAGATGTGATAATGAAAGGGGTGCAGCTTAGCGTGTTGCTCCTCCTCATGTTTTTATTACCTTTCTTAAAAGAGTGGCTGCATAGGCCCTCCCTTAATACTTTCTATTCAGCCCAGAAAAAAGTCAGGGCAGGGGGAGTGCATGTTCCCCCCATGTCCCTTTCACAGTTACAGTTTTACAAAATGGGTCTTTTCTCTCTCAACTGCCGCTTCTTCCTTTCTCTTCAAGGATTTCATTAAAGAAGAGGGACCTCTTCCTTGACAGACAACTGCTCAGGCCCCACCGGCAGATCACTTTGGTGTATTCAGTCAGTAGCTGAGAGAAAAATGAAAACAATTTTCTCAATGTGAAAAAAAAAAAAAACAGTTCTCAAATACAAGCAGATTTCACACACCGTGCTCCCCAAGTGAGTTGTGGCTAATTTGGTATATATTGTGGGCAGCTAATCTCAAACAGCAGTCTGAGGTGAAACTGAACCAATACTTGATTGGATTATATGAATTACAGAAGACACAGATTCAGAAAGAAAAGAAAGGGGAAAAGGAAATTTATTCAGTATAAAATATATTTTTTTCCAGGACCTGAGTATGTTGCCTCATTCATCAAATTCCAAAAATTGGCTTCACAAATCCTACATTTTAACAACAGTTCAGTCTGAAGAGATAAATTCTCATTTTCAGTAGTTACAAAAGTTTTCCAGAAGTTTCTGTCCAGTGAAGCAGAGGCAACATTTTGAAGAAACCTGTGGGGAAAGGGGATGAAAATCAATTTCTTTTTTGGGAGGGGAAGAGCTTGGTATACCTAAACTTACAAGATAGTCTAAAGCCTCCTCTCCCCCAATTTCTTCTTTTGATAAAGTTAAAAGATGTCTATTATCACTCAAAAGTGTAGTGTAAAATTCTCAAGAGAATTGTCTGGGGCAGAATTTTGGACAGAGTTAGCATAGGCTCAAAAGAGCAAGATCAGTGTCATTTACCAGAGTTAAGATGACTGCAGAAGAGGATGTTGTCAATATTAAATCCAGAGGCATGCTTTATGAAGACAGGGGAGATGGATAGCTGTACATTCAGATACAAGGAAAAGTGGGAGTGTGTGTAATGTCTATTTTATTTTGTTTTCTTGTTGTTAGAAACACTGTTCTTCAGCGGTGGAACTTGGAGTGCAGGGAGGGGGTGTTACCCTGGCTTCTGGGGGGGGGGTCCCCTGGGGGACATCTTGATTCACTCCAAAAATGCAAAGACTGGGGGAATTAGCAGAGCACTGGCTATAGCAGAATGAGGGGCAAGGTAACCCAGTGAGATCTTCAACCCAATTTTTATGGAATCAGACCAAGCAAAAGCCAGCCAATCATATCAATGAATGAATTTTATTAACAAATATGTTCTCACGCACAAACGCAGTCACTCACTCACACACACAAGGCCTATCGAGGAAGGAAAGAGGTGAAAAATTATAGGGGATAAAGCAGAGAGGGTGTAAAGGCAGTAATACTGCACCTGTCCAGAAATCTTCAGTCTGGGAAGTGGTGAGAAAGGAGGAGTCAGAGAAGAGAGGCGGCTGAGGGGAGCACTCAACTAACAGAGTGCCAGTCTGCTAGTGTGGCAGGGAGTTCTCCAAAGAAGGTCTAAAAAGGGGGGACTACTTGTAGGGCAGAATGTACCTTGGGGGCAGGCCATTTCCCAGGAAGAACAAAGGCCAAAATAGAAGGAAAATACTGCACAATAGCAACTTGATGGCTTGCATGATTGGTTCATGTAAATAGACCTCGTACTTGTAGGATTCATCAAATTAAGCATTGCTCAACAAGGGGAAAACCCAGTAAGTTGGCTTTGTGGCTGAGGACCTTTCGTCTGCACGGATGTGCCTTGCTTGAGGTCTCCCTGGGAAATGTGACTGAGAATTTTCCTGGCCTTGACCTATGTTCAGTCACTTAACCTAATTGTCTATGCACCCACCCAGGCAACCTCTCTGGCATAGCTGATATATTTGATATTAATTTTATATCCCCCCGGGATGGGGTCTGCCAAGGGGGTAACAAGAGGGCAGGAGGGAGGCGTGGCCTCATGCATGGGGGCATGGCCGTGGTGTGTGGGGTCATGGCCACAACTTGCAGGGGTGTGACTACAAGCTGGGGTGCCCCAAAAACATTGCCACCCAGGGAAAACCGCCTCCATTGCCCTCTCATCCCTACATGACTGCAGATTTTGGACCCACTTAATCATGTTATCCTTGATGGTTTCTTTCTCCAGTTTTACTTCCAATAAACTTTTATATATTAGTGACAGTATATGATCCTTGCCATCCAATAATTTAATGTCAAAACCATTTCTTTTTCCCTCAATACCTTTTGTATACATATCAGTTCTATATCTCTCTTTTAATGGTCGGTATAAAAACCAATTACATTTAATCCCTTCTTTTTTTAATATCTTGAGGGATTTAAAAGTGTTGCTACCTATTTTATTATCCAGTAAATCATCATAAGTTAACCACTTTTCTGTTGACCCACATTCTTGTTTATGAAAAACTTCCTGAGTGGATATCCAATGCGGGATTTTGGCATAAAGTTTCCTTTTATATATGTTCCAAATTCTTAACAGCAAATTTCTTATAATATGTTTATTAAATTCTTTATCCATGCTGGCTTTGTTATATCCCAAATAACCATGACAACCAAACTTCATGTTAAACCCTTCTAATTGTAAAAATCTTCTATTTTTTAAATTTATCCAGTCAAGAATCTGGGACAAAGCACAAGCGTGGTGGTATGTCTTGGAAATTTGAGATGTTGAGGCCTTCTCTTTCTTAACTGTCTAGTAGATAACTCCATTTAATTCTTGATCTTTTCCCCAACCACACAAATTTTCTTACTTCATTATACCACCTTTTGAATGTTTCTTCATGTTTTACAATAGGTAGATTTTGAAAGAGGAACGTTAATTTTGGAAGTACGCTCATTTTAATGGTAGCTATTTGACCCAATAAGGATAATTTTAAATTTGTCCATTTATTAAGATCTTCTCTAATTCTATTCCAGGTTGGTTTGTAGTTATTTTAATAAAGATCCAGATTTTTCTTTGTAATCACTATTCCTAAATATTTAACTTTTTCCCCAATCTTAAAGTTTGTCATTTGTTTTAATGCCTCCTCTTGATCCTTTGTCATATTCTTTGTCATAATCATGGTTTTATCTTTATTTATTTTAAGGCCAGCCAAATCTCCAGACTCTAATACTTCTAGTAGTACTTTTATGCTCTTTAAGGGATTTCTAAAATTATAACTAGGTCATACACAAAGGCTTTCAATTTATATTGTTGATCTTTAATTTGCGCCACCTTAATTCTAATATTGTTCCTTATATTTGTATTCAGTATTTCCAATACCATTTCAAATAGTAAAGGAGAGAGAGGGCAACCCTGGCGTGTACCTTTTTCTATGTTTCACTTGTTTTCTCTCCATTTATTATTAATTTCACAATTTGATTACAATAAATTGAATCAACCCAATTAATATAATTCTTGCCTAAATCTAATTTCTTCATGACTTGAAGCATAAAATCCCAATTTATGTCATCGAAAGCCTTCTTGGCATCTATGAAGATTAAGGCCAATTCCTTATTAGATGTATATTCATAATATTATATAATATCAATAATTGTTCGTATGTTATCTTTCATATACCTTTTTGGTAAAAAACCAGTTTGGTCATGATGAATCCAATTACTTAATATGTTTTTAAGTCTATTCGCTAAAATTGAGGCAAATATCTTGTAATCTATATTTAATGAGGAGATAGGTCTATAATTTTTAATTTCTTTTTTATCTTTCCCCTTTTTAGGGATAAGAGTAATATTTGCTGTGCTCCATGATGGTGGTTTATATATGCTATTTATCTGATTAACAGTTTCTAATAGGGACGTTCTTAATTCCTCTTCAAATAGCTTATAAAATAATGCAGAGAAGCCATCTGGCCCTGGGGCTTTATTTATTTTTCGCTTGAGATACTTCTTGGGGTGAAATCATTCGATTTAATTCTTGCTTTTGAGATTCCGTGATCTTTTATATTTCTTGTTTTCCAAGATAACAATCCATTTTTCCTTTTCCTTTCCTCCCTCTTTCCCCCCTTTTTATTCTTTTCCCCCCTCTTTTTTTAACTTCTTATATCGCTTATATTTGTCTCTCTCTCATATTCCTTCCTTTTTTTGTTTTGTTTTGTTAAATCTAAGTTTAATTAGATTTTTATATTAGATTTTCATAATAATACTCCAGGCTAAGAAATAGTGAATATATAGAATAGGTCTTGATTGGGGAATAATAATTGTTAGGGTAAAATAACGATTGTTCTTCTAGGTTATACTAGTTATAGATAAACTCAAAATTATCTAATTATTGATCTATTTCATTTATTGATCTATTTCATTTATATCTTTTTTGGGGGTATAATTGAGTATTGAATAATACTGTAATGCTGAATTCATACTGTTGGTTGATATCTCTTATGGAGTGTATGGTAACATACATATGGATTTATTGTATATTGATTTATATTTATTGTGCTGATTTGTAATGACAGTTGAGCTAAATAAATAAGCATATCAAAACCTCTCAAAAAAACCAAAAACCAAAAACAACAACACCATGCTGATGTATCTAATACAGGATCAGATGGATGATATCCTGTTCTAATTCAGGCAGAAGGAGGAGGATGTAAAAACATATCAAAAAGTAAAAAAGTTTTGAACAGTATTTCACTGTGAGATGCCAAATGCAACTCATTTATGTAGAAAGAAAATGAATCTTGGAATAATTTTAGTGCTTTTTGATGTTCCCTATGTAAATACTGGGAATTTGACACCCTTCTTGGTAAGACAATCAGACACAGAACTATGGGGGCAGAAATCTCAAACTTTCTGAAGAACCATACAGGTTGACTTTGAGAAAATAACCATGATAGCAAAGACCATAGCAAAGGAGAGATAAGGAAGGAGATAAACCTAAAAACAGGGAGGAAAAATGATGGCAATGTAAAAAAAAAAATCAGGAAGATGTTTGTTATACTTGCAAGAAAAAGAGATGTTTGTGAAAATAGACTTCGCAATCACAGCCATATGACAAATTGTAACTAAGTCCACTTGCTTTCTTCAACCCTTGGTAGACAATCAAGAGATCAGAAATCAATGGACACCATTATGGACACCAAATAGAAATAAAGCTGGTCTCTGGGGCAGGGGTAGTTAGTTAGTTAGTTAGTTTATTGTTAGTATATGTTACAGTGATACCCCTGGTTGTTTAAGACAGAACCTTCAAAGGTATGATGTACACCTAAAGGAGTCAAATTCTAAGCAACTATGTAGAGTAATGGCAGAAAATATGAAGGCAAAGAAATCAGTTTAATGATATATGTTGTCAAGGGGTTAAAATGATTAGGGTTAAGATCATGTGAGGACCTTGGTGATTAAATGCCTATGATAGTAGCATTAAGTTGTCAACAGTCAACCCACCAACAGAATACCTGTGCACTTTTCCAAGGTCTGGGCTGGATTCCCTATAAGATTAAACTGAAAACAGACCATAATCCATAGCACAGTGTTAATCACTGATAAAGTCAAGGAAAATGAAATTATTCAGAGGTTACTGAACTTTTTAATGAGTATACTAATAAGTGCTAGCAGTTATCATGATGAGCCAAACAG
Organism: Ctenosaura bakeri; assembly: GCA_948474755.1. Taxonomy (NCBI): domain Eukaryota; kingdom Metazoa; phylum Chordata; class Lepidosauria; order Squamata; family Iguanidae; genus Ctenosaura; species Ctenosaura bakeri. The sequence continues at coordinate 461,341 of CAOLHI010001070.1, forward strand.
AAGTATACACATCTTCATGAATTTTACACAACTAAATAAAAGTTTGGAAAAGCCATTTCTTCTGGGGTATGTACTAGTAATTTGTCATAAGGACAATATTATGGTCATAGCATGTAATATAGAATAATGCATAAAAAGAATAGGTTCTACAGTGGCTCTGGGAAGCAAATATCACATTCAATAATTAAAAATGCTAGGGTAAAGTCCAATGGATGCATATTGGGACTTTTGGATTGAGTGTATATACGTGCTGACTTTGACGAAGAAAGGCAGTAGAGACATGTGCAAGTCTAAAACCAATCATGGCATCCACCAATATCACTGGATGATAATTCTGGGAGGCACTTCATCTATCAGACCTTACAAATCTTCTCAATAAACTGTTGAAACTGGCTGCAGATTGAATCAGGAAATTTTAATCAAAAACAGCACCAGTCCAGTTTGCCAAGGATGTCAAAACAATAGCCAACTTTACCCAGGTTCTGTCTAAAGAATATTCTCAGCCATGGGAAACAGTTATGCCTATAACTGGGAGGGGGAAAAAAGATATTACTAATCACATGGATATGTGCACCTATGTAGAAAATTTATAATCTGGCTATGTTTCACAATGAGAACAAACCATAATCCCCTGGTCCCTCACGGAATACTGAATACTTTCCCCCCTATTTAATAGAACGAGGCAAATGGAGCTGCTCATGGACCACCCATAACCAAATTTTGTTGATGTTCATAGCAGTTACTTCCTAGAAAGCATATATAAAAAAACTGATGAAATGGGGAAATGGAAGTAAAATCACAAAAAAGAAAAAAAGAAAAAAAAAGACAGAAGTATGACATTTCTGCTCATGGTGCCCAGTTACATGTAGACTTAAACCCTGGAGAGGTTACTTGGATTTGCAAAACACAAACATAGAGACAGACAGACAGATACACACATGGGAAACTATCAGTGAAAAGGCACACTCACACTTTGCTTTTATTGAGAGATAATTTCCAAAGAGGAAATGTCACAAAAGAATTTCCATTTGGCACGGACTTACGCAAATGACACTTCACGAGAGACCAAGAGCAAATCTTTGTCAAAGACATATTTAGTGAAAGATGAAAATACATCTGATATTGAACAGAAGATTTGCAGCTATTACGCAAAACGGAATGTTTCCGTTCAGGAGTAGGAATGAGGGTTGATTTGTATGGTTTGGATGGAGCTGCTCCCTACAATAATGTTTGGGAAGAAGACATTTTATGTTTCAGGGGGGTTAAAGGCAGGCGCTTCCTGGGGAACTCAGGAAATCTGGGGAGTATTCAGGGGTTAATAAAGAATTCTGTAGGACCATTTGATCAAGGATGACCAATACCACTTATACAGCATAGCACAGGAAGAGGGGGAAATAGTTACCTTTTTGCCTGCACAACTAGTGGCAGCCAAAGGCTTTCATGTTGTTGATGCAGTGAATCTACCCTATGTTCTAGTCTAGGCTTCATCCCAAACATTAATGGAGATATCGAAGGTTGTAAACCTACTTGGCAGAAAAGTTTTATTCAGATTTTAAAGCAGATATCAAAAGTGCAAAACTTATTTGGGAGAATAGGATCCAGCAATTTGGATAGCTCCTAAATGGTCTGAAATAAAACCCAGAGTGGTCTCACAATACTCCTAATAGGGAAAACACTGGTCCCTGCTGTAAGTGCAACATAGAAAGCAAATCCCTCCAGTATAATCCTTGTGCAGGTAACTTTGGTCACCTGTCCTCCTGATGTAATCAGAAGGCAAACCTATTTTCTGAACTGGGTTCACATCCCATATATCTCTCCTTCAACCACAAATTGTAACACAGTCTGGATAGGACCGGGGGGTGGGGGTAGAGGTGGCTTCTATGCCAGTGGAACAGTGAATCCACATCAGGTTTGGGTTCAGATTTTAAAGGATCCATCCAGTGTGTTGAACTTTATCCCTAACACAGATTCAGCACCTTGAACATCCCCTATACAGTTCAGACTAATATCCAAAATGAATTTACTATTCTACTAGTATAGGAACCACCACTCATGCCTGCTTCCTGCTCTCCTTCCTTCAACATTGGGAGCTTGGGAAAATCTTCCCTATTGTAGAATCCGGCACCCATTTAAGCATATTTATTCTCCAGAGTGTATGTGGAAATCAAATGTGGAAAAGACTGAAGAAGAAGTGTACAACCCTCCCTCCACATTTGTGGGTTTGACCTTCACGAATTTGATTATTTGTGAGGTGCCTTCTTGCCTTCCCCCATTCTCTTCCTCTAATTCCTTTGCTTTTTACCTGGGTGCGTGTGCCTTCCCTCTCTGTGTCCAGGCAAAAGGCAAGCAAATGGGAGTGAGGAGCCCTGAGTACAGAGAAGGAAGGTGCATGAGAGCCTTGCCCTTCATTCTCCTCTTCCCATTCCCTTGCCTTTTGCCTGAGCACAGTGAAGGAAGGCACGCAGGGCCAGCTAAAAGGCAAGGGAATGAGGGGGTATCCCAGAAAGGAATGGGAAGGGAAGCACTCACTAGGAGAGGGAGTGATTGATGTGTTTTGTTTTACTTTCACAAGGGTTCTGCACTCCAAACCCTTATGAAAGTAGAGGGGTCACTGTATTTCTTCTGTGCCCTCTTACTAACCTGCTTTTAACCATGGAAGTAATAAGAAATAAGGCAGGTCATTTTCTCCTCCTCTTGTCTGTCTTGCCCCTGCTCTTTGGCCGTAGCAGCATTTGAGGCTTCAGAAATATATATTAGGAAAGCAAGCAAACCTTATAAGGTGACAGTCTGGGAATACAGATTTGGCACATTTGTCCCACGCACCAGTACCTCTAATGCTATCCAAAGGAAAGAGCAAGTCAGAGAGCAATGGGTTGCTTTTGCATTCTTCTCATTTGCCTGACATGGGCTGTGCAGTGGGGATGACTGTGGTGCAATGTTGCCAAACTTCGCAGCGGTTTGCCTCTGAAATAAAAATATAGTACATCACAATACTCATTACAAATAAGAGGGAAATGTTATGACAACCCCTCCCATCACTGAGTTTTTGAATGATCAGGATTTAAATCTGAATGAGAAAAAGGATCTTTTTTGTTTCTTCTGCTACTTTAGATCCCCACACTTCCCTGCCCTCTCCCACACATGAGTACTTTGTCCCCTCCTGTAAAGACCCCAACCCTTCTGACCCTACAGTCCACTCCCCCCAATCTTACAATTTTTAAGATTTAGAGACACAAGGACAGCTGGGGAAGGATCTCACAGTTTTAGATCCTCAGCAGGAGCTCTAATGGAGTCGGATATGCTTGCAGTATTCCAAGGCCACCTGGCACCTCCCTAGACTGCAAACCCCAGGATTCCATAGGATGTTGAAAGTGGAATAATAACGCTATAAAAGTCTAGTGCAGAAATGGCTTCAGAATGGCCAGTGTGGGGGAATCGTGCATGGCAAGCAAAGTAGAGCACTTTTCTCTCCCTCTCTTCTTCTTTCTCCATCCCCACCGACGGCTCTTTCTACTCACCGTCTCTTCTTCTTCTTTCTCTATCCTTTTGACATTCTAAATGGTACAAGAGCAGCACTGGAAGAGTCAATCAGGCAATGAGGGAAGAAGGAGAAAAGACAGACAAGAGAGGAAGAAAAGCAAAGGAGAGGAGTAGAAAATGCTCTTTTCTCTTCTGCAACTGCAACTTGCTCTGTCCCTCAAATCCTGCACTTGCTTGGACTTAGTAATGACAGAGAGCTGCTGTTGTGTAGTGGCTTGATTGTTAGACTCAGGCTCCAGTGTTTGAATCTAAGGAGTCTCATCTATGGAAACCCTGGGCCAGGCCCACTCTCTCAGCCTCAAAGGAAGGCAATGGCAAATTGTCTTTGAACAAAACTTGGCAAGAAAACAAGGGTTGCCCTGGGGTTGCCACAGGCTGGAAAAGAGGTGAAGGAACAACAACAGCAACAAGTGGCTGCAGCAGCCAGATAAAAGTACTGGGGATCAGTGGAACTTGGGACAGGGACAACTCATGGGGCATTATTGTGGAGCATTTCTCAATTCCAATAAACAGTTCAGGCAGTATGTGTTGGGAAAGCCCGCCTGAGATCTTGGAAGTTATTGCAAGTCACAGTAGACAAGTGAAAGGGAAGAAGTGGTGCAGGAAGGGAGGAGAGATTCTGCTGGAAATGTAGAATGTCCTGGCTACATTATCTTGGTATTGCATTGTAAAAATGTTAACACTTGTTATGGGCACTTCTGTCCAAAATAAAATGAGAATCTGCTTCACTAAAAGCCTGGACTTGAGATCCTTTCTAAATTCTTTAAATTCATCAAGACATGATGTCAGTGAAAGTTTGGGTAAACTGAATTCTTGTTTATCCAACTGCATGGCTCATTATATATTTTGGATGTTTCTTCAGGCAATTTGGACTAGTTAAGAGACACCTGTATCTTCATGATGAGCCATGCACACTCACAGCTTCATCCACCCATGGTGTGGTTACATGCTAATGTCTACGTCATTTTTGTTGTTACAGTGGTTTTCTTCATGTGGTCCATCATAAATGACTACTCATGTTGATGGCTGATCTTATGATAGTCTTCTCCATATGTTTTTATCACATCATCATTAAAGATGCTGATGAACTTGCACAGTGGAAAGCTGCCATTCATGATTGTGGACTCATGCCTTAGAAGGAGGAAAGCAAACACTTCTCATCATGCAACTGTTAACTTGAATGGCTTCCCTGTGGAGGTGACAGTTCCCCCATTCTCCAGTGATGCTTTGTAATTCAGCATTGTATTTAAAGAGAGATTGTTTGGTCAGCCAGTGTGGTGTAATGGTTTGATGTTGGACTATGATGCTGGAGACCAGGATTTGAATCTCCACTCAGCCATGGAAACCCACTGGGTGACCTTGGGTAAGGCACACTCTTTCAGCTTCAAAAAGGACAAAGACAAACACCATTTGAACCAATCTTGCCAAGAAAACCATGCCATAGGTTCACATTAGGGTCACCTTAAGTTGGAAACTATTTGAAGGCACACTACAGCAACATCTAGAATTTTCAAGCAGTGAATCAACTGCCAGAAGGAATGCCTCTTTAATCATTTTTTTTCACCCTCAAGGTTTTTTTTAAAAATATTTCATCTAGTAGGATGTGACTCACCTGAAATGAAGCTACTTTTTTTTTTGTGCTTTTGATGTTGTCATAGGTTTGATGAAAACTGCTCAGGCTGCTAATCTTGATTTCAGCTCCCTTCCTTTGGCCTTATAAAGTTCACTGTCTTCTAGGTACTCATCAACACACTTTCTGTAATAGGCTTTGACATCTCTTCCTTCTCCTTTGTCTTTGGCAGAGACACACTGAGATGGGAGATTACACAGCAGATACACACACTGATTCACACAAGTCTGGAGAAATATGTAAAAAAAAAAAACAGAGAGAGAGAGAGAGAGAGATTTTCTTCCTACTCACCATGGGAGTGGTATAGACTTTTTGTTTCTTTGATCTCATCCTGTTGCTAGGTAGACAGAAATACAAAAGATTTATTTTTCTCTTGCTGTTGCAGTTCTGCCCATGTTGAACTGGCAGTTGAGTCCAGCAAGCAATGGGGCAGCATTCTCCACTGCTCCTGAAGGCCCCAGGCTAGCTTAGAGGGTGAAGCACTTTCTCTTTTAGCACTTTACAACCATCTCCCAATACCTGTCAGCCAAGGCAACTGCCTCACTCTTTATAATGATGCAGCCAACCTCCATCAAGGAAACATACAACTAAATTGAATGTTCAGGTGTCCTTCCATGGAGCCCAGGAGATTAGATGATATATTATGCATGTACTGTATCTCTCTGTATAAATAATCAGTATTCAGGCAATGACTTTTTCTCAAAAATGTTGTGTTCATTTCTGTGGCGTCCTTTCGAAAAATGCTGCCTGGCAGCTTCATCTGGGGATTCTGCTGCTCAGCGCATAGACTGGGCTGGGCATATTGAGCAGTATCATCCACATGCTGGTCCAGAAGGTGAAAAGAGGATGATGTGATGCTTCTGGTGCTGATATCAGTTTATGTCTCAGTGAGAAAGGAGAACTTTGAGCCAAACATTAATTGATTTGAAAAGCAATATATAATCATGCAGTTCAGAGTCATATAAAGCAATCTTCATAAGATCTTTCAGTATGCTTTGCATCTTGTTTTTAAATGAGACCTCCAACAAAATATAGTACGGTATAGTGCTTTACTGAATAGAATGTTAAGACTTCAGCTAGGGAGTCCAAGACTCTTTTATGCTACACAATTACAGCACTTTGATACCAGTTTAACTGCCATGATTCCCTCCTATGGAGTCCTGGGATTTATAGGTTTCTGAGGTATTAGAATTCTGTCAAAGAGCTCCAATGTCTCACCAAACTAGAAACCCCCGTATTCCATAAGATGCATCCATGACAGCTAAAGTGGTATCAAAGCATTGCAGTTTTGTACTATGTGAGAGACTTAAGCTCAACTGTCCAATCAACTAGAAGACTTTCTCTGGAACTTTAGTGCAGTCCCTAATAGCAATAGCAATAGCAATAGCATTTATTTCTATACCGCTTATCAACTGAGTGTTATCTAAGCGGTTTACAATGTATTTTAGCTAATTGCCCCCAACAAGCTGGGTACTCATTTTACCGACCTGCGGAAGGATGGAAGGCTGAGTCAACCTCAACTTCACTTACATCATTTGGTGTATTAAGTAGAGATGGGTGATCATATTCTCTCAGTCCTTTTAGAACTTGCTCTAAACTATATTGCCCACATGTGACTTAATCTTGGGTTTTGCAGCTGTTGAATTTCCATTAAATACTTTATATTTACATATTTAAAAGCAGATAGTTATAAACAGTTTAAAATACATTTTCAACATAATTAAAAATATACAGGATAAAACCACTATGGGTATATTTATTTATTTAAAGCTGTCATTTCCCACCCCATTCTGCTGACCTGAGGAAATGGAATAGGTGGTGACAATTGGGCTCCAATAGCAGCAGCTATGGGCATTGTTCTACCCGCTTTGTTGCAAAACTCTTTCACTGTTACTCATCTCTAGGACCTAAGCACCATTTGTCAGTGCCAGGACCACTCACTCAAGGGAAACCCTTTCTAGTAGTTCCACGCATACCAGTGTCTGAATGGCATCTTTGCCTAGACGTTAGAAATTTTAAATAAAAACGTGGCAGTTTTAGATGCCTGCCATTTGCAAGGATAGAACTTCTGAAGCCCCTGGCTTGATATGTTTCATAACTAAGAAGAAGATTGAGGCACATCTGAAAAGGAATCTTGGCCTAAAAATTGGGAAAAAACGTCTCCCTGGACTATCTCATGAAGCAGCCATCAAGATATCTAATATCCATGGATGCCCAGGGAGAAATCCAACGGCTCAACTTCATCCCATGCTATTTGGAATTCCTTGCTAACTTCATCAGACACTGGTAATTTATACCGCAAATCACCCTCCCTATCATATCAGTCTCTGAAACAGTGGGAATCATATCAGTCTTGTTTGAACATTCAAAACCCCATTGTGGTCTATCAACACTTGAGACAACATGCATTTGGCATTATTCTGACATTGTTATGTATTTCATATCTTGCAAAGTCACCATGACAAGGTATCTAAGTGCTTTTGTAAAACTCATTGCAGGTTTCTGTCTAAATCCAGTATGGTGCTAGTGCTTTAGGGCTAGAGCAATGGAACTTGCTTTCCCTCCCATTCCCCTAAAACCCTTGGGGCTCTTTGAGATCCAGCCCCATAGGATCTCCTTATCATTCCAGAACAGGTTTTGGAGGTGAACTGGCAGGATAGCAGGGAGATCAGCCACTCCTAGTTCTTTTGGATTCTGCTGGTCTGCCAATAGAACTCCAGAATTATATCATCTTCTTTGAGGAGAAAAGCTGATTTGAGACAAACTTGCAAGGAGTGGGAGACCACTGCAACTTCCAGAATTATCTGAAACTGAACTGAAGTGTGGCCCATAGTCTGAACCCAATATGTAGTCCCCAAGAACAAAGAAATTTGTATAAGTATTAACTTACTAAGGTCCCATTTATTTCTGTGGATTCACTCTAGTTGGGGCCAACAACTAGATTTAGGCTCAGACTTACTTCCTACTCTGTGTTGACCTATATCACTAACAGAAACCCATGTAGTAGTGGGCCTGGCAATGCTCTGAAGGTACTGCTTGAGACTTATATCTGTCTGCCAGAAATCAAAGGCTATGGCATTGCTGAATATGTGTCTTCTGGCAAGTGTTCTCTGTCATGCAAATCGTTATTAGTTCTGCCACGGTACAAACTTTTATAGCCTTTGTTTGGTTGTAAATACATTCTTTGTCTTGTATGTAACACTGCTAGCGATTTCAAATATTGCTTTCTGACAGTGAGGAGAGCTTTGGGTTATTATTGTTTGCTAGGAGCAGCCTTGGGTTTCTAATGCTTTCTGAACCAGCCTAAGGCATTTGCTGCCTGAGGCAGACCAACAGATCATTCCCTACCCTCTTACCCAAGTCACAGTCCCCTAAGCTCAGTCAAGTTATTTTGGCACACTAAACAAAAACCCCCACAAGCAATTCTCCCTTTCCTTAGAAGTAAAGCTACAATAATAGCAAATATGGTTGGGGGAGAGGGTTAGTTGTTTGAGTTCCAGACTAGGACATTTCTGCACTAGACTGTTATAGTGCTATATTCCACTTTCAACATCCTATGGAATCCTGAGGTAACAGCAAACCCCAGGATTCCATAGGATGTTCAAAGTGGAATAATAGCACTATAACAGTCTAGTGTGGAAGTGGCCTAGGACTCCGGGAGACCAGGGTTTGAATCCCAGCTCAGTCATGGAAACTCAACTTAGGCAAGTCACATTCTCTCAGCCTCAGAGAAAGACAAGGCAAACCCCCATGAACAAATCAAGAAAACATCATGATAGGTCACCATCAGTCAGAAATGACTTGAAAGGCACAACAACAACAACAACAAAAACAGTTTGCTTTCCTTTCATGACACTTTAGATATATTGCCTAAGGAAGCCTCACTGCTTTCCCTTGGTCAGATATATAGAATGCAAAAGGTGGATTTTTTTCCATGCTAAAGCAATACAACTTGCTCACAGTTTGATTGAAGGCTGAGAGGAAAAGGATATGGTTGAAGACCTTGGGAAAGAAGAAAGCCAACTGTATCTTTAACACTGTGAGACAGAATATGTATGACAGTCTGACGGAAACTTAGGCCCTTTCCACATCTTACCTTTTTCCAGTGCTGGGGTGCGGGGATTGTGCAAGCAGCCTCCAGCAAGAGGCTCTTGCATCCTTGCTACTTCAGCTCCGCACGAGCTGGCTGCTCACGTGACAGCGCTGCATCTTCCTTGCAGTGCAGCCTGGCAGTTTCCCAGGCTGCACTGGGGCAGGAAGCATGACCGATGCGGCTCCGGAGGCTCCTCATCCCAGGTAAGTTCATGTGGGGCCTGGGAGCAATGCGCAATCATGCACCATTTTCAGCTTCCAGCTGAAAATGAAAAGGTGCATGATCGGTGCCTGCCGGCCCCTGGAGCATCGCGCGATTGTGAGTGCATCGTGCAGATCACTCCTCACAATCACATGATGCTCGAGGGGCCCTTTCACATAGCAAATGCCATGCAGAAAGGGGCTTACTTGTGACCTAGGCTCAATGAATTCAGTGGTGCTTACTTTTGAGTAAAAATGCAGGATTTCACTCTGACACTGCTCTGATTGTGTTCTCCCTTACCCCAAACTTATAGTTCTGGAAGGCTACAGAAGAATTTTCATGTGGAGAACTCTCAGCACCTTGCAAAACTACAGTTCAAAGTATAATCTGGCAGGGAGCCATGACAATTAAACATGTATATCTTTAGCACCACTTTGTAAGGAAGCAAGGCCGAAAGAGCGGGAAGAGAGACAAGTTGTGTTCAGAGGGAAAGCTCAAAAACCATACACAACACCTCACATCAAAGCTTATGTCGGAATCTAATCCTTTGTTGCTTATGTTGAGATCCTGAAAATATTCCTTCTGAAATAGTCCCAATGAGATCCAGCCTGTTTGTTTGTTTTTCCTATGATCCCTGTCCCTTTTATTAAAACTCTCTCACACAAATGCAACATTTGACTTCATTATGTTGAACTAACTTTAATTTGGCCAGGGTGTGGGAGGCTGTAATAGTGGTTTTGGAAGGGCCAGGGGCGTTTTCCTTTCCATCTGTTATTTTTAATCCACTTGTCAGGCTCTTCTCATTCTCTCTCCCTCTGCAACTGCTTTTCTTCCTTTGTCTCCCCCTTCCCCCATGAAGGAACTTAAAAACAACAACAACAACAACAACAACAACCCTGAAAATGCTTTAATCTTTCACATTCCAAAGTGAACACATCTAAAAGTCTCATATTCAAAGCAGTATCATCCCCCCTTTCTCTTCTTCCAAACTCCTTGGCTAAGCAGCTTAGCTTTGAAAAGCTACAAAACTACAGATCACATCATCCCCAAAACTGTGATTTAGCAGAAGGCTGTTCATGAGGGGTAGCCGAGCCATTTTGTCAAAATGTGACACTGCAAAAGGAATGTACACTTTAACCTTCAAATTTTTAGCTGGCCTGTTTCACACAGTCTAGTAAGACACAAGGGGGCTTTTGTTTATCATGAATTTCATGGATCTGCTTCTGCAGGAAAAAAAAAAAAGGATATCCCTATCTTGATGTAAGAGGCAGAGAAGCCTAAATCAGACGTACAGAAAGCTACTCCAGAAAGACTAAAGGGGCTTTAGAAATATTCTAGTGACTTTACAGATCCATGAATTAAAATGGGAGTGGGGGTATCTTGCAGGTAGTTTTGATCTTTGCTAAATGTTTGAATATGTCTTAAGGCCTTTTGCCACAGAGTACAATACTCCTTTTCTGTATTACCACAGTAATATGAGAAACTGTGGACCAGCCTTTCCCAGACGTTTGGGAGTATAGCACCTATCATTCCTGAACATTCATGTGCTGGTTTGAGCTGATAGGAGTTATAGTCCAAGACATCTAAAGGTTACTAGGTTGGGGAAGGATGCTTTGGACCATGTGAGAAAGGCCATGTTGAAGATTTGTACCTATGTCAAATTTACTTCCTTTCTCCACAGTCAACTTTTGTGAAGTTTCGTAATTCAAATCTGAGCTGAAGTAAAATTCTCATTCATCTTCAGAAGATGGGCAAATCTATCATTTTCATTTTCTTTCATATTCAAGAATGTATAAATTTTGGTCAGTTCTGTTAAAAAAAAAACCTGTAACAAAATGCCCAACTATCTTTGCCAGTAGCAATCTCTGAGTAATTGGATTACTCCCTTTAAGAACAACAACAAGAAAAAACTAGTACCAAGGAAGCTGCAGACAGTCTCAGAAATCGGTACAATGGATTTGGAAGGGAAGGTCAAGAGGATTGAACCCTAACCCTAACCCTAACCCTCAGAATTTTAGTCCTGGTCTTCCCTCCACAAAGTAAAATATGTACTGAAATCTTTGCCCTCTCTCCCAGTGGTATTTGACCCTAAACACTTGCACTAGATGATCCTAGAATTTCATTCCAAGTGCCTTTTCAGTTTCACATTAGATACTCGAGCTCTCAGACGATGCATTACTTCTTTGGCATAGCTACCAATGCTTCTGACACAAGCAGTCTTCTGAGTGGTTTTACTGTTGAGCTGTCCCACACCAGCTTGGACTTTGGCGTTATTCAAGGACCCTATAACAATAGGAACATATCTGCCACCATCTGAAATTCCACAGAGGAAAATTCCCATGACCTTGAGGTTGCTGCATTATATCAAACTCACCCTTCCCTGATTTGCAACAGGATTACTCTAAGGATTATTAGGATAATGTATATAAAAGATTTTTTAACATTTTCTAAAGCACTATGTAAGTGTTATGTATTATTATAAGTATCTGTAGCCTCTCCCTTGGAAGATCAGCCATAAGCTCAATAAATAAGCATTTTGATTTGGAACGATCATCACACATCTTCTGTTGCTCCTTTTCATGGGCTTGCTGTATTTAGTCAAATTAATCATTCTCAGATTTTCTTTTCTTATGCAGTGCAACGGTGAGAAGGCCTACACATCACGTTTTGCATGTGTACCAATTTCATTATGGACTTTCTCTGTTCTCTTGAGATTTCATTCACTCTCCAGACTGCGCTCATCACGAGTCAGCACTCTCTGATCCTTGCCAAGACCTCTGATGGTTTCAGCAGTGACTAATGGTTCTGCCTGCTGTTTCATCCATGTGGTATCTTCCTTGAAGCATCTGCAACCTGCTTCTGATAAGTTATCAGTCTGCCTCAGGGTCTCCTTCATAAATCACCTCCTCTAAAAAGGGCCCTTCCTCTAACCTCAGGCAAAGATTTTGGTTTGCACATTAAACACACAGATACAGCCACAGATGTATGGAGGAGCAAAGAGTGCAGTGGAAACTATTTGTGGAGAGGGCAGAGTGTCCCCCATCCCATGTACCTCTTAGGCCCTTTTCGCATGGCATTTCCAATGCAAAAGGGCCCCTTGAGTGTCGCGTAAATGTGAGGAGCGGTCCACATGACGCACTCAAATTTGTGTGACGCTCAAGGGCCTGATGCAGACCGTGCATGCTTTTTTTCATTTTCGGCTTGAAGCCAAAAATGCTGCACGGTCGCGCATTGCTCCGGGGTCCTGCGCACACTTACCTTGTGTGCGGAGCCTCAGAAGCCGGGCCGGTCACGCTGCCTGTCCAGTGCAGCCTGGAAGGGTCCCAGGCTGCACTGCAAAAGGAAGAGGCGGGGCTCTCGCACGAGCAGGAAGCTCATGCGGAGCCGAAGGACCCCAGACGCGAGAGCCTCTCTCTGGAGGCTGCCTGCGTGAGCCCTGCACCCCAGCGCTGTGAAAGGGTAAGGTGCGAAAAGGGTCTTAGAGTTATTCCTGTTGATCTCTATGGCCAACATCCTATGAAATCCTGAGGTTTGCGCTTTAGGAAGGGGCTTTTAGAATTCTCAGCCAGAGAGCTCTTTGGTCTCAGTAAACTACAAACCCCAGAATTCCACAGGATGTTGAAAGTGGGATAATAGCACTATAACAGTAGTGCAGAAATGGCCTATGTCTCTATCAGTAATAGAACTTTAAAGATCTGGGATCATCAGGATACCAGAAGAACTGTTGCCACCCATATGAACATATACCCGATGGCTTACTGTACATCTTCCCTACTCCACGTCACCTGGAGTGTAACATGCAGGCACTAGAAAGCTGAAACAATTCAGCTATAACACCTCAGTTACGGTGTGGCTTCCTCAAAGAAGCCCACTTGGACTCATCACTGCAGTTGGCTTTTGATTCTGCATGTTTTTCTCATTCTTGCCTGCTGGTTTTTGTATTTATTGGTATTTTTTTAACATGTTGTTTTAAAATGGTATTTTTAAAGAGATTTTTGGTGTAAGCTGCCTGAGGATTCATCAGATTCATCAGAAGGCAGAGTAGGAGAAATAAATAAATGAAAGACATTTATGCATTCCACAACAGTGGTATATGTCTTTCTCACATATAGTAGTTATTCATGCTATCAAGCCCAGGTCCAACAATTAGTGAAAAAAGATTATTAAGGGAAGATGTAGCATGATTTATCTCATAGGTTAGAAATGTGCTACACTACACAGGGGTTGTTTATGCAATGTAGAGATCCCGTTCTCTTTAATTGAGAGGATAGTGGTAATGTTTAATTTGGAAAACCTTTGGAATAGGACTATCATAGACACAACCCAGAGGTCTTGCCTCGGTTTTCACAGAAACATTGTTTGGGATATGTTAAACAGAGCATATTCTCAGACATGGGTTACAATTGCTACTGAGCACAGTACAAACACTTCTGCCTGTCATGAGGCAATGAAGGATATGCTGAAACTTGTGTTGTATGTACCCGCCTGAGTATTAAGCTAAAAGTGGCCTATGAAAGATGCCCCACATGTGGAAACAAGTGAATTCCATATCCCTGCCCCGAGAAAGGTTCATCTGACACTTTTACTACAGCATAGATGGCCAGCAAATAAATACCTTTTTTATTCCCCAAGAACTTTTGATTTCTGTTTTTTTAAATTGCTAGGAACTCTATCAATCTTTCAATAAGTATTTTACCACAGATTTTATTGTGTTGTATGTTTTGATTTGTAAGCCATTCTGAGAATTAGAGTAAATTGGAAAAAGGGGTAAAAAAACCCAAAATACTAAATAAGTAAATAGACACTGTTTGTCAGCCTCATTATGATTTTTATTTTTTATTATTTTTTTGCAGTCTAGAAAGCTTTGACTATAGGCCATCACCAAGCATTCCTTTAACACAAAACAGTTCCAGGTTCTTGGCACGTGCATTTGGTCACTTTAGATACACAGCTTCATATTTCTGTTCTCATAAGTACTTTGAGCTTCAGGACAAGCCAACATGTAATACTTCTTCACATCTTGTGTAGGCATTTTATGCAATCCCTTGTCAAATTGGGGCCATTAATTCGCAGGGTTTATGAAAAGAATGTACCAAAGGAGAGAAAACTCTGGCCCACAGAGAGCCCACATGCAGCTTTCAGAGGGTATAGAGAAGGCCTCTCTCTTCACAACAGAGAGGTAAACAGGGTATGAGGAGGGCCATCTTAGATAAGCCAAGACTGCATCCTTTTGCTGTCCCATGGGAAGGTAAGGGGAAACAAAAAAACAACAACCTGCACAATGCATTCAGATGGTGAAGAGCATTTCAAAGGACTACACCGTGAAACTAGAAATGGCCATTGCGACTACCTATCAGCCCACTGAAATCAATGGAATGTTAAGAGCCCTTCCACACTACACAATTAAAACACTATGGCCCCTTCCGCAATTCACCCTTTTTGTGGACCTGGAGTGTGGGGATCACGCAAGCAGCTTCTTGCGAGACGATCTCGCATCCTCGTTGCTTCAGCTCTGCAGCTGCTGCCTGCTTGCGAACAGGTAATGCAAGAGCCCTTCCTCTTCCTTCTGCAGTGCACCCTCGGATTTTCCCAGCCTGTGCTGGAGCAGGAAGTGCAAGTGCCACGGCTCCAGAGCTCCGCACCCACAGCAAGTGTGCGCAGGGCCCCAACATGATGCGCAATAGCGCACCATTTTCAGCTCAAAGAAAAAAATGAAATAGTGTGTGATTGGCACCTGCCAGGCCCTGGAGCATAGCGCGAGTGTGTCATGCGGACTGTTCCTTGCAGTTGCGCGATGCTCCAGGGCCCTTTTGCATGGCGAATGCCATGCAAAAAGGGCCTATGATTCCATTTTAACTCCCATGGAACTGTAGTTTGGTGAAGCACTAGCACCCTCTGGTTAAAAAATCAAACTTTGTTGTTGTGAGCCTTCAAGTTGTTTTTGACTTATGGAGAGCCTAAGGTGAACCTATCATGGGGTTTTCAGGGGCTGGGAGTATGTGACATGTCCAAAGTTACCTAATGAGTTTCTATGGTCGAGAAGGGAATTGAACTCTGGTCTTCAGAGTCATAGTCCAATGCTCAAACCACTACATGATTAGAATTAGAAGAAAACTGCAAATTTCAGGATTCCATATGATGTAGCCATGGCACATAGAGGTGGGATATAGCCCTATAGCTGTGCAGTGTAAAAGGGCTCTGAATCTGGATCAAACTCCATGATTGAAAAAGGCACTGGTTATTAAAACCTTTGATGCAATATATTCCAGGATATCGCCTCCCACTGACCAAACCAACAGGAAACTGTCATTATGTTACAAATATTGCTTCCAAATTTATTTACAAGTGAGACCAGCAGTACTAATGATTTGGCATGCTGACAGCTAACTATGGTTATTGAAAAAGAACAGTGTAGTTACAAAAACTCAGAAACCATATCCATCAATTTTCAATGCCAGGGATAAAACATGAAACAGAAATTAATAACAGCTGATAGTCTGCTGCCTTAGAGACTGGTCCATCTCAGTTAACCATTTTAAACCATGATAATATATTTTTTGCCCTTATAAATATCCAATTGTTTGTCATTTGCATGTTCAAGTCCACATTTTTCAATAGACTTTGTACTAATAAAATACTATGTACTGAATGCAGTTGCCTCACATTCTTTCCATTCTTTTCTTTTTTCGTTCTTTTTTGGAGTGAGTCAGAGTGCAAAGATTCTTGGACAAGCTGAAAAGAAAAAGATCTGTCTAATTTCCATGGGCACACAGAGTACCCACATCTGGACAAAGTTAACAGCAGTCAGAAATTGCATGCAGCATTTAAAAATCAACATGTGGAGTCTTCTTTTTTGACCATATGAGGCCTTTGTACTGTGGCTCTATCAGGCCAAAACTGCAAAAGTTCAACTATTAAAAGAGAATCTTTGGCAACAAATTTAGTTCTTGGAGAGATCAAGATAAGGAGGGGGGAAGGTTACAGCCACTCACCTGGCAGTTTCAGTAGCTAAAGTTTTGTGAGCCAAAGCACTGAATGCTTTTTTTGTTTGGCATAAAAATGTTCCCTGTGAGCAATGTGCCATGTTTCCCCAAATCAAGGGAGTTCCTTTTACCGCCTTTGATGTGAGGTTCTTGATATTCAGAATCCCTGGATCTATGGGATCTAATTTTAGCAAGCCTGTACCAATTCTGCTTCACAAGGATTAAAGAAGACTACCAGACACACAGATTGTGGCCAGTGAGGTGTGGAAACCCTTTCTTCCCTTGGCCTTATTTCACTCTTAAACAGGTAGCAGTAACAAGGGATGAAGCAATCACAAAGGGTGTGTTTGAGTTGCCATATCTTGCACAGATTGTGGAAGCTTTTTTCTTTTTTAATGAGTACTATCAGAATCATTCCAACAAGCATGGCCGCTGGATATGCTGCTGCTGCTGCTGGTGGATTCTAGGAGCTATAGTCCAAAAAAGTAACTGTTTGGAACTTGGAATTGGTAGATATATTATGTTCATTTAGAGAGCCGCAAGTTGGATAGGCATACCTTAAGGCAATACATTCTTCTTTCTTAGATGTCTGTGAGATGAGATGGGGAATATGCAGCTGTCTATGTAGTTGTTAGGTTACAACTTCCAATAGGTCCTAACCAGCAAAGCTAATAGTGAGGGGTGATATGAGCTGCAGTCCAACTAACTGGAATGCAATACCAGGAAAGATCCTAGAGCAGATCATTAAACAGTCAGTTTCTAATTACTAAGAAAGCAATGCCGTAATCACATGGATTTATCAACATGGATTTATCAGAAACAAGTCATGCCAGACTAATCTAATCTCTTTTTATGATAGGGTTACAAGCTTGGCAGATGACGGGAATGCTGTAGATGTAGTATATCTTGACTTCAGTAAGGCCTTTGATAAAGTTCCCCATGACATTCTTGCAAAGAAACTAGTAAAATGCAGGCTGGACAGGGCTACTGTCAGGTGAATCTGTAACTGGTTGACTGACCGTTCCCACAGGGTGCTCACCAATGGCTGCTTTTCACCCTGGAGAGGAGTGATTAGTAGAGTGCCACAGGGTTCTGTCCTGGGCCCAGTGCTATTCAACATCTTCATCAATGACTTGGATGAAGGAGTGGAGGGCATACTGATCAGATTTGCAAGGCTGCTAATACGACAGAGGACAGAATCAAATTTCAAAATGACCTTGACAGATTGGAGAGCTGGGCCAAAGCTAACAAAATGAAATTCAACAGAAAGAATGTAACATTCTGCACTTAGGCAGAAAAAATAGAGTGCACAAATATAGGATTGGGGATGTGTGGCTGGATAGCAGTACATGTGAAAGGGATCTAGGAGTCTTGGTAGATCACGAGCTGAACATGAGTCAGCAGTGTGACGCAGCAGCCAAGAAAGCCAATGCGATTCTTGGTTGCATCAATAGGAATCTGGTGTCTAGATTGAGGGAGGTAATGGTACCACTCTATTCTGCATTGGTTAGGCCTCATTTGGAATACTGTGTCCAGTTCTGGGCACCCCAATTCAAGAAGGATATCAACAAGCTGGAACATGTCCAGAGGAGGGCGACCAAAATGGTGAAGGGTCTGGAAGCCATGGCCTATGAGGAATGGCTTAGGGAGCTGGGTATGTTTAGTCTGCAAGAGAGAAGGTTAAGAGGGGACATGATAGCCATGTTTAAACATTTGAAGGGATGTTGTGTTGAGGAGGGTGCGGGCTTGTTCTCTGCTGCTCCAGAGACTAGGACAAGGAGCAATGGATCCAAGCTGCAGGAAAGGAGATTCCACTTGAACCTCAGGAAGAACTTCCTGACGGTCAGAGCTGTCCAGCAGTGGAATACGCTGCCTGGGAGTGTGGTAGAGTCTCCTTCTTTGGAGGTTTTTAAGCAGATGCTGGATGGCCATCTATTGGGAAAGCTTTGATGGGTGTTCATGCATGGCAGGGAATTGAACTCGATGGCCCCTGTGGTCTCTTTCAATTCTATGATACTATGATTCTATAATTATGAGGGCTGCATATTCCCTATTCCTATTGTCAGATATGGCAGTTCTTTTTTGCTCCATATTGTTAATTTTATTTCCCCATATTCAAAAATATATAACAAATTATGATAGTAAAGGTCTTGTGGCTAATAAATTACATCAGAAGGATAACATTCTGATATTGGTTGACTGGCAAATATTCATATTCTGTCAATATCTTTGTCTGCTCATCTACATCTGTACCATAACTGCTAATTGAACAAATCAGGAATCAAACACCGGTCCGCTATTCAGACATATGGGAAATAGCAGGAAAATCTCACTCAGTTGTGTTATAAGTAGCGACAGCTGGCAACCAGAACAAAGAAATATTTATTGGAATGGCACCATGATAAGGTGCAGTTTTGTTTTCTTAAAGGGTACTTGGGCAGCAATAGATAGCCAACAGTTAGAAACCTATCAAACATATAGTTCGCTACCAAGTTCAGTTAAAGAAGGTTATGGGCGGCTAATTTGAAACAGGCCTTTTCTGTGGCAGCCCCACATTTATGGAAGATTCTCCTCAAATAAGTTTACTTGGCATTGTCCTTGCAATCTGGCAGCTGGTGAGGACACACTCATTTCCCCTTGTATTTGGACTTAAGTAATGGCCAGATGATTGTGTGTTTTGTGCTCTTCATTCTGGGTTGAGTCAAGCTGTATGTATTATGGTTGTGTCACGTTGTGTGTATTACAGGGATGGAAAATTTTAGTCTGATTAGGGATTTTTAGTATGGATTGTTTTTGAATGAGGTTTCTATTGGCCTTAATTCTGTATCAGCGACTTAACAAAGTAAACTCCCCTGGCCTGACTCCCCCTAAACCTGAGAGAAATGCATTCACCCAAGCTCCTTCCCTCCTACTGTTCATGCACATGATGCCCGCTAAAGTAGGCTAGGGGGAGTTACAATTGTGGTAATAGCGTCACAATTGTGACTAAGTAGTGATTGTGAATACAAAATAATTTTCTAGATTTACTCATCCATAACTGTTTTGTAATCAGAATTGCTACTTAGTCACAATTGTGACATTTGTTGCCAAAACTGTAACTTCCCACCATGAAATCTACTTTAACAGGTATCAGTTGCATGGAGAGAAGGACGTCTATTCTGCCAGCAATCAGAGCACAGAGATGTTTTCATCAGGTTTGGGGTGAGGTGGTGGTGGTCAAGCCAGGACAACATAATTCGGCCATTTCCACACTACACTGCTACAGTGCTATTATTCCACTTTCACCATCCTATGGACTTCTGGGATTTGCAGTTTAGAGAGGGGCATTAATTCTCAGCTAGAGAGCTCTTTGGCTTCAGTAAACGACAAACCCCAGAATTACAAAGGATGTTGCAAGTGGAATAATAGCTCTATAACAGTGTAGTGTGGAAAGGCCCCAAAAGTGAGGACTTTCCCTTATCCACACCTCTGCCACCAATGTAAGGACCTCGTCCTGTCTCACTGTTGCAAAAGCTGCAAAATAGAGAAATTATCTGTGCAAAATGGAGGGATTATCTTTAAATTTGTCATTTTATGTATTTATTTGTGTATGTATTTATTTATTTTCAAAATAACATTTTCTTACATTTAGGCCAATGATTCATATTCCACAGACCCAGAGTATCCCCTGCTGCCTCTTGTCAAGCCTCAGATGGACTTCTCCACTATTGCGTTGCTATATTAATAATAGACATTAACACCCACTGTTTATAACTTCAGCTGTGAGAAAACAGCAAGTCCAGATGGATCCCTGGCAGTCTAGTATAAAGCATGTGAAGGACTCCTTATTCCATACCAGCACTCAACATATGCCAGAACCCTGGTGTGTAAGCTCTTGCCACCTGGACCTTAAAAAGCCTGCGGATCATTGACTCAGCAAGCGAAGAAGAACCCTATCAACTGTCCAGCCATAGGCCAATTTTCCTCTGGAAGTAAAAGAAAATAAAACAGGTCAATGAGAACAAAGGATCTTCACAACATCCCGTGTCCCTGTTTCTGTCATTCTTCTCATCCTCTTTTTAAGGTTGGTGTACCATATGCAGACACCATGGACCAATGAAAGAGAAAGAAGGAAATTCAGCTTTCTTACTGATGGGGCAGCCCCCTAAAATAGTCACAGCATACCTTCCAACATTTCATGGATGAAAACTGGGAAGTGTGTGGCCAAGCAACATCAGAGTGTGGTGGTCACAATGGCAAAAGTTATTAATGATGAAGATATCATGAGCCAGGACAGCTACAGTAGTTTGCTTTTGCCTGAGACTACTGGGAAAGGCAATACTCTTCCTGACTTAATTGAATGTAAAGTAGTTTTGCACTTTGAATTCAGGTTGCAGTAGTTTAAGTAAGCTAGAGATGAAAGGAGAAAGTGGAAGGAGGAGAGAAACTGGGATCTTTTAAAAGCAACTGAAAAAATGGGATGATGGAGGATTAATTGGAACTGTCCCTGCCAAATTGGGACAGTTGGAATGGACAACATTGGCCATTTCCACACAGGTTGAAAAAAAAAGTGCAGTGCATCCTCCACGGAGAACATCTGCACTTTGGAGTGGACTGGACTACTTAGCGTAGATCCGCACCTCAGTCTGCTCTGGAGCGACCCCAAGTGGTCCTCTGGAGTGTTTTTGAAAAACCTGATTTTTCAGGTTTTTCAAAATGCCGGTGCACGCCATTGCATGCCTGCTCTCCAATGCAGATTCGCAGGCTCGCACCAATGCGAGCCTGTGATCTGCGGAGGGCAGGCTTTAGGCTGGTGAGCTTCAGCAGTTGGTCATGACACACAACCAACCGGAAGCTGCCATTTTGGACTCCGGAGCAGTGCAGATCTGTGATCACGCACTGCTCTTCCTTGCCCCAGACCAGACCAGACCCAAAGAAGATCCGGTGAGTAGCAGCGGGGAGGAATTCCCTCGCCACATGTGGAAATGGCCATTATCATCTCCCTCCCACAGCTGGTTTGGCAGCTTCTATCAGGGTAGAACCCTTGGGAAATAAAAGTTTCCTCATTCAAACAAGGCTGATGAGGAATCACATGCCCTGTTTTAGAGAGGAACTGTGTTCCCAGAGGCCTGTGGGAAATATGATTTTCCTCTAAAGCAAGGGACATGATCCTCATGCATTTTCATGTTTTACAATCCAATGCCTTTTTGTGGCAACCAGATCTCCCCTTCTACATTTTTGTCACCATACTGCTCTGATGGGAGTGTGGTCTATGGTAGGATCTGAGTTGGGCTGAAACTGTTCTTTCAGACCTGACAAAATTGCTCTCTTGTAACCTAAAGGATCCAGTAAATACATTGCCTAGTACTAATTGCCTACCCAGAAAGATATCACTTAATTTCCTGGTATGGAGTCCAATGGTGTCTTTGAATAATTGAATGCTTCAGAGGACGAGGAAGAGAAATGAGGTAAGAAATGTGCCAAGTGAGACAAGAGGAAGGAAGGAAGGACGGAAGGGGTGAATCTGGAAATCTGAAGCCAGAAGCCAGTCCTCCTCCAATTTAGACAACCTCTAGTGAAGGGGAGCTGGAACTAGTACCCTCACTCCCCAATCAGTAAACTCATTTTTCTGAATCCAGTTCCCCCTCCAGATACATGGTAGAAGAAGGAGGGGCATAATACAGCCCTTAACCCCAAAGACTCCCTGGATCCCCCTTTTCTCCCTAGCAAAAAAGGATGACTTGTCTTTCTTAGAAGCCTGTAGCAGAGGCACTTCATCTTTTGTTAAATAGGCTGCATCCCCCTGTGTGCTGTTTAACACTGAAAAAAGAATTTTCAGAACCATAAGCTATTTGTTGTTTGTTTATTTGTTTGGCATTCTATCTGGCTCCCAGAAGTCCCTAGAAGTAAATTTTAGGCCTTAGATTAGGGCTTTCCAAATGATGTGTCGTGACACATTAGTATGTCGCCTGTAGTGTGTTGGTGTATTGCCTCCCTGGCTGAGAAACACCCCCCTCCCTAAGCCTGGCCCGCTGCTGTCACTCTTGCTGGGGCCTTTCCCTGGCAAGAGCGACGGCAGTGGACAAGGACTGGGTGGGAGGGGGCTTTGTTTCCCCCTGCTGTCACTCTCGCTGGGGCCCTTTTCCCCCAGCACAAATGATGGCAGCGGACAAGGGCCAGATGGGGAGGGGGCTGTCTTTCCCTCTGCTGTTGCCTGCTGGGGCCTTTCCTGACTGCAGCGGGCAAGGATTGGAGTGCGGGGGCTGCCTTTCCCCACTCTAGTACACCTCTGGGTACCTCTGGTTTGCTAGTAAAACTGAATTACTGCGTTACGAAATGATATCGAAAAAGTGTGTCACCAACATGAAAAGTTTGGAAAGCTCTGCCTTAGATCCACCACAGTGGCCCACTACTGGCTTAAATTAAGAGCCTTCCACTTTGGAGAAAGAGGCTGTAGTAGTCCTCAAAGGGCTCCATTGGGCCATCAAGCCTATGAGGAAGGGAAATTGGAATGATAAAAGGGGGGAAGTGTCTTCTTTCTCCCCAACCCATGCTCCTTTAATCACTCAGACTGTTGTTGTGAACTTGCACTTGTTACCTTCATATCCCAGTTATACCACTCCTTCTTGCATGGAGGCCCATGAAAATTTAACCAATGCTTTTTTTCTTTTAATGAATTGGAGCCTATTTTGTACCAGCGGAAATAAACTTAGGAAAGCATTTGTATACAATGCATCCTTTTGTGAAAACAGAGTCCAAGCTCACAGTAAACTCTCAAAGTGAAAGTCTACATGCTGTGTTCCCATTAACTCTCTTTCATTTATGTAGCCGATTATCCTGTTTATAATAATTTATAAATAAAAAGCCTTTGATTGTATTTCACTCTTCAAGCGGTATGAGAAGCTGGAATAGGCCTAAGAAGCTGTTGATTCATGTGCTTAGAAGAAATTCTTTTTGATGTTTTAGTGATTAAAAAAAAGAGTGGGGATAAGCCACCATTCCTTCCTCAATGGTTTCATGTATCCCTGTGAAAGAGATCCTTTGTAGAAGAAATCTTCTTTAACTCTGTTTATTACTGACAAATTTACCCTGTAGCTTCCTCATGCAGCAGGAAGAGGATCTCGATTCTTCAGTACTGAAAGGGGGAATAGGAATCCATTTGGAAAAATTGTTTTATTAAACTTATTTTTTCCGATTTAAAAGAGAAAATCTTTCAAATACAATTTCAAGGATATGTACCTGCACTGTGTTTAAAATCTTCCATATGCTATGCTGGTACTGTCAATCAACTCAAGCATGTTTCAGACATGTCTTTTGGATTGGTATCATAATCCAAGATTTTGGAAATCAGTAATTTCCCATATTGAAATAGACACTTGTTTTATCTGCTTTATTCCAGGACAAAATCTGGTTACTAGTTCTAGGTACAGTAAACCCACTGAACAGGGGGATAGCAAAACAATTTTCATGGAGTAGGGGGCTGGCAGGGACAAAAATTAGGCCATTTCCACAGTAGACTGTTATAGTGCTATTATTCCACTTACAACATCCTATGGAATCCTGGGGTTTGCAGTTTAGGGAGGGGCCTTCGGAAATGATCTTAGAGGGGAAGCAGGAGGGGTGCGCATCAGTCACTATAAAATAGGTTTCTATGGGGAAAAGTTTTCACAGCTAATTGCAAAAATAGCTCACAACTATTGCATTTTAACTAGTAAGTTTGTTGTGAAGCTTCCAAAAATGCAAGTCAATTTAAAATACAAAATTTGCCACATGCAAAATAGTTGTGTAAACTAAATAACAGTGACTAAGAAATAAATGTATATCGTGTAAATCATCCTGCTATAATGGTTTGAATAAAGTCTGAAGCACTATGTTTTTCTCCAACCTTGAAATTCCTTCAGATATGTTACTTTCAAAACCATGATAGCTAAATCTCCTTTTTATTTGGTGATGAAGTACCAAATGCCTGTATGGTGTCAGCTCCTATGTCAAAGCTGAGAATGAATTTTCACAGACAGTTGTAGATGTACCAAAGGTGAATCTTGCAGCCTTCAAAATCTGCATGTGTAGGAAGACCTCCTTGTACATATATAATATTTTGATAAGTGTGTGAAGTATTAGTGTTGAGGTTTTGGAGAATTCTACCACATCTTTTTCTATGGATGCCTAAACTTTATTTCTAAATGTTTAACTGAAGTTTTAAGTTACTAAAATGGTATATATTTGAGGACTGGAGGAAAATGTCATGGGGTGGTAGGTGGAATTATTATTGGGTTGCAGTGCTTCATTTGCCCCTTCCATCACTATATTCTAGACATTGAATCAAATCAATTGCTGCATGCTAAGTCAACACGTAAATAAGTGCCATTGATTCAATGGGTCTTCTCTATTTGATACTAGCAATAGAACTTAGGCCCTTTCTGCACCTTACTTTCTTCTGGCGCTGGGGTGTGGGGATCGTGCGAGCAGCCTCTGGTGAGAGGCTCTCGAGTGCAGGGCCCTTTGGCTCCACAAGAGCTGCCTGCATGTGCAAGAGCACTGCCTCTTCCTTCCGCAGTGCAGCCTGGGACCTTCCCAGGCTGCCCTGGGGCAGGAAGCATGACCAACACAGCTTCAGAGGCTCCGCACACCAAGTAAGTGCACGCAGGACCTGGGAGCAATGCATGATTGTGCGCCATTTTTGGCTTCTAGCTGAAAATGAAAAGGTACACGATTGGTGGCTGCCAGCCCCTGGAGCGTCACACAATTGTGAGTGTGTTGTGCAGATCGCTCTTCACAATTGCACGACGCTCCAGGCACCCTTTCGCATGGAAAACGCCGTGCGGAAAGGGCCTTAGACTTCTGTCAATATAACTTTTGCCAGCCTGCCCCGTTATCATCCATTTGGACTGGCAGTGGGTTTTTAGATTCTCCAGCAGAGTGAATTCTCCCATATCAGTTCTCTGACTCATTTTGCCATGACTGGAGCATGGGTGAATGATGTTTCCATTGGGTTTGAGCAAGTTGGGCCAGAAGAGATTATTTACTTATTTAAGTGTATTTAGCTAAGTAGCCGACAGGATTCCAGGCTTAGAAGGCCATCTGGTCCAACCCACTGCCATACAGCAATATACTTCTAAAGCTCCCCTGAAAAGTGCCCATCTAACCACTGTTTAAAGACCCCCACCACTGTAAACTTGAAGGCTTTCACAGCCGGAATCCATAGGTTGTTGTGGGTTTTCTGGGCTTTCTGGGCTTTGAGGCCGTGTATTAGTATTAGTATTTGCTCCTGATGCTCCTGAGGATTCTCTGAAGATGCCAGCCACAGATGCAGGCGAAATGTCAGGAGCAAATAATAATAGAACATGGCCTCAAAGCCTGGAAAATCCACAACAACTTCCACCATTCTCTGAGTCAGTCTATTCCACAGCCAAACAATTCTTAGAGTAAAAACATTCTTCCTAATGTTTAGGTGAAACATCTTTTTTTGTAATTTTTTTTTTGTAATTTGAATCTATCATGTTTTAGTCTCTGGAGTAGGAGAAAACATGCTCAGTCTGTCTTCTCCATGAACATCCCTTCAGATATTTTTCAGATGTGCTGAATGTATTATCCCTTCAAAAATACTGAAATAAGGTTCAACTACCAATCTGGTCAGATATTGAACATGGAATGGGGAAAGGCAGCATTTTATCCTTCACCTCAACCATCAACATATTTTAGGTCTGCCCTTAAGGGCTTAATTCTCAGTCAACTTGCCCCTGCATAGGCAGATTCTGAACAAGGGCTCCTCTCTGGACCATTTGGGACACTTTGCTCACATCAGAGGCAAGACAGACAGACAGACAGACAGACAGACAGACAGAGTCCTTAAATGCATCCAGTATTATGAGATCCTCCTAATCTTCTCCTGCTTTATCAGAATGTTTTCTCAGAGAGATAGTTAACCTTTCTAAGAAACAGACCATAAAATGTCTGGTAAGTCTTGCTCAACTCTGCATCTTTGAAATAGCCACAGTACAAATCATAACATATAAAGAACACAGGCGATAAGAAGTGAACTGCTGAGCTTTCCAAGAAAGTCAGCTGGTGAAATGTGAAAACATAATGGGTGAATAGTTAAAACAAGGGAACAAAAGAGGTATGTTTCCAGAACAACCTTATCTCACCCTTCCCCGGTGGAGTTAATGGATGACATGTTGGCTCTAGTCTTAGGAACGGGAGAGTTACCATGTCCTCGCACACTTGATATGGGATTAGTATCCAGGGAAGTGGTATGTAGACCAGAATAATGAACAGGCAAGCAAGGAAGGAAGCCAAATGAAGAAAGAGAAATAGGACTGAATAGAGGGGAGAAAGGCATTTTCCCCCTGCAAGGATGTCTGTTGCCAGAGCTTGGAAAGGTTACTTTTTTGGACTACAGCTCCAAGAATCCCTCAGCCAGCATGATCACTGGCTTTTCCAACCTCAGAGTGATGGAAACCAGATCTGGGAAATAAATATACAGCTTCTAAGCCTTCTAAGTATGCTCAGCTTGAAGACAATCAGAGCCCATGAATATCCCAAAACATGGAGAAAGCACAGAAAATTCTAGAATGCCCTAGGACTTCTACAATGGTTGTCTGAAGTTTCTTTCCTTGAATATAGTTTTGTATCTGTAATTCACAACTTGGGTAAAAGAATGCACTATCCACCATCCCATCTGTTCACCCTATCTTCCAGTTAGGCCTTCATCCAAGGCAGAAAAAGTTTAGATCAGTGGTTCTCAACCTTCCTAATGCCGCGACCCTTTAATACAGTTCCTCATGTTGTGGTGACCCCCAACCATAAAATTATTTTCGTTGCTACTTCATAACTGTAATTTTGCTACTGTTATGAATCGTAACGTAAATATCTGATATGCAGGATATATTTTCATTATTACAAATTGAACATAGTTAAAGCATAGTGATTAATCACAAAAACAATATGTAATTATATATTGTTAAATATTTATTTCTAATTACATCTCGGGGGACTACACAAGCTTCTTGTGTGTGCCTTCAAGTTGTTCCTGACTTATGTTGACCCTAAGGTGGGCCTACCATTGGGTAGGAGGATAGGTGGGTGGGCAAATGAGAAGAGGGCAAGTAACTGCAACGCAAAATTCAAGCAAGAAGTTTCCAAAAGTAGGCTGGAAAGAGAGAGAGAAGACTGCCCATCTCCTAGGAAAAGGAGGTCTCCCCCTTGTTCTGAAATAAACTCCTCTTACAGGCCCGGTCGGGAATCCCTGGGGTAGCACGACGAGCTCCCCACCTCCACCAAAGGGGCTGAGACCCGTGCCGGGCTGCTGCCCATCCTGCCCGCTGAACCCCGCAGAGCGTCAGGCTGCCTGGAAGCTGCTCAACCCACAGGTCTCTTTCCCGGCAGATGGACTCTCCCGCCCCCTGCCCCATGCAAGGCCTCCGTCAAAACACCTCTCCCCCTGCAACCTGCTGACCCTGCCTCCCTCCCTGCCCAATGCCTGTGCAAATGGCACCCAATCGGAGCGTTTTTGCAGCTCTCCGCCCCCCCTTCTGAGTCAGTGACACCAGTGCCAAAATGGCAGCCCTGGAAGCTGGCAGTCGTGCTCAGCGCACACGCAGAAGTGGGGGCGAGGGAGGGGGTCCAGGGGCTCAGAGCCCTCCTCAATGCCGCCGCCCCCCACGCTCCCGTGATAGCAAACCCAACACGAGGGTGGGTGGTGCGTCTCCTTCTGCCTCTCCGCCGCTCGCCCAGGGAAAGGCAATGCAAGCCGCCCACGGCGAATGGTGCTGCGGGCACTGAGAGCCCAGAGGGAGGGAGGGAGGGAGGGAGAGGGCAAGCCCAGCAAGAAGTGGCACTGACCAGGCTCTCCCCTCTCCATGCAAAGCACAATCCCTCCTCCTGTTGCGGGGCGCCAGGAGCTTCCCCGCTCACCCGCAACCCCGTTCCCACTGCAGGGCCTCGCTCCAGGCATGGGCTCAGCCACCCTCCTTTCCTACCCAGTGCTTGCTCGCTCGCCTTGGCAGCTCCACAGGGGGAGGAAAAGATGGTGCCGTGTCCTACTTCAGAGCCCGCCCACCTGCCTGCCCGCCGGCCGGCTGGCCCGCCCGTGCTCGGCTGCCGCGCTGAGAAGCAAGAGGAGGAGGCAGCCCAAGTGAGAAAGGCCGCTGGTGGGGTGGCAGCAGCGAGGAGGAGGAGGTGGCACTCCTCTCCCCTCCTCCCAGCGCGGGGTCTCAGAAACAGCCCTCCCATTGGCTGTTAGGCCGCCAAATAATAGTGGGGGCTGGCTTTTGGTGGGAGGATCAGTGACCTTGTTTCAAAAGGGGGCGGGGTGGGATAGAGGAGGGTCAACCCCTGTGAAAGGATCATTTGACCCCCAAAGAGGTCGCGACCCACTGGTTGAGAACCGCTGGTTTAGATCAAGGAAGAAAGTGGTGCCTTGGGCACATGTCTAGATCATAGAGATTCACATCTTCCTCTTCTGACATATGAGCCCAGAAAGATAGGTGTCTCCAGATTCGTTATCTTTATTGGGTATTTTTCCTTTCAGTCTTCTGAGATTTTAAGATGATGATGATGTCTTTATTATTTTTCCTTCTTACTTGTTGCAAGCAGGTGTAGTTAGTCCAACATTCTTTCCAACATGCAAATAGTTCATTTGTCTTGTGATTGAAATGCAGGGTTTCTTTAATCATCTGTTGTTCTATGGACACTGCTATCAATGTGCTCAGCCTTTAATTTCTTCAAGTCATTGATCTCTTTTAGAGCATGGAATAATTATGTTTTGGACTAAAATTACCAGAATTTCCCACCTATTCTGACTCCTGGATTCTGGAAGGTCTGGTCTAAGAGGTCCAAATCAAATAAATTTGTATGGGAATTAACCAAGATCAAATTCCTCAAGCATCTCAGCTTCTGGACTATAACAGTTTTCATCCCACCTACAGGAATTCTACCCCAACACTGTTTCCCCATGGCCAAGTAATATCACACAGACTATAAAGGACCACTCATTCCTTTTTCCTCAGCAAGTTCTATCCTCCAGTGTCTATGTTTCAGGTGTGGTTAGCTACAAGGAAAATTTTACAAGCTAGTTCCAAACAATGGAAATACCTGTGCAGTCAGATATCCTGCTTGAGCTAAGTTTCTCTGCCCAAGATCACACATTGGCATGTCTTTCACATGATTGTGAAAGATAGCTTTGGAGTGTGAGGGTAGCCTGAGTAATTGACAGTCTCACTTCTGTTCACCAAGGAAATACCCTACAGCTGGGTAATGCATGGATAGAGTTAAAGCAGGAGTGAGGAAGATATTGTGGCAGTTCACCTCTTGTTAACCCTTGCTGTTGGCTATGCTGGCTAGGGCTGGGTAGGGATTAAAGTCCAATATCAGTCACAACTACTCAGGGCTAAAGTGTCGTTAAATCAGAAAGTGTAAGAAAGACTAGAATAAGTTAATTGAGGCATAACATTGTCAGAGCGAAATGAAATAGTTCAGTATTTGCATTGAGTAAAAAAAGTGTAAATTGAAATCAAGCAACTTTCAGAAATTTAATAAGATCTTTCATGAGATGATGACTATAGTAGAGCAACAGAGCAAACAGAGAGTGTTTGAATAATAAGACTATAGATGATACCATATGAGTTCAAAAAGGCATGTCATAAGAAGCCAAGAGAAATTTTCTTATAAAATGTCATTAAACAGGAGGCATGAAAGAAAGCTGAATGCAAATTAATTCCAGACAGTCAAAACATTATTATGTAACTCCATCTCAATAAGGACTCTAGGATCAAAATGTGGAATGTATTATATTAAGTTAGGAGGTATACCAAATATAACTCTGTGGAACCAAACTAGACAAAGTTAGGCACTTTGAAGTCATGTTGAGTTAAATGGAAAGATTAAAACTTCTGTTTAAAACTCTCCCATTGACATCGATGGGTTTCAATTCAGGATTAGAACCCAGATCTGTAAGACACATTTTCAATAACAGATGCGTAAACCATAACTAAATCAGGCAATGAAAACAACAAGAATAACAAAAACACTAGGTGTAAATTAACATCAGGTCATAGCAAACAATGGAAATGAGCATAAAACTTTCAGATGGCCAGGAATGTCTAATTGAAATTAGTCAATTTTATCATTTTTGAAATTTTCAATTTTTCTGTAACAATCTTTAAAAGATAGTAACGTTTCACTTTTCTGGTTAGTTGTGGTTGCCAATTTGATTGCACAACACATTTCAGTTCATATTTTTCCAATACAGTGACTATGTACACTTAGGGAAATACGAGATCCTGCCTCTTATATTCTTCCTGATACATTTCCCCAAAACAACAGGTTATTGAATCAGTTTTATAGTCTGATGCATCATAGGTGTATAATTGATTTAAGTTTCCAGAATCTTTAAGGGTAACGCATTCAGGTGGTCCCATTGGATTTGTTTGTGGGTTGTGGCACGAGGAATAATTCAAAAAGAATAGAAGGCTTTCTTGATAGGACCAATCCAAAGTACTAAACAAGTTTTTCAAGGTAGAAGAATCCTACCTGGTTAAGACAGTAATTTTATACTCATTTATGACTCTGTTTACTTCACTTCAGATATCAACATCAGGATCTGAATAGTAATGCAATATCCCAATACACTATGGGCCACTCTGGAGGAAGAAACACATTAACTTTTTTTTCTTTGGAGGAGAACTGTGAATCTGCCTGATCCACCCCAGCATCTCTGTCTCTCCTCACCTGTCCCTTGACTCATAGGGTAGGAGATATTGACAATTGTCTCCATCAGTGGAGGACATCCAGGTGTTTGAAGAAGGGGCTTACAGGCTGGACAAAAAATGCCCATGTGGCTCATGTCAATGAACTAGCTTTGCCCCATATCCATTGCACCAGTGCAAGGCCCACTGACCCAGCATTTGCACATTTAAAGATTTAGCACAAGGATGGTACTTGATATTGGCTTTACTGTGCAGGACATTATGAAACTCTAGTTTCCAGCTGCTCTTTCCAACTGTTCTGTAATGACTATGTAAAACTAGATTGTATTAGATATCTGCTACTCTTTAAAATATGAGCCCTCATCCTGATGATGAGCGTACAAGCAGAACACTGTGGGTGTGTGATGTGATTAAATAAGAATTGCATTCCTGTCAAAAGAGCTATCTGGTAATATGGCACCTCTCAAGCTGTTGCTCATGAGTGATAGGCAGTTTGGGGTCATTCTGATGCAACTTCTATTGTCATGGTGTAATTTGAGCTGGTGCTGTATGGAAAATGGGCCTGTTCTACTGCATTTATAATCCTGCTAAGAATCTTGCTGAAAAACAGGACAATTATTATTTACATTAAGTTAGTAGCATAGTTTTGATTTTTCTTAGCCTACCAATTTTCTTTTTCAAAGAGACATGTTTCCTAAGGGAGTTAAAACTGGTGGGCATTTACAACCAGAATTCCATTGTTAGGGGGGGGTGTTCTTCATTGAATGCAAGAATCTTTGCAAAAACTGACAAAGATGGGCAAGGTTGGTGCTCCCATAAGGCTGAGTGAAGTTCTGGCTTAGGACAATGGGGTGGAAGGGGCAGTGAATATCATGGCTGAGACTGTGCATCAGAGGCTATGATGTGTATCTTTATGATCTTTACCATCTTCAAGAAAGGGAAAAAAGAGGACCCAAATAATTATTGCCCAGTCAGCCTGACATCAATTCCAGGAAAGAACTTAGAGCAGATCATTAAACAGTCAGTTTGTAATTACTAAGAAAGCAATGCCATAATCACTAAAAGCCAGCATAGATTTCTCAAAAATAACTCCTGCCAGACTAATCTTATCTCTTTTTATGATAGGGTTACAGGCTTGATAGATGAAGGGAATGCTGTACACATAGCATATCTTGACCTCAGTAAGACTTTTGACAAATTTCCCCATGACATTCTTGCAAAGAAACTAGTAAAATGCAGGCTGGACAGGGCTACTGTTAGGTGGATTTGGAATTGGTTGACCGACTGAACCCAAAGGGTGATCACCAATGGCTGCTTTTCATTCTGGAGAGAAGTGACTAATGGGGTGACACAGGGGTCTGTCCTGGGCCCAGTGCTATTCAATATCTTAATCAATGACTTGGATGAAGGAGCGGAGGGCATGCTGATCAAATCTGCAGATGACACCAAACTGGGAGGGGTTGCTAATACACCAGAGGACAGGATCAAAATTCAAAATGACCTTGACAGATTGGAGAACTGGGCCAAAGCTAACAAAATGAAATTCAACAGAAAGAATGTAACATTCTGCACTTAGGCAGAAAAAATAGAGTGCACAAATATAGGATCAGGGGTGCGTGGCTGGATAGCAGTACGTGTGAAAGGGATCTAGGAATCTTGGTAGATCACAAGCTGAACATGAATCAGCAGTATGACGTGGCAGCCAAGAAAGCCAATGAGATTCTTGATTGCATCAATAGGAATCTGGTGTCTAGCTCGAGGGAGGTAATGGTACCACTCTATTCTGCATTGGTTAGGCCTCATTTGGAATACTGTGTCCAGTTCTGGACACCTCAATTCAAGAAGGATATCAACAAGCTGGAACATGTCCAGAGGAGGGCGACCAAAATGGTGAAGGGTCTGGAAGCCATGGCCTATGAGGAATGGCTTAGGGAGCTGGGTATGTTTAGTCTGCAGAAGAGAAAGCTAAGAGGGGACATAATAGTCATGTTTAAACATTTGAAGGGATGTTGTGTTGAGGAGGGTGCAGGCTTGTTCTCTGCCGCTCCAGAGACTAGGACAAGGAGCAATGGATTCAAGCTGCAGGAAAGGAGATTCCACTTGAACTTCAGGAAGAACTTCTTGA
Source organism: Ctenosaura bakeri (assembly GCA_948474755.1). Classification (NCBI taxonomy): domain Eukaryota; kingdom Metazoa; phylum Chordata; class Lepidosauria; order Squamata; family Iguanidae; genus Ctenosaura; species Ctenosaura bakeri. Next base: position 494,600 of record CAOLHI010001070.1, read on the forward strand.
CAGTCAGAGCTGTCTAGCAGTGGAATATGCTGCCTGGGAGTGTGGTAGAGTCTCCTTCTTTGGAGGTTTTTAAGCAGGGGGTTGGACTTGATGACCCCTGGGGTGTCTTCCAACTTTATTATTTTATGATTCTATGATTCTATGGAATGCTGCTGCTGACACAATGTGCAATTGGAGCCCTGGTGGCGCAGTGGTTAAATGCCAGTACTGCAAACCACAAGGTTGTGAGTTTGATCCTGCCAGGCTCCAAGCTTGACTCAGCCTTCCATCCTTCCGTAGGTCGGTAAAATGAGTAACCAGCTTGTTGGGGACATGTATAGAAATACATACTATTTGTAAGTTGTTCACCGCCTCGATCCATATGGAGAGGCGGGATACAAATAGATAATAATAATAATAATAATAACAACAACAACAACAACAACAACAACAACTGTGCTAGCAGACTGTGATGATGCATAATAAGGCACTGCACAAGATGTTCCACTGCTGAACGGATGCTCCCGTTGTGAGACAGAAGTTCTTATTGCACAACAGTACACATTGTTCATTGGGACATGTTACACATTAGGACAAGTTTTGTAGTGGGATATGTTGCACAACAGCCACACTGCCGGTTCTGTTTGTGTAATTGTTTGATGGCATAACTGTATTTCTAGTCCCCCCAGCTTTACTCTATCATAAGTCAATTTACAACAATGTAACTTCCCAACAGGATACACGAGCCCACTTTTGCTGGGTGCTGGTCACTGACAAGTGGCCAGTGTCTCACTCGGAGGACCCCAGGGCTGATCTGAGAGGGCCTTAGCTAGGAGCATATCCAAAACCTGAATAAATTTTTCTACACATCACCCCTGATGTGCTCATTTTAAACATTTTCCCCCAATGTTGGGAAGCCAAGAGCTGCAGATCTGTCCACAGAAGTAGAAAGGAAGATGTTTTGGCTCCAAATCAGATCAGATCCTGGACTTCTGCCTTTAGCTTCAGAGGTGGAGAATGGTGCACCTACAATAGATGGGTAATAAATGAAGAAATATGTGAATAACTTTATAGGGCTTCTGGAGTAAGATTTCTTTCAAAGTGCATTGGGCTTAGACACCTTTTTCTTCTGCACCTGGAAGTATCTTCTCTTCTATTTCTTGTCTATGATGCATTTCTGTTTATTTTTTCTGTTATTGCACTTAGGCTCTCCTTGGCTTTCTGGGAGTATCTGTCAGATTGGTGCTACAAAGAAGATAGTGGTCTTTTTGTCAGATGCAAAGGGGCCTCTTTTTTTGATATTCAGAAGTGCTTATTCCTGATTATGAAATTTAAAAAAAATCTAAAAACCTAGATCAGGGCTGGGTGATGCTGGTTCTCGAGTTGTGGTTGACTGCGGCTCCCTGCATCTCTCGCCATTGGCTATGTTCTCTAGGGCTTATGGGAATCACAGCCCAGCAACATCTAGAGGGGCTCAGTTGCCCACCTGAGACCTAACCTAACATCATTATCTTACCAAAATATTTGTTTTAGGTCTTGCATGCATTGGGCTAGTTCAAGACAATCTGCAGCTTGGGATGAAGGATAAGATAGCAATCCTCCTCACTTCCTTTGCACATACAGAAGCCCAGTACATTCCAACCGCAAGGGGATAGCATTCTACACTGCACTTGAGGACAGTAGGTTTGTTCAGCAGGCAGAATATGTGGCACACCCTGTCCTGTCCTTCAATAATAGCAATAGCAATATATAGCATTTATTTCTATACCGCTTATCAGCTGAGTGTTATCTAAGCGGTTTACAATGTGTTTTAGCTAATTGCCCCCAACAAGCTGGGTACTCATTTTACCTACCTGCGGAGGATGGAAGGCTGAGTCAACCTTGGAGCCCGGCAGGATCGAACTCACAACTTTGTGGTTGCAGTACTAGCATTTAACCACTGCGCCACCAGGGCTCCCTCTGAGAAGCTCAGGTGGAAAGGCCATGGGATTGCTCCTGTTCCTTCCCTGTAGTGGTGCTCATGGCACCCACGTCGTACTCTCAAACTGTCCCAGTTTGGGAGGGTCAATTCCAGTTAATCCTCTGTCATCACACTTTATGCTTTTCAGCTGCTTTTAAAATATCCCGGAACATTTCCGCATGACACTCTTATAGGGTGATGATTCCACTTTCAACCTCCAATGGAATCCTGGGGTTTGCAGTTCCGGGAGGGGCTGGTCCGAAATGGTCCCAGTTTCTCTCACCTCCCCCTGCTTTCGTTCCTTATCCTTGACTTACTTCAGTTGCCAAGGTTCAAAGTGCAGACGCTATTTGTACTCACTTAGCAGGGGGGAGAGGAGAGGAGGAGGTGGAACTTGCCCTTCCCAATAGATTTATGCAAAAGCAAACTACTGCAGCCTTTCCTGGCTTGTGTCTTTTTCCTCATTACTATATTTTGCCATCTTGACCACACTTTGATGTCTTGATTTTGATCTGTGAAATGCTGAAAGGTATGGAATCTGCTCCAATGCTGGGGTTAGTTTTGCAAGTTTTCATGCAAGCAAATAAACTCTTAAAATGCTTCTCATGTTTCTGTGAACTGGGAGAAAATTCATTGTAACCGAACTTAAACTATACTAGTTCTTCCAGATAAGTTCAGTTCATATCCCTCTGCTGTTAAAATGAAAACCAAGGAAAGATCATACTGTTTAATGTTTTTGAGATTTTCTTACATTCACATGTACTTATTTAGCAACAAAGACTTTTGCTAACCACACACACACACACACACTTATGTTTTGCATAAGTTTCCAGAATGCCATGAAACTAGCTTTCAAGCTGCCAGCAACCCTCTCAATTTTTACACTAGTTTCAGCCAGTTCTACCAGACCTTTCCCTTTTCTCCCCCTCATTCTCCTTGTGGAAGCTTGTAAATGACTTGGGGACTTCATGGGAAAGAGTACTGACTCTGTATTTCTGAACAATGAATTTTTTTTAAAAGAAAAATCCCCAACAGATTTCATGTCCTTGGCTAGATGACTTCAACCAAGACCAATAAAGCTAAGCAAACAAACAAACACAATGACATGGACTAGTCCAAATGCTGGGTTCTTAAATGAATAACTGATTAGCATTTGGCTTCTTTGGAATAATCATTAGTTATTATTGGATTAATCACATTTGCTCTTCTTGAACTATTTTAATTGCCTGTATATAACCCATTGGACAATTTTGCCCCAAGGCTGGAACTAGATGTGATGGATGTAGTGATGATGATGGTGGAGAGCCTGCCAGAAGTCGTGGGCCTACATCTCTTCCTGGCTTCCAGCACAAATCTAGTAAAACAAAATGTATGCCTGGGCTTTGCTGTATCAAGTTTCTCTTTCCCCACAGGCAGCAGACAATAAAGTGGGTGTTGGAACATGGCAACATACCATGCAATGATCCCGTGTCCCATGTTTTCTTTTATTGACCATTCCAGAACAGGAGGAAAAATCACAAGACTTCAGTTTGGAGTAGGAGCTCCCACAACACCAGTTGTGGCCTGTGGTAGGTTTTCCTTTCAGGGTCTTATCACACCAAGGTATCATACTGCCAAAGCAATGCATTATTCCTGGTTCACGATCAATCCTATCACATGAGGTCATTGCTCACAAGCACCCATTCTGTTGCAATCCTTTTGAATTGTGCCCTTTTTTTCATACTGTAAGTCATCCACTAATGATTCCCTCTTCTGCAACAATCCAGTTAGCTGTGGGAGTGTGGTTTCCTCCTAGCACTGCCTTCCGTAGCTGATCCGGCAGTCAGCATGATGTGGGTGATCCCAGGTTGTCCCTCCCTTAGCTGCTCCCAAGGATATCTCTGCCGAATAATGTTCAGACCAATCATGAGGTGTGGGGTGGAGTAAAGGACCCAGCAATAATGCTGTAATATGGGGGGGAAGAACAGTGCAAATGATGCTACTCATCCACAGATGTTGAAAGGGTGTGATAAAGAGTGTTAATAACCTGATACCATCGTGAGAATGGCTGTAGTAGGATTCCAATGGAAAAATTTGTATTAAGGTATGGTGTGACAAGGCTCTCAATGATGTGTCAAGACCATCATCCATCATTCATTACTTTCTTCTGCCAAGCTCTTCAATAGTCCTGATTTTATTATCTGCCATCTCAAAAGATGAGTAAGCAACTATAGGACACAAGGGCTGAGGAAGAAGGAAACCTTCATGGCAATAACAGCTCTACACCCATAACTACTCACAATCTACTATATAAAAGTCAAAGTTTGTGAATTTGTCTGTTTGTCTGCGTCAGGCAGGTGAAGACCTCATATGATTGGCTGTGTGAGGTGAGAAGACATCATATGATTGGCTAGCTGTGAAGATTCTATGGAATCCTGGGGTTGGAAGTTCAGGGAGGGGTCTTTAAAATTCTCAGCCAGAGAGCTCTGAATAGGCTGGTTGCTATGGACATGAGGCCTAGCAGCAAGTCCCCTCACAAACCCAACTTCTGTACATTAACAACTCGGAATACAGACTGGATTGGGGAATATGGGCAAAAGTTACAGGTTCTGAACAACACAGTTTGGGGAATTAGAGTATCTGTGTATTTCAACTGTATCTAACTCCTAAGGTAAGGTAAGGTAATTCCTAAGGTGTTACCTATGAGAAAATAAAATCCTGGGCAACCCTGAGTAAATACCGTAGTACAGTGATAAAAACGATGTAGTGACCAAGATGATCCCATAACTAATGACAGCAGAGTTGAATACAGAAGATAGCTCTTCAGAGATTTGAAGTTGATATGATAAGTGACTGGCTGTTGTTGTGTGCCTGCAAGTTGTTTCTGACTTGTGGCTACCCTTTTTGGGTGGGCTGAGATTGTATGACGTGCCCAGGGTTGCCTAGTGGGTTTCTATGGCTGAGCGGGGAATCAGACCGTGATCTCCAGGACTGCAGCCCAATGCTCAATACGCCACACCACGCTGGCAATCAAGTGACTGATACTCATAAGAGTATGATGTTCACCTCCCTACCCTTTCACCTCCCTACCCTTTCCTTGATTGTCTTTTAAGTCCAAAATACACAACAGAATGAAGAATCATCTTTTTATTTTTGTAAAAACTATTACTTCTGTGCCTCCAATCTGAATTGCCTATGAGTCAGAGGGGTTAGACTATTTCTCCAGAGAAAATGATGCAAGACCCCCCCCGCGCAAATTTGGGCAAATAACTCTCTTGTTCCCTCTTTATCTCTCTGGGTGTGTGGGTGTGTTTTGTTTCACTTGGAAATGGCAAATGGTTTGTGGAGAGAAGAATTAATTCCTCTTTCCCCTGATATCGCTGTCTTTTAGTCTCTTATCTAGTTTCTGCCCTCTGTTAAACAGGATTGGCATGTTCCTGTCACTCTAAAATCCCCTGCAAAATCTGTTTCAGCAAAGACCACGAAGGGCCAAGGAAAAACCTACATGCGTGCACTCACAGACAGTGCCAAATCTATGACACTACAGTAAAGCTTCTTGGATTCCCTGCCCCTCAATTTCCTTTATGCAACCTGATAAATAGTAGATACACTGTGAAAAGATTTCTTGCAAATAACATCTCAAATTAGGTGGTCTTTGTAAACACAGAAACCAAGAAAAAGAGAAGACAGGTTTTCAAAAAGTCTTAAAAACAGACAAATTAATACTGCAAGAAAATGACAGAAATAGCAAATTTGTCATTGTAGAGTATGCTCTGAGGTCAGATATGTGTGCTGCTATATGTCAATCAGACATCAGGCTGATAAAGCTGAGGCCCAGATATGCTTCCATAGATGATGAAACCACTGACAGATATTTGCTTCACGGAGAAAACTAAGACAAATGTTTAGGAAATCTTTATGAGCTGTGGAAAGCTGTATTAAAGATACTGCATTTCTCCCCCTGCTTTATTGCTGGAAATTTGGAATAACACTTTACAGCATGGGAAAAGTGTGAAAAGGTTATCTCAAAATCAGGGTAGATGCAGGGGTGGTAATAGCACTGGTGGCTTTTCACACCCCACATTCTCCCACTCATTCTTCTTAAGTCCCCCAGGGACAAGGTTGCTCTGGGTTAGCCTGATGAATTTGATCTCAGTTCCTTCTACAAGTATAGCACTATGGTTCCACTTTATCTGTCAAGTCCTGGTGTCTGGAGTTTGGTGAGGAACTAAAATTTCCTTGCAGAGAATTCAAAGTACCCCTGCTTGAACTCCAGATCCCAAGATTTTTATAGACTGTTGCCATAGCAGCTGAAGGAGAATCATAGTGCTAGAATTGTATAATGTGACAGGACCCCTGATGGTTGAATTCATCATAAAAAAATAGGTGGAGACAAAGCATGTATGAATCCATGGGGTGTAGTACAGTCTGCACCAGTTATCTCTGCTTCTGGTGCAGTTTTGCAGGTTGGGGAGAACCAAAGGAAGGGCAGTAATGTGATTTTGACTGTTCCGTCTAGTGACATGATATGACAAATTTTTTTAGACATTAAAGCTTGAATCCAGTTCAAGGATACCCACTCTACCCTGGGTAGTGAATTCTTGGGTAAATCCTGCTCAAAACTGTTGAAGAGGAAAACAGCTATTGCTTGTCTATGGCCCTTTTCGCATGCAGTTTTTTTTTTTTTTTGCATGAGGGCCCCTTGAGTAAATGGGAGCGTCAGCCCATACGACGCACTCCCATTCACATGACGCTCAGGAGCCTAAAGCGGGACGCGCGCACATTTTCTTATTTTCAGCTCTAAGCCGAAAATACTGCACGGTCATGCAATGCTCGCGGGGCCCTTGCGCACTTACCTGTGTGCAGTGCGCCGAACAAGTTGGCCTGGTCATGCTTCCTCCCCCAGCGCAGCCTACAGCTTCCAGACTGCGCTGCGGAAGGAAGGGGCGGGGCACTAGCACAACGGTCGCACTACCAGGAAGCGACCTGCGGGACGAAGGAGCGGGAAAGCGGCAGTGTTCCAGATGAGGCTTTTCACGCGAGATGCCCTCCTCAGTTGCGCAAATGGGTAAGGTGCAAAAAGCCTCTATGTGTCTGCTGCAATCTTTACAAAAAAGACTCCTTTGGTACAATAGCCCAGCCCCATAAAAACCATCTGGTGTTCCGTCCTTTAGTAAATGTGATCTAATTTGATCATTAGCTGGGTGCTCTCTGAAGCAAAACTGTGGCAACTACCAATAAAGAGGGTGTGAGGTAAAAATCAGGCATGATGTTGTTGCTAGATGAAGATCTTGGTTGTGTGTGAGGGGGCACCTTGTGTTGGGAGAGCAAAGTATTAGAATGTAAACGTCTAGCACCTCCACATGCTATGCATCATTTTGAGGAGCAATCCTATCTGAGCTGAAGGAGAATGATAACAATATGGGCAAATCAGTGCTGGTCTTGGGAATCGAGATCTGTTCCATATGCTTACCACAGACAAAAGCTAAAAATAATATGGAAAACCTCACTGCTGACTCATCTGAATCATGCTTCATCACAGATGGGAATTACAGAGAAGAGACAGCTTTGCTTGTTTAGTGTGTGCTATTTCTCAATAGCTCAAGGAGCAAGATGGGCAGGTGATCTGTCCTAGGTAGGTCCTTCCAAGGAGGTCTCGGGAGTGGTCTTCCAGCCTCCATCCACCTGCAGCAGGCAGATTCTGTAACACTCTGAGCAGAGAATTTCCCACCATTCCACTGACTTGATTTATGGTAGGCAACTGGGAGGACAGCAATGTAGAGGGAGGGTCTAATCATGTTATCTTTTCCAGCTAGCCTTGAAAATGAGGGAGGAGGGCTGCCTTTGCACAGCTTTAGTCTCCTGAGGTTTCTGGGAAGAGGAAGTAGAGCTGAGAGATCAGCTGGAATAACGATGGGATGGGGGTGAAGAGAGAAGCAAAGAAACAGTCTTTTGTAAATCAGGGTACACTAAACAGACAGTTCTGACCTTTTGGATTTAAGAGGTTCAGAAGTGTGTTTGTGTAAGGGAGGTAATCTGCCAATAATACCCACAGATGGCCTGATTCATAAATAGCTTCATCTTGTTATTTACTTTTTAAAGCAAAGTCAATCCAAGGAGATCAGATCCCACGTGCTGTTCTATGTCTGCAACCTCAGCACAGGTCCTATTAAGTTAGCATTATTATTTTTTCCCTCTATTCATTTTTTCCTAGTCTCTGTCAAGGAAATTATTGAGATCAAGGCAATCAGCATCATTGATTAGGCAATCAGCACAATCAGTAATTCTACTGTTAGGCAATCAGTATTGACTCAAACTCAGCGGTATGCCCAGTGTTTGGGGACAAACACAGTCAATCAGTTTTGCTACCCATTGACTATGACTTGGATAATCACATTGATTATGACTGAGTTTAACATAGAGAATGCAGTGCTAAGAGTCCCCATGCACACTCTGGGATGTTTACTGGTTTCTTCTGCTGATGGTTGAAGGCTCAAATGGAAGGCTCAAAGAGAGGTTTGAACAATTGAAAAAGTATTCAATAAAATATGTAAAAGGTACAACTTGTCACATTGAGGAAGGTATTGATGCCTTGGTGGAGGACATTGGAAAGAAACCTTTCATGACATGCAGATTGAGAGGAATGGCAAGAAGTCTGAGTTTCTCTGTGGGTCCAAAGGATCAAGGTGTAGGATCAATGGCTTCACCAGCTCTCCAGTGCCATCTCCTAGCAAGAAGCTTCAGCTATGACTCACAGAAGGGAAGTGACAGCATAACTTCTCTGGTTAGGCAGCTCATTCAATTTTGAAACATTTCAAACTATAGTTTCATACAAATTTGATACTGCATTTCCAAAGTTGTCTTTATTAAAAAACAACAACAAAAATATCAAGACAATTAAAAACAATGTGGACTTTAGTCCAAATTGTAGCGGGAAGGAACTGATTTTTATATAGCCCAGATGTTGCTGAACTACAACTTGAAGTATTCCTCACCATTGGTTATGCTGGCTAGAGCTTCTGAGCTTCACAGTCCAACCACATCTGGAGGGCCCCATGACTCGAAGTGGTAGCATTACCCTTGACATTTTTTTTTAAAAGATTGTGATCCTAGGTGGGCAAGGAGAGATGTCTGGAGGAAGAAGGTGACCCTTAGCTTTCTGGATCATGGGGCAGAATGTGATCATGGTCCAGAAGTACTAAGAGGGCAGAGTCCAATGATTTGATGAGCCTGGCAGCTGGGCCCAATGAGAAAATCTATCTGTAGTAAATGTGAAATAACCTCCCAGTGGCTTTTGGTGACCTCCAAGTGGATAGGATGATGAATCCACTCTGAGGCTTAGTCTGAACTTTAAAGTAAATGTCTAAGGTGTTGACGTCTCCCCCCAAAATGGATATCAGCACATTGGATAACTCCTTTAAACTTCAGAATAAAGCTCAGAACAGATTCACTGCCCTGTTGAAATGGGTGCCACCAATTGCTATTGCAGTCTCTCACAATCTGATGTCTTCCAGGTGTGCTGTACTAAACGGCATCATCTGGAGATGATGGGAATTATAGTCCAACATATCTGGAAGGGAACTGGACTGTAGGAGGCTGGTGTAGGGCACACAGGGAGGGGAAAAGCCAACTTTACCCCTCTTCTGTTGTCAACTTATTCCAAAACATCCATTTCCCTGCTCTTCAGCCCCTCTTCAGCCCACCTGCTTTTGATGAACAGCCTGTGAAGAGAAGGGCTTTCTGTCATGTAGAACCCTTTGGTGTTCACCTGCTTTTATCTAATTTCTGGACTGGCCAACCAGCCCAAATACCATGAAGGCACTAGATCCAGACTGGTTTGGGAATCTAGGCATGTCAGGCCCAGTTAGTAATGGGAAAGAAGATTGCAGGGTGTTTTTCAAAGGAAGACAATCGACAACCACCTGTGAGTACTCCTTTCTGAAGAAAATACCAGTGAAATATATTGAATTGCTGTAAATTGACAGGTGACTTCAAGGCACATCCTTTACTTACCTTATTTCTTTCCTGGGCCACTTTGACCTGGGCTGAATCCTCTAGAAGCAGAAAAAAATTTCAGTTGTTTTGTTTCCCCTTTACAAGATATGTCACAGTTCTGTTTTCACAAAAAATTGTTGAGTCACGATTGTGGCACTATTGCGATGATGATAACTTCCTCCTCTAATCCACTTTACCAGGCATCAGCTGCATGGGGGAGAAGGGGGTCCATTCTGTCAGCATGGGTGAATGATGTTGCCATCAGGTTTATGGTGGGCATTACTTAGTTAACGAACTTAAGTAGCTGATGCATCATCATCATCATCATCATCATCATCATCATCATCACCACCTATAATGACCATATGGATAACAAGGGCTGACAGTAGTACTGCACACAGGTAGGCCTGTGTTCTAAGTCTGGGTCTAACTCATTTCCAGGAAACTGAAAGTCCTGATCACTCCCATCATAGGTGATAAAATATCCATAAAAAACTTTTCCAAAAGGGGAGAAAATGAAAAAGGCAAAAAGACAAAATGAGGACTATAGCAGAGATGAATCAGATAGATGGTTTCACATACTAATGGCTTATATTGTTAGACTATGTTCACGGCTGAGTTCTATTGAGATGCATCACAAGGGCTTTTTAATGGAACACTGTCCCAGTATTTAAAAACCTGAACTCTGCTTGTTGAAACTGATAGCGTGATCTGTAAAGTTCTGAAAATGTGCAGCATATATTGAACTGAGCAAACGCATGCCAGTACAATGTTATGGAAACTGTAGGTTTACCTTACTCACATCTGCCTGCAGAACAATTGCAGAGCAATATTGCATATACAGAATTTTGTTTTCCTTCGCATGCAATTTTTCAATCTTTATAAATTGAATAACAATAGGTTTTAGTCAATGCCAATGCCACAACCTTATCTTTCTGTTCATTCTGGGACAGTTTGACATCACCATGTGATAATTCACCAACCACTTCAGAGTGCATATTGTCCATGAGAAAATGCTGACCCTGTGCTAACTGCAACCCTGGGCTAACTGCAGCCCATAAGAAACTAGTCATGTGCACATATGGAATTCAATTTTCTGGCAACCACAAATTGCTTTATATGTGGGCTACTGATAGCATGATTAAAGATGGTTCCTGAAGACAGTGATGGGTTAGATGTGGTTGAAGTCATGTGGCAATTTCATAAAATTGGGTCATCTACAGCTTTCTCTTAAAATAATCCCATGGGTTTTTGGTAGGTTCCATAAAATCATGAGGCATTGGAAACAAACAAGCCGTACAGATTATCTATTCACATGAACCATTGACAGACATCTGCCACCAAAGGAAAGGATGAAGACTGCTCCAAGCTTGAAAAAGTTACTTTTTGAATTACAGCTCCCAGAATTCCTCAGCTGACAAGACCACAAGATCATGCTGATGGTGTTGCAGTTCTGGAAGTTGTGATCTGAAAAGTAATTTTTCCATCTTCTAAGATTACAATGTTGGCATTGGCTTTTACATAAATGTAGTCCCAAAATGAACAATAGATCCCTTTAAGGTTTCACATGACTAAGATGTCAGAATCTTATCTTCCATGAAGTCGTAATTTTTTTAATCATAGGCCTATTGTACAGTATGTAATCTGTGTTTTATCATCTACATTGTGAACATGATGCTGAATTGCTCAGCTTTGTCTGTACATTTGCTTCTCATATTGGAAAGAAAGGAAATAAAACAGGATATGATTGATAAGGATATAAATAGAATAAAATGAATGGATGGATAGATGGATGGATGAATGAATGAATAAAATAATGTTTGAATTACAAATTAGAAAGCAACAATCAACAAAAACAAAATATGTGATGGATAAATCCTGGAAGATGTTGAAGTAGAAGACTTTAGGTGTCTGTGGGAATGTTAACCTGTGTTCTTTCATCTAGGCCCAACCTGTATATTTGTAAATAAATGCAAGTATTACATAAAAAGCTTGGAACAGAAGGGATACTTCCTTCCCCAGTAACCTTAGGAGAAATTAGAAGACCAGGTCTGGTAAATCAAGGATCCAACCTTATGGAAAGAAACATATTTCTGTTTCACACCCCGACAGATTGGAACAGATGAACAGATTGGGCTGGGAGGAAGCTTTCTGTAGAGGCTACTTATTGGGTGTTTTGATCACAATTGTGGTACCTACAAGAGGGTCTGAGAAAAGGGCCAAGAATTGCCCTAGCAGGGTGTTTCCTTCAGAAAGTAGGTGAGTCCCCAGCAGAACCACTTTCCGAAAAAGGGAAACTAAACCTTTGTGAATACTGCACTCCAGGGAATTCTTACTGCATGAAGAACTGGAGTATACAATAACATGGGGAATGTGCTATTTGGACTTTTTCTTGTCTCAAACAACAAAATGCCCATGATATAGGAAGATGATTGCTGCTTTCATTTGTTTGTTGCATTTGTTTGTAGGTAGGTTTACTTTCTGCCCAGAGAAGAGGAGATTTGAACATTTCAGATTTGAGTTTCAGGACACTTTCTTTGGAGACCGTAGGACTGTAGTTTAGATTACATGTGAGAGATTTTGCCTAAATATTTAATAACCCACTAGGGAAAACAGGTGGGGGCATTTAGACACCTAGCAATTCTAAATATGTAATATAATAACAATCCTATCACCTCATATAATGAAAGTGCAAAACTGGACTATGACATACCCAAACATTTCTCAGTCCAGTCACTGAACCTCCACAGGATGTCTGTGGTTAGAGAACAAACCTTTCCTCCGTGACTTTTTCGGGCAGTTTCCTCAGTTTTATTGGCATGTATGACCACTGATTTTTTTTTTTAAATGCCAACATCAGGTTAAGCCAGCAGAGTTCCTAGCCACTGCATTTTGATTTCTGCTTGTTGTACATGACAAGAGGACTTGCTGTACGTGACAAGAGGAGCAACTCTAGGATAGTTGCTGCCATTTTAGATGTGGCATAAGCCTGTGGCATGATCAGCCAGAGCATGTTTACACCAATTTTATTTTTGTGGGGTTAGCTGTAAACAAAGCTTGTGCAGTTGGTAGTTTCTACAAACTGGAACAATCTATGGGAATAAATGAATCAATCCTTTTTTGAGGGATTTGTCCCTGCCCCTACCCCACAGAAGGGTTCAGGGCCACAATGTCTCTGTTAGGAGTGCAACTTCCATGCTTGCCCTAGGTGCTGTTTAGCCTAGATGCACCACTGCCTGCAGTGACCTTGGAAGGCCCCTGCAGATCTCAACAGATGCCTGTTGCAGCATGTCCAGCTACAGGCAAAATGACGGGTACATCCCAATGAATCATCCAATCTCAAAGAACATGGAAGTGGCCATGTGGAGGGGGGGCCTGCATTTTTAAAAAGTATGTTTGGGGGGCTAGATCTGGGAAATGTACCTACATGCCACACATATGTCTGCTGATGCAGGATCTCAGCTTTTGATTCCCATGTTATCTGAGAATAAAGTTTATTCCAAAGGGTTTTTTTTTTCTCCCACGGCACAAGAACCTAGAGGAGAGGTACCAAGGAGACACTTTGCTGTGGGCCACACAGCATTACGTGTTATTTTGCATGACCATGCAGAACATCATGGAAGGTGAGAAGAGATAGTCTCACAGAGACATTGAGGGAAGATATATTGGCACCATCCCTGAGGTGTTGATACTACTGTGGATCAAACTAGAATTGACAAAACTGAGGTAATGCATGAATGTCATTGCATAATCTCGTGATGAAAATCAGGACTTTCTAGGTGCCAATGATTCCTGCAGCTGTGGCTCAAAAGGAGTGTTAGATGCAATTGCCAATCCCTGGAGGAACACATTTGGATCCAAACAGCTATACAGATCTTCAGACTTCTTTCCCCTCCTGGTCACAAATGGAACACTCAAGTGTTTGGTTCCAATAATATACATCTAATATAAGGTTAAGACTGAACAGTAACAGTCTTTTGGATTTTCAATTTATTTATTGATTTCACATCTGTTTTTTTAAAAAAATAACCTGTTTCTTTATTAAAGCCCATAGTTCCACCTGCACAAAAATTTTCCTGAGATTCCACCTGAACTTCAGGAAGAATGTCCTGACAGTTAGAGCTGTTCAGCAGTGGAATATTTTGCCTTGGAGTGTGGTGGAGTCTCCTTCTTTGGAGCTTTTAAGCAGAGGCTGAATGGCCATCTGTCGGGAGTGCTTTGAGGTGGGTTCCTGCATGGCAGAGGGCTGGACTGGGTGGCCCCTGGGGTCTCTTCCAACTCTATTATTCTATGATTCTATTGCACAATTTATTCTCCAGTTGCTCAAAATGTGTCCAGCTACATATTAGCATAATGCTTGCCTAAGATAGACTTCTTGGTGGTCACTCCTAGACTCTGAATCTCCCTGGAGATTGACTCCCTCTCTGTTGTCCTTCCACTACAACAAAAAGACTTTTAAAAAAAACATTCAAGAAGGCCTTTGGCACATAGACTTGTCTGCTCTTGAGGGAGTCTTGCTGTCTTTGTATTTTATTATGTTTTTAATGAGTCTATGCTATATCTGTAATCAAATTTCAAGTCTTAATCTTTATTCTATTATTGTTAACTGCCATAAGCACTTTTTCTGGGTGTGTGTATGGAAAATAAATACCCCATAAGGGCAAAAAAAAAGAAAAAAAAAGGGAGCCCTATCACACTACACAATTATGGTGTCATGATTAACCTTTAACTGGCATGGCTGCTTCCTATGGAACTCCGAGGTTTGTAGTTTGGTGAGACACTAGCACTCTTTGGCTGAGAATTTGAAATGTCTCTCCCTAAACTGCAAATCCCAGGATTTCATAGGATGTTGCCACATCAATAGTGCTCTAATTGTGCAATGTGAAAGGGTCTTTAATTATACACCATTGCTTGGCATTGTCTAATAGTAAGTGACAAAGAAGAAAGAGTTAATGTGTTTGGCATTATCAGGATCATGTCCTCACTGCTGTTGCTTTTGAGTGCAAAGCTCTGATAATAGTAAAATGTTAATACCTCAGAAACATCTGTAAAACTATATCCCTCTGTCTCTTTCTCTGTCTTTTATGTTCTCTTCCCTCCCTCTTTCAGTTCTGAATCTGCATGACTGGTGTGACTTTCCTCTTCCTTCTCCAGCCAGTATCGGTCAGACTTAATGTGAACGGGGATATACATTGGGAAATGTAATTGTTCCTTCCTATTTTCATTTTTTGCATTTAACATTGTTTTCATCAGTTTCTCTCTGGTATTTGTTTAACTCAGATTTAGTCCATTCATTTTTCATAACCCAGTTCCATTACAGGTATTGGTATTATTTTTCATGAAGAGTGCACCCCTCTTCTTCTGCCACCTCTGACTCTGATATTTTGATTTTTTTTTTAAAAAATTCTAATGGTAACTTTACATTAATTTTAATTTGTATTTTATTAAATATGAACAGGACTGTTTCCTCCAATTTTAACCCTTTTAGATTAAATGGGGTCACATTCTTATGTTCTTTGGGAGTTTGGCACAAATACCCTGAAGGCAATGGACTGCATCTGATCTTGGAAGCTGAGCAGCATTAGCCCTGGTTAGTATTTGGATGGGTGCCCACCAACAAATACCAGGTGCTGTAGGCAATATCTTTGAGGAAGAACCTGGCAAAACCACCTCTGAGTATTCCTTGCCTAAGAAAATTATATGAAATTCATGGGTCACCATTGGCTGACAGGCAACTTGAAGGCAAACACACATACACACGCATTTTCATACATGATGCTAAATCAAGAAAGGAGAATGTTTTTCATCATGAGGCCTCACTCCTTTCTGAAGTGGACCCAAGTGACAAAGATAGACTTGGCCAAAGCCAATAAGTCTTTCTATAACTTCCACAATTTATCTCCCCATTTTTTTCTTCATTTCTCTCATGGTCTTTGCTATCACCAGTCTGTTTTCCACTCAGTATATGAAGAAAAGAGTTGTTACTTTCCCTGTGTATAAAGAAAAAATGCAAGTGATCTGGTGATGGAATAAGAGATTGGGGCCCATTCACACATAATTATAGAGTGATATTTCATTTCAGCTGCCATGGTTCCATCTCATGGAATCCTGGGACAGGCAATTTAAGGAGATGCATTTAGAATTCTCAGCCAGAGTGTTCCAATGCCTCTGATGAAACTAGAGATCCCAGGATTCCACTGAATGGAACCATGGCAGTTGAAGTGGAATCATAATGCTATAATTCTGTAGTGTGGACAGGCCCCAGCTTTCTTCTTCCATTGCCAGAACCTTTTGAAAAAGGAAATAGCATATGTGTTGCCACAAAGGAGTGGCAGGAGAGATGTTGGACTGAATGGGGGCAGGCTGGTAGGAGTTATATTTGGTCTTTTAATAATGGATTCACCAGCACTGTACTTCATTCAGCACTCTGTCAACTGTTAAAATGTTATCTAATGGCAGTTGCTGTGGGGCTTGATTTTCATCAGAACCACAGTGTGTTGGAAGGTTTAACAAAAACGGCCTCCCTACTGCCACACAGCTGCGAAAGAATGGGTGAGGGAGTTCCAACTGGCATCAATGGGAACTTTCTCCTTATGCCTCATGCTGTGATGGGAGAAATTTTTGCAGTGTCACAGCTGCAGAGGGAAGGATTAAACTGTCACTCCCAGCATACTTTGATTCTGATGAAAATCTTCCCCCATGCCTGTCATTGTATAAATTAAAATACCTGAAGTTTCTTATTGGCACATTTTGCTTGGGAAATTAATCTTGGCTTATTTCATTCGCATGCACAAGAACCATTCCCCCCCCCCCTTATTAATTTTTTTTCTTTTTGCATATCAGGACTTTTTTGTGGAAAAAAATTATTTGCGGAAAAATTCTTTTTGCACATACATTTTTGTATTTGTACAAAAGCCAATGGTTTTGTAATGGAAACACTTGCACACACACACTTTTTTGCGCAAAATAGACTGTTTTATGTGCAAAGAAGCCCCTCTTTTTTTGTGCAATGATAAATCTTGCAGAAGTTGAACATTTCCCCCCTAAAATGGTGTGTGAAACACCTTTTCTTGTTGAAGATGCAAAAGTTTATATTTTTGCACTTGTACACTTGATATGCTGTGTAATTTTTCCTCTAGATTGTCTGAGAAATATGAAGATCCCTGATGCACATCTTTCCCACTCAAGCCATCAAAATGTGACAATAAGAATAAATGAAAGAACTACCCATTTTCTGCCTCTTTGTGACATTCCAAATTAGTTGCAAGAGACAATCTGTTCTCACTCTACCTAATGATAGGGCTGGCCCTGAGGAAACAGAAATCCTTGGGTGTATACTTGATTTAAATAATACTGGCCCTTCTTGTGTCTGTTTGTGGAGAGCAGAGGTCATTCAAGGGCTGCTTTTCTGAGGCAGCCAAGTAGAAACTTGTGAGGAAAATGTTCCACATGTTCTCCCTTCTGAATATATGGTTGGCTAAATTACAAAGCAGTAATGCTGACTAAAATAAGTAAGTGCACTTCACAGGATTAAGGAAGGGGGAAAGTAGATTGTAAAAATATGTGTTCAAGGTTCTGCTTTACTATATATCTTGATTTGGATTGGGAGTTGGGGTGCTGGTTATCTCAGGCAGCAAAATGTCTTTGCCTTTTCTTTCTCCACTTATTCTTCTTTCTGTCTCTTTGTTTCTTACCAGAACAGGAAGAAGAGAAGAAGAAGAAGAAGAAGAGGAGGAGGAGGAGGAGGAGGAGGAGGAGGAGGAGGAGGAGGACTAGTGTCTATTAGGAAGTGATCCCACATTTTAAAAATATGTGAAACTATTTAGTAAGTCATAACAGCATGTTCATCTGATCTTTTCATAAACTGACGTTCTCTTCCATTGTTAATATGACAGAGATATCTTCTAAAGAGACTGGTAAGTTCTGCAAGACCACAACCAACATCTCCATTGGACTTCTTTGGGCTAGATGAGAAAAACACTCTGAAGTTTAATGGAGCAATTCAAGGCACTGAACTCTATTCCCAAAATAGGTTCACTATCTTGGATGAATCCATTAAAGTTCAGAATAAAATCTGTAGCAGAAGTACTATCCCACCAACATGGAAACCTCTAGCCAGCACTGAATGCAGACTAAACAAGGGCCATTTCCACACTAGACTATTATAGTGCTATTATTCCACTTTCAACATCCTATGGAATCCTGGAGTTTGCAGTTTAGCGAGGGGCCTCAAAGGCCAAGATTATGGCCCTTTCTGCAAATCACCTTTTTGTGGAGCTGGGGTGCGGGGATCGCGTGAGCAACCTCTTGCAAGAGGCTCTCGCGTCCCTGTTGCTTCAGCTCTGCAGCTGCTGCCTGCTTGCGAGCAGGTAGCCCGAGAGCCCCTCCTCTTCCTTCCACAATGCAGCCTAGGATTCTTCTAGGCTGCGCTGGGGCAGGAAGTGTGAGTGCCATGGCTCCAGAGCTCTGCACGCATGGCAAGAGCACTCAGGGCCCCTGAGCGATGCACAATCGTGCACCATTTTTGGCTCAAAGCAGAAAATGAAATAGTGTGTGATTGGCACCTGCCAGGCCCTGGAGCATCGCACAATTGTGAGTGTGTCATGTGGACTGCTCTTTGCAGTTGCGTGGTGCTCCAGGGGCCCTTTCATATGGCAAATGCCATGCGAAAAGGGTCTATCACTGAGATGAAGGAACTGCATGTGAGTACATTCATATGTGTCCAAGCTTCTTCACACTGACACTGACATGGGTGCCAGGAGGAGGGTCATTTCCATTGGGTGCAATTTCCCTTCTATGACCATTGACTGTATGGGAATAGACACACCCTGGAGAATCTCTAACCACATCAATAGAGGCTTCTGGGAACTGGAATCTAACAGTATCTGGGGCCTCAGATAACCATTGAATGAACAATTCCACAGAATACTGGCTGAAAAATACTGGTAAAGCATGGAGAATACCTTGCTTAAACATGCACACAACAACACCTTACAAATAAGTCCTTATGATGCTTTTTCAAACCCCGATTAACAGGCATTACAGTGTATAAATAATGAAACCAATGTGCAGGATCCAGTGCAGTGAAGTGATCTGAGCATTGCACTAGGACTCCTGGAAAAGTCTCAATTTCCCACTTAGCCAAGGAAACCCACTGGGTAATCTTGGTCAAGTCACACTCTGTTAGCCTTAACAGAAAGGCAATGGCAATAAATGTTGCCAAGAAAACCTGTGAGTGGGCCGCCATAAGTCAGAGTCAAGTTGAAGGCATATAACAATAAAGACTATTGTATGCTGTTGCCATTACAGTTCATGCAAAGTGAGAAAAGGCTCTGTATGGTATAGTTTTAGTCAAGGTTGTTGGATTTAATTTTGAGGAAAGTGAATGAGAAGGAAGGAGGGAAGATGGTGAACAATGAAGCCTTTTCAGTGTCAAAAATTGTACGAACACAACGAGGAAACATTTAAAGAAGTGCTCTATCTGTGAGACCTAGTTCACTACTTCCACCCAACTACATTTTCAGGCTATCATAGACGTGCCGCTTATAGATACTCTAGGCAAGGCTGGATTACGGTTGTTGGAGAGCTGGAGCAATTCCAAGAACATGATCCTTCCCTCTTTGTGCATATATCTGAGCTGTGAGAGGGTAGGGCCCATTCATGCCACACAATTGTAGCACTGTAATTCTGCTTTAACTGCCATGGCAGCATCCCATGGAATTCTAGGATTGGTACTTTAGGGAAGGGCATTTGGAACTTTCTGCCAGAGAGCTCTAGAGTCTCACCAAACTGCATGCCCAGGATTCCATGGGATGTTGCCTTAGCAGTTAAAGTGGAATATAGCATGATATTTCTATGGTGTGAATGGGCCCCTTTGGTTTTACTGATGGATCAGGCTTTGGTGATGCTTCCTGGCCAAGGAGAGCCCTTCCTAGGACCAGAGTCAGCTTTTTTCAGATGGGAGGGGTACCCTACCCTTGCCTGTGTTGCAGTTGCTATGACTGTTATGAAGGCAGCAATATTGACACCTATCTCTCTTCACTTAAACCACAGCTGGGAAATATGAGTCAAGATGGGGGGCAAAGGCTACCAAGCCTTGGGTAGAACAGTGGAAAAGATATATACAGCACCCTTTTCTATGGAAACATTTCATTTTTAAGAGAATGATATAGTAAAAGAAAGCTGACTGCACAGCAATTTCCTGTGTGTGTGTGGCTGTGTATGTGTATGATGATGCCAACAGCAGCATGGTGCCCTAGCCACCTAGAGTCTTGCAGCATTTGCTTCAAATGCTCCATTAATAATCTAGGCTTGTATGCAGACAACAGAAATGAACCAAAACCTTGGATGGTGATGGGTTTAATGTTATTCTTTGCATTAAATTTCAACATTAAAACAGATAAAAAAAGCAAAATAAACCCAAGTTTAGAAAACAGAAATGATTTGCATGCTTATCACTGTGCATTACAGAAATTCTCATAGTTTTATGCATGATGTGAGGCCATGCTGAATTAGTCAGCAAGTATGATATTGCATACTTGGCTCCAACAGCCTTCCTACTAAAGCACAACAACCATCTAAAGGTGGTCTCTCAGCTTGCGAAATCAGTGTCCAGGCTAGGTATATTCTTGCACAATGCTCTGACTGTGCTCCCTCAAATAGGACAGAACTTCCTTTAGGTGTGGCTGCATAACAATTTCCTGTGTTCTGTTTAGATGTGCATTTGTGTTAATCTAAAACTGTAGGAAGTCAGCTGAAATATGTGCTCTTCAAAGCCTTTTGACAAGCTGAAGGCATGACACCTGCATAGCCTGTGAGGCTATCAGCATTGCCACAGCTTGCAATGTGGTTAAGGAAATTATGCTGATACATTTTGACAGATATAGTGGTAGCTTCAAGATGTACCCACACTGCACAGTTATAGCACTTTGAAACTATTTTAAATACCATGGCTCCATCATATGGAATCCTGGGATTTATAGCTTGATAAGAAACTTGCACTCTCTCTAGTCCACCCCAGCAGAGAATTCAAAGTACCCTATAAAATGACAAATCCCAGGATTCCCAGGGATGGAGGCATGGTAGATAAATCAGTATCAAACTGTCATAAATCTGCAGTACAGTAGGCACATGTGGATTGAAAAAGCAGTATGGACATACGTAAGAGCATTTAAGGCATATTTAAGTTCTACTTCTGCTTCTTATTCTAAACTACTATGGAGACTCATTCCTTAGAAGGCGACAGAACAAAAACTACAGAAAGAAAGATCTTTTAGAGTAGGATGGTGAACATGTAAACTTTTGTTTCTTTTTTCACATTTGCATTTATGATCTTTTGGAGGTGATTCTTCAGGTCTCCTACAAGTCAGTATAAACTGACTATTTTCTCTTTCACTGTAAGAGAGCAAAGTCTAGTTCTTGTTCTGGGAAATTTTTAAAAGACTAAATAGCCCAATTATTCTATTTTTTTAAAGAATAGCCTAAACACTATCAGTCAGTACTCTACAGTAGCTATTTAGATACTTAGTTAAGTATATTTAACTAACTTCTTCCAGCTTGCTTCCCATCCCAAACCTGATGGAAATGTCACACCCATTTTCTTATCATTAAATGGACTTCCTTCTCCCCATGCAACTCATGCCTGGTAAACCCTCTTGGGGAAGAGGAGTAACCATTGTGGAAATAATGTCACAATCATAACTATGTAGTGATTGGGAATATGGAACAGTAACCTAGATTTACTCATGCATAACTGTTCCATATTTAGTTCCTTTAACTAAGTAGCTGAGGTAGAATACTGGCCATTATGTTCAGTGACTACATAGCAGATTGAGTTCAGTTTATGTATCTGGACTGACTATTCTTGTAGTTATTGTCCAGCTAAGCTATGACTTAGTACATTTTTCATCTACCAGTCCCACAGATGGAGCAGAATCCTCCATCTTTCCTTTAAATTTATCCTTTTGTGATTGTACTGTAATGTAAATTTCTCATATATTTACAGTGTCCATCATCTACTTTTTCATCATCACCAATAATTCATATTGTTTGTATAAAATGTGTTTATTTCTGTAGAATTACAAAATATTGCATAACTATACACATTAATGGCTGTTTAAAGTGCAAATGGTTGTTTTGCATTTGTTAGATTCATTTTATTTATTTCTTGAAAGGAAAACTGGTCTTGTAAGACCAAAAGTGAACTAAATACTCATATTATACTATACTCACCTAGTCACTTAGTAGAGGCCTTGACTGTTCTCATCCAGTCTCCTATGATAGTGCTGTTTTGCTCATCTTGGAACCACTTCAGGTAATGACACTAAAATAACCAAAGTTTTAGAATTATGAAACTTAGTTTAAAGATGCTCTAAAAATAAATGTTAAAAAGTACAAGCTTTCCACAGTTTTTAAATAAAAGTATTAAAGTTTCCCTGTTGGGCCAGTAGGGTATACTACATTGGGTCGAATCTAATCTTAGGGCCTTTCCACCCTACACTATTATAGTGTTATTATTCCACTTTCAACATCCTGTGGAATTCTGGGGTGTGTAGTTTACTGAGGCCAAAGAGCTCTCTGGCTGAGAATTTTTAAATGCCCCTCCCTAAACTGCAAAACACAGGATTCCATAGGATTTTGAAAGGGGAATAATAGCACTATAACAATGTAGTGTGGAAAGGCCCTCAGTCATACTTAAAGCTTAATCATAGCAATTAACAGGACTTAAGTTGGTCAGGGTACACAATTAACTCCTATTGATTTCAGTGGGTTTACTCTAATTATGACTCAACCATGGATCCAAACCATAGTATTGAATCTGGACTGAAGTTTGGTCAAAGGAAGACAGTATGCTTCATGGTTAAGTGGTTGCATTTTAGCAGAACACACGTCCTAGAATGGTTTTTGTAAAAATATAACATATGTTGCTCTAAATTTCTTGAAGGAAAAGTGTGATAGCTATGCAATGCATGAAATTTCATTGGAGCAACTTAGTTGCTTCCATTCAAGATCTACATTTGTGGGAGCAAGCAGAACTGGAATCAATGGAGCTTACCTCTGAATAGAACTTGGCTAGGATGACACTGCCCCTGTATTCAGTTCACAAATATTAAGAAGCATGTTTTATTTTCTTCATAGCTGCCAAACAAGAAAACTACCATCACTTCCTCCTAATGTTAACTAAAGTCGATCAAAGAGATGTGCAGATAGTTGATCCCTTTATTCTGGATTTTACTCAGTGAATGATAGATAATGCTTTATTTTGTAGCTCTACAGCTTTCTAGAATAGCACGAACACATCTCTGTCCTCTCTTTTCAACAAGCATTTCTACAGGTCAGTTCTTGTCCCATCCACTGCCTCTGCATCCCATATTATTTCTCCCCACCCATCTCAGGATGGAAGCTAGGAGTTCAAGGTCAACTACAGTTAAATCCATGATGCAAGATTTTCAGCTTCACGGTATCTGATCAATTGTGAAGAGGAGCAATTATTTTACAGAAATGCCTGTCTTTGGTGCATCCAGTCTTCCAGATAAGTCTGGACAATTTTTTAAACAGCTAACAATTGATAAACATTTTTTGTTAGTTTTATTTTATTTGCTACAAAAATCTTTGCAGTTTGTACCCTAAATTATGTAACTTCTGATGCATCAGTAGTGTTTGAGGAGTGGCCATTGACCCTACACTGGTTTTCCCGCAGGTTTATTACAACAGCTTGTGTAACCCATCTGTCATCATAGAAAGAAACATGTTGTTGTGCTAAGAAAAACTCTCAAACACAATGTACACATGTGAAAAACATTTCTGTGCATTTCTTCTTTTTTAAAAAAACACCAGACACATCTATCTCTCCTCCCCTACTTTTGGGATGTATAAATTACAAACAACACTCAAACCCTGGTCTCCCAGTGTCCTAGTCCAACACTCAAAGTACTGTACCATAATGGATCTCTGGCTCTTCGATAAATAAATAAAAATGTATACTTGCCTATGAAGCATACCAGAGAGGACCAAGTCAAAGAATGTTGCTTGAAAGGATCTGGGGAATCTTGGGAACTGGGGAGGGGTTAGATAGTTTACATCTACCAACCAACCCTAATTCCTCTTCCCTTTAGGCATCATACAGAAGGGAACTACTAGGCTGTCTGTTGCTTTCCTTTGGATAAATTCCCAGCATGCTATTTTCTTTGATCAACATTCTGAGTTAGCACAAAGGTACTGTGTTTCTGGATGGGTCCTCATATCTTTCTGGGATATAGGATAAAATACTAGATTATTTCAAAACTGTCAGATTTCCATGTACATCTGAAGATCTTTTAACTATGCTAGAATCATTCTGACACCCTTTCAGCCCATGTATCTCTATGGAGGGTATCAATGAAAATAGTAATAACAACAACAATTTATTTCTTACCTGCTTTTACCCATGGCTCAAGATGAGGTAAATTCAGCTAAAAGCATTTAAAATATACTAATTTAAAATTCACAATTAAAAATCGACTGGGTAGGCCTGCTAGAAATGATAGGTCTTTAGAACTTTTTAAAATTCAGACATCATGTTCTCCTGTCTAATCTCTTCCAGTAGACCATTCCACAGTTTAGGAGCAGCTAATGAAAAGGTCCTCTGGATGATCATTGCCAGTCTAGTCTAGCAACATTGTTTGTTTCTTCATTGGAAACAACTACATTCCTTCTGGATGGCATATTTGGTTTAGAAATTGCTCTGGTTTCTTTGGAGTCTCACAAACAATGACATTGTCTTGACGCCTAACAGTTTTGGTTATCTAACAGTTGCCAGGATGCTTTCACACTACATAATGAGAGTGCTCTTATTCCACTTTAACTGCCATTCCACCCCGTGGAATCCTGGGGCTTATAGTTTAGTGAGGCATTAAAAAGCTCTGATGGGGAATTCTAAATGCCGCTCCCTGAATTGCCAATTCCAGGATTCCATAGGATGGAACCATGACAATTAAAGTGGAATAATAGCACTATAACTGTGTAATGTGAATGGGTCTCTGGTATGAATGAGGTTGGTAGGGAGATTGTTGTTGTTGTTTTGCCAAAAATTCTGACTAGGGCCATTTCTGCATGTGGTGATGGAATCGCCCCGGTCCAGTACTTACTGGACTTCTTGGCTCAATGCTCAGGTCCAGGCTGCTCCGGAGCAGTGCGTGGCCACGGCTCTGCACTGCT
The DNA here is from genome assembly GCA_948474755.1 of Ctenosaura bakeri. Lineage (NCBI taxonomy): Eukaryota > Metazoa > Chordata > Lepidosauria > Squamata > Iguanidae > Ctenosaura > Ctenosaura bakeri. Next base: position 519,708 of record CAOLHI010001070.1, read on the forward strand.
CCGGGGATGAAAATGGCGGCTTCTGGTTGGTGGAGGCTCTCCACCAACTGCTGAAGCTCACCAGCCTAAAGCCCGCCCCTGGCAGATCTGCGGGCTCGCACTGATGTGAGTCTGCAAATCTGCACCAGAGCGCAGGAATGGAGTGGCACAGAGTGGCACACTCCATGCTTTTTAAAAACCTGAAGAAACAGGTTTTTAAAAAGCACGCTGCATGACCACTTCGGGTCATTCTGGAGCGGACTGAGGTGCGGAACTACGTAAAGTAGTCCGACCTAGTCCGCTCCCAGGTGCAGACGTCCTCTCTGGAGGATGCTTTGCACCGGTTTTTAAGCCCGTGTGGAAACGGCCTAGGTTAACTTCCTACAAGATCCAGCTTGGACTTTCTATCCATTGTGAACCTCCTAGGGCAAGGAAGGAACATGTCAAGACTCCTCAGCTATAACTGGAAGCATGACGGGTATGATTTCTTCTTGCTTGAGAAATAACCAGTTTCCTTCTAGAAATGTTATCTTGGAAAGCAAAATGGCAGCTCTGATCTCCAAAAGACTGTGTCACTTGCTTTCATAAGTAAGACCAGAGTGTGAAGAAGTTACTTTTTTATTACTGTTCCCAGTATGTACTAAGTGGGTGCTATGTCCAAAAGAGTTTCCTTGAAGGCTGGGTAAGGCTGGGCACTATGATCTGGCGAGCTGAGGCAGTTTGCTTTCTGCCCTGTTAGGAACTAAGTTGGTAAGTAACAGAACCCATCAAATATGAATAGAAGCCTTGACCTTTGGAACTGAGGCCATGAAACCAGTTTTACCATCAGTCACATCCAATCAGCCCAGGAGATGGGCAAGCCATTTGAAAAAACAGAAACACAAGAGCATGTCAGTGCTCTTTGGCAACAACTATGAATCTCTTACTTGAGCTCACATTGCCAGAGCCTTTCAGTTCTCTATCCCAGTCATTTCATCGAAACCAAATTAAAGGCAAAAGGGTTGGCGGGAAGCCAGAGAAGCAGAATCTGTAAGAAAGTGAAAAGCTATTCCTGAAAGATTAGATGACTATCAATCACTTTCTGCCACAATTTCCCCGAGACCCTTCATGTTAATTCATACACGAAAGCAGCAACATAAAGCAACTGTGCCTCAAGGAAAGTCTTTGCACGTTGTCATTTGCACATCTGCAGCAGGCAACTGATCCCCGCCTTTCTTTTGTTCCAAAAGGATAATGTTGGATAATGGTCAACTGTTCACCTTTTGCAAAATCAGAGTCTCAGCTCCCATTTGTCAAATGAAAAGAGTAAAACTTGTGGATGCATTTAATGAGGTGTATAAATAGCAACTAACAATCTATTATGCCCGTAAGGCTGCAGTACATCTAATAAAAAAATATACTGAAGCATAGATGAACTCGGAGTCTTCGGCTAGTAATGGCCAATTGGGAATAAGAGTTATTTCTCTACAACAGATGTGGAGATTAAAGTTCACTGGAAGAGCATTCTCATAGCGAGCTCAGCATGTATTATTCTGTAAGAAGACCAAGACTTGTTCTTCAAGAGACTGTGGAACAACTAATTTCATTATTCAGATTAAATAAGAGAGAGGGGGAACAGAGGTAAAGGGAGAATTAACTCTTTCAAGGTTTTTATTTTTTAACGTTCCGTCCCTTGGCCCTCAATCCACTAAAGATGTACTCTGCATGTTTCTCATTAGAGAAAAAAGTGTGGTGCTCATATGGACTCCCAGAGAGGCAAAACACATGTAGGGGTCTGCTCATCCACTTTTGTCATCAGTATAAAAATTCATTTTAAACAGATGTCCTTTCTAAAATTACCCATTTTCCTGAGCCCAGCACTTGGCTTCTCAGAACAGAATCCTGAAGGCTGACAATAAATCAAGGGATGCCACTTGAGTTGCTCTCTGCAAACAATTACCACTCACCCCAACCCTTTATTCCCAAAGGTTTTTTTTTTAGTACTTCTAAAAAGATACCAAGAATAAAGGACATTGGCTAAGAACTTTACCCACATTGTTCTGTAGGGTTCTGCCTTCTGAGAACTTTACCCATACTATTCTGTTGGGTTATGCCTTCTGATCCCTGTTGAACACCCCTTCCCAGCCCCAAAGTGTGTCTCCCTAGCCTTTTAGTGGCTGTTGTGTGTGTTTGCTCATATAGGATCTCGCTGTAATTCCTCAGATAGAAAAAGAGAGCAGGATTCCAGTTGCAATCCTCCCTCACAGTGGAGATCACTTGCATGAGGAGTGGAGTGGTGGGACCGTCAGCCAGCTACTTCCCAATAAATAGAGGAACAGATCCCCAGTGATCACAGAAGCTGCTCACTGGTAAGGTGGCATTCAGGGAAGTCACAGTCATTATGTGTTCCCTAAATGAGGGAATACATAAGGATTGTGAACACAAAGCTGTCACAAATGCATAACTCTTGTCATGCATTCTTAACTATACAAGAGGAATCTGGATTTCAATAATAATAATACCTTTGACTGGTATGCCAAAGCACTAATTGTTTTGATTCAGTCCTAATTCAGTTTCAGTTGCAACTGAAGTTGTTTTGGTCAGAAAAAAGTTCAACAATGTATCAGGTTCAATACAGCAATAGCTGTTGTCTTCCACATCACAGGCCCTTTTCGCATTAAGTCTTTTCGCGTGAGCGGGGGAGGGCGGCTCGCGCCAGAAGCCTTCTCCGGGAGGCTGCCACTTCCCCCCTCCTTCCTTCCGCAGGCAAAGGAACGAGCAGGAAAGCGGCAGCCTCCTGGAGGCAGCGGCGGCTCGCGCGTCTGTCCATTCCCCCCCCACGCACGTGAGAGAGAAAGGCGCTCATCCCGTCCGCCCCCCCTGCGCGCGCGAGAGAGAAAGGCGCTCGTCCCGTCTGCCCCCCCCACGCGCGAGCGCGCGAAGCAGGACATGTTGCGTCCGTTGCGCGAGCGCCCCGCCCCGTCCCTTCCTTCCGCAGGGGCAGAGGGAAGGAAGCGTGACCCTGCCGGCTTCCGGACGCTCCGCACAAGAGGTAAGTGCGCGCGGGTGCCGGGAGCGTTGCGCGAGCACGGGTGATTTTCGCTTGGAAGCGAAAATCAAAAAACCCGCGCTCGCGCCGCTTCAGCCCCGTGAGCCCGGCGGAAGTGGGAGTGCGTCGTGCGGAGCGATGCTCCCACTCCTGCGAGGCTCACGGGGCTGTCGCGCGAGAAAAGGCCCGTGTGAAAAGGGCCACAGAGTGGTGAATCTACTCTGAGTTTGAGGCCCTTTCTGCACTGCAGTGTTATAGTGCTATTATTCTACTTTCAACATCTTACGGAATCCTGGGGTTTGCAGTTTAGGGAGGGGCCTTTGGATGTTGAAAGTGGAATAATAGCACAATAGCAGTCTAGTGTGGAAATTGCCTTAATCGAAAATTTAAATTAACTATCTAAGGTGATGAATTTATTTTGGGGATAGGTTTCATCATCTTGGATAGTCACTTACCACTTAGACTAAGACATGGAAATGGATTCACTACTTTGCTGACATGGAAGTCACTAATTGCCACTGGCTCAGCAATTGGTTTGGTATAAATAAACCAGTTCCTGTTCATATGACAACATTTAATTATCAGGCACTAGACACCTTGGCTGGAATCCTGTATCATCTCCAAGAATGTGTAAAAATTAATTTATACTTAACTGCATAACAGAGGTGCTACAAAACCCTGTTACTGAATTCTGAAGAAGTGTTAATGAGATACCAGCAAGAGTGCCTGATGTGCATCAGAACTCCCTCACTGATGCACTGGGGGAACGTAGAGCATTGGGGGACTGTAACACATTGGGGAACCATATTGCATTGGGGACCATATGGCATCAGTCCAAAGGTACATTCATCAGTTTGCTGACTCCCCTATGTAACAGCAGCTCTCTACTGGATACGGATGTTCTGGAACTACCCAACTCCAATTTTTGCAGCAGTAAGTCCACTTACAGAGATGTAATTCCTGTACAGGATTCTGGCCCTTATTTGTAATGATTGTTTACAGAATGAGGTGGAATAAGCAGTACATCTAAAGCTGTTCCAACTAAAGTTGTGCAATAAGTTCTACGAAGCATGCACAAGTCAGAAAAAGACATTTTAAGAACTGGACAAATAGAAGCTTGTTGTTATGTGTACTGATTAATTTGAGTTCCATACTCAGAGATGTGTAGAAGGCAGAGAAGAACCCCAGTTAGACCTAAAGACAAAGAAAGGCAGTGAATAAATATGTCGGCAGTGAATGATAATTCTGTCCTGCTTTCCCACCTCCTGTTGATACACTGCAAGCCCTTACATTTCCTCCCTGCAAGATTTGTGATTCATTTGAACAGACCCGGCTTGATCCTTATCCCTGTCCTTCTATAATCTTGCTATTTCCTGTTTTCTTGGCCTGATTTTGGGTTCACAGATTAATCCCGATTTCAAACATATGCCTGGAGGTTTTTTTTTAATGTGTACATATATGTTCTTATTGTACAATCATTTAAGGACTCTTTAATAAATGTTTTGTTCTGTTAAATTTGATAAAGTTATCATACTCTCAATAAATTGTTGGGAGTGCTTTGATATGGGTTCCTGCATGGCAGGGGGTTGGACTGGATGGCCCCTGTGGTCTCTCCCAACTCTATGATTTTATGATAATAGGAAATTTTTTAAAAAATAACTTACTGTGATTCCTGTCCTGTGTTGGAATTATTGTCTCTTGTGCTCTATATATTTGTCTCTTCTGTGTTGCAATGGATCAAACAAGCCCTGTCATAAAGGGAGTGCAGGCCTCCACTCTACTTCATGATTACCAGGCCCAGACCTTGAAGGCACATTATCCGAGAAGCCCATATAAATTCTTCCTGATAATGGTTTTATTTATTTAATAACATCACACCCTTCTCCTAACTCAAGACTCAAGGTGGCTCACAACAAGTTAAAACAACTAAAAAAAAACCCATATTAAAACATGATCAACAATTCTATTAAAAATGTGAAATTAAAACATTTGAAAACAGAATTAAAAAGACAGAAAGCACAGTACACCTCATTAAAAGTGACACCTGCTACAACAAGTTAAGAACCAAAGGCCTGCCTAAACAAAATTTGCCTGCTGACAGGAAGAGAGCAGAGAGGGGGCCAAGTGAACCTGCTGTGGGAGGGAGTTCCACAATCTGTGAGCAATCACCAAAATGTAATAGTGCCTTTCTTATTCTGGTTCTGGTGCAGCCAGTGGCTAAAATCCAATAGTATATTTTAAAACAGGGACTTCCTTCCTACTGCAGCTCTCCATGACGTCAAAAAATCTACTACAGAAAATTTTTCAGTTCTCTGGTGAAGGTGTTTGGGGTGTGTAGTGGACTGTAGGAAGGTAGGAAATTGCCCACTCTGTGGGGAGCCACAAGATCCAAAAGATATATGCCACAGGATCTTGACTTTTCTGAACCTTTTGTTATTTTTGAATCTGAATTTTGCCTTGCCCTCCACTATTCTGTTCCGGACCATAAACAACAAAGACTTGCAAGAAATGGTTCAGATTCTTTTCTGGCTCAGGAAAAAGTATAAATAAAAGTTTGTTCCAGTTTCAGGTTCAGGTTCAGTTTGACATCCTTATCAAAATGGAAAAGAATAATGGATGAAGATATTATTGGACCATGACGGTCAGACACAGACTGTCATCTTACCATCAAGAGCACATCCTAGCATTAGCAAACTGAGGCCCTTTTTGCACGGCATTCGCCATGTGAAAGGGCCCCGGAGCATTGTGCGATTGTGAGGAGTGATCCACACGAAGCACTCGCAATCGTGCGATGCTCCAGCAGCCGGCAGGCACACATCGCACATTATTTCATTTTCTGCTTTGAGCCAAAAATGGTGTGCGATCGTGAATCACTCTGGGGCCCTGTGCGCACTTGCTGTGCATGTGGAGCTCCGGAGCCACTGCACTCATCCTTCCTGCCCCAGCGCAGCCTGGGAAAATTGCAGGCTGCACTGCGGAAGGAAAAGGAGGGGTTCTCACGCTGCCTGCTTGCTAGCAGGCAGCGGCTGAGGAGCTGAAGCAACGGGGATGCGAGAGCCTCTCTCAAGAGGCTGCTTGCGTGCTCCCCGTACCCCAACTCCACAAAAAGGTAAGCTGCAGAAAGGGCCTGAATCTATCGATCGATCTATCTATCTATCTATCTATCTATCTATCTATCTATCCAGCCAGCCATCAAATTTTTGAGTCACCCTTCCACTCATAAGTGCTTTAGACGATTTACAGGTATTTTTTAAAATAAAAAGATAGCATGGGAAAAAAAATCACAAAGACTAAAATAGGACAGATGGAATGTTACAGATGTTAACACTAAACCAGGGAAATTCACTAAAAGGAAGGAGTGGTATTAATAATTGAAATTTAGGAAAACAACATAGCTTTTACTAGCCTTACAAGAACTAATGGGAAGTGAGTCAACCCAACATCCTTGGCCCTTTTCGCATGATTTTTTTTTTGCGTGAGTGCCCCTTGAGCGTCACATGAGTGGGAGCGTCGCTCCGTATGACGCACTCCCACTCGCGCGACGCTCATGAGGTTAAAGCGGGGCACGCGAGCATTTTTTGATTTTTGGCTTTAAGCTGAAAATACTGCGCGCTCGCGGCGCCCTCACACACTTACCTGTGTGCGGTGTGTTGGCAAGCTGGCCTGGTAGCGCATCCTTCCCCCAGCACAGCCTACAGCTCCCAGACTGGGCTGCGGAAGGAAGGGGGGGCGCTAGTGCGACGGCCACGCTATAAGGAAGCCAATGTGGGAGGCAAAAAAGGCTGTCGTGAGCAGCTCGCGTGAGTGGCTGCTCGTGCAAGCACCACTCCCCAAGGTACAGTGCGAAAAGGGCCATAGAGTGGGAAGGAGGAGCAGATTTAATCTGCTACAGAAAAGGCCCTGTTTTGAGTGTCTACCAAGACTACCTTTCTAGGAGGTGGGTCCAACAGGGCTTCAGAAGAAGAATGAAGTCTCCAGGCAGGTTTATATAGGGGGAAGTGGTCTTTCAGATTGTCTTTCAGATAATCTGGCCCCAAGCTGCGCAGATGTCCAAGGGAGTCTCCCTCATCCCTCTGTAGGTCTTTGCCTATAAGAATTATCTAGATGCAAAACACCTACTCTATTCATAGACGAACTCTTAACTTTTTGGTGGTAGGGAAGGATTACAGAGTCCTCATCTTCCTTCTTCCTTCAGTAGAGTCTACTTGGTGCTCTGTTTGCAGTGTGGAGCAGACTTTTTGAGATGTATAAAATAATTAGAAGGTGAAAAGTGTTGCTATGGCAGCTAGATGCTTTCTTCTGCTGGGAGAGAACCCATGAGAAATTCTGACTGAGTCAGCAACAGGAATTCTTTCCTCCTGGGGTTGCTGCAGCTAGACACACAGACTCCGACTTCCTGTTTTCACCTTGGTGAGAATGTGCTGCCCTTGGCTGTTTCTTAAATGTGCAGTATTTCCTAGCCTTTTAGGTTTCTGAATCCTGACAATATCTTCTTTAGCTTCCATTCTGTTGTTGTCATTCTTGCTGGAAATGAGATGGAGAGTTCCATGTTCTAATGATTTCTCAAAATCACAGTTTAATAAGGATGTGTAACTAGCTATGTGAACAGAAACAGGAACAAATTCCAAAAGGGTAGCCATATAATTCTGTAAGAACTAAAAGATTAACCTGTGGCTAACATCCTATCTGAGGCAGGTCCTACCATTAAGAGTTGCTGACTGCCATGTGAGTTAGGTGGTGAACCTGCATTCAGTTTTACAGTATTTTGAAGGAGCTGTTCAGGACATGGACCTATTTTGAGGACAAATTTAAACACTTTGGATAGTTCACTTAAAATTCAGACTAAAACCCAAAGAAAATTCAGCAGCCCACTCACATGGAACCCACCAGCCAGGTGTACTGCTCTAATTTTAGATTAAATGTGCGTTAAAATATTTTCTTTGAGTTGCTGTACTCTAACATGCTTGAACGTTTGATAATAGCAATTGGCAATGGGCTGGACTATGTGTGTGTGTGTGTGTGTGTGTGTGTGTAAGTAATTTAATCCCTCTTCCTTCCCTGTATTTGGAGGAGGAATTACCAAAAATGGCTGAAACCACAGTTAATTGTTACGTTAGTAGCAATGTTGACTTTGGTTAAAGCTAACTATGGTTAATATTTAAAACTACCATTTAAAGCAAATCTTAGGCCATTTCTACACTAGACTGTTATATAATGCTATTATTCCACTTTCAACATCCTATGGAATCCTGGGGTTTGAGGCCCCTCCCTAAACTTTAAACCCCAGGATTCCATAGGATGTTGAAAGTCAAATAATAGCTCTGTAACAGTCTAGTGTGGAAATGGCCTTAGTCTTAGGGAAAGAAGATTGGTTTCAACAGCACTTAATGTCTCTTGAGATATAATGGTTAGACCTGGCACTGGGGATTCATGATCCAGAAGAGGAGATGGAAAGGAGAGTGTGTGCAATGTTGTAGCCCCTCTCAACTGCTTAATCACAGTGAGGCAATCATAAATTTTCTGTCTGCACCAGCTCCATCTGCAGAGAGGTTCCCCCATATTTCTGTGTTGCAATAGTCCATGCAGAAGATGTCTGTGTCAAAGACATTTTCTTGAATTGAAAGTTCTATATTTCTTAATCCAACTCTCACACAACTAATTCCACTAGATTTACTTTGATCCTAATTGTACTTTATCTCATTGGGTGTAGGATTACAAAACCAGCTCCCTCTCCCCCACCGGGCCAAATAACAGCTTTGGAGAAGAGATATTTTTGACTGGATTATAGTGTGTGCGGGAAGAGTCAATTCCCCTTCTTCTTTGTATGTTCCAATTGTGATATGATCCCAAGACTGCTTTTATTTTTATTTTTAAAAAACACAACATGTATATAATGGTGAGTGGTGCCTCCTATGTCAGCAAGATGGTGAATTCACTTTGGCTTTTAGCCTGAACTTCTAAGGAGATATCAAATGCTGTGGAACCTGTTTTTCAGCACTTTGGACAGCTCCTTTAAAGATCAGATTAAATCTTGGAGTGGATTCACCGCTGCAGAGATATGAAAGCAACCAGCCCCCACTGCAGGTATGTGATGCAAATGAAGAGTAAGAAGGCAAAGCCAAGATTGCTGGGACATTGGCTCTTGCTAAATTCAAAATATGCCCCTGTTTGAAGTGAGTTGTTGAGTTACATATATACATGCATACACTTAAATTCTGTGCATTAGTCTTTGTGTCAGGACCACAGCAAAGGAGAGAACACAACAGTAACAGTGCTTTGTTATCTGTGACCCTGCAAAAGGTGGGGAGTTGATTAGGGCTGACCCTTAGCTCCCATAAAGCTTTGCATTATTTGTCCTTGCCATAGAGGGAAGGAGCAGCTGAGTCTCTGAGCCAAAGCAGTGGGAGTTGAAGCGATACGTGGAGTACGTCAGCTGCACAGCGACGTGGTGGGAATTTACAGAACACTCATGCTCAGCTAACAAAAATAACAGACAGCTTCCCAGACGTTATGAAAACAACAAGAATAGCAATAATTGAGAGCCCTAGGAGTGAGGAATGACATCACTCAGCTGCAGTTGGAGAAATGCACGCAGGAGCAGGTTGTACTGCCGAGATGTCTGCTCCACAGCTGTAATTTTAGGAGCAGCTTCAAAACTGTAATGTAACTGTTTACTGATCCTAAATCCTGCCTTTTGCTCTTATGAAGGATCAACATTGCTGACTTAATGTGGGCAGCCTGGAGACATCAAGAGTAGAACTCAAAGACTGCATTTCCTCATTTTTGGTAAGGGTTTTCTGCGGCCTCAATGGCCTTGCAACTCAATCATGGGACAAACAAATTCCTATTTTGATTCTCCATAAATGACTTGAAAAGGTTGGCTCTTCTGCGGTTAACCCATCCAAGGCCTCTTCCTGTAACTCAGAGGGCAGTGGGATCCAACATGTGATGGCTGTTTGGAAAACAAATTTGTGCTGAAACTGATATAGCAGTTTGGAAAGTTAGAAATATATGTTTTTTCATTTTATAATGGCTGATCATCTGAAAATAGCACAGAAATTGGCACCTTTGCCCCATCCCTTCTTCCCATCCTCTTTTCTTCTGAATTGAAGGGAGAATCTTACAACTCTGACAAAATTTTATCTTTTGAGTCAGTTTCCAGAAGAGAACAAAATTCCAGATGAGCTGTTTTTGCTGTTAGTGCACCATCATAGTTATGGGCTATCACGGCAGATATACATGTATATTATTCCACTTTCAACATCCTATGGAATCCTGGGGTTTGAGGGCCCTCCCTAAACTTTAAACCCGAGGATTCCATAGGATGTACACGTATGGTTTAATCTGGGCCAGGATCCTGATTTGGGTCTGGAGGATTAACTTGTCTCCATTGTGATTGTGATCTGGATCTTGGCCTCCTGTCCAGTTTATGTTGGGGGGAAAAGTTCCCATCTTTTCTAATGGCAGCTTTTTTCCCAATACACATTGCAGGCAGGGATCCTCTGCTGTGTATCAGGTCCATAGTAGTAAACTAAAAGTTAAGACACTCTTATACATCTGCATCCTGATCTAGATTGTCTCCTTTTTTCCCCACTGGCTATTTATGCAAGAAAAATCTTGTACTCAAGGGCAGACTATGTGATTAAGACTACATGTAGTTTGGTTCTAAGGTATTGTGTGGATCAGTGGCTGTTTGTCAGGTGGATGCTACATACCGCACATGTATATGTAAAGGCATGCCATTGTGTTCTTCTCTGTAAAGCTATTCTTTATAAAAGGTTCATAGAGGAGTGTAGTTATGGGGTAGGGAGCTGAAACAAGCATTGCCCCTCATACGAATTCTGCCTCCCATGAAATTTTCCTTCAGTTTCCAAATTTTTAATATTGCGATGAGCAAGATGTTGAAAACTATTCACACCTGAAACTATTTGCTGTCTTTGCATTGTCTTAGGAGTTTTGTCTGCCCTTTTGTTTGATGTTTCAAAAATAGTCCCCCAGGGGGAAAAAAATTAAATGATCTCAGTGGAATTTCTTTTTCATGTTTTTCATGTTTTAATCCTTATGCATGTGTGAGTCTGTGCATACCTGTGCACCCTAGGGTTGCCAGTTCAGGATCATCCCAGGCTCTAAGGTTTCTCAGCCCATATCTTGCAATTGACTAACAGGGCACCAGCTGAACTGAACAGGAAAAGTGAACAGAAAAAGGCCTCTCTTGGCTCAGGAAGGTCTAAAAACACGACCAAAATGTTTTCCATGCCCCCTAGAAAGCGTGCAGGGGCATTATGAGGGCAAAATTCGTGCTCTGTGGGTGTGTACATGTGTGCGTGGCTCTCCAAGGCTACTTGGAGGACTAATGTGGCTGTCTAGCTTCCCACATTTGTCTACTCCTGGTGTAGAGGCTCTCCACATGATCTGGAAACCTGAAAAAGCACCAGATGATCTGGAAGCCTGCTCCCTCTCCTTCTGTGTTTAGGGTAACTCTTTCCTGAATGCCTGAATATGACTCTTGTTGCCTCCACATCCTGCTGGCTCCTTCCTTTCTCAACCAAGATGGACCAAGAGCACTAGCAGTTATCAGCTTCTTTTCCCCTCAGCTGCAGTTAGTGTGTGAACAGTCTTTTCTGGAGTAACATGAAGGCATATTTCTTCTTCCTGCCTGCTTAATATTGCTTCACAATAGGGGTTGTAAGCAGCAACACCAGGCATGGGCCTTACAACTGCAGTGTGATCACTACTGTATTTTATCATAGCTCCCATGGTTTTCAACTGGGCTTAAGCTGCACAGAAGATTGGATTATACCCTGAATTAATTAGCTGGCATAGGCTGTTATGGTTTTCCACTTTGAGCATCAAAATGATATGGGCTGGATTTGAGTAGTCTTAATGATGAAACTGTAAGTTGAGGAAATTCTCTATGGCTGCTTTCACATTACACAATGAAAGCAGTTATGATTCCTTTTTCACTGCCATGGCAATACTTTACAGAATCCTGGGATCTGCAGTTTAGGGATGGGTTTTAAGAATTCTCAGCTAAAGAACTGTAGTGTCTCCTGAAGAATGGTGGTCAAAGTACAAGTATACTTCAGTTAAGGAAGTAGGTATGTTCTTGAGTATGCAGAAATAACATTGGGAAAATAGGAACAGGTTCCTATGCCATGAAAATGAAGAGCAAGTCAACATGCTTCCATTTTTTTTTAAAAAAATCAACTAACAACGTGCCCATGTGAAATGAAAAATTTAGCGCACAAAAGCCTTTGAAAAGTAAACAAAAACATTTTGAACCTTCTAGAGGTCACTTGAAGGCTTCTTCCAAAATGCATCCAGAGATTCCTTTTTGTTTCACCAGCCCCTACTGTTCTTATGATTTCTGATTTGGTGGCCAAACTTATAGATCTATTCTTTTTTTTTTTTTTAAGCATGCTGGGAGGAGCTGGAGAGGTAGGGTTATTTGCTCTCCCCTTTTCTTCTCTGTTTTACTGGCCATGCATGCCCAATAAGGGATTCTGGAGGCAGCTACTGTTTACCTTGCCTGTTGTAGGCAGGCACACACAACTCTAGGATGATCAGCCAGAGTAGAATCCCATTCTTTTCTAGCTCAAGTTTTATGGCATTCCTCACTGAAGAAATGTTGCTGCAGTGGTCCAACACCAAAAGTCTGTGCTTCTGCAGCCTTCCTTCACCTTCCTCCCTATTCTGATGATGCTAAAATAAACCTGCCAACTAGACAGAGGACAAGGAGGAAAAGCAGGGACTGGGCAAGAATAAAAGAGACTTTGTATAAAAGAACATCTTTGTCAGAGGCTGTGTTAACTGAGGTATGCCCGTATTTGTAGAATGTGAAAGGGGACTATGACAATGTGCAAAAACAACTTCTTTACAACAGCACAGAACAAATGTATACCCCACCTTAAACATGCCTAATTCATGTAATCAATAATGGCATGATTTGTTTGTTTTCTTGAAGTAAATTGCAGGCAGTGGCAACTGATAGCTTCCACATTGGTGGGGTGCTGAATTTCCTTGTTTTTTTCAGTCTGAACTTTAAAGGAGCCCTCTCTTCCAGGTGCTGAACCATATCCCCCATACGATAAATTCTTTACAATTTGGATTTACAACCCAGGATGGATTTGTTGCCCTACTGACATGAAAATGGACTTTTGCTACTGGCTTTGGGACTCCAGTCCAGGTTGGCATCTTGGTCAGAGCAGATGGGGCTGTACATTGCTTTTGCACCCACCAATCTATCCATATTGTTCTGCAATTTCAGATTGCATAAAAGATGCTGGGCCATTTCTGCACTAGACTGTTACAGTGCTATTATTCGACTTTCAGCATCCTATGGAATCCTGGAGTTTAGGGAGGGGCCTCAAAGCCCCCTCCCTAAACTGCAAACCCCAGGAGAAATTTGAGAATTGAGAAATTTGCTAATTCCTCAGCCATAGCTGACCCATTGAAAACAAGCAGACTTAAACCTCACTTAAGTTCCACATATATCAGTAGGTCTGCTCCACCACCATGCAGATTTACTGGTAGTCTTTTAAAATGCCTGCATGGAGTACTATTAGTTCCATATCCAATATGTTCAGATTCCAGATGTGAATGATACTGGCCACAGTATGTTTCAGCTTTGAATATTCAGGCATTCTAATTTACTCGAGGCGTAGTTGGGGGTGTACAGGTTTGTTTTGAGGCTAGGCTGCAAGACGATGTCTCCAGCAAAAGCTGACCCACATTCCAGTATATTAGAGTAAGATGTACTTGAGTTAAGCACTGCATGGATAAGTTGCTTAAGCTGGAAAGCGAAGAGAACAGCCAGCTTTGTGTACTCAACTTGTCTGCAACCCAGATCATCAGTACTTTGAAGCGGATTGTGGGGAGTACATAGAGGTGTAAAAGTAATCCTGGGGGAAAGGACACAATATAACTCAGCTTGATTTGCCCCCCCTGTCCTTTCACTGTAAGTGCTATTAAAAAAAGCCCAATAAAGTGGCATTTTGTAATACAGGTCTTTGTCCTGAACATATCAGACATATCAGCTCTTCTTTAGACTTCTTTAGACTTTAACTGGGATCCTCTGAGAAGGTCAGCACCAACAGCTGGAGTTGTTGAGTACATGTTGAGGCCCTTCTAACCAGATTCCTGAACTGGATCTGTATCTCTGTCCCCAGAACAGGGGGAAGAGCTAAGCAAAAGAAGTCTGATCTTCCTGAAATGATTGGGCAAAACTAGACCACCAAAAATCCTCTCCACTTGAGTCTCATCTGGAGTTTATTAATAATCAAGTTCTAGGACAGCTATTGTTGTTAACTCCTACCAGAAATAAGAAAAGGCTGCCTGCAATCTATCTGATGTAGATTTTCTTATAAGTAAGCTACAGTGTACACATGGACAATGCTTCTAAGTACACCTTGTGCTTGTAAGTCTTTGTATTTAAGGATGTCTCAATTATAAGGGATTTGAAAAGTCATTTGCCCTCCCTCAGCACGTACCTGCAAAGAGGCAAAATCAATAGCAACCTGCCTGTTTCTTGGTGCCTCTGCATATTTGCCTGCTCTTTCTGAATGCAAACATATATAGGAACAAGAATAAGAAGATTGCGGGGGGGGAGTCATCCTCTACTTGCCTTATTTTCTCTCTTCTGGAAACTTGCATTAACTTGAGCCCAGAGTGAGATGGAAGTAGTGGTAATAGTAATAGGGAAAAGAGGATCAAAGGTAGGGTTAGGGTTGGGACAGGGAAAGAATCACATTCAATGATCACCAGGACATGAAGCCAGTAGTGTCACTGAAGCTGATCTTTGGCCTAGTGAACACAGATTGTGTACATTTGGGCTTCATGAGAGACCATTTCAGGCACAAATGAAGTGCAGGAACATGCCTTTATGGATGCAGGAAGTAAAATGTCTCTGGATTGGTTGAGATTTGTGTAAAATTCTCCAGGGCTAGTTTCTGCCTTCATCTCCTGAGTTCTTTCTGCTTCCTTTACATCAGGTTCTAGATCTAGTCAAATTCTTCAGGAACTCTCACCCAGAGATCCTGTGGAAAACCTCGGAAAAGTCAACTTTGGGGACTCAAACTCCCAGAACCCCACAATTCCCATGCTGTGTAGGGAATTTTAAGAGCTATAGTCCAAAAAAGTAGGTTTTCCAAGCTCTGGGTTTAGACTTGGGTATGTCTACCCACCATGGGCTGACCTTGACAGGTAAGAAAGGAAGACTTTACCAGAATTAAACCATCATGTATCTAAGAGTTTCTTTACAGCAGCTTTACCCAGCCTAACTCTTACCATCTCCAATCCTCACTAACCAGTAAACTTGGTGGGAAAGATGGGAGCTGCAGCATAACAAATCTGGAGGGAAGAAGGCTGGAGAAATGAAATGAAGGCTTGGACTTGAAAGATTAGCTAGGAAGGAACTGGGTAAGATATTCAAATCTAAAGATCTATAATTAAATATCCATGTCAAGTTCATCCATGACATGGTATTCCTATGTAAAGGTATGAAAGCTAGAGTGAAGAAAGCTCACAGGAAAGAATCAATTCATTTGAAGTGTGGTGCTAGAGAATTCTGTGGATACCAAAAGGACATATAAATGGGTCCCAGAGCAAATCAAGCCTGAATTCTCAGTAGAAACGAGAATGACTAAACTGAGGCTACTGTACTTTGAACATATCATATTGCTGACTGGAAAAGACATGATTCTGGGCAAAGTGGATAGCAATGGGAAAAGCGGAAGACCATATTACAGATAGATTGATGAAATAAACAAGCAGGCATGGCCCTGGGCTTGCAGGATGTGAAGAAGGCTATTAATGACCATGGATCTTGGAAGTCACGAGGTCACCACAGGTCAAAGCTGATTTGACATCGAATAACAGCAACAACAAAAGTTGGAGAAGGCTGGTTTAGATGCTCTTATCTGGTGCACTTTCTTAAATCCTGCTCAGACTGTTAATACCCTCTTTCCTCTTATTTAATCAGTGTGCTCTGTATAAACCAATCTTCCTTTCTTCCTCTTTCTCTTTTGCTCACCAAATTCCAGACTGTGAAACTAAGTTGCCTGTACTTGTTTGCATGCAATGCCACTGATGTGCAGTGGGTTGTCCTTAGAGAGAAAGTGGTCCCCGTTTAATGTGACAGTGTTGTCACAGGGCACAATTAATTCCAGAAATGATGTGCTAAAAAGATAAAAGATGAAGAAGGAGGGCTGCATTGAGAGCGCTGCAGGTAGTGCAAAAGGTGCCATCTAGCATGACGGAAACTGTGTTCTGAAAAAGATATTTGAAGCCCAGTGTGGTTTACCACAATGTTCTACTGATCAGCTGAGTGGTCAGATGAAGAGGGTGATTAAGAGTACGTTTATTTTCCCACAGTTAGAGAAAAGGGCACACATGCGAATATGTGTTGTGCTCACATAAAACCTCTGTGCATGCACACAGAGGTCATCTGTGCATTGCAGAGGTTGGCTGCAGTGAGGCTTTAGACATTTTTTCACCCTAACCCTTGTGACTTAGACTTAAACAGAACTTCAGGATACAAACAAACGTCTGTCCTTTTAATTGCATCAGCCTAACCCTTTCTTCCTTTTACAATTTCACTTATAAACATAAGTAGGCTTTTGAGTAAATTACTGGTGCATATTCTCTCACAGTTCAAGAAGTCATGAGAGCCAAGCACACTCTTTTTCTCTGCAGAAAACTAAGGCTAGAAATGAACAAAGACTCCTCCATCTCAGGTCTTCAGACAATGGAGCATGGTTGATTTTAACACTTGAAGAATCTTTATATAATAATAGTAGTCAAAGGAGGTCTGCTGACATCTTGTTGAAGGGTCCAGACCACCAGCAGCAAAATTCAGAAGAGTTACTTATGTGGCCCACAACAGAATACCCCAGTTGTCATGTAGCCCATAAAATGTCTGTTCCAAGCTCTGCTCAGGAGGTCCAGCTGGGGGATACTAGAAGCTAAGGCTTTTAGTAGCAGCAAATAAAACCCCAATACCACTTCTGCCTCAGGAGGTGTGGTGGACTGTGACCTTGAACATCAAGGGTGGGAATCATGCAGCCTTCCAGAAATGGGACTTCCAGCTTTCTTCACCATTCGCTACAGCCCTCCCTCCACATTCACAGGTTTGACCTTCACAGATTTGACTATTTGTGAGGAACAAACATGCCTTCCTGCCATTCTCCTCCTCCCATTCCCTTGCCTTTTGCCTGGGCTCACATACCTTTCTTCTCTGTGACCAGGCAAAAGGCAAGGGAATTGGAGTGGGGAGCACCATGTGCAGAGAATGAAGGCACACATGTGCCTTCCCCACATTCCCTTGCCTGGGCAAAAGACAAGGGAATGGGGGGAGGCACACTTGCTTTTCTGCTGTGGAGAACATGTACCAAGTCAAAAGACAAAGAAATGGGGGAGGCATGTATGCATTTTCCTTCTCTCTGTGTGGTGCTCCTCCCCATTCCCTTGCCTTTTGCCTGGACACAGAGAATGTATGCCAGGGCAAAAGGCAGGGGAATGGGAGGGTGAAAACCCTGGAAGGGAATGCCAAGGGGGAGCTATTCACATCCCCCCCCTTTTGTGAGTGCTCTGTGCCCAGAACTCTCATGAAAGCGGGGCCACTGTACCATTTATGGCTGCTGGGATCTGCTATCTAACAACATCTGGAGAGTTATATGCCTTTCCTCTCTTCTGTACAGTTTTAGACAACTTTAAAAACAATTTTGCTGATCTTGGGCTTGGCCGGTTGTGTGATCTCTCTCTCTGTCTCTCTGTCTCTGTATGTTGGGGAGAGGGAGAGAGAGAGAAAGAGAGACAATAAAACTGGCTTCATTTATATAGTAGGATTTAAAATGTTTTTGTTCCAATCCTTTATGTTGTTTTTTAACACTTACATCTTGTACCTGTTTCACTGTAAAGCACTTTATGAGTTCCTTGCAAAAATAACTTGATAAACAGGCAACATTAAGGTGTCATTGCCAGGTGCTATTTGAACCCTTCATCCAAATCCACTGCTATTTCTCTTTGCCTGGGAACAAACAGTGACGTTAAAAGGTGTGGGATGCATGTGGAATACAAGGGGTTAAAGTATCATCTGCGATTGCAGCAATGGCTTTCAGCACTAATCCTCCTGTGCTGGGGGCTGGGAGGGGGAGTGAAAGGGCCGTTTTAATGTAGTTCAATTTTCTTTTTATGATTATATGCACTCCAGCCGTTCCACTTGTAATTTAATGATAACCCTGAATTGCTTATCAAGTGGGACAGTTATCTCCCCTCACCCAATCAGATTTTTTTTGATGGTGAACACAGCAGGGAGCTCAAAATATAATGTTGAAAATAATCCTTTGCAGGCTTTACTCTGCCATGAGATGGTGGTGCCAATGGATTCCCCCCCGCCTTTAGCTCCTGCACATTTGTATGTGGGGGTGAATTAAGGGATGGAGAGTAGGGGGAAAGGTTTAAGCCTTTCCTACCCTCACATGACTCACACCCATTGTCAATGCTATCTGCTACTGTTCAGCATCATTGCCACCAATATCTTTGGTTCCACTTAGGAGAGATGAATGTTCTATTATGTTTTTTTTTTACCAGGTCTGGAACTTTAATGGTATGGACTTGAGTCACGCTGAAATAGTGCGTGCACAAGGGTGTGCAGAAAAATTGGCAATTGCTCAGAAGTGACAGAAAGCAAGAAATAGTAGCAGATGAAAATACTGAGATCTCTTGCCATAAATTGGGTGGTTGCATGTGTGTGTGTGTGTGTGTGTTCAAGTTTCCTGTAGATTTATGGGGACCACATGGACTTCATAGGGTTTTCTTAGACAAGGAATACTCAGAGAGGGTTTTGCCAGTTTCTTCTTCTGAAATATAGCCTAGAACCCCTGGGATTTCTTGGCAGTCTCATCCAAGTACTAACCATGGGGAACCCTTCTTAAATTATAGCAGATCATAAAACAACATAACTGTGTTTGTCATCACATTTTGGATCATTTGTCCATTTATTTGCTTGTGCCTAATTTGGGAAAGAACTTGGAAACGCTCCGTTTTTTGAGACCCAAAGTCCAGAATCTTCCAATCAGGGGCCATGTTGGTTAGAAAATTCTGAGAGCAGCAAACTCCCAAAAGTACATTTTCCAAGCTTACTTTGGTTTAAATTTCTGCAGTTATACTGTAGGGATTCCCTATCAATCTCTTATAACAGCACAGGGCACACATTTCTGCCCTCTTTTCAGTCTCTAGTGGTTCTGACTGTACCTAAGAGCATGATAAACATTCATCCTCCTGGGTGGTATTAACGCATCCCTCTGGCAGCTGATGGCTTTAGGGCTGTATGCCTTTCATTATGTAAAGGCACTTCATCAAACATATAAATATCAAGGCATTTCCCCAGATAGTATTCTGGTACCCTTCTGGATGCAGATTGATTCAGCCAAAAGTGCAAACCTTGAACAAGCAGCTATTATCCAACTAATACAATGCCTAGGCTGAAGCTGACATCATCAATGTCTCTGGATTTCAGCAAAGCAGCTTATCAACTAACTGCACATCAGAACTGCGATTACAGGAAAAAACAAAATAAAAAACAAAAACACCAACAACATCCTCCCATCTCTCAAAGCAAAAAGGACTCCTCTTTCTCTCCCATATGGACCATTTAATCCTCCAGACACAATCACTGTTTGCGAGCACCATGCCTTAATTACATGATATTGACCCTCACTCTTCATTATTTCACTGCAGGTTTATGAGGTTAAATACACTGGAAAGTGGTGGTGGGGTGGGGTAAGTACATCATCCCCCACTATGAGAGCAAAACTTAAAGGCATCTGCACTGTTCACTGGATTGTATAACTCCTTCAGTTCTGCATTTTATAAATAGGAACTCACTGGCTATAACAATCTTCAATTTTAGGAGCAGCTCTTAAGAAATATGCACACTTCTGCTCCCTGATGTTTACCTGATATTTAAGAGAAGGATGGCAACTGGTCCTCAGATGTGATCTGAATCAATTTTCCAAGCAAATTTGTGGGTTTTTTTGTTACAGGAAGTGCTGGAGCTATCTCGGGGATAGATAAGCAACAGAGTTTTTGTAAGACTGATGACTTGTCTTCAAGTATTCAAACCTTTGATTATAGGCATATATTGGAGAAAGACAAATCAAAAGCCCTACTTAAATCAAAAAGCAGGGTTTTCAGTCAACTTAAGCTTATCTAATTTAGGGTTAAGTTTACTGTAATTGGCTTTGTTATGTCCCAAGTCTTTTTCACTCTACACAGTTGGAACACTTTGACACCACTTTAACTGCCATTGCTCCATCCTATGGAATCTTATGACCTGTAGTTTTGTGAGATAATTTTGTGAGGGCCTCACCGAATTACAAACTCCAGGATTCCATAGGATACAACCATGGCAGTTAAAATGGAATCAATAGTGCTATAAACTGTGATCTGAAGATAAACCAAAGGTGTGCTGTGTGGTAGAGCCTTTGGTCTTAGCAAACAGATAACCTAGAGCTCACCTGGATGCATTCATTGGCACACTACTATGTGGAATGCACATAGCTTCTCATATACATCTTTCTCACATTATTATGAGCAGTCATTTGCTCACAGGATCTGCATGTGGACTGAGCAATAATTTCAGACTATGTACATATCCCTTCTGCTTTGCAGCTCACATTATCAGAAAAGTTCACTCCCCCATTCAGTACTGTTGGACTTTTGATTAAATTAGCAGACACTCTGCCCAGACCTGCAGGAGACCATTGTAAAGAAACTCCACGCTACACAGCTGGTCAGAGGGAAGCCCATGTTTCCATGGTCCCTGTTTCCATATATGAATATTAAACCTTTGTTTACAATGAACAGTATGTTAACTACTTAGGAGGAACATAGTCTCTCACTAACGTTCTCAGTATCAATCTAGAGCCTTGGATTCACCAAAAATGAGCTACCAGCTCTGTTGATCTTCCCATCTGAACATGCAGAAACACAAAAAAACTAAAGCTGATCTGGAAAGGAACTCTAAATGCAAACAAAAGAAAGGCCTTGTCAGGTCATTAGACCAAGAGTCCATCCAATCTAGCACTCTTGTATTTAACTGTGGCCAAGCAGATAGTCCACACTGATTGGGCTCCAGTAATTGATATTCAAAAAGCCCATAAGTCTTTCCCAAATGGTTGTGCACCAGGAACTGTTATCCAGAGAGGTATTATTTTTCAGCTTGGAGGTCTCTTTGGTTATCATGGCTAACACTGTAGCTGATAAGAGAACGATGCTCCATGAAAATGGCTTATCACTTTTTATAGATATTTAAGATCTATGGCCTTTGTGGCATGTGTGTACATTCTCTCTCCCTCTCTTGATTTAAATGTGTATGTATGTGTATATATATATATGGAGAGAGGGGAGCAGAGAGAGAAAGTTCCATATATTTTATAAATTATGCAGACCTTTCCTTTGGTTACCTTCATATTTATCACCAGTCCATTTCACCAGTTTCCCCCAAATCACTTTTTCCATACCACCCCTCATGTTTATGCACATATTTTGTGCCCTGTCTGCTTCTCCCTTTAACTCCAAATTCTTTCCTCTTTGCAGAATAGGATCCTCTTTCCTGAACCTTTTGTCTACCTTTTTCTACATGTTTTGTGTACTATAGCTGCTGCTGTTAGTTAGTTGCTGTCTAGTTGGCTTGACATTACGGCAGCCCTATGAATGAGAGACAGGACATTCCATTATTAACAGCCCTGCTACGGTAGTGCAAACATAGGACCATGGCTTCCTTGATTAGGTGTATCTGCCTGCAACGTGGTCTTTCTCTTTTCCTACTGCTTCAACTTTCCCTAGCACTGTCATATTTTCTAATGTCATGTTATCTCAACATATGTCCAAAGTACAATGGCTGCAGTTTAGCTTATAGGGCGATTTGAGTCTTGATTTGTTCTCAGACTCATTTGTCTTTTTGGCAGTCCATGGTATCTGTAGAACTCTCCTACAGAACCACATTTCAAATGAGTAGATTCTTTTCCTGTCACCTTTCTTCACTGTCCAGCTTTCCAAGCACACATAGAAAGCATTAATATTATCATATGGATATCTCTAGCTTTGATATGCAGTGGTATTATCCTTGCAATTGAAGAGCTTACCTAATTCCTTCATAGATGTCTTTCTAAGTCCTATTGTTTTTCTGATATCTTGACTACAATCTCCATTTAGATTTATGACTGAGCCAAGGTACAGAAAATCTTTTTTGATTCAATATGCTGAGACAACCCAAAATATAACACTACAGCACAGGTTTCTATAAAGACATATGTTTCGATTCCATTCCTAATAATTCTGACATGGAATTTGTCTCTCACAAATGTTGCATGTTTCTGCATGACACAAAAACCAAGGATCTGCAGGAAACCTTTTTACAAGTGTTGAATGAGCAGTGGTTGTCTTTGGTATGTTGGAATGGGACAATCTGGCCTGCTATCACATGAGATGACAATAAAGCAACTGCAGGGTGAAGCAAGAGAGATCAAATAGTGTTAATCAGTACACTGCTTATTCATGGCAAGCCAGGTGTTACCATATTGTTTGAATGCAAGCAATATGTAGGCATATTCACTGAATGTTCCTCCATGATCCCAAGATCTAATTGGTTGGATGCAGTCAGGGCTGTTGCTCCAGCATGGATCACTGTGTACTTATATTGACTCTCATTTGCCCATTTTGGAGGGAATCATGAATTCATTTTTCACTAGTCCTGTCTAATCCAGAATCTGCACTGTTCAGACTCTATTTGCAAGTGTTAACTGGCACTAATTACAATGCAATTCTTTGTCCGTCTATCTCCTTCTGTCCCTCCACTGTGAAAGAAATAACTTTATTCCTATTCCTTTCTTCTGATCTTCCACTCAGTAACTGGACCACAAGAGTTCTGCTCTCTTATCCCACAACTGCTAAGTTTAATCAGAAGCCTACAGAGAGAGACTTTGTCAAGGGCTTTTGGGAAGTCTAGAGAAATAATATCTATGAGATCACCCCTGCAGTGAATATCCACAATTATGTTGATCTTACTTCTCAAGTAATAACAGTGGATAGCTTTCTTGATGGAAATCAAGATCCGTTGAAATAAGACAAAAATACAGTAGTATGTGGCACTTATCCTTTCTGCTTTAAGAAAATGTTTTAGAAAGAAAGAGAAGGGAAACTAATGGACACATAATGTATGGAGTTTTATCAATTTTGAGCAGAGTCTTTTTAGTGCAGTGGTTCTCAACCCTCCTAATGCCGTGACCCTTTAATACAGTTCCTCACGTTGTGGTGACCCCCAACCATAAAATTATTTATTATTTACAATACCTCCCCCCCCCGGCAAAGGCTGCCTCGCCAGCCAGGAATGGGGCAGGCAGGCAGGGAGGGAAAGAGGAGCCATGTGTCTCTCCCGGGAAAAAACTCAGAGACCCCCAGGTTCCGCTTCTGCTTCACTTTCGTTTCCACTATGGGGGCAGCATGGGAAAAGTTTCCAGTGTCGACCCTGGCCGGGGGGGAGGAATCCCAGCATCTTTGTCTTTTGTGCCGGGTGCAGCTTGCTGCCCGGAAAAGTGCTGCCTTGCGGCCCCCTGGCCCTTCCGCAGTGCCCCCCTCCGTGGCGAGTGGGGCAGGGGCCGTGGTGAGGAGGAGGCCTGCCCCCATGCCGCTGCCCCCCCAAGCTGGCCCGTCAGACGGGAGGTTCTCCCGGTAGCAGAGAAGGGGAGCTATTTCAGTCCCTTCTGAACAGGGGGCAGGAGGACGCGAGCGCATGGCTCGCGCTTGCGCACCACCAGTCCTGCTGTGGTGACGCTGTGGCCGCACATGCTCCCGCCAAAGGGGGCAGGAGGACGTGAGCGCGTGGCTCGAGCTTGGGCACCACTCCTAGGTCTTTTCTGCACGTTACCTTATTACAGAAGTAGGGGGTGCCGTTCGTGCAAGCAGGTTCTTGCGCGAGGCGCTCTCTTCGCTGCTCCTTCATCTCGCAGCTGGCTTCCTGGTCGCGCGACCGCCCTGCCCCTTCCTCCCCCAGCGCAGCCTACAGCTCCCAGGCTGCACTGCGGAAGGTAGGGGTGGGGCAGTCGCACGACCAGGAAGCCAGCTGTGGGACGAAGGAGCAGCGAAGAGAGCGCCTCGCGCAAGAATCTGTTTGCGTGAATGGCACCCCCCACCTCCGCGATAAGGTAATGTGCGGAAAAGGCCCAGGAGTGGTGGTGCGCAAGCGCGAGCCATGTGCTTGTGTCCTCCCGCCAAAGGGGGCAGGAGGACGCAAGTGCGTGGCTCGCGCTTGTGCACCACCACTGAGGAGGGAATGGAGCCTAAGACCATCAGAAATACGTATTTTCTGATGGTCTTAGGTGACCTCTGTGAAAGGGTTGTTTGACCCCCAAAGTGGTCACGACCCACAGGTTGAGAACCGCTGTTTTAGTGGATAATGGATGTGTAAGTGTGACTTGGGCACACATCTGTCTTTATGGATGGGGTCAGGGGGCAACTCTCCACAGCTGTCAAAGGAGACAAACTGGAAGAGAAAGAAGGGCTGGTCTTCATTCTGTGGGGAAGGCAAAACATGGTGCACTCCATCTGGGACTATATCCTCATTTCTTTCCTCAATGAGCCCAGATCAGCTGCATCCTTCCTGAACGGTTTCTGCCTTCCCTCCCCACTCCACATCAATAAGGAGAAGCTCCAGCAGCTCCTCCCAGGGCTTGAGAGCTCACAGAGGGAAAGGATATGGAATTGTATGGAGCAAACACTAAGTTGTGCCCATTTCATATAGGATCTTCACCCCTGAATCATTAGAAGAAAGATGAAAGAGAAGAATCAAAGGTTCTAGCCGCATAGGTAATACAGAAAGCAAGAGGAAGGAAAAGGTGGAGTGATTGGAATAATAACCAGCCTATTTTTTAGCTGCTAACATTTGGCAAAGATGCTTAAACACTATTAATGCATATTTTAGATTTGGCATGTAAAAAAGGTAAAGAATAAGACTAAGATATAAATAATATATTAATAAAAATAAAGGATTCCTCTTAATGAGAAGACAATGTAGGCTTTTGGCACTTTCCTGCTTCCTCCTCAATGAGAATTCTGGCAGCCTTCTTCTAGGAAAAGAAGGCAGAACCAAAGACCCCACTTAGTGCATCAACTGCTGGGTTGTATGAATAGAATAGCTTTACTAGCTTTTCAGATGTCTGAATTGCTGGTTCCTAGTACATTAAGTCCACTGAAGCAATGATATTTTTTTTAAGCATTGACTTATCAGTCACCAGTTGATTCAATGGGTCTGTCCTAGCACAGACTAGCAATTGGATTTAGACTGTCAGTAGTTTTAACTGACTCTTTAATTGGTCATGCAGATCAGTAAAAAAAAAGCCCAATCAAGCAAGGACTATGAAAAGGTGAGGTGTGTGGTATCATGGCCACATTGACTAAATTCCATGGATTTTGGTAGATTAAACAGGAGTTGGGGGAAATAAAGTTAGGGATGATAACAGCAATGACAAAGAAGGAAAACAGAAGCAGCAGCAGGAGTACCCACCATCACCACCAGTACAATCAGGGAACAAAAGGATGCTAAACAGTATTAAGACTCCCCTTCATATGTACTTTCACATAAATCACTGAAAGCGTACACAAAATTGGATAAACAATTTCTGCTTATCCTTAGTAAAGACTAAAATATTCTCTCTCTCTCTGTATGTGTGTGTGTGTGTGTGTGTGTGTGTATATATATGTATATATATATATGAATAAAATGATAGAGTTCCATTTTTGGGGATGATACATTTTTAAATGGAATGACTGCCATCCGCCATCTGGCGATGCACTTACTCAACCCCTAATGGGAAATAGATAAGTGCCAGCACCAGGTGTTAGTGTAGGCAAGTTAGCTCTCTGTCTGCTGGATCTTAAATGCTCTTGCTCAGATGACAAGTAGAATGTATGGTTTTCTCTTACAGCTGATGTTCCTGTAACTACTTTCTGTCTGACGTATAATATGAATGTTCATTGTAGAGGCAAGAGCCTCTACACATGAGAGCCATGGTTTGGAATGATCACCATGTAGATAGCTAATACTTGAAGAGGTTTCCACCAGGCCATAGCATTATGGAGACCATTTTCAGAAGAACTACCTTGAGTTGCTGATATCAGCATGTGCAGTACTTGATTGCCTTGTATCTGATGGCTTCATGATTAGCAGCTGTATGTATGTATGTATGTATGATTTATTTATTTATTTATTTATTTATTACCCAGAACAGGGCCCTTGGAAAACTCCTTTTGAGTTGAGCTGAAGAATTACGAACATTATTCCTGGAGTGTGATCTTTATGATGATGTATTTGTATTTCACCAATTGAGAAATGAATCCATGTGAATCAGACAAACCAGGCCATCAAAATGCTCAGCTTATGTCATGCCCTGCTTCCAGAGCTTGGACTCAGAGTCTGAAGCAGAGAGCACACTAGAGACTGAAACAGGGGGCATGCCAAGACCTGCTGTACAGAGAGAGGCTACAGTGCCAGAAACAGAACAGAAGGCAGTGCCAGCTCCAACAGAGAGTCGTGCCACTTCAGATGCAGAAGAACACTTACCTAGACTCAGTTTCACACAGCACAGGCAGCAAAGAGAAACCCAGCGTCCCTCTTTCAGAATTTATAACTGGCAACAATCAATCAAGGCACAGCTGTGCTAGGATTTGGGTCTATTTAGCTGGTGTCCTTCTCCTCAAGGAGTTGTCAGAGCTTATCCGACTTGCTACCTTGCTGGATGCCTTGACAAATGCTTGGATTGACCTTGGACACTCTCTTGCCATGAAATCCTGCTGGACTTTATTTATGTTGGACTTTATTTATGATGGACTTTATTTATGACTCCCTATGTCGGGTAGCCCTCCATATTTTAGTTATGAGATATGTAGTAGGAGTTAAGTAGCAGCTTGCTTGTAGCAAGGTATGAGAACCAGAGACTGTTAGGTAAAGAAAGCTAGGAATGTAGTGATAAGCACAGTCAGGCTACACCAGAAACTTCAAGGTCTCTTGCAGGCACGATGATGTACTCTTTGCCTTTGAATCTTGCTAATTGCCTCCAGTTCACTCACTGAAGTCCTGTACGATGTATCACACTCCTAATCAATAGTGTTTACGCACTGTTATATTTGTGTGTGTGAATTCAGTTCCTGACACCCTGCTTACTGCCTGGAACTAAGTAACAAGCTGGGAGATATTCAGTTTGTTTTGTTTTGATGATATATCAGCTACGCCAGGACTGAGATAGGACAGCTTATTTGAATTTTCTGCTATGTTAACTGGTAAAACTCCTGTCTTCACTGGTTTCCAATACCTATTTCATCTTGCACATGGCTCTCGTTTCATAGGTTTTACATGTGGTGAGCCACAGAAACAGCCCTCAGGCTCTTGCTGTCCTCCTCCCTATAGCATAAAGAAACCTCATTGTGAAATAGACTCTTTCATGTGTAACCAAACAATAAATAAAATTGTTTAAAAATTGACACCAGCAGGCCTGGGCTCATTGCCTCCCAAGTATGACAAGTTCTATGGAAGAAAGTGCACGAAATTGAGATTTGGTCCCTGCTTTGATACATGTTGGATTGTGTATGAACCTCTCCTTAGATTTTCATACCCATACATTACGGCATACTTGGGTCATTGCTTCAGTTGATACAGCATTTCATTTAGTCTTGGGATAGCAGGAAGTGACCAAGGATGGCAGTGTTCACCTAGTGATTGCATATGAACTACTGGAACAACGAGCACAACCAGTACAAGCAACCTTAGATTAACGTTTAACCTAATGGCGCTACGTCCAATTGTTGAGCAACTTATTCTGCTGCAATGGAATAGCCAGCCTGGTGCTTGTACAACTGCTTGCACAAATGGAATCAAAGTACTGAGTTTCACATTTGTATAAGAGTGAATATGGGGGTCCTGCAAGCAATAGAACAGTTTTCTCCCACCTGCTGCTTTCCAGTTGTTTTGAACTAGTGGCTCCCAGCATCCCTGATCATTGGCCATCTTGTCTGGAGCTGCTGGGGATGGCAGTCTAAAAGATCTGGAGGAAAGTAGATTAGAGAAGGTGATGATAGCTTTTTTGCTACCAGAATGATACCAGTAAATATAATCCATACTTGTTAACTTTTTTGCAGACAATTTAATGTCTTAGAAAGACAAAGAATGCATGCTCCAGTAATACTGGCATTAATTCCCTAGCGACAGAAAAATATATTGTATCTATCAGATTTCAGAGTCAAATGAATCCCAAAAAGTGATAAAAATAAACACCAGAGGGATGGAAATGTATTTGACAACATTTCTAATGAAGAAAAAAAATTGCTGAGATCCTATATTGTCTACTTGTTTACGTCTGCATAACTAAGTAATGTCTCTTGGCCTAAGCCTCCCAGCCCACCTTAAGAGCCAGCTGCCAAATCAAGTGAAAGGGGTCCGTTCAGCTTCTGATCAGGGCACAAGGACCACAAACTTTCCATTTCTCTTCTGCCAGTAAGTGAGGTTGTGACAAGGACTTGGGACTGGATCCTGCTCCTGATTGTCACAGGCTCACTTGCTTGTGGTGGGAGCGGTTGGGGATGGAAATTGAAGTGTCATCCTTCTTGTGCTCCAGTTGGAAGCTGAATAGGTCTCCTTCGTCCAATCTGGTGACTGGTTCTAGGATACAAATCTGTAACTGCAGTACTAAATGCCAGTCAATATTCATTGAGAACTTGCCTTTTTACCTACAGCAATATAATTACAAAGAGGTTCTCAGGGTCAATAATACTCTACTTTTTTTAAAAAAAGGATGTTTTATTAACACTCCCTCCAAACACCAAAAACACTACAAATACATTAAAAAAACAAAAAGGATGACATGAAAAAACATAAAAACATATAATTTCAAAATTAAAAAATAAGAGCAAGAAAAAGACAGAAGAGAGAAAAAGAAAAAGAAAGAAAAAAGGATTGGCCCCTAACCTTCTTTTGAGCAGATTATAGCAGTAAGATTAATTCAAGATCCTCAAAAAGAAATATCTAACATTTCTCTTCTTCTCCCTCCCCCAATACCTGCTTTTGAGAAGAAAAAGTAAATGAACTTTCTTCTACCAAAGCTTACGATATCTAGTATAATACCTCTGTATTTGTTTCTATTATATTCCATTACAAATTGCTTACGTGATAAACGGCATTAAATGGTAAGTAACATTAATACTACTAAACAACATTAATGCTACTAAATTTACTAAATGTTGGCTTAATTACCTTTTTCACGAGTTAAAACTATAAATCTGTTGTGTTTTTAATGACATCTCTAAATCCAGATATTACAATATCATTTTATATTATGAAATCCATTACAGAATTCATAGACCCTGTCCGGTTATCATTATCCTAAATCTGTAGGATAACTTCATAAATTGGGGAACCTCTCAACCTTGGAATGGCTGCAACCTGCAGGTTTTTTTTTTTTTTTCCTGGTCTGCAGACTCTTTCTGTTGTTATCTTTAAACAGAGAGAAGAACTTATCCAAACCCTAGGAAGCTGTTGCATGGGCCTGAGCTCTGCTTTGCAGTCCAGGAAGCTGTTGAATGGAACTGGTCAAAGAAACGAGTTGTCTTTTCATGCCTGAAAACTGTTGTATTGAGGGTTATGCATTGAATGAGCATGCACAGAACTGAGTTGTGCTTTGTAAGTCAGGTGGAAGAAAATCCAAATTAATAAGTAACATGTTTGGCCCTCATTTTCACCAATGTTAACAACTTAAATAATTACCTTAAATAAGGTAATTAGCAAAAAGTATAATTAATTTACTTGTTAGTTTGGAACAGATGATGGGATTTACAGAGAATGGTAGGGTGGTTGTCATCCTTGATCCTGGGGGCACTTTTTTTTTTATTGGCATCTTCAGAAGCATTTTTTGTTGCTTTAATGTCATCTCATCCAACTTTTTTTTTCTTCAGTTGTTGCCTGGGTATGGTGGCAGCTCAATATGTCTGGAAACTGTCGCATTGGGAAGTCTATCCTAAAGTGTAGGATCTCATCTTACAGTTTGTTCAAGAGAGAGAAGAAAATATGTTCTAGGGGTGAGGAAAACTTTCCTCTTAATTACTTAAGTGCCCAACACTATGAGAGCAATAATAAGCGTGGTAAAGGATTTCAAAGTGGTTCAAAAGAATTTACTAAGTATGCATGGGGAAGGTTTAGCTAAATTACTCTTTTATTTATGGGAGTGAGTTTGAGGAAAACTTCACTTGATTATCCAAATCCTTATCAATATATGCACAATAAACATACTAAAACCATTTCCGTACTACACTCTTATTGCGCGATTATTCCACTTTCAACATCCTATGGAATCCTGGGGTTTGCAGTTTTGGGAGGGGCCAGCTGGCCCCTCCTGAAACTGCAAACCCCAGGATTCCATAGGATGTTGAAAGTGGAATAATCGCACTATAAGAGTGTAGTGCGGAAATGGCCTAAGATGTTGCTAAGGGGTTAATTGTACCCTATTCTATATATTATGTATTATAAAATAATATACTAGAGAAGCCAGTACAAATTCAATATAGGAAAAGTGTAAAGCAGGGCTTCCCAAATGGTGTGTCATGACATGTTAGTGTATCACCTGAAGCGTGTAGGTGTGTCACCTCCTTGGGCTGAGAACGAGCCCCTGCACCCAAGCCTTGGAAATGTTATTATTTATAAAACATACATTTTTAAAAATATAAATGAAAGGTTTTCATGAGAGACGTTGTGTCCCCAAACATTTCATTATTACAATTTATGTATGTTCCCGTATCTCACAAGGGGTTAGTTTAATCTCTGGTTTACTAGTAAAACTGAATTACTGTGTCGTGAAATGATGCATGTCTAAAAAGTATGTAACCAACATGAAAAGTTTGGAAAGCTTTGGTGTAAAGAATGACAATGCATCCTCCCAAAAACGCACACAGGCCAAATTGGTAGAGGTGAGACTGGAGGGATGAAGACAAATCAGTCTTTCAGGCCAAAAGGGCTTGAAATTTTGTAAGAGACATAGCTTCTTGTGAGCTAAGCAAAAACCAACCAACCAGCCAGCCAACCAACCAGCCAAAATAGTCCCTCACACCACTCCATTCCATTCTTCTCCAATTGTTCCCTATCCCAGCTCTTTCGTTCTTCCCAAATCTTCTGCTGGTTTTTCCTGCCGACCAACAGAGCCCTGTGATACATTTCCTCCAGTCCTGATCCTTATTCTCCATATCCCTCTTGCAGAGGAAGAGCCACCCACTCCAACAAATTCCAACATCTCAAAATTAATTAACTTATTAAAGTGCAAATTTAACTTTGTGGTCAATAAGGTAATTCAGTGCATTAAGCCAAAAAAGAAGAAAAACTTAAATGTGTTAACCATTCAATGATTCAAGCAACTAGTTCTTTTCAAGCCTTGTCTTTTACACCTCTGGTCCAGAATCCTATTGGTGTGCTATGCCGGCAGTATTACTTTTTCAAGGGCTGTGTATTGGTAGCATGAGAAGCCACTTAAAATCTGCTGGCTTTGAACAACCTGTTGTTCTACAATGCCTTACATTCTTCACAGCTGCTGTGTCCAGGCCATTTTCCTCCTAGTGCCACTGCCTATTCTAGTGTAATTACTCTGGTGTTAAGTACCAACAAGATTCTAGTCCTGGATTAGTGGTAAAAAACATTGGGGAAATTTTGTGTCTTCTCCCCTTTTTCGGTGTGCCAACATTTTTCCTGTGGCACAAGGAAGATTCTAAATGGAATTTAAAAACATACAAAGAGACACTACCACATATATAAAGGGAGTTCGCTCATCTGCGGAATGCCAGTAATTCCTAGGAGCATTTGTAGTCATATAATAAAAAGTTAGAAATTAGTCTATTATGAAAGTTTAAAAAATGGTCAAGATCCTCATTGTCAGATGTAGCTGAACTGACAGAGCTCTGTCATTGTAGCTATTTCTGCCAATGTGCCCCCCAAACACCTACCTCTTAAGCTTGGCTGTGCCCCAAGTGAAGGGTCTCTGAGGTTTTGCTACTTGGGAGTGTTGAGAAATGACAACTACAGAACTGTCCTGGCTGCAGGGTGCATTGAGACAGGCAGCTGGAGACATCGCTTGAGGTTCTGCTGCAATTGCTGTTCTGACTTAAGAGGTAGGTTTTTGGAGTCACATTCAGTCATTAAGGACCATAAATGTGAATCCCAAAAGTTAAAGCAAAGTAAATTCCACTTACAATCTCATAAATACTGGATGTGATGCCAGCCTATATAGCCTGGATCACTACTACTACTTGTATCATTGCACTGGGTTTAACCATCGCACTAATGGTAGAACAAGAGACAGTGTACACATGTTGTCCACTGTTTTTAACAGTACTGAGCATCAGACATGGTTGTTTTCAAAATATCCATTTCCCCCCCTGCTCTTAGAGAGCTCAAGCAAAGATGGAAGCAAAACAAAAGAGCACAGTATTATATTTTAAGCAAGCTTTTAACAAGTACAATGGAAAAGTGCATTAAATCCTCCCTTGTGCAAATTCCAGAAATTTTTCAGCAGCAGAACAGATACTGAGCTAGACAGCAATGATGCTGTTGGATTCAGGCTGGTTTCTTTCACCACCTTTTTCCTTTCTCACAAAGAACAGAAAGAACAGGTTCTCATCTAAGCATCTGTAGACACGGATATCTAAAAAATTAACCAGACTTCTATGAGATGATGTTGACCCTTACAGTTTTATATGCTTTTCCCCAGTTTTCTTAGCCATTCTGGATGACCCAAGAAGCTGTGAAAATAAACACATATATTTTTCATTAGATACCACAAAATAGGCCCTGAAACAACACTTGGCAATTCATATTACAGTTAAGGAATACCTTGAAGATGGAGTTGGAGAAGATTTACATTAAAATTTTATTAACTTTTCCAGAATTGTTGGGGTAAATTTGACCCCAGCTAACAACGAAAGGTTAAATTGAGTTCAATCAGTTTTGTTTCAAGCTACTTTCTTTTGATGGGATTTTGACCTGTCTTCTCAAAACAACTTCCCTTTTTTCAGGGATGGGGCTACCAGATAACTTTATTATGAAGCATCATGTCTCACATGGTTAATGGATTCGATAAAGTTAACAGATGAAAGATTATTGAATCTAGAGGGTTTTAATACATGTTATGGTTGGCACGGGCACCTTTGGTACGAAAAAAATAAGGTAAATAGGGAGTTTCAAGAAAATCCTTAGTCTGAATCTGGCTAAAATGGAGAGACAAATTTTACCACTCCCTCCCCCTTTGGGTTTCCCCTCATGAAGCTTTTTATAGGTTGGAAAAGCTAAATACAAATGAATGGGTAACGTATAAAGATATTCTTAAAATAGAAAACAACAATACTTATCTGAAGACAAAGGAAGAATTAATAACACAAGGATATACAACACATTGGCTACTACATAGACAACTGACAGAGAAATTTAAGATTGATGAAAAGATGAGAGGTATATTATTTGAGGATACTGAATCTGACAAAATAATAAAATCAGGAGGGGAACATCAGTTAAGTAAAATGTATAAACTACTTTTACACAGAGAGATGGAGCAAGAAACTAGAAAAGATATTATGATAAAGTGGGCACAAGAAATAGGTCATACAATGGAATTAAAACAGTGGGAAAAGGCATGGGAGAGGAACCAAAAAATCATGAGGAGTTTTGATTTAAAAGAAAACTTTTTCAAAATGTATTATAGGTGGTATTTCACTCCGACTCAATTAGTAAAACTGTCTAAAAATAATAAGGATTCTAAATGTTGGAAATGTCAAGAAAGAGGATCTTTCTTCCATGTCTGGTGGAAGTGTAAAGAAGCAAAGAAATTTTGGACGCAAATTCACAAAACTATTAAGAAAATATTAAAATCTGAATTTCAAATTTGGCCAGAGGTTTACTTGTTGAATATGCTGGATAATTTAGATTTGGGGCTAATGAGGACATATTATAGAATTATATATTATATGATATATGCAGCAAGAATAGTATTTGCAAGGAACTGGAAAAATACACAAATACCATCAATAGAGGATTGGCTGATAAAACTATACGACTTAGTAGGAAACAAATTAACATTATTATGTGATAATATATCTAACAAACAATTTAAGCAGGAATGGAAGTTTATAACCCCCCTTTGGAAATCTAGATGGGGTAAAATGGCTATAATTGGTCTCAAAATATAAATACTCATGTAGATTATCTTTGATTTTTGTAATGACTTGGTTAACTTTGTCTTGTATGATCATAATATTCAGAAATGCATAATTTTTATACATTTGACTTGAGGATCAGAATTTGTGTTAATTGGAAAGGAAGATATTACAGAAATGTGTGGACAACAGGAATCAAAAGAAACGCTAATAATCACCTAACAAAAAAAAGATTTTAGGAAGTTAAATTGAGTGTGTATATATAAATATTTTAGCAAGTAGAAATAATATATTTTGCATTAGATGTAATCTTTAGTATTTTATGCCTTTATGTTATGTCTTTATGTACTATTTGATGAATAGAAGCTGGTAAGTTTTGTAAGCATGAAATTAATATGAAATCATTATGAAATAATATGCATTTGTATGTATGTATGTTGTTTGTATATGTATGTTTTTGTATGTTTGTGTTTTTGTAAAATGTGTATGTGTTTTTATGTGTTTTTCTTTTTGAACAAATGTATAAACTTTCAATAAATATTTTTTTAAAAAATCCCTTTTTTTATGGATGTTGGAAGGTCAAATGGAGAAGATAAGTTTTGATGTCCTGTCTCATAAATGGTAAGAAGTCCACACTTGTGATTCTGAACAAGAGGAAAAACTGTGAATATGGACTCCTTAAACTATCTGAAGATGTGCATTGTGAGTTTGGTTGAATTAAACTGGGTTACATTATTAAACTTCTTTTGGCACTCAAATACCAATCTAGAGTACATGCAATGTTTCATTACAGTGATGATGTAAAATGCTGTATGCTTTCTGTTGGTGTGAAAATTTGAAGGGCAGTGTAGGGAAGAAGCCACAGGACCACCTCACACATCACATCATAATGTGACTTGCAAGCTTGGCCCAAATGAAGCTAGTAAATCAATGGATGCACCTCAGGTGTTTCACAGGACTGGTTACAAAGAATATCTGTAGTGGTAGAAGCAATATTGTGGTTCATACAAGATGGTTCTGTGTGATGGATCTTATATCAGTTACAAGGAGCATAGATAGATCCTGTGGTGCTTACCATTTTCTTCACCAGATGCAGTTCTGAATTCCTGTCAAAATAAATATCCCCTCACCCCATCAGATAACTCTTCTTTGTTAGTTCAATATGTTAGAAGTGTATAGAAGTTGTCTCCAGGCTTTCAGTATTTTAAGTCAATACATTTTCTTTCTAAACATGGGCTGAGATCCTTCATTGCATTCGTAGCTATGTAAACGTAGCTATGAATTGCCTAAGGAATCAACCCTTGACACCCACCTTTATCTCTGAGGCGTTGCTCCAAGCGATGGACATCTGTGTTATGGTCAAATGAGGGCGGCAGAATGATGTGGCCACTTTCCTTCTGCCACTGAGCTGCAGTATGTTGATGTTATGCTGTGGCTCAGGGACAGGAGGGGACTGGCCACATCATCTTGAAGCATCCCACTCAACCATGATGCAGATCTCCATCGCTTGGAGAAGTGCAAGTTTGGGGGCCATTTAGGATTGTAGTAATATTGCCATGATTGTGAATATGCAGCATAGCCAGATATGGGACAGTTACGGATCTGCAACTCTAAACCACAAATCTGTAACTGCAATGCAGTTAGTATTATCATAGTGATGGTACTGGTTTTCATTTCTTCTCCTTTTTTCACTTTTTAAGTGAAGGCAGTATCTTCAACAGGGCTTCTGGAACAAGCAATGAAGATCTCAATAAAAAAGGCAGACTCGTCATGATGGACCCTCAGCTAGTACGTTGTAATATATTCCTCATACTGCGTCCCAACTTGGAAAACATTATGTTGTGACATGCACACACAAATATGGTTATGCTATGTACAACTACTCTTCGGGGGGGGGAAGTTACATAAGTTGATGGAATATCATCTCCCATATTCCCTTGATAATGAATAAATCTAAAGCCCTGTTCAGGCATTACATACAATTAGGGCACATACATTAAAAAAAAAAAAAAAAAGGAATGGGACAACTGCCATTCCCACCCACAGTAGTAATGATTGTGAACTGTTCAGATGCCCATGTGAACATAGCATCAGAGGCCATTTCTGCACTACACTTTTATAGTGCTATTGTTCCACTTTCAACATCTTATAGAATCCTGGGGTTTGTAGTTTTATGGAAGGGCCTCTGTGGCCTCAGTAAACTACAAACCCCAGAATTCCACAGGATGTTGAAAGTGGAATAATAGCACTATAACAGTGTAGTATGGAAATGGTCAGAGAATAAGTAGGGTATCCAGTGTGGAAGTGGGAGCAACCAGCATGACTCTCATTCCTCTTTCAAAATGTGAGTTTTTAAATGTGTGAAAGGGCTTAATTCACAATACAATCTTATACCCTTTTGTCAAATCACCTTTGATGGAAACTAACATCAACACACTCTCTCCATCTTCTGGCAGCACATTCCATTAATTAATTATGAATTGTTTTCAAAAAGGACTTGCCTTTGCGGTGTGGAAAGAGCTTTGCAGCTGAATGCAAAATGTCCGAGGTTCAGTCTCTGGCATCTCCAGATAAGAATGGAAAGTACTCCTGAAAGCAGGGAGCACTGCTGCCAATGAGCCAGATGGTCTAACAAGTCTGACTCAGTATAAGGCAACTTACTACATTTCTGTTGTCTAGTTATGTGAGAAGGGAATATTTAGTTTGCAGCCTGCTAGTACCTCCTGAGTGGTTCACTAATCACGCAGTGGATCTAATTGGACAGATCTGGGGAATGGTAATGATGGAGAAATTACTGGGACTGTTCATTGCGTGCCTTCTTCTGCACGTCATATTTTACAGAAATCTGAGGATGAGGACACAACTTTTGCGTATTTTAGGGCATATTCCTACTTCATGCAGGTTTAACATGGCCAGGTAAAAAACAGGTTAAGTCTCCTGTATCTTTCATAGTTGTGTAGAAAAGGAAATTTCATCAAGTGTTGCTTCTCATGCAAACTCCACCTCCTGAAATCCTCACTTTTGTACAACCATTAAAGGTACAGGATCCCCGTCCTGTCCTTTAGCTGGCAGTCTGACAGGCTTCACTGGAGTCCCCACAGAGACTGAATGGGTATGCTTGTCAGAATCAGCATGCTAAGATTTCATGGTCAGATGTGCAGAGGCTCTTTTGCAAATTAAACAACAAAAAAGGAAGGAGCTCTGTTTCTGGAAAGTGAAATTGAAAATCATTTGACTGAGACTGCACGCACTTCCATCAACATTGGTATTTAACCCCATCCATCCCTGAAACAATGCCAGCTACTCTCTAAACAGAACAAATGAACAATGCGTGTTTAGGGAGGATTCCAAGATTATGTATGCCTAATGGCAGGATTAATAAACAAGATAAAAGGTGAAGATGAATACGGATGGTGATTTCCACCAACTAATAAAACATTTATGTAGAACTCACTTTCCAGCTGTATGCATGCATGATAAATTATTTTTTCATGGCTTTGATTTCCACTACTACTTTATTGGTAGGGTGGCTGAAGATAATGCATTTGTGTCACTGGCTGAAGTACTGTAACTGAGAAAGAACTGGGGCGGGGGTGTTGTTCTCTTGTACAAATGCTCCTGGGGGCATTTTTTGCTACATTTTTGGCTCCTTTGGACCATTTTAAGCCCAGAAGAGGCCTTAAAAAAAGGAAGTAAACAGAAAGTGACTTTTGGACACTCCCTGTTACTAAAGAAAGCCTTTACTGGACCTAAAAACATGGTCCTTTCAAGGTCTCTGGGGTGAGGTAGGGGCCCAATATGGTATTCTAACCCTCCATAGTGAAGACAGAAATAATACTTTTTGGAGCAGCAGAGCCAATTTGAATGCAACGTCTATGATACAAATGTATCCAGTGGTGGCTGCTTGCTCCCATAGCAGTGGGATGGTGAATCCATTTCAGTTTTAGTGTAAACATAACATAAGCTCGCCAGGGTGCAGAACCTGTTTTGGAGATAGGGTTCAATATCTAGGTTAGCTCCTTTAAAGTTTGGATGAAAACCCAGTGTGGATTCACCACCTCACTCAGCTGGGAGTGTCCAGCTGCCACTTAATAAAGATGCTTTGCATTGTGTGTGAGCTCCAATATTGTCTCTGGAACTTGTCCAAATTTGGAACCTCTCTAAAGTTTCCACGCTCCATGTTCAAGTGGAACTGGAGGACAAATTTTGCTGGCAGCCATGATCTCATCAATGCAATTGCCCCCCTCTCCCTAGTTCCTCAGAGCAGCTTGTAGACATCTTTTTGGTTATCCTGAGATGGTATAATATTAATAAATTGTACTTTTCCATATAGTCCAGTATCATGATTTGAGACAAACTCCTATGGGATGCCAACAAAACCACCCCAAGGCTCTTTGTTCACATGCAATTTTTAAAGTATGTGTGAAGCTGGAATGTCACCATGTGATGCTGGAGATGTATATCCCAGCCTGTTATTAATTTTAGCTGTTAATTCATCTTCGCTGCCACCACCCATTGAATTCTGAATACCTGGACAGTACAATGGGACTCTGTCCATTACATTTCAATCCCTAAGCTTAAGGATCTCCCTTTCCCCCCAGTCTATCTAGCGTTGGCGTGGGAAGGAGAGAAACAGGGTTCTTACAGAAAGTATTTATTCAAGGCATGCAAATGAACAAGACAATACACACATGGGAGGCTCCCTCCTCCCAGGCACGCTTAGTTACAAGTAGTTACAAAAAGAACAGATATGAAAGCACAGACACATTCTTTAGATCAACCAGCTCCAAAATAACAGAAAAGTCCCTAACACGACTAGATAACTAGTTCTAGTACTCACAGATGTTCCTAGGCTTAGATTTTCTGAAGGGAAGAAGCCAGGAGGCGAGGCCTACGGCCTGCTACTGGCAGTTTCTTTGTTGTCTCTCTGTTATCTCTCTGCCACATGGCCTTGCA
Organism: Ctenosaura bakeri; assembly: GCA_948474755.1. Taxonomy (NCBI): domain Eukaryota; kingdom Metazoa; phylum Chordata; class Lepidosauria; order Squamata; family Iguanidae; genus Ctenosaura; species Ctenosaura bakeri. The sequence continues at coordinate 558,901 of CAOLHI010001070.1, forward strand.
AGAAGTTTTATAACTTCTCCTTGGAAGCATCTGAAAGCAACCTGAAGATGCTCACCTCTTTCCTTTTTGATTGGTCAAGTCTCACCCTGTGACCTATGATGCTGACCCACATGACCTATGATGTAATCTAATTCCAACACCTCATTAACCCTTGGTTTACCTGAAGAGGGAAGTTTCCCCCTTTAGCCAAGTCTAGATAATGGGAAGCCCCATTATCACAGTATGTAGCTCACCTGCTACACATGAAGAGGGCTAAGACTTGGGCCATTTTTGCACTACACTGTTATAGTGTTATTATTCCACTTTCAACATCCTGTGAAATTCTGAGGTTTGCAGTTTAGAGAAAGACATTGAGAATTCTCAGCCAGAGAGCTCTTTGGCCTCAGTAAAGTACAATCAGAATTCCACATGATGTTGAAAGTGGAATAACAACACTAAAACAGCGTAGTGTGGAATTGGCCTGAATTCTTCAAATATGTGCCTATAATGTAAGAAGTAAAACTAAATTCCCATGGAAGGTGAAGTGCTTGTTGTGACTGCTCTTAAAAATCTTAAGAGATTATTTGGTTTACTTGTAGCCTTCTTTTCAACAAAATGCATCCAGAGTAGTGGACATGACCAACATAAACAATCAAAATCCTCACAAAAACCTACCCACTGAAAGAGAAATGACAAATAGCTTAAAAGATTAGATGCTCGATGCCTGTTTGAATAAAGAAATTTTCACCGCACTCTAAAAGCTGGGACATGTAGATTCCTTCTGGAATGGAGTTTCACATGATTAAGAGTAGCTCTTGATCTGGTATAAAGGATTTCAGAATTGGAACAAAGAAGTTTTGGGACTCTTAATTCTAGATGGGAGATGTTATTAAATGGTGCACAGATGCAAATGACAACATCTGTTGTACATGAAAATGGAATAGCTACTCAGCAAGACCCCGCCCCTGGCAAGGCTGTTGGAAATATCCCAGTGACAATTCTCTGTTCTAAGAAATCAAGGCCAAAGCCCAGGGATGGCTACACTAGTAGCACAGCACTGACTTGTACAGAAAGGGATCTTGCAGCACCTTTGAGACTAAGGAATAAAGCCTGTTCCTAGGTACTTCATTCCATATATCTGATGAAGCAGACCTAAGTCCACGAAAGCTTATGCTGCCAACTTCTTTCTCTCAAGTCACTTCCACACTACACTGTTCTAATGCTATTATTCCACTTTCAACATCCTATGGAATCCTGGGGTTTGCAGTTACAGAGAGGGGCACTGAGAATTCTCACCCAGGGAGGTCTTGGCCTCAGTAAATTACAAATCCCAGAATTTCACAGGATGTTGAAAGTGGAATAATGGCACTAGAACAGTGTAGTGTGGAAATGGCCTTAGCCTCAAGACCCCTTGGCATACTGATCCAGGCTATGTCTTTGAGTACTGAATTGTGATTTTCATTACTCAGACATTGCAGCCTACAGGGGCCTATGCCTTTGGCTCTGAAAAGAACTACTTGCAATAGCACCTACCAAAGTGGACTTCTTAAATCTGTTTCTAATACGACAGAAAGGGGGAGGTTTTTACTCTTCTAATGCTGATCTATGGTAATATCCCCATGTAAATACAGAAAACAGCCTAATTTCCTTTGCAGTATTGGGTTCCCACAGTCCCCAAATTTCCTGTGCACAATGCAGACGCTGGCCTCATACATATATACCTTAGAATACCTTCTGTTTTTTTTTTTTTTAAAGTAAGGTAATTTTCTGCTGGCAAGATGGAAAAAAAAATTACTGCTCACTTGTGATCATTTGTCATCCTCAGCTCCTGAACAGGACATGAGGGCTGACAGTTTGTTAATTGAGCTTTCCCAACAAGGCGTCGTAAAGTTTTATTTTGGCCAAAGCTGCGCTTGCTAGGCAAACCTCCATTATATCACGCAGCTACTAACCCGATTTCTCAGCTGAACACACATATGCTTTTTATTTTTTTAATGAGCAGCTCCTGTCAACTCCTAAGCATTTCCATTATTCTTATTCTCAATATTATTAATATTATCTAAGTTTTACAGTCTACCAGCTGTAACTGAACTGGGGTTTTAGACTATCAATGATTTGGATTTTACCCAGAATCTAGGAATTAGTGAAGTAATGTTGGATAATGGCATATATTTAAAGCCACATCACTTTTTCTGATTGTGCTATTGTGATCTTATCCGTACTATTTCAAATATTTCAGATATTTTCTCAATCTTGGCATTTTTGTCGTTCTTGCTGCCACCACTGTCCCTCTTTCTCCTCCTGTTTCTTTTTGAAGGGGATTGACTGCCATTGGGCTAATATGAGTTCCTGGGAAAGGGTCACAGCAATGCTTAACTGGGACGAACTTGAACTACTGTCTAATTTTGCATTCCATTTCTGGCAAATCTGCCATGAGTCTCTGTGAAAAAAAGGCAGGATATAAATAAAGTGATTGACTGACTGTTGAATGTAATAAAAATAACTTCCAAGAGTTTTTTTTAATGGAGAAGGTGGGGAAGAATTTATCAGCATGATCAGGAGGATAGTCCCTCACTACTGGCAACTGTGATGAGTACCCTCCAAGGATTGTAAAAAAAGGTTTTTTTTGGATTCAGAATACACCAGCCAACAAGGCAAGCCAGTATCCAAAAGAGACAAGTAGGCATTTTTTTATGACATACACAATGTATTCCTGTGTATTCATTGTCATTGCAGAGGTTGTTACTCTCTTCCTCTGAAACATCCAAAGCTTCCACCTCACTGCTTTGCTGTGATAACCTCCCCTCCACAGTCCCCAGCACAGAAGGCCCTGGCAGATATTAGTGGATTATGTGATTGGTTGTAATCTGGTTTAGAGGGATCAACTCTCCTCCAGCCACTAAATCGCTGTGGAAGAGTGGCTATCACAATGAAACAGTGAGTGTTGGTATGGTGAGAGGGTAGACATAACACAGTTCCAGTTGCAGAGTGTTTATGCTTGGTGGTGAAGGATCTTGGCCTGAGAATTACTAGTGTAGCCCTTGTGATAGATGCCATACATGAGGGAATCCCAGAAGCACTTGCATTGTCCAGAAAGCACAGTTCCTCCCACCACAAAAACACTGTGGCCATTTCCATACTATACTGTTATAGTGCTATTATTTCACTGTCAACATCCTATGGAATTCTGGGGTTTGTAGTTTGGTGAGGGCAAAGACCTCTCCGGCTGAGAATTCTAAATATCCTTCCCTAAACCGCAAACCCCAGAATTCTATAGGAGGTTGAAAATGGAATAGTAGCACTATAACAGTGTAGTGTGGAAATGGCCTGTGACTCACAGGAAAAGATATGGAACAGATCACAGAGTACAATGCTAGATTAAACTGAAGTTTTAAGGAGGATGCTTCCTCATTGTTTTGGGAAAGTACACCCAGATCAACACCCGCTCTTCTGGGTATAAGAATGAACTATTCCTCTAGTTTCAGTCTGAAGAAATGGTTTCAGGCATTCAAAGTTTGATAAACAATAGTTTCATTAAAGCAGACATGGAGTTATTAGATTCTGAAGTTCCGTCAGCATGTCCAGTAGTTGGGGTGACGGGAATTCTAGTCTAACAATGGTTAGGGAGTTTAATTGCTATAAGTTCACAGAACTGGATTTTATTTATTTATTTATTTTTATTTATTTGTATCCTGCCTCTCCATATGGATCGAGGCGGCGAACAACTTACAAATAGCATGTATTTCGAAACATTTCTATACATGTCCCCCAACAAGCTGGGTACTCATTTTACTGACCTGTGAAAGGATGGAAGGCTGAGTCAACCTTGGAGCCCGGCAGGATCGAACTCACAACCTTGTGGCTTGCAGTACTGGCATTTAACCACTGCGCCACCATGGCTCCTTGCCCAAATAGTCTGAAATATAATCTTCAGTGAAATCATGTAATTATATCTAGTTTATAATGTACCTGTCCTTCAATACTGGCTTTGACTGGTACAGTAACTATCCCTGAACAGGGATAGCCATAGTGATTCACTGTTGGGAACCTCAAGACTGAATTATTACAATATGCAATCTGTGTTGTGTCTCCTTGGAGTTGGACTAGAGGCAGTATATAGCGTAAAATGGTAAAGTTAGATACTGAGCCAGTTTTACAATGTTGCTTTCACATACAAGACACTATACAGGTTAGGTCCAGGGATCTATCAACACTGCACAAGTATAGCAGTTTGATATCACTTTAACTGCCTTGGCTGTATCCTAAGGAATTCTGGGATTTATAGTTTGGTGTGACACATAGAACTCTCTACTACAACTTCTTGAACTACAGCACTAAAGCCTATGTCCCAGATCCCTGTAATCTACAATTTTACTTATATGCCTCCTTTCTCCTGGAAGTGGCTCACAAAAATAATCAATAAAAGCTAATTATAACTTTTTTAAGAACAATTAAAATCATCATGTTAAAATACTATGAAATAATTTAAAAAGCAAACAGAAGTTGAAAAATAAACCACACAATCTCATAAGAAGCTTCCCTGTGGACAATTACACATTAAAAGCTTGCTTTGAAAAAAAGTTTTTGCTTGCTGGTGAGAGGAGAGTAGGGAGGGGGCCAGCCTAACCCTCCCCTGGGAAGAGAATTCCAGAGAGTGGGAGCAGCCACTGAGAAGACTCTCTCCTGTGTCCTCACCAAGTGAGCCTGTGATGGTGGCGTGACTGAGAGAAAGCCCTCTTCAGTGGATCTTAAGACTCTTGACATGTTAGTATGGGAAGTTAGTCTCTCAGACTGTCTGGGCCCAAACCTTATAGGGCTTTATAGGTCAAGACAAGTATTTTGAACTGTGGCTGGAAATGAATTGGTAGCCAGCGAAGCCATTTTACCAAGGGAGTTATATGCTCCCTGTAACTGGCTCCCATAGGACAGACCATGGCTGCTAAAGTGTTATCAAAGGACTGAAATGATATAGTGTGAATACGTGCCAGGTTACCTCAGAGATGACTTATTTCTGTGCAGACCACTCCAGTGTGTACGTGAGGCCATCCTTACTGCACAGTGGCTCAATAAGACATGTCTGGATGCAGTGTGTAGGACAGTTTTCATTGCTGTTGTCATGTGCCTTCAAGTTGTTTCCAACTTGACCCTAAGGTGGACCTAACATGGAGTTTTATGGGGGCTGAGTGTGCGATGTGTCCAAGATCACCCAATAAGTTTCCATAGCCAAGCGGGGAACTGAACCCCTGGTTATAGTCCAATGCTCAAATCCCTATACCACATCTCTTTCTAGGCTGTAGATATGCTAATCATATGACAAGTTAAGATTAGGTGGGCTCCCAGTGCTTGGTGTTTCTTTTAACAATCTATTTGTTTGCCAAAACATTGCTCTGGCTCCCGCTTCCCCAAACCTCATGAATGTTAACACTCGCAGTGACTCCCAGTACTTAATGCATTGCTTTTATTAGATTCTACTGTTTCATTAATTTAGCTACTGGCTTCACTGTATATTTTTAAATTGTAAAACTACTTTAAGATTATTTTAAAACACAAAATGGTATGGAAATGTTCTAAAATAAATAAAGAAATGAATGAATAAAAATGATTTCTTATGCCAGAGTCATACAGCTATTTTAAACGTGAAAGAAACAGCACAAGGTGGTATTTCCTTTCAACTATTTACATGGTACAATGGTTCTGAAAAAGGATAAGATTAAAATTTGCTGTGACAGGCTCCAAATGTTTCTCCCCTTATTTTCCTGCACAAGTAAAGATTCTGCTCTGCTTGTTTTCTGCATTGCCTGATATTTTACAGTCATATCAGATCCAAAAGACTTCTTTTGGATCTCCCTAATGGGAGCCAGTTTGGTGTAGTGGTTTGGATGCTAGACAACGACTCTGGAGACCAGAGTTCACCAATTTTGGGGTTCATATTGATGGGGACAGAAAGCATACTGTTTTTCTTCATTTATTTGTTGCACCCACCTAAGCTACAAAGGTTATCATAGCATCCTCAAGGCAGAACAAATAAGTAAGCACCATCAACTAGTAATGCAACAGATCTAAAGACTTGTCATGATTTATTTCTTAAAAATAGAGAACAATTAGGTCAAGTACATGAAGTTTTAGTATATTAATGTATAATTCATCATAAAAATAAGTTGATATTGGGAGAAACCAATGTAGAAAAAATCCTACAAAACGGACTTCAAAGCCTCCACAATACTTGTGGCTGAATCTATGCACCCATCGAAGTTGGAATGAGTAAATCCATCACCTCCACAGACCAGGGATGGTTTTGTATGAAGAGTTATTTGTCCTGGACTCCCAGGGAAAGATCTGGTCACCTGTAAAAGAGAACATGCGGGAAGAAGAATAAATAACTATGTAACTCCTATTCAATAGAAAGACTAGACAAAACAATCCCTTAATTTTAATAATAATTGGCATCTATCACAACAAATAGTTCACATTTAATGCTTTATCATTATCCGTTAACATGCATAGGGATTCATAAAGAAGAAGAGAAAATCTCTAAAATCTACAACAGTCATCTGCCTAAAATATACTTCAATGTTGAAAGTTTACAATTCCCTGCCTTGGATATATTAATCTTATTGACCCATGATGCTTGTCTCTAACAAGTATGAACAACTGAAGTCCTTTCTGTTTGACTCCAAACAAAGCTCCCCTTCCACCTCCTATCTCTGAAATATCATCTTATGGAACCACAATACTTTTTTTTTTACCAAGATGTGAAGAGCTGAAGTCCTTTCCTAAATTACTCTTTCCTCCCTACCAGACCACTGACCCAATTACTTTCCTTGCTGCTCTGGTGGTAGTTAGTGGTGGAACGTAAGGAGTTCTCTCTTTGTACCCTCCACTCTCTGGAGAACAACATGCTGGTACAACTGTGTGCTGGAACAATGAGAAATGTCTTTTCTCCAGTATGGCCTTTGGAGCAGTAAGTCAGGTAAGTGAGTGGGTAAGTCAGACCAGCAGAGTTATGTCCACCTTACTGAAACTAAGCAGGTCTGGATTTGATTAGTACCTGGATGGGAGACCATTCAGGAAACAAAAGTATACTGTCTTTGATCCATTACAGGATGGAACAAATCTGGGATGTCAATTTATCACACAAGCAAGCAAACAGAATGAGTAACTCCTATCTGAAAAGGTAAAAAAGATGAACAGATTTATATATATATAAAATTAAACAGCTTGGGTAGCCCAAACTTGTATCTTTTACCAGTTATAACTCCACCTACAGCAAATTGGGGGACATTTCACTCTGCAGATGTTTTGCAGTCCAAATCTCCCTTGGCCACTCTCTCTGTGTGTGATAGAAACTGTAGCCCAAAACACGTGGAAAGCTGAATGTTCACTATCTGATTTGCAAGTTATTTAATAAGGTACTACCTCTCAGTCTTATTTGTTTTGGTTGAAAATAACATCTCTTTACTACAGCTACCGTGGTATCTATCTTACTTCATTTTTTAAATGCTGAGCTTGCACAAGTTTGTCTATTCATTTCTCTTCCAAGTAATTTTTACCAGTGGAACACAGGAGGAGGGAGGCTGTTTTTAATCTAGTATCATTATTGCAACTTTGCTGCCCACAGAATTGTTTTACGGTTTCCCTCCCTCTCAGCCAAATTACTGGTGTACAGGTCTGTATATTCAGCATTGTATTTTTTTAAAAAGTAACTAAAGAACTTCTCAATATCGCAAGAGACAAAAGTAGATAAATATAAAACATAAACACAGGTGCCAGAATCCTTTCGATAGACTAGACCAGACATTGTACTTTTTCCTGGATTTCCTGGATTACACAGTGGCATAAAACAGACAAAGGCTGACATCTTGGTGGTGACATACATAGGCATAACTGCACAGTATGCAGGAAGGGGAGGGGTTTCCTGTCAAGTTACTCAGCTCTGGAACATTCCAATGGGAGTCTCTGTGTGACGCAGAGAGACCATGAAGAATTGAGTGCTACATTCTAAAATATGGTTTGTTGGATCTTGCAGAAAGAGGTATCCTGTACCTCCTTCGAGTGATGTAGACTCGAGTCAATAGACTTGAAGTTAAGTTGGACTTCAGTGACTCAACTTAGACTCGACTTGGCCATAAATTATGCACTGACTCGACTCGACTTGAGACTTGTATATTTTTAATGACTGACTTGTTGCCCTATGTAACATAACACTCTCAACCAGAAACGTTATGACTGTGAACAACACCTCCATCTCTTTTTGCCTGCTAGTCACACAACAATCTCTCTCAAGCCCAACGTGTGGGTGCATTTCTCAGAGGGGAAAAGCAAACAGGTTGGGCAATGGGCTTGAGGCAGGCCTGAGGTTGCTCAGCAGCCTGTTCCTGCTGCATATCAGAGGAGCCTTCTAAAACATTTTCTATGAGCAAAAGACAAGACTTGGCCGCAGAGTGCAGGGTGAATTTCTTAGAGGGGAACAGCAAATGTGTTAGGCAACGAGCTTGAGGAAGAAGGATCCTTTCTTCTAAAGCTTTTGAATCTTCAGTAACGGGGAGCAAGATAGGACCCTAATCCCCACTTCTGAAGCTGCAGATGGCAAAATTGCAAATGTGTAGAGCCAATTCTGCTCAAATTGTTAAAACTGAATTTATTTCACTCTCTCTAATAATCCTGGAATTTTGGTTGGGGTATAAAGTTGGCTTCCAGACTTGAGACTTGACTTGAGACTTGACTTGAAAGTATCTCCAAGGAGTTGAGACTTGACTTGAGACTTGAAGGTAGCGACTTGAGACATGACTTGAGACTTGGAGTAAAAGACTTAAATACATCACTGCCTCCTTCTGCAAGCCCTCCTTCCTGGTGCTCAAAACTAGCCAGATGACTGACTGGTGCAGCTCTGTCTTCCTAGTCAATAATCAGTCTCACAAAATAGCTCCTTTTGAGGACTGAAGGAGGAAGGAACAGCCTCATACTGGGAACGCAAGCAGCTCCTTCTTCCATTTATGCTCAACACCGGCTGGGATGAAACCAGGTGTGCTCCTGCAAGCGTTACTGTAGTTTGTAGTCTGGGCCTGTGGTTTCTTAAATATAACTTGATATCAAGAAATTGGCCATCACCTTCTTCTTCAAATTAAAGTTATCACTGTTAGGGAGAATCGCGGTCATTAAAATGAGTATTCTACCAAAGATGATGTTTCTTTTTCAAAACATACCTATTATAGTGAATGAAAAACCATTCAAAAGCTGGGAATATGATTTGAGTAAGTTCATCTGGAATGGTAAAAAGCCGAGAATCAAAATGAAATATCTGAAAGAAGTGAAAGAGAAAGGGGGATTAAGCATGCCAGACCTAAAGCTATATTATGAGGCAGCAATATTAGTTTGGTTGAAAGATTGGGTAACATTAAAAAATTCAAAATTATTAAATTTAGAAGGCTTTAACCTTTATTTTGGCTGGCATGCTTATTTATGGTATGATAAACAGAAAAATAATAAGATATTTATGGACCATTTTGTTAGGAAAGCATTATTAATGATTTGGTTAAAGGTAAGGAAAAAATTATATACAAAATTACCATATTGGGTTTCCCCACACGAGGCATTTTACCATCTGGAGAAGATAAAGTCAAGAAATTGGATAATCTACAAAGATATTCTTAAGAAAACGGGCCCTAATATTGAATTGAAAAGTAGGGAAGAGTTACTCAGAGATGGTTTCACTATGCATTGGTTTCTACATATACAATTAAGGTCAAAATTCAAAGTGGATATAAAAGAAAAAGGGATTACAATGGAGGATAATGAATTTGATCTAATAATGAAGCCAGGGGTAAAAAAACCTTTAAGTCAAATTTATAAAATTCTTTTAGGGTTAGAATTAGAAGGGGAAGTTATTAAAAGTAATATGACAAAATGGGCGCAAGATATAGGTCATCCTATAATGTTAGAACAATGGGAAAAAGTATGGAAAGACAATCAAGAATTTACTAAAAGTAATTACCTGAAAGAAAATTTTTTAAAACAATATTACAGATGGTATCTTACACCAGCTCAAATTTCGAATATATACAAAAATAAAAATTTAATTAAGTGTTGGAAATGTCAAGGTATAGGTAACTATTTTCACATGTGGTGGAGATGTAGTAAAGCTCAAGAGTATTGGACACAAATTCATAAAAATATAGAAAAGTATATGAAGGTGAAGTTTCATATGAGACCAGAAATATATCTCCTGAATATACTGGATGGAATAGATCAAAAGGTAAGGAAGAAATATTCAAGAATCCTGTTGTATATGTTATACGCAGCAAGAATAATTTTTGCTAAATTTTGGAAAAATACTCAAACCCCAGTAATAGAGGACTGGGTAGATAAATTGTATGAATTAGCAATTATGGACAAATTAACTTTAAAATTACAAAATAAAAGTAAGGATAGTTTTAGACATGAGTGGGATGTATTAGACACTATGTGGATAGAAAATTGGGGAGTTCATGCCTTGATAGGTTTATATGATTAGGCTGAGGATGTATGCGACACGAATTTAAGATATAAAATATTTATTGATTAATCAATTAAATACGTAAGAAAGTTAAATAAAATGGTAGGTTAGAAGTATTATAGTGAGATTAAATGAATTATTTCAGTTAGATTTTGGATAAGATTGTAGCAAATGGAAGAATGTTATTTGCAGTAAAAAGTATGGAATATAAAAAGAAATGCGGGAGTTTGAGAAGAAAGTAACCTTCAGTATCACCCATTGGTAAGATGGAAGAAGTCAATTAAGTTTTAATTTTTTGTTTTATTGTTTGTTTAGTTAGGAAATAGAGTTAGGACTTGTTTGTATGTTGAGTTAGGTAAAATAGTTTTGTCTGTTTAGAATGTTTTTTTACTGTCTGTGGGTGTTTATATGTGAGTGTTTTTGTTTAGTGTTGTGAGATTGTTTGTTTTGTATATACATAATAAAATTTATTTTAATAATAATAATAAAAAAAAAAGAAATTGGCCATCACGAACCGTTCCTCTCCATGTGCTTGCAAGGCCCCCGGACAAGCACGCACACGGGTACAGCCAAAATAGCTGAACAATACAAGATAAATCTAGGCAGGCCAGTAATTTGCCGAAATGCAGCTTCAGGAGACCTCCAGGCAAGTACACTTTGAAAATACATTATGTATGCACACAGCATACAAAAGATTTCCTGCCCCGAGCAGGTAGCTTGATGAGCCGAATAGCCAACTGTCAAGCACTCCTTGTTTGCATACTGTCTGCGCTATTGACAACTCTGTCATAACTCAATCATGCTAAATACTGACCTTTCGGAGGCTTTGTCTCCAACCTGAAACCCATTGTTTTCCCTGGGAACGGACTAGCCTACAGGCACATTTCCCCCTGTAAGAACCCCTGATTTTGAGCGCTTCTTCGGATTGTTCCTGGCTTCCATCCCGCCTTGCTGCCGCTCCATTTGCCGAGCCTTCCCCTCAGCTTCCATGTGCTGAGAATCTCCAACAGACTTTTCTTCTGACTACCCGGGCTACAGGATCAGGTGTAGTATTTCCCCTGAAAAATCCCTCACAAAACCCTCTATCGAAACTCCTACCTTTATCTTCTTAGGTCTGTGTGAGTGATTGCATACGTGCATGTTGACTGTCTTTTAATAAAGAAAACAATTATTATATACTTCTGCTTGATTATTGACTCGGTCTGACCCTGTAAACATTGGGTTCAAGATCTCGCTCGGTTGCCTTGCTTCTTGCATTGCTATAGCTTGTGCTCTCGCTAATTGCCATTCCCCATTATTTGGAGCACATTGAGGTGTCCCTCACAGGACCCCAGAAATCAGGATACCAGAAGCAATGCCCTAGGAAATGGAGCTGTGCTTGGTAGTTCCCCCTCCCCTAGTTGTTGTTGTGCAATGCAGAAGTAATTGGGCAAAAGGATCACTCTCTACCACCTCCTGTAAATTTACTGGTGCAAACAAACATCTCACTGGTGTGATTTTGGTTACAGCAGAATTTTTCTGCTGGTTCTGAGCAGCCTATTTTCCCAATGTCTGATTATCTTCAGGAACTTAGGGACTGGGCTTTGTTCCTTCTGTTGTGACTGCCTGCAATGGGCCCAGTTACATTGGTGCCCTGCACCTAGAGAATTCCAGCCAGAAACAACAGACATAATCCAGCACATCTAAGGTATAAATATATGTCTGGCCTAAGGCAGAGCACATAGTGAAATAATCCTCTAAATGGTGAAAAATGGCACTGCATTTTTTTCCTAGCCAAAATAAGCCCTTCATGTTTTCCTCATCAATGGACTTTGTTGGGAGAAGAGGGAGACAGATTCTTCTTAGCATCAATAGACCTGTTTATAAAACAAGAGTACAACATAAATAAAAAGGACACAGATTGTGGTTACTGCTGAGGCAAATGGAAATAGCTGTTTATATGTTTACAGATATGGAATTTGCCTAAGCTTTTTAAAAGGACAGATCGACAGATTAATGTCAACAGGGCAGAACAAATGCTATGTGTTATCAAAGCCTCTGACTGGAGATGAAAGAAGTGAAGCAGAAATATTTGAACCTGTACTATGGAGATGGCCACAAAATGGTGGAAATGTGCATGGGAACGTATTAATAAATGTGATACTATGGTTACATGTGAGATGAAATGCCTGATTCTTTTTCTTTCCCCTTTGCTTCAGCTTCCTTCATTATATATGCATGAATATTATTTATTTATTATTAAATATTTATATCCCACTCTTCATTCAATGATTTTAGGGCAGCATACAATAAAACCGATCAAATTTAAAACAGTATAAATAAAATAGTATAAATAATTAAATTTTTTTTAAAATAATTAATTTTTTTTTAAAAAGGCTAAAAACATATTAAGCACTTCACAAATTAAAAAAACAGATTAAAACTGTTAAAATAGTTCAAAATGAAATAAAACCATGTGTATTTTTGTAAAGCCAATTAGACTCCCCAAACCTTTCATGAACAGTTATTTTTTTGAACTTGGCACTTGAACAGCAGCCAAGTTGGTGCCCATTGGGCCTCCAAGGAGAAGGTGTTCCGTAAATGGTGTGCCACCACAGAGAAAGCCCTCTTCCATGACCTTGCACAGCATATTGTTCTGACTGATATGATCCAGAGGATGTCCCTTCCAACAGACCTTAAAGCTTGAGCAGGCATGTACATTCTGTAACTTTTATTCTATCAGGCTTTCTTGTTTTTGTTTTTGTTTTGGCTATTCATCTTATCTCATTTGCCTGTTCCATCTAGGTTTTGCTGAGAATTTTGTGTGTTATATGTTTTTAAAAAAGAACTCACTGAAATTAATGCTTTCATAAACAGCATGGAGTAAAAAAGAATGAATGTGAAAGAAAGTAAAACTGATAAGATTTGTTCACTTCTCCCACCTCTTCTTCTTTTTTAGCATCTCCATTTGGTTGTACTCCTTCGTTCCTTCCTTTCCTTAGCCGCTGCTTCTTCCTGAAGTTTGGAAAAGTAACTTTTTTGATCTACACTTCCCAGCATCTCAACCACCATGATTACTGGGATTCTGGGAATTATAGTTTTAAGAAAATAACTTCACCAAGTTCTGCTCTCCCCTGCCCCTTTTCCTAGTCTGCCACATTCTTCCCTGCTCTTTAACTCCCAGATATCTCTGTTCACTGCCCCTTTTGTCATAGCCCTCTGGATCTCTCTTTATGCCACAATGATCTGCATCACCCCTTCTTCCTTAAGCTCCATTCAGCCATAGCCATTTTTGTCTCATTTCAGACACATCCCAGATGCATGTTTACAGAGGTGCAGCCTTTTTGCAGTGGGTGTGTTACCCTGTTTACTGGGGGTCCCAGGAGGGACACCTAAATAACCAAACAACAACAGAACTTTTGGGGAAAATTAGCTGGAGCACTCACTAAAGCTAGCGAGAGGCAGGGTAACTTAGCAGGATCTTGCAACCCAGCGTCTATGGGGTCAGGTCAGTCAAGCAGTCAGATGGGTTTAAAGTAATAACAATGATGTTTTATTGAATACAGACAAATATTAAAGACACCACAGTCACACAGATAACTAAAGAATCAGAGATTGACTTAGGGATAGGAATTTCAGGGGGAAACGGGTGATACGACACCTGTCTCGTACTCCTGGACCTTGAGAGCGAAGTTGGAGTGCAATGAAGAAGCTCAGCACGGTTGGCTGAGGGGAGCTCTCCAAGCGGAGCGGCGGCAAGGCTGGATGGAACTCGGGAGCGATCCGAGGTGGGTCTCGGAATCAGGGGTTTTTATAGGGTGAATTGTGACTACAGGCCATACCTTACTCAGTGAGAAGAATGCATTTTAGGCACGGGACAAAGCTTTGGAAAGGTCAGAATTTAGCATGATTGGCTTAGAGCTGAATTAACAATAGTGTAGCCAGTATGCAAACACGGAGTGCTTAGTACAGCTTTGTCAGGTTGCCTGCTTGGGGCAGGGAGCCTTTGTTAGTATTGCGCATATGCAATGAGGTGTTTGCCGGAGAGGTCCCTGAAGCGACAAGCCGGCTGTACCTGGCCTGCCTGGGTGGAGAATAGAATGTCCAGCAATTATCGGCCATGCCTGTTTACGTGCTTGTCCGGAGGTCTCACAAATACGTGGAGCGGGGGTGGCAGAGGAAAGCCAAATTGTTTGATATTAAAGCGATATCCAGTACTATCTCCGGGTAGGCCTAGACCGCAGTAACAGGTGGCTCCTTCTACAAGGAGCAAAGCCCTTTAAAACAAGACTTGTTTCCCCTGAAACCTATGAATTCTACTTCTAGAAATCCTGCCCTGTCATGCACCAAATCTTTCTTGTATCTGAGCAGGTGGCTGCTTGCTTCTGCTAGTTTGCATTTAAGCCAGAATCCTGCTGGTGCACTATGCTAGTGGTCAGACGTTTTCCAAGGCCATGAAATGTTGGCAAGTAAAAGCACACAAAATTTGCCAGCTCCAAGCAGTCTATTTTGATTGCAACAAGGATGGTCTTCTCTCCTTCCTGCTGCCCCTGAACACATACTGAACCAACAAAATTCCAGCCTTATTCTTGACCACTGCTGTTATGCCATCTTTGCATTAAGGATGGAAAGAACATTCTTAATTATTCATTCTTAGGTTTAAAAAATGGATTTCTTGACAGTTGGGAAATCCTGCTGGGAAGAATAATAGACCAGAGAGAATTTTCTGCAATTTCCTCCTGGTACTTGACATTCCAAAGTACTGCAGAGGAATTATTCTGTGGAAAAAAGTACATTTAAAACCCCCCCCACAAAACTGTCTTCTCTTTTTCTGTGTAGAAAATGGGCTTCTTCTAGAGAAAACATTGCTTCCTGTATAGGAAACTTGCGTTCTGTGCAGAAAACAAATTTTGGGACAAAATCCAAGATTTCTTCTTCCATAGAATAATTTCTCCACAACACTTCAGGACATTAAAATATCGAGAGAATACAGTGGAATTGTTTGTGCTTGTAAATATTTCTGCTTGCCTGCAAGGATGAAAAAAATCCAGGACTTCCATCCCTGCTTTACACCTTGTCCATGTTATGGTGGGCAGGCACAGCTTTTGTAACATGGACTGGATGATTCAGTATGGGTACCTATACAAAATGCTCAACACACTCTTCAGACAAAGAAGGACCTTAGAATAAAGCAAACTGGTATGGGAAGATTGACTGGCTGCTGATACCATATTCAGACATGTTTCCCCATACTTTGGCTCTCTGAACTTTTTCCTGAGACTAATAGCAGCTTCAGGAGAAATTTGTTGTTATTGTTGAGGAAAGGGTCAAATCTAACGTATGTTGTGGCCCTGACCAGCCCTCTTGCCAACTGCCATTTATTAAAATTAAAAATGAAAAAAGATATATATATATATATACACACACGACTTTCAGTCACACACTTTAAACTCATTCACATAGTCTCTTAGTCTATGTCAGTTTTGCACAGACTTCAGGTTTTACTTTCTGTCTAAAGCACCACTTGTTCTAGGGTAGGTTGCATTCAACATTCAAAGATAGGGCTGGGTGTATCTAGTATTAAATAAATCTGAAAACAAATAATTAAATCAACCGAGCACAGCCAGATGTCTTTTCTTCTCAGGGAGCAAAGCTACTTAGGTAAAAAAGGTTTATATACTCACATAGGTACACACACAAATATTCACACTGACTGGAATCCTGTTGGTTAATCAGAAGTAGACCTGTCCAATTAATTGTTGAATGGTGAGTCAATACAAAACTAATTCCAATTTTCTTAGTGGCCGTACAATAAGGATTTAGGCAATATTTTGTGGAAATATTTTCATCCCACTTTCCCTTATCTTATGCCTGGTTTTATGGATTTCTTGGCAATGTGTAACAATAGTATGAATAATGGATACAGCACTACAAGATAATACATACGGGGCTAGGCAATGTGCAGCCCTGAAGATTTTGCCAGACCGTAGCTCCCAGGATTCTGTGCCACTGGCTATGCTAACTAGGGCTGCTGAGCACTGCAGTCCAACAACACCTGGAATGCTTGATTTCACAAACTCTTAGTGGGGAATGTACTCATTATTTTCAGTATATAGTCCCCCTTCACACATGTGGGTCTGATTATTTGTGAGGTGTACGTGTGCCCCCCCATTCATTCCTCCCATTTCCTTGTATTTTGCTAAGCATAGTGAAGGAAGGCAAGTGCCCAGACAAAAGGCAAGCAAATGGGGGGAGGTATACACGAGCCTTCCTTCTCTTCTCCAGAGCTTTCCCCTGGTGTGTAAAAGGCAAGAGAACGGGAGGGGAAAGTGCTGGAAAAGAATGGGAGGAGTATCATGGGGGAGGAGAGTTATTTCTGTTTTTTCCACTTTCGCAAAGGTTCTGTGCCCCAAAACCTCACAAAAGTGGAGGGACCACTGTGAATAATAATAATAATAATATTTTTTTTATTATTATTATCAGGAAATGTGCTTAAAGGTCAAATAATTTGGCTGGCTTACGCACTTTGACTTAGATGGGTGGAGAGACACCATTTGCTGCTCTGTCCCCACAGCAAAACAGCTTGGACTGGCCATGACTTTTAATATTTAATTATCTTTCTAGCCTTAAATTGGATGTAACTTCTTGCTAGAAGGATCTCTTAAAACACAGTTAATCCTGAACCTGAAGACTCACTACTCCTTAATAAACACGAAGAATGCAACATGAGTTAACAGCCAAAGATCTTCTTGAGAATCTAATGCTCCGTCTCATGGTGAGGATATTTCTTGTTAACCAGTATCATTTTATTGATTTAATGCTTTATTTTATACTTGTTTATCATGACCCTTTTTTAAAAAAATTATTTGGAAGGCAGTTGTTAACAAGGAGTATCAGCCTTTGTAGCATAAAAATTAACAAAATGTGGGAAAGAAATGTCTCATGTGGCTTTCCTTATAGTCTTCTGAAAATCTCAAGAATCAAGTTGTGTAGAGCTTAACTAGACAAAGAATCATGGCTCTGCTAATGGATGCCTGTGAGGACAAAGCAACAGATAAGATCTAATCTTAATGAAACATCTAACATTTGTACTCTTCCTTGTTTTGTATTTGCATTGTGATGTTAATTCTTGCTGACACGGCAATGCAAGCTTGCCTTGCCTCTTTTCTTGAAATATATATATGTGTGTGTGTGTGGGCACACGTGTGCATGCCTGCCTTCAAGTCACCTGTTGACTTATAGCAATCCCATGAATTTTTCAAGGTTTTTTTTTAAGGCAAGGAATAATCACAGGTGATCTTGACAGGTCCTTCCTCTGAAATCTAGCCTGCAGCACCTGGTATTCATTTGCAGTCTACCATCCAAGTACTAACATGCCCTTACCCTGCTTAGATTCCAAGATCAATCATACTTGTCTAATATTTTATACATTGAAAATATAATTGTGGGGTATTCTGGCAAGACTACAAAGAAGAGGGTTGTACTCACTGCACATTAATTGGGATCACTGAATAATCGAAGCTGGCTTGCTTAGTCACTTTTCTCTATGCACAGAACATAAAGCTAAAACTAGCAGAAAGTGGAAAGGGGCAGAGTGCAGGATCACTAGAAAACACGGTGGTGGCATCGTATTGCTGGCCATCTCTTCAGCTGATCAATGAAAATTGCTACAGAAGCACACCGAAAAATGTGTGAATCTTAAGGCTGTAGGCCCTAGGATTAGTTTATTTTGTTGTTGTTATTATGTACCTTCAAGTAGACTTCGACTTATGGCAACTCTATCCTAGGGTTTTCTTGGTATGATTTATTTGGAGGGTGTTTTCCATTGGCTTCCTCTAAGATTGAGACAGTGTTACTTCCTACGTGAGTTTACAGCATATCTATCTGACACTTTGAAGATTACAAAATTAGCAGGGTGGCTTACAATTAAGAGAAAAAAAAAGCAATTCCAAAATACAACAAAATACAGAAGAAAAATACTGTAAAGACTAAAGGCAACAGCAAATGCCGCAGATTAAAAACAAAAACAAGGATACACAACAGCATAAGCAGCACTCCTTCCAAACATTTAGCAAGGAAGAAAATTGAAAATAAGAACAGGTTGCTTACCTGTAACTGTGGTTCTTCGAGTGGTCATCTGTGCCATCATACACTAGGAGCTTTAGCGCCTGCGCGGTAGCGTTCGGAAACTTCTAGAGCTTGTTCGCTTGGTGGGAACCCCTCCCCCACGCCGGTACTGCGCATGCTCCTCCCGCCGAGCAACGGTCTCTCCTCAGTTCTGTCGTCCGCCGTAGAACCTACAGGGACCTGAGAAAGAGGGGAGGAAGGGCGGGTGTGTATGATGGCACAGATGACCACTCGAAGAACCACAGTTACAGGTAAGCAACCTGTTCTTCTTCTTCGTGGTCTCTGTGCCTTCATACACTAGGAGACTGTGTAGCTTACCGGTCGGGCGGCGGGTCAGGTCCTACAGCACGGAAGCCAACACCTCACGTCCAAACCGGGCATCTCTGCGCGACCGGCAGTCGAGCCTGTAGTGGCGCACGAAGGTCGATGGTTGGGACCAGGTCGCCACACGGCAGAGTTCATGCAGGTCAACTCCTCGCAGGAGGGCCGCAGAAGTAGCCACCGCTCTGGTGGAGTGGGCTCGAAGCAGGACTGGCGGAGGCTTCCTCGCGAGCTCATACGCCAGTTGAATAGTCCTCACCACCCATTTGGAGAAACGCTGGGTGGACACTTTGAGGCCCTTCCGACGTCGCCCATAGCAAACGAAGAGATGCGGCGTCTGTCGGAAGGAAGCAGTCCTGTCCATGTAGAAGGCCACGGCCCGACGCACGTCCAGGGAGTGGAGAGACCGCTCCAACGGTGTCGTCGGGTTCGGGAAGAAGGCAGGCAGGATGATGTCCTGGTTGAGATGGAAACTGGACACCACCTTAGGCAGGAACGAGATGTCAGGTCTCAGGACCACCTTGTCTCTGTGGAAGACCATGAAGGGCTCATCGGATCGAAGAGCTGTGATCTCACCCGCTCGCCTCGCTGAGGTCACCGCTACCAGGAAGGCAGTTTTCATGGTCAGGAGCCTATCATCCGAGGTCGCCATCGGCTCGAAGGGCGGCTTTGTCAGCTGCGAGAGCACCAGCGAGAGGGACCACGGCGGTAGCGGCGGCGATACCGGCGGGTAGAGATGATGAAGTCCTTTCAGGAACCGCTTAACGGTATCGTTCCTGAAGAAGGCCGAGGCAGCCGACCGTGGTGGTTGGTATGCCACGATCGCGGAGAGATACACCTTCAGGGATGGAAACGCCAGCCCCTGTTGCCGGAGGTGCAGGAGGAAATGCAGGACGGTAGAGAGCCCCGCGGGCGATACCGGCTCACTCCTCTCGTTAGCGAAGGTCAGGAAGCGTCGCCACTTGTATTGATAGTTGCGACGGGTGGATTCCTTCCTGGCAGCAACGAGGACGGTACCGAGTACGGGATCGTCTAGTGCGATATCCTCCAGGCATGGAGGGCCAGGCGTGGCAGGTCCGGATGGAGGACTCGGCCGCCGGAGTGGGAGAGCAGGTCCGGTGTCGGTGGCAACCGGAGCAGGTCGTCTCGCGCGGCTTGTAGCAGGGGTGCGAACCAATGTTGCCTCGGCCAGTACGGGGCTACCAGGATCGCGTCGGCTCGGTCGGCGAGGATCTTCGATATCGTCCGGCCGAGCAGCGGGAACGGCGGGAACGCGTAGAGGAGTTCCCCGGTCCACGGAAACTGGAAAGCGTCCCCGATGGAGGCACGATCGTGGCCCGCTCTGGAACAGAATCGGCGACACTTCGCGTTTTCCCTGGTCGCGAAGAGGTCGATCGATGGTTCGCCCCAGCGGTCCCGAATCAGTCTGAACGCCTCTCCGGAGAGAGACCATTCATGATGGGATGAGGTGTCCCTGCTGAGGGCGTCTGCCGTGGTGTTCTCCTGCCCGGCCAGGTGAACCGCCACGGGATGCGTGTGCAGGCGAATGCACCATTCCCACAGGTCGAGCGCGATGTGGAGCAGGGTCGTGGAATGAGTCCCACCTTGTCTGTTGATGTAGCAGACGGCGGTGGTGTTGTCCGTCAGAATCAGGACCGTGCGCCCCGCCACGGTGTGGCGGAACGCCCGTAGGGCTTTCCAGACGGCGAGCAGCTCCAGCGCGTTGATATGGAGGGCGGTCTCGTCGTCGGTCCATCTGTCGCGGACTCTGAGATCGCCGCAGTGGGCACCCCATCCATACAGGGAGGCGTCGGTCGTTACCGTCACCTTCGGTGTCGGCTGTTGGAAAGGCATCCCTGACATGAGATTGCGTCGCGACTGCCACCATCGGAGGGATGAGCGGACGTCTTCCGGCAGCTGCAGTCGGAGTGTCTGTTCGTCTCGCAGGGGGTCGAATATGCGGACGAACCAGTGTTGAAGAGGTCTCGCTCTCAGCCTGGCGAGATATGTCACAGCGGTCGTTGCAGCCATGTAGCCCAAGAGCTGCTGGACGCTTCTCGCAGATAATGTCGGGGCCGCACGCGCGTGAGCGGCGGCCCGGATCAGGGTTTGGGCTCGAGACTCTGGTAGGTACGCCCTGGCGGAGGTCGAGTCGAGCGTCGCTCCGATGAAGTCCAAGATCCTCGCCGGCTCGAGGTGGGACTTCTTCGGATTCACCCGTAGACCAAGGCGGGTCAGGAGTGACAACGTCATGTGGACGTCGTGGTAAAGTCTCTGTTTGCAGGACGCCACCAACAGCCAATCGTCGAGGTAAGGGAAGACAGAAGCACCCTTCGTCCTCAGGAAGGATACCACCGGGGCCATGCACTTGGTGAAGACCCTTGGGGCAGTCGAGAGTCCGAACGGCAGCACCTTGTACTGGTAACAGGTGTCGTCGACTGCGAAGCGGAGGTACCGTCTGTGCTGCGGGCGAATGGCGATATGGAAGTATGCGTCTCGGAGATCGATGGAGGCGAACCAGTCCCCTCGATGTAGGAAGGGCAGGATCGACGGTATCGTGACCATCTTGAACCTTTTGGGGCGGATGTAGTAGTTCACCCCTCTGAGGTCTAGGATCGGCCGGAGGGTACCGTCGGCTTTCGGTACCGTGAAGTACCTGGAGAAGAAGCCGGTGGTCTTGGCCTCTTGCGGGAGCTGCTCGATCGCCCCTTTCTGGAGGAGGGATTGGATCTCTTCCAGGAGGGCCGGACTCGACGGCGTGGAAAAGTAAACGCCTCGAGGAGGAATATCGAGAAACTCGATGGCGTAGCCAAGACGGACGATGGAAAGCACCCAAGAGTCCGTAGTGACACACTGCCACTCCGCGAGATGTCGAGCAAGAGTCGGTCGGTCTCCGAGCGCTGATGGTAGGCTGAAGAGTGGGTATTGGTAGGTCCTGCCAGGCACGTCAAAAACGAGACTTTGTCTCGGAGGAGGACTTCTTGGACGAAGCCGGGCGTCGCCTAATCGTGCGTCTGGCCGATGAGCCGGAGGACGGTCTCGACTGTCCAGACTGGGCCGAACGCTGGAACGACGAGGTGGAAGATCGTCGCCAGGATGGGCGGAAGGTGGAGGTCCTGCGGGCTTGCGTGGCCGGCTGTAGCCCGATCTTCTTGGCGGTCAGCCTCGCCTTAACGAGATTGTCCAAAGCTTCGTCTGTGGACGAATTGAATAGGCCCTCACCGTCGAAGGGGAGATCTTCAATCCTCCTTCTGGTGTCCTCCTGGATGTCGGCCGGCCGCAGCCAAGCATGGCGGCGCAGGCCGATGGATCCCGCCATGACCCGGGAGGCAATCTCCACTGCGTGCCTGGAGGAGGCCATCTGCTGCCGAGCGATGGAGATGGCCTCGTTGAAGATCACGGAGGAGGCTTGGCGGATGTCCTCCGGTACCGCCTCCATCGCCGGTTGCAGGCGATCGAGCACCTTTTTCAGGTATGCCGCGAGGCAAGCCTGAGTGTTGGACAGCCTGATCTGCAAGGAGGCAGCTGAATAGAACCTTCTTGCATAGGCGTCCAACTTCCTGCCCTCTTTGTCCGGCGGGGTGGTGTGTTGCCTGCCGGAGCCTTTCGTCTGTGCCGACTCGACCACCACAGAGTTCGGTGCAGGGTGATTAAAGAGATAACCGGCGTTATCCTTCTGCACCCTGTAGAGGTGTTCCAACCGCTGCGGTATCGGCTGAGCCGAGGCCGGCCTATCCCAGGCGGCCTTCACCAGTCTGGATACCCGGGGCAGGAGAGGCAGCGGGGCCGCGGCAGGTCGCTTCTCCTCGAAGACGGAGAAGGCTGGATCGTCGTCCTCCGGCTCCGCATCGGCGATCTTAAGGCCGAGGGTAGTAGCCATGCGGAGCAGCATCGCAGAGAACTGGTGGACGTCCTCTGGAGCAGAATCTGGGATCGGGTCCCCGAATCCCAGTGGAGGAGACTCCTGGGAGGCCGCCTCAGACACCTCTGATTCCGCACTCGAGTCGTACGACTCTGAGGTCGGTGAGTCCTCTCGCCGCTCGCTTTCCGGCTCCTTCGCAGTCGCCACAGGTGTTGCCTTCCTAGGCTTCTCTGCAGCCGGGGCGGTGGTAGTAGCAGCGTCCCGCTTGGGCTGGCTGACTACTGACTTCACCTTCTTAGTGGTGACAGGGGTAGTCTGGCAGGCTGACGTCGTCGTAGCCCGCTCAGTCACCACCAACTCCGTAGGGCGCGTCGCCGTTGCCGTGACCCTAGGAGGTGGCGATATCGCCCGATACCGAGGTGAAGGCTCCCTCGCCCTATGATATCGAGGAGAGGGAGAGCGGCTGAAGGAGCGGCGGTCCGACGGAGATCGGCTTCGGCGTCGACGGTACCGAGCCTCGTCCCCTCTAGGCGAGCGCGATTCGCGCTGTCGACGAGGTGACCGGGACCTCCGGAAGGTCTCCCAGCGACTCGGGCCACGATGGTACCGATCCCGGTACGATGGCGAATGTGACCGATAAGAGGCCGGGCGCTCTCTCCATTCAGATTCCCTCGCGTACCTGGCCACGTAGGACGCCGAGGTGTATCTGGAGGCAGACGAGCGAGGTTGTTCCTCTCTTGTCTCCCTAGGAGGCGGCGAGGCCACCGGACGCTCGGAAGAGCGGGACCGGGACCTGAAGGAGGTCGAACGCCGCTCCGGAGAAGCAGAGGGCTCTCTCTGCTGCAGGTCGGCCGACCTGCGACGGCTAGGAAGGCGGTGGCGCTCCTCCACCAGGGTTGGAGGGTCTGCCACAGGCGAGTCCGGGCGCTGTTGGGGAACGTCCTCGATCTCATCCTCCGAGAGATCGACGGACTCGCCTCGCCCTTTGGAAGGCTGCTGAGTAGGAGGAGGAGTAGGAGGTTGAACGTCCCCAGCCGGGGAGCGCTTCTTCTCCTTCTTCTTCTTCTCCTTCTCCTTGCCCTTGCCTCCATCCGGAGCAGGGCGCTTTTTAGCAGGCGTCTCCGTCAGGGGAGCCTCAGCCTTCCTCGCCGTCGAGGATCCTTTCGCTGACTTGGCAGCCGCCGACAGCTTCGGGATCCTCGGTAACGCCGAGATCGGCGTTTTCGCCGGTACCGAGCCCGATACCGACGAGGTGGACGGAACGGCAGCCGCCGATACCGTCGATGGCGTGGTCGTCTTCTTGTCGGCCATCTTGGAAGTGGAGGTCTCGTCTATCGCCCGCAGAGACTGTTCCCAACAATAAGACTTGAGTCTCGCGGACCGGTTGCGGAGAGTTTGGGGAGTAAAATCCCGGCAAATTGGGCAAGTCCGGATGTTGTGGGACTCACCCAAACAGAAGAGACACTCCTTGTGGTTGTCGTTGAGGGCAACCTTGCGCCCGCAGGACACGCACTTCTTGAAGAGCGCGGACATAAGACAAAGAACGCCAAACTGCGAAAATCCGAAAAGACCAAAGCCGAAGGGGAAGTCCGAAAGAGAGGTCGGAGACAGTCCAAAAGTCCGTAAAACCGTGAAAACAGCAAGCCAAGCACAAAGGTGAGAGGAACAAACTAAAGAACCTTCCGTACGCGACGGCGGACGAGAAAGAACTGAGGAGAGACCGTTGCTCGGCGGGAGGAGCATGCGCAGTACCGGCGTGGGGGAGGGGTTCCCGCCAAGCGAACAAGCTCTAGAAGTTTCCGAACGCTACCGCGCAGGCGCTAAAGCTCCTAGTGTATGAAGGCACAGAGACCACGAAGAAGAACAGGGAAAATTAAAAAGAAGTTCTTTGCTCATTGCTGAAATGGTGTCAATTTAGGAAGCATGTGACTCTTCCTCAAAAGAACATTTAAAAGGTGGGAGAACACTGAGATGATTCTTCTACTGCTATTCACTAACCAAGACTTAGAGAGCTGGGTATGTTTAGTCTGCAGAAGAGAAGGTTAAGAGGGGACATGATAGCCATGTTTAAATATTTGAAGGGATGCCACGTAGAGGAAGGAGAGGGCTTGTTTTCTGCTGCTCCAGAGACCAGGACAAGGAGCAATGGATTCAAGCTGCAGGAAAGGAGATTCCACCTGAACCTCAGGAAGAACTTCCTGACAGTCAGGGCTGTTCGGCAGTGGAATCTGCTGCCTCGGAGTGTAGTGGAGGCTCCTTCCTTGGAGGTTTTTAAGCAGAGGCTTGATGGCCATCTGTCGGGATTGCTTTGAGGGTGTTCCTGCATGGCAGGGGGTTGGACTGGATGGCCTGTGTGGTCTCTTCCAACTCTACATTTCTATGATTCTATGATTCTATGAAATCTCAGAAGGATAAAGGCATCCAATGCTGGTCCCAGTGAATCAGTAGACAATGTGGGAAAAGACAGGCCAGATATCTGGGCTCTGAATCATGTTGGGTTTTTTTGAAATAAATTTGAGCACTTTGAATTGAGAATTAAGAATTTAACCGGGAATGGGAAGCCTCTTTCTACATTACCAAGTTATTAACCTGTCCTGCCATCTGGACATTTGGTTAAGCATCACCTGTGTGCTGATTTTCAATCCATCCATACTGTCTGCCCTGGGTTTGGATGTACTTCAGGCAGACCTGAGTGCCACGACTGGCTGGCAGTACTGAATAATGTACTTATTTTTTTATTGGTTATATTTCTATCCCACCCTAATTCCAATGAGTTCAATGTGCTGCACTTTTCTCGAATGAGCTCTCCTCCTTCTTACATTATCCTTACAAGGCTGTGAGGTAAATCAGGCTGACAGAAGATAACTGGCCCAAGGCCATCCAGTGAATTTCATGGCTCATGAGAGACTTGAATCTAGATTTCCAAGTCCTAGTCCATCATTATAACCACTGGCTCCCACTAATGGTATCATGGAATAGCCAAACCTTAAGTCATTTGCACAGTATCTAAGCCATACTTCAAATACACCATCCCAGTACAGTCGCTACAACTTTTCTGAAACAGATAAGGTAGTATTCAGAAGAGAAGACTGAACTTCTTCTGTCCAATTGTTCCAGCTAGATATGTTGAAAGCTATATTAAGTATAAAGATCTTTTTTAAAATGCACCTTTGAACAAGATTATACAAAAATGGCAGCTAAATGCCTTCATCCTATGGAAAGAAAAGGAGGTCCCTTTGAAATCCACAACTGAGCTGAACCATGGCAAAAACTTGAATAGCTGAGCCAACAGAGTGAGTGAACAAAAAGGACAGAAAAAGTATATAACACACGAGAGGGGGAAAGAGAAGACAGGTCACAAAAACAAAGCATAAGAGCAACAGGAACAAATAAAGCTTTGACAATAGACATTTTGATCTTTTTGCCCTTTGGACTTTTTTCTTTTTTTAAAAAACAACACACTGTCAGTTTATCAACTCCTAAGCATTCTACCTTTGTTGTTAAAGATTCAAAGCCTGGAACAAATTGTGTGGTAAGCCCACAAAGTTTCTCTTTTCCCTCTGCAGCGACATCCTTTAACCTTTTTAGTAGGCATGGCTGTGTGGCTGAAAAAGAAAAAGAAATGACTTGTCTCTGCTCACTGCAAGCCAGCTGTCCTATATGTAGGCCACTGAACTTTCTTTAATAATGGAAAGGAATGTATGCTTTTAGGAAACAGCCTGAGACCTGACAGCCTGCAGTAGCCTGTTTGGCCTGCTTGATTCCATCTTTAGCAAATGAGCCCATGTAAAAAAGCAGCCTCTCTAGAGGGCAGAGAGTACAGTAGATGAGTCATGCAGAATATTACAGTGACATCTGCTACCATGGCTATCGTTATGGATTCAGAAGCCTGACTGTTTAAAGCCCCATTTCTGAAGTGAAAATGGGTGAGTGATGGTGGAGGATGCTAATGGTTTCAGGGCGGGGAGGATACTCTTTCTTCCCTGAACTGTAATGCAATGCCAGGCTGCAGTTTTTGAAGCTGCAGCTGCTCAGAGGACATGCAGAGGGGCATGGTGTTTCTGGCACGGAGTAGGAGTGTCAGTTGGCAGAAAACATATATGCAGAAGAAATCTGAGTCTGCACCTCTGGGAAACATGGTCACGGAAAGGAGGACAAGGCAGGCTTCAATGACATAGCCCTGGTATCAAAATCCAGGGTTTGAGAAACAATGAAAGGGAAAGAGGAGAAAGAAAAGACAGAAATTATTTGGAGGGAGGATTAAAGGACATCTTGTCCAACTTCTTGCCAAATGGAAATCCAGAGAGTGATACCAAGCCCTCCAATGTTTGCAGCTCTCCAGTGAGCAAGCTCCACCACTCTCCCATGTTATCAGTTCCACTGTCACACAGCCCTTATCATTTCATTACTAGTGTTCAACCAAAGTCTTCTCCAGGCTAAACAGACTCATTTCCTTCAACATTTCCTTATATTACCTAGACAGCTTTGACCATCTTCCTTGCTCTTCTTTAGAACCTGTTCCAGTTTTTCTATGCAACTCTTGAAGTGCAGAGCTCAAACTCTAGACAAACAGTGTGGAAAAAAGTGGAACTGATTTTCTTCTGATCTGGAATCTATCCTTCTGTTTGTACAGCCTAAAATCACACTAGCTTTACCTCCTCTCTATTTCGGATGCATTCTTGTCTAAGCCAAGTACTCCTTTGTCTGTGTGTGTCTCAAACATGGAAATTTGCTTTTCATTCTATTGAATTTGTTTTTGTTAATTTCAGCTTAGTTCCCCATTACTTGTACCAGAAAAATTGATTTAAAATGGAAAAACATGCACATTCAAACTGCTGCATATATAGTATGATATTCTTCAGGACAATGAATTTTCTAAAATGCTAGAGTTCTACTGGAACACATCTGTTACTGCTATCCATTTTCTCCTCCTATTACTGACCCTTCTCCTATAACTATTCCTTCCAGAGAAACTAACATTGGTCTTCTTTCTCCCTGGCCTAAACATTCTCAGTGTCATGCCTTGGTGGTATACAAACTGCACCGCTGCTACCCCTCACCCCTGCCTTTCATGAGACAAAACATGGCTGCCAGACTATTAAGTGGTGTGGACTACAGAGAACATATGGTATAACTTTTTGGCACAGCTCTGTTGGTTGCTGGTTCATTTTGGGACTAAATCTTAAAGAGCTGAGGTGAATCTTTGAACTAGACATGGGAATCACATAGTCCTCCACATGTTACTGCAATTCTCATTAGCCCTAGACAACATAGCCAAAAGTAACGAATACTGGGAGTTGTGTCCATCAATGTCTGGAAGGCTGGATGATTCCCACTCTGTCCTCAGTGGTCTGGGTTCAAGCTATATAAAGGACCAACATCTGCCTTACTAATCAATGTGCCTTCCAGGCGATTGTTGATTTATGGTGATCCTATGAATTTCATAAGGTTTTCTTAAAGAAAACCAGAGATGGTTTTGCCAGGCCTGGTATTCGCTGGTGGTCTCCCACCTAAGTACTAACAAGCAACGATCTTGCTTACCTTCCAAGATTAGGCAGCACCAGGAACTTTTAGGGTATTTAGGTCCCTCTTACAAATCTACCTGTCTTTAAAATCTACCTTTCTTTAAATAAATTACCTGTCTTTTAAAAAAGAGAGACCATTCATTTGTAGAATGGCAGGGGACTACTTGATGTAATTTTACCAAAATACTTTTTTAATGGTTTTGAGGTCTTTTAAGCTCTGCCTCAGGTAAACAACATGGTGTTTCAAAAGGCTTTGTGGCTTTTACAGTTGCAATTTGACTGTCTGTAGCTTGACTGTTAGTTGCCTTGGAATGCCAATAGGGAAAAGGTGGTATATAAATATTTTAATAAAAAGAAATCAATGAAATAAAATGCTGCAGCATTTGAAAACAACTTCAGCATCACTGACTTGTAAAAATCTGGAGGAAAAGTCAGACAATCAACTGAAAGCCATTTTGATAATACTACAGAAATGAACTATTCAGAATCGTTATTTTGCACAATAGTTTCCTACTAGTTCAGACCAAAGTTATTTTCTTCTCTTCTTGGCACATCAAAAGATCTAAATGTATTAATGAGACTAAAAGATAAATCTAAAAATGTTAAAAAAAAGAAAGAAAGAAAAGGAACTTAAACCATCTGAAAGATTTAGTTAAGGAATCCAAACACATTTTTCCACTTTAATCTTTACTCTTTCCTTGATGTTGTTGCTGATGTTGAATTCAGTTTTACCTCTTCTGCATCAAAGGTTTGTTTAGTAGTGCAACCAAACTATAAATGTCAGGTTTACTGCTCTAGTTCCCTTGCGTTATATTTGCTGCCGGGAACAGGAAAACATAGAGTTTCATCCTTGGTAAGAGACCGATCAATCTGAGTGTTCTGGTAAGACTGCATTGTCTCAAACAACAATAACAGCGAGATAGTCCAGAGGATAATAAACCATTTGCCTAGTGTGCTTAACTGGGGCTCTGAATTTAGAAAAGTTCTTTGCAGTGGTAAGGATGAAAATGAACAAAGCAAGAAAGGAGTGACTTAACAGGGCAGGGATGAGGAAATGGTGGCTATCCAGAGGTTGCAAGACTACACTTTCCATCATCCACAATTGAAAACGCTGGCTAGAACTGACGTGCTCTGGATTCCAATGAAATCCAGAGGAACAAAGGCGGCACAACCTTGTGAAAGAGATTTTGAGGGAACTGGAGACTGAGGCCCTTTCCGCATGACGTCGCTGTTGTGTTTTTGCCACAGGATGGCAGCGGTCGGCAGGTCGTGCTTCCGCATGACGTTGTCGCCGTCCCACTGCCATCCTGTCGCAGAGCGTTGCGCTTGCGCAGTTTTTACAAAATGGAAAAAATCCATTTCGCACCTGTGATCACGTGGTGCTCCCGTCACTTCTGGCCATGTGGAAGATGCGAAAGTGCATTGGCAATGCTTCCTTCCATAGTGCAGCAAGGGAAGAAGCCTGACTGTGCTGTGGAAGGAAGATGTGGTGCCATTGTGTTCTCTTCCGCATGGACCGAGTGGGTGCAGAGGAGAGCGTTGCTGATGTGCTCCCTTCTGGACCCGGGACTACAGCGAGACAACGTGGAAGAGCTTCGTCATGCGGAAATGGCCTAAATGAGAGATCAGTCTAAGCTATCTCACTATCTGTGGCAAGTGAAAGCCAAGACATAGGGCAGTAATTAAGCTATGAGCTTGCTGTTGGAAAATTGTTCAAACCTCAGCCTTTTTCCTATAAAATGGAAATAATACTAGACTTACGTTACAGGCTTGTTGGATAAGGACTGTCATCTTTACATTTCTGGGTGCTTGACTGTATTGATTGCCAGACACTGCAATGTGGCATATATGTATGTGTGAGCTAAACATTTGCTTATATGTGTATCTTTGATTCATAAATCCTCCAAGAAACAATGGCTCCTACTCTCCATGGGATGTACGTCCCTGCTTAATGTGATGCTTTGTCCTCTACTCTTCCACAAGCTGTCCTTTCCTTCTTCCTACTGACAAGAAGCAATGGCACTGACAGTTCTTGAGAAAGTACGTCACACAGGAATGCACAAAACTCTCTTTTCTCCCCCTCAAACTACAAGTCCTAATTTAACATGACAAGCACACTAACTCTGTTCTCTAGAGACGGGCCTGGGACAGCCCCTCACAGATCAGAATATTACTTGTACTGCTCTAACATTGCTCCTGATTGCGTCCAGCAAATCTCTCAAGATATGGCCAGTAGATATGCAGATACCAGGAAATAAACTTCCATAGGCCTTATCTAGCACCATATAAACTTTAGCCTTGTTCTTCCCCCATCCACTGATGCTAAGGGGGTTGCACCTAGGGTGACAAGATACAAAATGGGACAGGACTACAGTACTTTTTAATTGTGTAGAAGAGGAATTCCAGGAAGTGCACTTCACAATACAACCAACATTTGCTGCAATTCTCTCTCCTACCTAACTGTTACAGGTACAGGAGCTTTGCTCTCTTTTCCATCCAGTTATCCTAATTACAGCCTTGGTTGGCTTCCATGGATTTCCAGAGTCTGTTAAAGTGTAATCCTACTTCCCGCAAACTTGGGTTCTGTATGTTATGGTACACATCTACACGCAGAATTTCAACATGACTTCATATTATTATTAGAAATTGACAGTGGTCTGTTTTCCAACTAATATTTGGTTATACTGTAAATCAGCTGTGGCAGAAATTATTTTCAGATACAGCAACAGAGACCAAGCAATTGCTCCTCTTTATCCTTTGAATCTGGAATTGGGGAGGGAGGGCAGGTCCATTTTTTAACTGGTGTTTCCTCCAAATTTCCAGAATGTTGTGTGTGTAATATACTATTTTAAAGATGCTGCCAAGATGATAACGACAACAATGATGATGATATTCCAAAGACAATACCTCTTGTCTCTCTAGGTATGTTACAATCATATTGTACTTACATTGTGCTTCCACCACACCACAAAATGACTATTGAAAAGACTTTCTGGATTGAGAAGACTTGATTGCTGATACTAATGTTGTCTTATCATAATTAAACCACGGAATACAGCGCTGCAGCTGTGCTGCTAAGTATTATCAATAGAAGTCGAGGAGGACTAATCCCATGTCTTCCATGGATAATTGTAATGTCTGCATTTTAATCCTGGGATTGTATTTGGCCCATATGAAGGACATAATGGCTCTACTGAATTAACAAAAAGCAATAAATCCCACTTGAGAGGCTCTGGAAGAGGGGCAGGGGGAGAAATCCTGTCCATTGTTCACCCCTCCTCTTTGCTGTGGTGTCAATAGCTGATTGGAATTTTAAAGCAAAGATGGCTATAAGGTAATTAGTGAAGGCCATTGTATAGTACTTAATTTTTCAGAAATTTATCAGGCTCGCTATGTAATCAATTCTTGGACACAGCTTTCCTTCTGAGGGTGCAGCCTGCAGTTAAGATTCACTTAATATTAAATCTGAGAGATCTATGGGTGCCCAAGTAAGCTTCTTATGAATTGGCCACATCTAGTACATAACCAAGTATGGATTAATGGGGCAAGTGACGGCGTCTTGTCTTTATGACTTCATTTGCAGAGGATGCTATATAGCACATGAGTTATTGCAACAAACAGAAATGTCATGGAGCAAATGCCTCCATCCCCTTTGATGCAGTCTTGAAAAGACTGGACAAAGGCAAAAAAGAACCACCAGAGAAAATGACAAACAGTACTTTTTGCTGTATGAGTTTTGGTAGGAAATTTGGATATTTCAGTTCCACCTTTTAAAATAATCATAGTTTAGTTTATTGTTTGGTATCACTCTTAATTTATACTTCCAATGATGTGTAGGTTCTCCTTATAAGATTCAGGCACCTAGGAGTACACATGCAGAAACGTATACTTTGATACAGCCTGTCACATGAGAAAAAATCTCATGGTTTGTGCCTTTGTTGTGTGATGCATCTTCTGTTTGTCTGCTCTTTAATTTGTAAAGGGCTTCTTCATGCATTGCTTTTTTCAGCAAAGGAACAGAGGAAGCTTACAATGAGTCAGAGCAGCAGTCAGTCTAATTCAGCACTCTCCATGCTTAACAGCATTAGTTTTCCAAGATTTCAGGCACAAGATATTCTTAGCTGTACCTGGAAATACCAGTGATTTAAACCAGGGGACCTTCTGTGTGCAAAAGATGTGCCGTATCACTGAGGATATTTTAAAACATGAAAATAAGAAGTGAGGTGTGGTACGTGAAATTTATTAAACTCTCAGCTGGCAGGGAACCCCTTTCTCCCCTCCTGTGATCCTTATCTTAAGAGGTTGTTTGCATGCGGTTGGACAGCCCCCACTAGTGCCAATGGAAAATTTCCTTGCAATAGAAACAGCTTCTTCAACAGAACAATTTTCATCAGGGTCACAGCAGGAGAGAAAGGGGTTAAATTCCTCACCACAACGTTAGCTATGACCTTAGTAGTTATCAGCCCCACCCTAAATGTATTTACTCTATTTTCTTTTCTTTTTTTAAGTGCAAAGAAACATTTAACATCTTACATTTGAGCCTAAGCCATACCTCTAAATATCATGCCACTTTACTCAAGAGTAAAACCCCACTGTGTTCCATTCCTGTGTAATTATACCTGAAAAGTGTAGGATCTTAGGACTGCAACCTTTGGTGTGCACCTAAAAGATGAACAGGACACATCTGCATATCAACACATTTATGTAGCAAGTCAAGTCCTCAGGAGTGGTTGTCAGAGTAGCAGACTCAAACATTGCTCCATGGATAATGTGAAACAGCCCAAAGATCAATGAATTTTGTGCAGAGTTGTGTATGTCTCTCTCACAGCTCCAGGGGTTATAAATACCACGCCCCTAATTTCAGCAAGCTATTACAATGTAGGCACAGTGGGCACTACAGTAGTACAAATGATGAATTATTATAACCACAATAACCCTAATTAACAAGCTGGTCTTTTTTAATCTTTATAATAAAATTGTGCTACCACAATGATAACTGCTCTGGAAATGCTGCTGCTATTATATTACAATCAACACAGATTACCTTATGGTGGTATTTTTAACCTCTGGTCTTCTGACAGCTTCTTGCTGGTTTGCAGACTGCTTCCTGCCACCTTGTAGCATGTGTAGCACTCCCACAGCCAGAGGAGAGTGAAGAGCGGTGCAAGTGATAAAGCTCAGTTCACACAAGTAGTGACAAGCTGGGCTAACCCTTTAAAGCAAAAATAGGGAATATGTGGATCTCTAGATGTTCTTGGACTGTAACTCCCAAAGGTCCGGTTGATTCAGGCTAATGAGAGGGCCACATACTCCCCATGCCTGCTTTGAAAGTTAGTGCATGTGTGTGTAGTTGTAGCAGTGGCCTTTAAGAACAAGGTACAAACCCAACCCATAGAATCACAGAATCATAGAGTTGGAAGAGACCACAGGAGCCATCCAGTTCAACCCCCTGCTATGCAGAAACCACATCAAAGTACTCCTGACAGATGACCATCCAGCCTCTGCTTAAAAACCTCCAAAGAAGGAGACTCCACCACACTCTGAGGCAGCATATTCCACTGCCGGACAGCTCTGACCGTCAGGAAGATATTCCTGAGGTTTAGGTGGAATCTCTTTTCCTCTAGTTTGTATCCATTGCTCCTTGTCCTATCTCTGGAACAGTGGAAAACATGCTCGCTCCCTCGTCGGCATGACACCCCTTCAAATTTTTAAACATGGCTATCGTGTCCTCTCTTAACCTTTTCTTCTGCAGACTAAACATACCCAGCTCTCTAAGACGCTCCTAACAGGGCATGGCTTCCAGATCCTTCAACATTTGGTCACCCTCCCTAAACTGCAAACCCCAGGATTCCACAGGATGTTGAAAGTGGAATAATAGCACTGTAACAATCTAGTGCAGAAATGGCCTTAGATTTAAAGGTGTTGCTAGATTTCTCCTCCCCGTCCCTCCCTTTTTCACTTTTATGTTGCAAGAGACTAACACAGGTATCTCTCTGCAACTGAAAAACAGTTGATTTTTTAAAACAGACAAACAAATAAAAACAACCCCCCCCAAACAAACCAAAACCCCTCAAGCAGACAAGACCTGTTTGAGTTTAAAGTGAATGCCACGGCAGGTGTCTCATGATTAGTATTTCCCCTCATCTATAACATGTTATGAAATTCATGTTATGATTTAATATTACTATATGATAAATTTTCCCATGGATGGTAGAACTTGATGTATGCTAAGGAGGCAACAAAATGATGCCACCATGTTACATGTTAAATATCACTATCTGTCACAGCAGAGCTAGAGAAGAAGCAGTCCTCTAGATATTGATGAACTATTACTCCCGTAATTCTTCAATACTTTTCAAGCTAGCTAGGCCCAATGGGAAGCAGAGTACAACAACATATGGAGAGCCATAGCCCCATATTCCTCAGCTGGGTACTAGTGAAGAACTAGACATTAGAAAGCATTTTCAGCTACAAAATTTGATTAGGCTTGTACTTTTCCCCCCTAAAAGACCCATATATTTGAAAATAATCAAATGTTAAGTGAACATTCTACACAGTACATTCATGTTATTTTTTGCCCATGCAGTTGAAATAAGATGAAGAAAATGCCATATGATATTTGACAATTTCCTAAAATACATCAAAAGTTTACTTTGTTCCACAAATTGTTTGATTCAGTTTGTTTAATGTAGGCAGAACAGATCAGGAAGAGTCATGAGCCACTGAGAAACAGAAAGAGCACTAGGGAAAACCCCTAAGAAGCACTGGAACAAATACTGACCACTACTTCCTTTCTCCCTCTTTCCCCGAGGGATAGCACAATGGCTAGCCAGGGCAGGACCATGGTTGCAGCTGGTATACCTAACAGCAGGTGTGCTAGAGGACAGGCACTAGAGCAGCATGCATTTGAAGAAAGGAAATATGCAGGAAGACAAGACAGTGATAGCATCACCTTCATACATTTCATACATTTGCAGCAAAACAAAGATCTGGCCAAGAATAAAGTAGAATAAATAATCTGCACAAGGACTGCTGTTTAGTCAAGTTTTCCCACCATAGGCCCTTTTTGCATGCGAAAGGGCCCCTTGAGCGTCGCACACATGTGAGGAGCAGTCCACACGATGTACTCACATTTGCACGATGCTCCAGGGCCCGGCAGGGACTGCTCACGCATTTTTTCATTTTCGGTTTGAAGCCAAAAATGCTGTGTGGTTGCACATTGCTCTGGGGCTCCGCGCGCATTTACTTTGCATGCGGAGCCTCGGGAGCCAAGCTGGTCGCGCCTTCTGTTCAGTGCAGCCTGGGAAGGTCTCAGGCTGCACTGTGAAAGGAAGAGGCGGGGCTCTCGTGTGAGCAGGAAGCTCATGCAGAGTCGAAGAAGCAGGGAAGTGAGAGCCTCTCTCCGGAGGCTGTTTGCGTGAGCACCACACCCCCGTGCCAAAAATAGGTGAGTTGCGGAAAGGGCCATAGTGATGGTGAAGTAGCAGGAACTTTCTGTGTGATCTGCCTGACCACACTTTACTGGAACTGATGATACTACTACAGCACAGAATGCCAACTCTTATGCCAAAAGAGTATGAATGCTTAAGACTAAGCCAATCCCACAACACATTTAGCCAAACATTATACACCTTTAAGAGTGTCAGGAAGACTCTTCCCTATCTGAGACAATGCTTAACTGGAGATGCTAAGTCTTCAGCTTATATTGATGAGGCAGGCTTGTTATTTATTTTATATGTGTCCACTAACATATCCAATCACATACATGTTTTTTTTACGTGATCTTCCATCTAGGCACTATTTCAGATCAACTTAGCTTTAAAAAGATAAATGTTTCATGTGTCCTCAAACATTGCCCTGAGAACCATGTGTACCAATGAACTTCTATGAGGGTGGCCAGTTATGAATGATAATGGGAGAAATCATTTTGTTGATATCATTGTACAATCGGGAGTCAGAAAGCCTTGCCTAGAAATCTATCAACATTCTGTACAATCTTGGTGTAGAAAAGGGAACTTGCACAACCCAGGGAAATGATATCTGCTGAAATTCCCTCTCCTCCACAACTATCAAAGATGCAGGAGCCTTTTCCTCTCATGCAGCTATCCACATCAGCTTCAGGAAGGTTCAAGAATCCCGGTATAATGTTACTTCCCAGATATCCAGTGGCAGCTTTTATTCAGAAGCCTCTCATAGTGAACGGCTGTTGAAATGTTCACCAATGTAATAAAAGGAAATTCCTTCCCTCAATACTTGAAATTAGAGATGGAAAGAAGTTGACTTATCTTTTATTAATTTTCACTAGATATTACCTGAGAATACCTCCATCTTTGGCACTTGATACTTGCTGGTTCAGGCAAATGAGGCATGATCTTTTTCAAGTGGTCCAGGATCAACTGTTGTACCTTTTCCTTATCCCACTCCAAATATTCTGTTCCAAAGGGTACACTAGTGTGGACAACAACAGATGGGCCAATGTCAGGGGATTCTGCAAAAGAAAAAAAGGAGGAAGATCTCCATAGGTGGTACTGAGCAACATTTTTATTTCCAGCAAAGTATTACTTACTAAGTTCAAAACAAGGATGTCTGCCTACCCAGAAAATGATAAAAACCCCAGAGATAGTAGACTTCAGGAAAAAAAAATCTCATGCCTGTTAAATGGGTTTATGAGTAGACTCTACAAGTAAAGAACTATGGAGTAGTTCTCTAAGAGTCAATAGGGCTAGTAAAAAGCATCTGTTCTCATTTGTCTTCTCTCCTGGGGGCATTTAATTCTTTACCCACTCTACTCAGAATTTCAGAGAGTTGCTAAATCTGTTCAAACATCTGGAAATATTCCAGGATGAGTTTCAATTCAAGCTCATGTAAGGCTGTTTGATGCAACTCTCAACATTATTTGGGGGAATGAAGTTTGGAGCTGCTAAAATTTAAAGCCATATGTCTGATTATAAGGCTGACGCCTGGAGTTCACAATCAAAACTGACAATAGTGATTGTGCTTCCTTTGAGACTTTGAGAAACTTTTGCCTTTGCCAAGCTTCAGACACTCTTAAATATTTTTAGAACCTAGAATCCTTCAAGCCACCTGAGGCTGCTTTTGTCCTAATTTTGTGCAATGTGTAAGTGATTTATTTGCCAGCACAAACTCTTCTCAGTTTGTACCCCCAAAGTGGTGCTGTGGCAGTTGTGTTGCCCAAAAGCAATGAACCCTAGTGAAGATGGGAATTTTAAAGTAAAGTGAATGAGGAGACAGCTGAGAGGGACAGCGTGTGCTCACTCACCAATAGGGAATAGCAATCAAAAAGCTGTTTTTGTTGGGATGGCAGCAGAGAACTTTGTGTGACTTTGGCTGAAACCTAAACTGCTATGGATTTAACACTGAGGTTATTGGAGCAAGATCCTTCTTAAAATTAAGGGTTATTCTTGGAAGTTCACATTCAAAAACACACGGAACAGAATAAGATTTTGAAACCAACAACAACATTTTTGGAAAAAATATCAGTTAAATTCTGTGAAAACAGTGGTGAGGTGAAGCATGGAAGCTGCCCCAAAAAAGAAAAAAAGGAAGAAGTGATATAACAGGATTGCATCTTTGTGTACCGTATATTTGCTGCTCTTTCTCCACTTTATTTAGCATGTGTCTCATCTGACTGCAGCCACACAACTCATTTATCACTAGGAAATGTCAAACACAGTTGCATTTCTGGCCTTATTTTGGAGCCAAAACGTAAACAGCACTCAAACTTTGAGTACCTCCCCCAGTTCTGTTGTGTATGACCACCATGGCATTCTACAGGTGATCTTAACGGGCTTCTTACTACTCAAGAAGAAGGGCGATTATTTATCAGGAATCAGATGCTTATGATACTGAAGTATCACAGCTCACTTTAAAAGAAGGCAGTTCCCAAGTGGGGGAAAAATAAGCAAATAGATTCAGCAAGTCTAACTGAGACAAATACACTTAGCAGCAATGAACAAAGGGTGATATATACTTTTAAGCATAATTTTAAAAAATGAAATTTAGGAGGTCTTTCTCTGCTGCCAAAGCACCAAATAACAGCACTTAACTTAATTGTTATTGGAAAATTTTTGATAGCTAAAAACTGGAAAACTGATAAACTGCCCACTACAGAATTATGGTTAAATAGCTGCTGGTATAAAGTGTTCATGTATAAATTGAGATGTATAAAATTTAAAGAGAGAGAAGAATAAGCGTGGCTAACAAAGAAGCAAAGGACCAGTGTGGTCTAGAGGTCTGAGCATCGGACTAGAACTCAAATCCCCACTCAGCCACAGGAACCAAATGGTTTTGGCAGACTACATTTGCTCAACCTCAGAAGAAAGGGAAAAGCAAACCTGTTCTGAACAAATCTTCCCAAGAAAACCCTGTAATGGGTTTGTCTTAAAGTGACCATAAGTTGGAAACAATAACAACAAAAGAGGCATGGGACTTTACACATGCCTGATAATGTTGCCAAATCCACTTTTGTAGACTTAGTATGAATAAAGATAGAAATCAGAAAAAAAATCTTTGACCTTAGTTCAGGGACTTAACTACATAATTACATTTTAAACTTCAATTTGTTTTGTTTTACAACATAAACATGAAACAATGGATTAGCAGCAGTATTCTACATTGTTGTTGCAGACAAGTGGTCTAACAGCAGAAGAATATTCAAGACTGCATTAGATGAATGCATGTAAAAAGAAATTGTACAGATATCTGTATGTGAATGTACATATAATAATGATGGCTGGAATCCTCTATGGTAGTTATGAATGTATAACCTGGAGTTATGGACTTGTGACTGTTACATATTCACAATCCCTACACAGCTCCTAGTCTAAAGTCTACATAGGGATCATGAAAGTCCCCCAATCCTCACTCAGTGGGAAGCAGCTGCTGTGATGGATGAGGATCTGTTCCCCTGTTGACCAGGAAGCAGCTGGCTGATGATTACACTTCTGCTCACACAAACAATCCTGGGAGCAAGGGACAATTGTGCCTGGGGCCCTGTTGCTGCCTGTTGCACTGGAGATTACTCATGGGAGGGGTGGGATTGTCAGTCAGCTGCTTCCCAAGTGACAGGGTAACAGATCCCTGTCAACCATAGCAGCTGCTTCTGGGTAAGTGGGGACTGGGGAGACTGGAACTGGAGTCACTGGGTATCACCATAACTACATAAATCCCAAATGATGATGATGGAGTAGTAGTAGTGGTAGTAATACTGGTGGTGGTGGAGGGAGGAGGAGGAGGAAGATGATAATGATTTCAAAAGAAAGGATGAATAAATAAAAGCAAACAAAGCAATAGAGAGGAACGACATCTCATTTCACAATGGCTAAATATGTTTCTGTATATGAGACAGAGCAGTGCCCTCCCCCATCCAAGTCAAGATGCATGGCTGGTAAGAACAAAAGAAACAGCTAACAACTGGTGCCCTTTCATGACATCTCAGATCTGCTTGCCTGATGCGGCTACCTTACCTCACCTAACAGTAGAACTGGCTTTGCCCTGTTTTAGTATTAATGGTCTCCAGCCTGTTTCTTGCCAACAAAGGCTTGTCTCAGTTACATTCTAGGAACTGGATGTTTCCCAAACTATAAATGAGTTATTATTTCTTTTCAACTGCATGCAGGAGCATTTGAGTGGTGTTGATAATCCTGTTCCTTTTCCTCTCCCATTGCATCATGAATCTTCACCTATTACTCAGCTGTAATTTCATTTATAGGCATACACTATGGATGAGAACTTGTGGCCTTCCAGATTCTGTTGAAGTGCAGGTCCCTTCAGCCTTAGGCAGCATACCCAATAAGGTGATCATGGGAACTAGAAACATCCCATCCTGGCATACATTTTTCTTCCTCTTCCACCCACTGTAAAGAGCCATTTTCTTTTTACCTGCATTTATTATTATTTTTTTCCTTTTCTTGAACAAGTCACCTGGAATTATCTGTTCTGGACACATATTTCCATGGCTCACCTTTATCATGTCTGTAGAACACTTTGAGTTGATAGACGAGTGCTTTATCTCAAATGGGTACAGGGGCATTGGTCCCTTCCATTTACTAACATCTAAAAGGATTCTGTTAGCATTTTGTTTTCATCCCACAATATTCACCCCATGATCTGTGAAAAGGCAATTTATTTGAGGTTTACTATCCTTTCTATAGCCATGCTGCTTGCATGGTTAAAATGTCTGAGAATTAGGCATGCGAAACAACAACAAAACACAAATCTTTCACCTCCCACTGCCAGAAGGGAAGTAATGCTGGCATAAAGAAAGCAAAATTCATCTGATAGCCCAATTTTTAAAAGAAAATTACAGAGAATTACAGAGAAACTGCAAAAGTTTTCCTCCCCTTACCAACAAATTAAGAACCTTACAGATGCCGTTTTTACTACATTTACACAGAGCTGTCTCTGCCAAACAATCATTGAAGAATTTATACTCTGTACTGAGATGCTGCGGGGGAAATGAAATGTCATGATAACCCCCGAAGATAGTTATTTCAGATATTATTTTGGTTAGGCTCTGGTGATGTTCTAAGGATTTTTGCCGTGGCTGAATTGTTAACCTGGAGCTGGCTACAGGGAGCACACAACTCCCCTGTTTCAACAGCTCTACTGGCTGTCCATCTGTTTCTGGGCACAATTTAAAATGCTGGCAATAACCTATACAACACACATTATCTGAAGGACCATATCCTCTTATACAGATCTGCCCATGTTTTGAGGTCTTCTGGGAAAACCCTCTTTTCTATCCTTCTACCCTCACAGGCAGATCTGGTGGTAAGATGGGACAGGGCCTTTTC